>CAWUFW010002513.1:0-1200000 GCA_963921515.1 Calotriton arnoldi
AAGCCACACATGCATTACACTCTGGTGATGTAAGGGCCACACCTGGGTATCAGATGAGGAGTGGGCAGTGCACAATAGAGGGACATGGCTCCTGGACAACATGACTGCTGTACTGTGGCAGTTCAACCTGGCCCGAGGAGGGCACATAACATGTTAGACAGAGTACACAGTGCAGTCTTTGACTCACCCCTCCTTGCTGCTCTCTGGCCTTCAGCTGCCCATCCAGGTCTGGAAAGACCACCGCCAGGATCCTGAGCATGTGGGGGTCAGGGTCCGTGTTCCGCCCCTCCTGCGAGGAGGCGACAGCTTCAGCTGGACCCGTGCAATCCTCCGGGTCCAGCCCCGAAGGTCCTGCCACCTCTTTTGGCAGTTGCGGATCCGGCGCTTGTAGACCCCCACGGACCGGACAGCCCGGACGATGTCCTTCCAGATCTCATGCTTCCGATGGGCAGAAGCCTGTCAGGATGACAAAGTGATAAGGCCATTACTACACATGCAACATATCCGTGCATGACACAGTTGCATATACATGTCGCAATCACAGGGGCACATGGTGTACCCAGGCAGTGCACGGCTGCCCATGGACAGTTTTCCAGAAGTCACTACATGGTATCATAGCATGGGGAGTAAAACCCTGTTCAGAAGCACTGTCACTGCACCATACCTGTCCAGTGCAAGTCACTACACACTATGGGGGTGACAACTACTCAGTGAGCCTGCTAGCCAGTGGTGTGCTGACTCTCAGCCTTGCTAGTCAGACAAAATGCACATTCAGAAAGGCAGTGCACAGAACACTCACCTGCTCCCCTGGTGTCCCATACAGCTTGCTGTACTGTGGAAGTAGGCTGTCCAGCAGGGCCTGGTTCTCTTCAAGGCTGAAGGCTGGGGCTCTCTCCACAGTACGTGCCATTGCAGGGTCCAGAGGGGCAGAGACAGCAGCAGTGCAGTGGCAGATGTCGTCCTGGAGCATGTAGTGCAGGCAAGTGGGCTCTCAGGGGAACATGCAGCAATATATATGTGCTGGAGAGGCAGATACTGTCCCTTGTGTCCAAAGTGATAGGTCCAAGTCGTTTGCATCTTCTGAATCTGGCCAATCCATGGAATAGCAGCACCAAAACACGCCCACAGCATCCTTCAAAATTTCAACTTCATGACATACATGATTTTGCAACATTGTTGTGGGTGACCAACTGATTTTCCAGCAACCGACTCGTTCGAATATTCGAAACGCGTCCGTTGCCAGGCAAGCCCATTGTCAATGGGTGCGCACCGATCGGTCCATTGAGGTACAACGCGCACAGGGGTACAACGCGTACCCGCACACATTGAATGCAATGGGCCGGCCGGAGGCACCGATCGGTCCATTGCAGTACAACGCGCATAGGGGTACAACGCGTACACTGCACACATTGAATGCAATGGGCCGGCCGGAGGCACCGATCGGTCCATTGCTGTTCAACGCGCACAGGGGTACAACGCGTACCCGCACACATTGAATGCAATGGGCCGGCCGGAGGCACCGATCGGTCCATTGCAGTACAACGCGCACAGGGGTACAACGCGTACTCCGCACACATTGAATGCAATGGGCCGGCCGGAGGCACCGATCGGTCCATTGCTGTTCAACGCGCACAGGGGTACAACGCGTACCCGCACACATTGAATGCAATGGGCCGGCCGGAGGCACCGATCGGTCCATTGCAGTACAACGCGCACAGGGGTACAACGCGTACCCGCACACATTGAATGCAATGGGCCGGCCGGAGGCACCGATCGGTCCATTGCAGTACAACGCGCACAGGGGTACAACGCGTACCCGCACACATTGAAAGCAATGGGCCGGCCGGAGGCACCGATCGGTCCATTGCTGTTCAACGCGCACAGGGTACAACGCGTACCCGCACACATTGAATGCAATGGGCCGGGCCGGAGGCACCGATCGGTCCATTGCAGTACAACGCGCACAGGGGTACAACGCTGCACTCGCACATACTGAATGCAATGGGCCGCCGGAGGCACCGATCGTCCATTGCAGTACAACGCGCACAGGGGTACAACGCTGTACCGCGCACATTGAAAGCAATGGGCCGGCCGGAGGCACCGATCGTCCATTGCTGTTCAACGCTGCACAGGGGTACAACGCGTACCCGCACACATTGAATGCAATGGGCCGGCCGGAGGCACCGATCGGTCCATTGCAGTACAACGCGCACAGGGGTACAACGCTGCACTCGCACACATTGAATGCAATGGGCCGGCCGGAGGCACCGATCGGTCCATTGCAGTACAACGCGCACAGGGGTACAACGCGTACCCGCACACATTGAAAGCAATGGGCCGGCCGGAGGCACCGATCGGTCCATTGCTGTTCAACGCGCACAGGGGTACAACGCGCACTCGCGACACATTGAATGCAATGGGCCGGCCGGAGGCACCGATCGGTCCATTGCAGTACAACGCGCACAGGGGTACAACGCTGCACTCGCACACATTGAATGCAATGGGCCGGCCGGAGGCACCGATCGGTCCATTGCAGTACAACGCGCACAGGGGTACAACGCGTACCCGCACACATTGAAAGCAATGGGCCGGCCGGAGGCACCGATCGGTCCATTGCTGTTCAACGCGCACAGGGGTACAACGCTGTACCCGCACACATTGAATGCAATGGGCCGGCCGGAGGCACCGATCGGTCCATTGCAGTACAACGCGCACAGGGGTACAACGCGTACCCGCACACATTGAATGCAATGGGCCGGCCGGAGGCACCGATCGGTCCATTGCAGTACAACGCGCACAGGGGTACAACGCGTACCCGCACACATTGAAAGCAATGGGCCGGCCGGAGGCACCGATCGGTCCATTGCTGTTCAACGCATCACTGTACATGTGACTGGCATATGTCAGCATGCCTGTCTCAGATGGACATATGCCAGCCACAGATAGCTCCCAGGGAGTGAGGGGCACACCTACATCACGACAGCCTGTCCAAACCTTATCATAAGGCATGTAAGGCTGCATTTCCTATTGTGTGTATGTTGGTGTACATTTTGTCCTGTGGGTGTCACCTGTGGGCAGCCACCCCAGGCTGTGCACGTGTTAATGGGGACAGGATCCTGGGTGTTACGTGTACGTGACCACTGTGATGTGCAACTGTTCATATCTGTGCATGTGCCATGGTCACATTTCACAGTGGTGTTTGTGTATGTCATGTCACATACCCCGTGAGTCCCATGTGGGACGGTATGTTTGAGCCAGGGTGTCCCAGTGGCACAATAGTGATGGCCCTCCACAGTCTTTGTGCATGTAGTGTTTACAATGTCTCTGATTTCATGTGCACAATGGGAGACAGTCTCCACATCCACGTTGTGTGTGCATGGACTCTGATGTTGTGCGTGTGTGTCACAGACGTCCATGGCTCTCCTGCCATGGCAAGTGTGGCCACTACCTGTGGGGGTCATGTTTGTTTTGTTGTGGTGTACACATGATACTCCAGGTGATGCCAGTGTCCATGTGGCATTACAGGGTCCCTGGGAATGTGCCTGTCGTTGAGCTGTGGTGCCTGGGGCACATCTGTCCTCACATGTCACTGGGGGTGACTGTGACACAGCATCATGATATCCAATGGGCCAACCTGGGACAAATTGATGCCACCTGTAGGACCGTGTTGACAGATGTTGGCCATGTATGTACCATACATGTCGTTCCGGTACTGCACACTTCATGTAGTTGTGCCTCATGATGATGTATGTTGGGATCTTGAGTGTGTTCAATGCCGCATATGTGGGGTGACTGACGATCTTGCTTACTTCTCCTCTGCACTGCAGGGCTCCTGCTGTCCATCGGCCATTCCCAGACCTGGCAACGATGGTGGAACGGGACAGCATCCGACGGTACCGCTTCACCAGGCAGCTGATTGAGGATTTGGCAGTGCAGTTGTCCCCACATTTGCAGCCTGGCCGGCCGTATCCTACAGCGCTGACCCCCAAGGTGAAGGTGATGGCAGCCCTACACTTCTTTGCCACCGGTACCTTCCAACATACTGTGGCGTCTGCTGGTGGGATGTCACAGACCATGTTCAGCCGTGTGCTCCGCGATTTCTTGGCGGCAATGTTGCTCTTCCTGAACCGGTACATCTATTTCCCTAGACTGCGACGACTCACTGACGTGAAGAGTGACTTTTATGCCCTGGGGAGGATGCCGCATGTCATTGGCTCCATTGATGGGACACATGTGGCTTTGGTACCACCACAGGCCCAGGAGCAGGCCTACAGGAACCGCAAGCACTACCACTCGGTCAATGCACTGGTGGTGTGTCTTGCAGACATGACCATCACACACGTGTGTGCCCGTTTCCCTGGTTCAGCACACGATGCCTTTGTGATGAGGAGTAGTCGCATCCCCAGGTTGATGGCACAGATGCAGAACCAGCGTGCCTGGCTTGTCGGTGTGTACTGACTTTGTGCCATTGTGTGTGATCTGATCTGTAGTATTCCGCCCACTTTTCCAAGTCAGCTGATGTGCACTTGTCTGTCCGTAGGTGACTCGGGATACCCCAACATGCCGTGGTTGCTGACACCCCTCAGGAACCCTGTGACACCTGCCCAGATGCGCTACAATGAGGCACATGGTCGGACCAGGAGAGTGATTGAGCGGACCTTTGGTCTCCTGAAGAGCCGCTTCCGCTGCCTGGACAAGACCGGAGGGTCCCTCCCATATGCCCCTGCGAAAGTGTGCAAGATTATCATCGTCTGCTGCATGCTCCACAACCTGGCAGTGCGGAAGGAGTTGCCTCTCATCCAGGATGACGATGACCAACATCCGCCACCTGTGGAGGATCCTGGCCTGGAACACGATGCCAGTGACGATGATGATGATGATGGTGATGGTGATGTCCGCACACAGCTCATCACCAACTTCTTTAGCTGAATGTGAGTATCCTGAGGTGTCATGTCAATGATGTGAGTTGGCATGATGTGTGGGTGGTGCTCTGGTGCTGTTGGAGTGTGTCCATGGGCTACTTGACTGGATGTGTGTTGCGATGTGTGCTTACAGGTGGGCTGTACTCCCCAACAGTGTTCACATGCTAACTTGGTTCTGGGTGGGTATCTTGTAACATGTATTGTGCATGAGTTTTGCTGTTCTGTCCTGTACTCCATTGCTTTTGACTGTGTGTCATTTCTGTCCTTCACAGGGTACTTTCAGATTCGTTTGGTCAACTGTGTCCACCGACAACGTGATTGCACATCCAGGCTGGTAGCTGTTGTGTCCCTACAGGTGATGTGCGCCACACCCATGGACTTCCTTCTGTCTACAGTTGTTGACTGTGTGCCCGCTACCAGGTGGGGTTACCTTGCATCTGTAGTGGTTACGGCATGTTGCTACTGTGTAATAAACCTGTGCTTCACTTAGTGATGTGCGTTGTCTGTGGTCACACATTTGACTGCCATTTGCTTACTGCACCTGTGGGCTACTTGACTACAACTGGGAATGGGTGTGGTGTCTGTGCATTGCACCGTCTTCCCTGGCAACATCAGTGTAGGCAATGAGTCAGATGGCCTAGGTGTGTATGTGTTGTGTAGCCCTGGTGGTGTGTCTCCCTCATATGTGTCACGTTGCCTGTACTCACATGCCTGTGTTGTCCTTGCTGTTGCAGTTCGCATACACAGTGTAATTTTGTTGTTCATCATCCCCATAACAGCACCCACGTTGGAATCACGACAGAGGCAAGTATGGTGTATTATTGTGTTTATTGTGATACATCTGTGATAATAGTGCATAGGATGGATTGTGCTGTACATGAATCTTGCAATCCCAAGTTCCTAGATGAATAGAAAGTCCAGGTAGACAGGATCCCCAGTATCGGGGCCACAGTTGTCTGACACATTGTTCCAACTTGTACTCCCCATGCAATGTGTGGGAGTAGTGTTGCCATCAACAGGGTGAACAGTCTGTGCACAAAGGCGAAAATCCAGAACAGGTTCAGGCTTCCTGGGAGTTGCGCTTGGCCATCAGCCTCTCACTTTCCCCTCCTCGGACGACCCCTCTTCTTGGGGGGGCCCTCAAGTGCAGGCTGCTGCGGTGCAGGGGACTCTCCGCCAGAGTCCTCCTCCCTCCCTGTGGCAGTTGCAGTTTGTTCGGTACCAGATGTTGTTGGCACACAGGGAGGTGTGGACTGGTTGCTGTTCATCTGGCGGAGGCATTGTAAAATGTCCCTGTGCACCGCCGTCATCTCATGTAGTACATCCCACTTGGACTCCACGCGGGTCATGTGGGAGTCCACACGTGACATGTGGGAGTCCACACGTGACATGTGTGACTCCACATGGGACATGTGGGAGTCCAAGCGGGCATGATGGGCAGCCTGCTGCTGTTTGATGTCTCTGAGGAGCCCCACTACCTGGCTGAGCTCTCCGGTGCTGGACTGGTACGCATCAGCTATGCGTACCAGTTGTGGGTCTTCATGCACACCAGCAACGTCTGCAAGCAGCGACCTCTGTCTCCCACCCCTCCCACCACCCCTGCTGACATGTGCAGTGTGTGCAGTTGCACGCACAGATAACCCTGGTCCACCTCGGGGTTGGTGGTGGTGGTGGTGTCCATGGCCCCAGGTTGGTCCAGGGTCACTGCGCTGGTGTTGTTCCTTATTCTGTCCATGTCGGCAGGGATGGTATTCGTGGTGACAGTCGTTGGAGGGGTGGGTGCAGGGGGTGCAGCTGGTGGACCTGCTGGTGCTGCAGCTGGTGGTCCTGCTGGTGCAGCATGTTGACTTGCACCGGATGTGCCAGGTTGTTCTTCATCGTCCGAGGAGGACAGAGGCTGTACGACGCCAGTGAGCTCGGCATCCTCTTGAGCCTGGGACTGGGACTCCTCAGCGTCTGCTGCTGTGTCCCTATCATCACCTGTTTTTGGGAGACACAAACAATGTATGTCATGTTTCTGCAGGCATCAGTGGTTGACACACCTGACAGTTGTGACTGTGCCTCGGGGTGCGGGCCTGTACATTGTATTGTCCTAAGTCGTCACAGTCAGGGGTTGATATTGGTGTGGCACATTGTCCTGCATTATTTGGGCATTTCTATGTATTCTCTGGGGTGTGAACATGGTCTGCATTGATTGTGTTTGGTTGACAGCCAGACCTCCTTCCCACCCACCCACCCACCCAGTCAGTTATCCCACCATGGAACGTGCTTGCATTGCAGGGAGTGTAAGTTGTCTCTCAGGATGTCAGTCAGAGGTGTCCTGCTGTTTGTTGGTGCACAGTTGGCAGCAGGGCCTTGTGCTCCCCACAGCAGTAGCCAGTGTCAGCCATCTTGTGAGTCCTTCTCCACTCCCTGTGATGTGAGCATGGTTCAGGGTGGTGTTGATGGGACAGTTGTGAGGCTGAGCAATGTCTGTGACTACGACTCCCATCATGCTATTGCCTCCACCCCCTTCCCAGCATGCCCATGCTTCCTTCCTTTTGACTCTGCTTCCCTGTGGGGTGGGCTGGCTGTGCTGACAGGATGGCTGGGAGTGTTGTCCTGGCAGTTGTTTGGCTAAGAGTCCCAAGAGTGTCCCTGTGCTTCACACAACATAACCCAGGGTGGTGGTGCTTTGTGGGATCTTGTGTTAGGATGGAGGGCATTGCATTCTACCAGGTGGGTACTGTGGAGTTTGTGTTGGGGGGGTGTGAGGGGAGGTGCTGGTGACTATGGTCAGTGCTGCAAGTCTCCCTTCCCACCCAGCCAGCCAGCCAGATATCCCACCATGGAACGTGCTTGCATTGCAGGGAGTGTAAGTTGTCTCTCAGGATGTCAGTCAGTGGTGTCCTGCTGTTTGTTGGTGCACAGTTGGCAGCAGGGCCTTGTGCTCCCCACAGCAGAAGCCAGTGTCAGCCATCTTGTGAGTCCTTCTCCACTCCCTGTGATGTGAGCATGGTTCAGGGTGGTGTTGATGGGACAGTTGTGGGGGTGAGCTATGTCTGTGACTACCACTCCCATCATGCTATTGCCTCCACCCCCTTCCCAGCATGCCCATGCTTCCTTCCTTTTGACTCTGCTTCCCTGTGGGGTGGGCTGGCTGTGCTGACAGGATGGCTGGGAGTGTTGTCCTGGCAGTTGTTTGGCTAAGAGTCCCAAGAGTGTCCCTGTGCTTCACACAACATAACCCAGGGTGGTGGTGCTTTGTGGGATCTTGTGTTAGGATGGAGGGCATTGCATTCTACCAGGTGGGTACTGTGGAGTTTGTGTTGGGGGGGTGTGAGGGGAGGTGCTGGTGACTATGGTCAGTGCTGCAAGTCCCCCTTCCCACCCAGCCAGCCGGATATCCCACCATGGAACGTGCTTGCATTGCAGGGAGTGTAAGTTGTCTCTCAGGATGTCAGTCAGTGGTGTCCTGCTGTTTGTTGGTGCACAGTTGGCAGCAGGGCCTTGTGCTCCCCACAGCAGTAGCCAGTGTCAGCCATCTTGTGAGTCCTTCTCCACTCCCTGTGATGTGAGCATGGTTCAGGGTGGTGTTGATGGGCCAGTTGTGAGGCTGAGCAATGTCTGTGACTACGACTCCCATCATGCTATTGCCTCCACCCCCTTCCCAGCATGCCCATGCTTCCTTCCTTTTGACTCTGCTTCCCTGTGGGGTGGGCTGGCTGTGCTGACAGGATGGCTGGGAGTGTTGTCCTGGCAGTTGTTTGGCTAAGAGTCCCAAGAGTGTCCCTGTGCTTCACACAACATAACCCAGGGTGGTGGTGCTTTGTGGGATCTTGTGTTAGGATGGAGGGCATTGCATTCTACCAGGTGGGTACTGTGGAGTTTGTGTTGGGGGGGTGTGAGGGGAGGTGCTGGTGACTATGGTCAGTGCTGCAAGTCTCCCTTCCCACCCAGCCAGCCAGCCAGATATCCCACCATGGAACGTGCTTGCATTGCAGGGAGTGTAAGTTGTCTCTCAGGATGTCAGTCAGTGGTGTCCTGCTGTTTGTTGGTGCACAGTTGGCAGCAGGGCCTTGTGCTCCCCACAGCAGAAGCCAGTGTCAGCCATCTTGTGAGTCCTTCTCCACTCCCTGTGATGTGAGCATGGTTCAGGGTGGTGTTGATGGGACAGTTGTGGGGGTGAGCTATGTCTGTGACTGTGACTCCCATCATACTATTGCCTCCACCCCACTTCCCGGCATTCCCATACTTACTTGCTTTTGTGGGGAGTTCAGTGTGTGTGGGTGTGAGGGCAATGGCAAGATGGCTGACAGTGGTGTCCTGCTGTTGGTTGGTGTGCAGTTCCCAGCATGCCCTTGTGCTCCCCACAGCAGTAGCCAGTGTCAGCCATCTTGTGAGTCCTTCTCCACTCCCTGTGATGTGCGCATGGTTCATGGTGGTGTTGATGGGACAGTTGGGGGGGCAATATGTGTGACTGCGACTCCCATGATGCTATTGGCTACACTGACTTGGCCAGCATACACAGAATTCCTTCCTTTGAGTGGTCTTCACTGTGTGTTGGTGTTGTTGTGGTGGCTACATGTGTGGATGTGTGTGTTAGTTCTATTTGTGCCACTGCCTAGCTGTAGTTGTGGTTGTGTTTGTACATGTGTTGGCACAGTTGGATGTGACTTTTTGATGGCATGTGTTGTGTTTATCTGACTGACATACACATTTTGGGATGATTCTGTTCTAGTTGCTGTGTAATTGCTATGAGTGCATGGTTTGACTCTCCCCTTGACAGTGATGTGTGTGTTTTGTGGCAGTTTATTGTGTACATTTGTTGTGTACTCACCAGGCTCTGGGATGTCCTCTAGTCCATATACGCTCACTGGCGGAAGGATGGCCCGCACCTTCTCCTCCCAGGGCCTGAGGTATACTGGCTTGGCAGGAGGGCCACTGCCGGTGTATTGGCTCAGGTGGTAGTCTTTCTTGAGCAGCTCCCGGACCCTCCTGCGCACGTCATACCACCTGTTCTGGATGTCCGTCTTTGTGCGCCGACATGGTGATTGGGCGTTCACCCTGTTGATGATCCTCTCCCACATCTTGGTTTTCTGCGACATGGGGGTCTGTTGGACCAATGTGCCAAACAGCTGTGGCTCCACCCTGAGGATCTCGTCTACCAGGACTTCCAATTCACAATCTAGAAACTTGGGATTCTTCTTGGGGGCATGGTGATGGTTGGTGATGGTGGGTGATGTGTGTGTTGGTGTGCAGGTGAGGGTGTGTGGGTGTGTGTTGTGCTGGGTGTATGTGAGGTAGGTATTTGTTGGTGTGCTGCTGGTGTGTGGCTTGTGTGAGGGATGAGCTGTGGGTGTGTGGTTGCTTTCTCTTGGGTGCTGGCAGTGGAATGGCATTTGCAAAGGCTCATGGTAGTGATTTGTGTCCTTTATATAGGTGGAGTTGTTGGTGTGTCTTTGTTCTCTGTCCCCACCCCCCAGTATTTATTGGCTTGGTAATTGCTTGTTTGGCCTTTTTTGGTTGATTTTTCCTTTGTGCTGTTTGTGTATGTTGGAAACGTTCTTGTGACCGAGTCGGACCCTGCATTGGTCTCGTACGGTGTTTTCCGCTTCGTTCACGCTGTGTTTGTGCAGTTTTGTATGCTGCGTACGCGTCGGTCGCGGTGTATTGTGTTGCTTCGGCTCGGTTTTGTATGCGTGTCGGTCGTACGGCTTGTCCTCCGTCCGACTCGGTCGTGTTTTCGCGCCTTGCATCGTACTTTGCAGGTTGGAGTTGGCGGGTACGATTCGGTCGGATTTGTTCCGGGTGCGTGTCGGTCGGTTGGATTCGCGTGTTTTTCCGGCCGGATTGCTATTTTCCGAGCGGCTCGGTCGGTCGGCTTGGTTTCCTGACGTGTCGGTCGGATTTATCGCGGCTTGCATCGTACTTGGCGTGTCGGGCGCCACTGGTACGTGTCGGTCGGTATTTTTTCCGGATCCGAGTCGGTCGGTGCTTTTTCCGGCCCGAATCAGAATCGACCCCTATAAGTCAGCTTTACAGTTCACTCTCCGTCCTATTGGCATATCATTATATGCGGATGATATGGTTCTATATACACGCCACCCCGACACTAACTTAAATCCTCTTATAAGAGAATATATTCGTTTTGAACATTACTCAGGACTCCGAATAAACTGGGACAAATCAGTAGTCATACCTCTCACAATGGCCACAACACAACCAGCACTAGACTATCCCTTGAAATGGCAAATAGACCCGGTTAAGTATCTTGGCATATGGATACACTGCAATCCAGAAACAGTAATCAGAGAAAACTACATCAGAGCCCTGTCAAAACTGGAAGAGCAAATAGATCGATGGATTAAAATGCCCTTATCATTAGCAGACAGAATTGCTTTGAAAAAATTATTGTGCTGCATAGGTTCTTATACTTGTTTTGGAATATACCGATTGGTTTAACACAAGCATTATTCACAAAATTGAGGTCTGCCCTCCAACGCTTAACATGGGCAGGGAAACAGGCCAGAGTAGGCTGGAAAACGCTTACAAAACCATATCACCAGGGGGGTTTCGGGGCTCCAGACCTCCAATTATAGTTTTACTGTGCACAAGCACAGCATGCACATTATTGGCTACATCCCCATCCACATATTCCGCATATAGCAGTAGAACATGATAGCGTGCATCCTTCGCCGTTGACAACATATATAATGGACCCAAGGAGAACTGCGCTGGGGGAGAAAATACACATGGTCTCCTGCACTTCTCATGCATGGCATACATTAGCATATAGAGCAGATAAGCTACCGATATACGCCAAGGCACTCCCAATGGCTCACCATCCCAGACTCACCGTTACTCAAGAAAAGAGAATGTTACAATTACTAGTAGAGATGGGACTAACTACCATGGGCAATGTATTTCCACACAATAAGTTCATTTCACTGGAGGACCCATCCCTCTGCACACACCAGGCACCATTAAAGAAGTTTGCATACTTGCGATTACGTATGGCACTTAAGGAATTGTACACGGCATTTCCCGAGGAACCCACACAGTTGAATGCATTACAAATACTACTAACAACACCCACACGAAAAAACCTAGTAACACGTCTCTACAATGCATCACAGGATGAACAAAGACAGGGACCAAACATTGCACTTAAAAAATGGGAAACAACTATTGGTGAACCTATAGACGAGCACGACTGGGAGTATAGTTGTACACAGTTGCAGCTCCTTACGTCAAATTGTAACTTACGGATTATCCACTTTAAATTCCTACACCAAACATATTACACCCCGGCCAAACTACATAATTACGGACTTAGAGCGGACGATAATTGTCATAGATGCCACACACCAAACGCAGACTTTCTACATATGTCATGGGCATGCCCACAGCTCCACAAGTATTGGCAAGACATCACTGACAAGCTAACGACTATGTTATCCGAGCAAATACCAAACACACCATTGGTATTCATATTGGGAGTACGCGAACTCAAATTAGCTCGACGAAGGAAATTTCTGGCTGTTGCATTACTACTCGCTAAAAGACGCATAGCTATGCGCTGGGGAAGCAAAAGACCCCCAAGACTTAAAGACTGGCTCACTGACATGACCTACTGCAAGGAGACACTGGAGGTCTATGCAGAGGAAATACCACAGGCCTCACGACCTAGAGACTTCTGGGAACCACTAGTACACTACCTACTAACAACGCAAAGCGATGAAGTAACATAATACAGAATATCAAGGACTTACAATACTTAGAAAGTCGAGGAGGAGAGAATAGGAGCTAAATAGATGTGGTTATGCTACAGTGTGGTATGCCAGACCATGTTACAATCACGGACTGAACTGATGACACAGAGTTTATTATTCATTTTATGTCAACATATTGTACAGTTGCTGTATGTACTAGAGAATAAGTAAAGGTATGGGGAAAATGTATACATAATATATAAGAAAGTTACCTGTTTGTAATGGAAATGCTGCTGGTCGGAAAAAAAAAAGAAACATTTTTTTAAAAAAAAAGCTATGTCAGTGGCCAGAGTTAGCAAATTGTGTACTGGCTGTTTTGGCGTTGCCTGTCTCAAGTGCCAATGTTGAGAAGGCCTTTTTACAGATAAATGTTTACATGGGAAGGAAAGACCAAGCGCACATGACCAAGGACTCACTAAAGAAGTATTGTATGGTGTACTACAATAAGTTTGATTTGTAAAAATGTATTTGGTCCTCATATACACTGTACGCACACTGTCTATACACATGCACTATCAGTGCAGAAAGCAAGCAATAATAAAAGCAAAACATTCCATAAACCCCGGAAAAACACTGTTTCTGTTGTTTTTAATGTCACGAAAATGTATAACCACTGATAACCTCTGGGTTTTTTTTAAGGCATTGAAAACACTGAAAAAAACCACCAGAATTTACCAAAAATAGAAACTGAAAACAGGAAAGTCTATTAATATTCTTTTTGATGAGGGAGGAATCCCGAAACACTGGTGTCTAGAGATACGATTTCGTAAGATGGCATTAGCTGAGAATAATATGAACTTTGAGTGAAAACTGAACTACAACTACCAAGAGGCTATGGGGTAATGGCGCTGTTACATGCAAGCAGTGCGTTCCTACCCACTTTCACTGAGAGACAGTATACACTTATAGCAATAAAGGAATAATGACATAGTTGTTTGGCTATGTCAGTGATTTGAGTAAGGGAATGTGAATAGACTGGAAAGACACAGCTAACATTGCTAGGATACAACAACAGGAGACCACATATGTCATGCGCCATGTAGCATAAGCTGTTGCCATGTTTGCAAAAAGAGCTACATTACACTGACTCCATCTCTCTGTCAGGCAATTAACATTGTTGAATGTTAGCCTCCTGGCCTAGTTGGCCCCGCTGATAATTGTCATTCCAGCGAGAAGCCTAAGCAGGCTACATAAATCCTAATGTATGTTGTAAAACTATGCAACAAAGAATATGGTAACCTTAAGAAAACTGATGTTTTCCTTGTAGCACTCAAATACTGGACCTCCATCAGTTTGAGGATAGATCTAAATTTGATTTAGAGTCAGTTGTGATAAGGCAAAGATTTATAGTGAAGAAGACCATTTGTACCTGGAAAACCATTAATCATATAGTGTGTTTGGGTTCTGGAACTAATCAATATACGTCTGACTCTTGAACTTTATTTCATATGGCATTTTCAACAAAAAAACCAAAAGACAGTATGTAGTATGGTAATTACTTCTTAAATTTTGAGATGAAGATCTATTATTTGACTTATTTGCCACTTGTTGCCACCTATTACCCATGCCGTTGTGGCAACCTCAAAACTCACACACATCCTCTCGCCAAAGTCAACAAGGCTTTTCACTTCTAAAGGGCTATCCAGTCTCTGTAGAGAGGAGGGGGTACATTTCAGCAGGCAGCATCAAGAATTGTGCCAAGGTTGGCCAGACATTTTCCATTGTACTATCTCTTCACAGAAGAGAACCATGAGGGCTATTCTTACCCTTCTTATACTTGGCAGGCGTTTGCATAGAATTAATTTATATTTAAGGACTCAGACATTTGTTAGGACCATTGTGCAGGTGTATTTTTCAATACCCATTGTTCCCATGTAGAAAATTAAAGGAAGATATGCTTCTCCTTTTTTGTTCACAGTTAGTGGAGCAGCTTCACTATGATACAATTAGAAAGAAAGGGCTTTTGAGGTGTGACTTCCCAGCTGTAGGCAATCACTGCATTTTCACATCATCGCTTAAGATGTGGCCTATAATATGTTGCCATCCAAAAAGACTACTATTGCATGTTATATCAGAGGTTGATTCACTTTAAAAATCATACATGTTAGTATACACTACACCATAATCGTAGTGTGCGAAGGGGTCAATAAACACTTCATTCCACTCATTAATGTCTGTTGAATCATGCAAAAACAATATTTTATCATGTGTAATACAAGCAGGTGAGAAGGAAGGGTATATACTGTTTCCAGATATAAGTTAGAACTTTAAACTAATAGTAGGTGTTACAGATTCTACTTCTTGTAAAAAAGGTAAAAAGGATCAACGGTTAGTTAGAAAAATTCTGATCACAAGAAAAATTATGTTTTATATATATATTCACTGAAAAAACCATAGGTTTTAGGGACGTTATAGTTAGAAATTAGCATTTAAAAAACCTTAGAAATTCACTGAAACAACCATAGGTTTCAGGGACATTATAGTTAGTTGGACATTTCACTCGTATAAAACCAGAGAAATTCGGCTGTTATAGTTAGTAGAGCTAACTATAACTCACGCCCCCGCAATGCACTGCTGATGACGTCACATATTACATCACTCATGACATGCTCAGTGACATCACTGATGACAACTCAAATGACATCACTGATGACATCACTGATGACATCACTGATGACATCACTGATGACATCATCCATGTGATAATCTGATGCACCTCCTTACACCCTAATATAACCTTTGATACACCCACTCTAAAATACAGACTACCAATATCAAAACCATAGACACACCAATAGCAGTTAGTATATACCCGCTCAGTGATTTATACGTCTACACACACATCCACCCACTAACCCATACAGTCACTCATACACGCAGTCATTCATCAATACAGCCACTGATATATGCACTCATATACCCATATAAACACTCACACACTGCCACTCACCCAAAGAGTTACTCAAAAACCTAGTCAGTCACCCAAAGAATTAATTACACTGCCATTTACTCACCTATACAGTTATACACACACCACGTCACTTATTCATACAGATACGTACAGTCTTCAACAATTACTGATATAAGCACACACTTATCCATGCAGCCACTGTCACAATCACTCACTGTCACATATACTCACTTATATACTCCAACACTCACAAATACTGACTTTCACATATGTAGTTACTTACACATATACCACTAACATATCCATTCACTCACCAACACAGCTATACGTACACTCACTCACCCATACACTCCCTAACACACGCACTCATAAACGCATACACCCAGTGAATCACCCACTCACACATCCATGCAGGGAGTCACACACACCCCCCCACACAGACACTCAGGCACCCATACAGGTTCTCAGACAACCAATCATTTTTCATTATACCTTGGCATATATAGATATAACATTCTTGAAATTTTTAGAAACACTCAGTCACTGGATGATGTCATCAGTGATGTCATTTGAGTTGTCATCAGTGATGTCATCAGTGGTCACTGAGCATGTCATGAGTGATGTAATATGTGACGTCATCAGCAGTGCATTGCGGGTGCGCGAGTTATAGTTAACTCTACTAACTATAACAGCCGAATTTCTCTGGTTTTATACGAGTGAAATGTCCAACTAACTATAACGTCCCTGAAATCTATGGTTTTTTCAGTGAATTTCTAAGGTTTTTTAAATGCTAATTTCTAACTATAACGTCCCTGAAACCTATGGTTTTTTCAGTGAATTTCTAAGGTTTTTTAAATGCTAATTTCTAACTATAACATAGCAGTCACGTTTGCAAAGTGGTGGAGAAAGGTGAGCGTGGCCTTCGAACACCTCTTAGCAATCCCACTGTGTGGGATTTACTGGAGGTAACAGGAGGGGTAGTTAGCCCCCAACATCAACCTTGGGGGCCAACTACCCCTCCTATTACCTCCAGTAAGTCCCACACAGCGGGATTGCTAACTTCTAATACCAGGCCACGCCCCCTTTTTCCACCACTCTGCAAACGCGCCCCCTGGCGCATTGTTAGTTGGGGAATTAATTCCCCTTGAATACTGAGGGTCTCTGGGGGCCAACTAGCCCACCAGGTACCTCCAGTAAGCGCCACAGAGCTGGATTGCAGAGAAGGTGGTCCGAGGCCATGCCCCTTTTTACACCACTCTGCAAACGCGCCTCGTGGTGCACTGCTGGTGGGGCGATGAGGTACTCGTGTGTCCTGAGGACCTCAGGACACAAGTGGACTTCATCCTCGTCAAACGGCGCCAAAGTTATTGGCAAATCAAAAAGCGCTTTTCCTATGGAAACTAGGTTCTAACTATAACTACCTAGTGGCGACCGCCAGTAGGTAATATCCACAGATGCTCCATTTGCCCAAGGAGACACAAGATGCACTCGGGAACAGCCAATTTAATTTATTAATCCTGGACATGGACTGCTGCGTGTCTCCCCTACGCGTTTCGGCAGTCGAGCCTTGATCACGGGTACAATCGACAATCTGAAATGACAAGGAGGAAGTCCGTCTTTTTTACCATAATAACGCTATATACGTGTGTGTGTGTGTGTGTTTGTATATATATACACACACTCAAATGTCTGTGTACCTATGTATATATATACATATATATATATTACCTACTGGCGGTCGCCAGTAGGTAGTTATAGTTAGAACCTAGTTTCCATAGGAAAAGCGTTTTTGATTTGCCAATAACTTTGGCGCCGTTTGACGAATCTTCATGAAAGTTTCAGAACTAATTGTTCACTCAGGTCAGCTCCTGTCTTGAAAGTTTTGGGGTGATTCGTCAAGGGAGGCCTGAGAAAAAAGGGGGGTCCAAAACGTGTTTTCTCCATGTTAATTTCCATAGGAAACTTTAGACACGGCTACAGCCTGAACTGCTGAACGGAATTACACCAAATTTGGCAGAGAGATAGCTCTTGGTCCAGAAAGCATGCTTGTTTTTAAATGGTGTAATTCCGTTCAGTAGTTTTTGAGATATTTAAAGATTTACAGATATCGATATTTGAGAATTATGAGATCTGAATGGCTGAGCCCTCCCGAGCACAAGCTTGCCTCTGATTTGCTGCCAACACTTCAAACCAGGAAGTGTTGGCAGCCATCTTGTGCCTCGGACCGAGGGAGAGGGAAAAAGGTAAGAGAAACATTTAAAAACAAAAAAAGGGGGCAGGGAAGGAACACCCTGACCCCCCAGGCCTGCTCAGGGGGTCCAACAGGGACCCCCAGGCCTAAAAAAAGCATTTTTTTTAAAAACATTTTTGGCCGGGTTGCGCTGAGTGCGCGAACCCCGTCGAAAATGAAAAAAAAACGAAGCGCCGGCTCCCGCGCTTTGTTTTTTAAAGCCCCCGGGTGGGCCAGGTCCCGGGGGCAATCCTTAATTCTGTAGTGGGGGCCCACGGGGCCCCTGCAGCCCCAAGGACCGCCACCTCCCCAGGGCTTTATAATTTATTCGCGGGTGGCACACGGCCTCCCCCCAGCCCCGGGGACCGCCACCTCCCCGGGGCTTTATTAAATAAGGGTGGGGGGGCCTCGCGTGCCCCCCCAAGCCCCAGGGACCGCCACCTCCCCAGGGCTTTATTGAAATACATTGGGGGGGCCTCATGGGACCCCCCAAGCCCCGGACCGCCACCTCCCCGGGGCAAAAATAAATAATGTATGTGGGGGGCTAAAGCCCCCCCACACTGCCCCGGGGACCACCACCTCCCCGGGGTACTGCTTATTCAAATTCGGGGGTCCGTTACGGACCCCCAAGCCCCGGGGACCACCACCTCCCCGGGGCTTTAAACACTTGGGAGGGGGGCTGCACGGCCCCCCTCCTGGAGCCCTAGATGGCCCTGGGGACCACCAGGGCCGGCTCCTGCAATGTCCCGTGGTACCCACCCCCGGGACATTGCTGTTTACAATGACAGGGCGGGAGCACGGCTCCCGCCCTGTCATTGCAAACTCTGCTTTGCTTCATTGAAGCGAGAGCAGGAAAACCTGCTCTCGCTTCAATGAAGCAAAGCAGATTGCTTTTGGGCAAGGGGAGCTGCATGTCAGCAGCTCCTTTTGCTCAAAAGTAATGCCGGCTCCCGCAGAAGGCGGGGAGCCGGCGGGATCGTGGGGGCATTGGGGCTCCCCC
Source organism: Calotriton arnoldi (assembly GCA_963921515.1). Classification (NCBI taxonomy): domain Eukaryota; kingdom Metazoa; phylum Chordata; class Amphibia; order Caudata; family Salamandridae; genus Calotriton; species Calotriton arnoldi. The sequence goes on from CAWUFW010002513.1 coordinate 18,818, forward strand.
ACGGTCCCCAATGCAAAGGGCCGGCCCCGGGGGACCCCCTCCCTTGCAATAAAAAAATGTAAATTTAAAAAAACGGAAAGGCCGGTCCCGGGAGATGGGGTCCACGGGGCCATAATTGGCCTGAGGAGGGGGGCCACGCAGCCCCCCTCGGCCCCCCTCCAAATATTTCTATAAATACATTTTAAAAAAGTCTGGCCATGCCCCGGGGGATGGGGTCTCCAGGGCCAAAATTGGCCTCGGGTGGGGGGCCACGCAGCCCCCTTCCCTTTTAAAATTTTTTTTTTTATAAAAAGGGGTCAGGCCCTGGGGGATGGGGTCCTCAGGGCCCAAAAATGTAAAAGAAGGGGGGCCACACTGCCCCCCTTGTATAAAAAAAATATTTTTTAAAAAGCCGGCATCTTGCCGGAGGCCCCGCCCTCTCCTGCACCACTCTGCAAACGCAGACCCCTGGCGCTGTAAGTTGGGAATTAATTCCTTGAATACTGAGGGTCCCTGGGGCCAACTAGGCCACCAGGTACCTCCAGTAAGCGCCACAGAGCTGGATTGCAGAGAGGTGGTCCCAGGCCACACCCCTTTTTACACCACTCTGCAAATGCGGCTCCTGGCGCACTGCTGCTCGGAGGATGAAGTCCTCTTGTGTCCTGAGGTCCTCAGGACACAAGAGGACCTCATCGCCCCACCAGCAGTGCGCCAAGAGGTGCGTTTGCAGAGTGGTGTAAAAAGGGGCGTGGCCTCGGACCACCTCTCTGCAATCCAGCTCTGTGGCGCTTACTGGAGGTACCTGGTGGGATAGTTGGCCCCCAGGGACCCTCAGCATTCAAGGGGAATTAATTCCCCAACTCAACAACGCGCCAGGGGGCGCGTTGCAGATTGGTGGAAAAGGGGCGTGGCCTGGTATGAGAAGTTAGCAATCCTGCTGTGTGGACTTACTGGAGGTAATAGGAGGGTAGTTGGCCCCCAAGGTTGACGTTGGGGGCTAACTACCCTCCTGTTACCTCCAGTAAATCCTACACAGTGGGATTGCTAAGAGGTGTTCGAAGGCCACGCTCACCTTTCTCCACCACTTTGCAAACGCGACTGCTATGTTATAGTTAGAAATTAGCATTTAAAAAACCTTAGAAAGTCGCTGAAAAAACCATAGGTCTTAGGGACGTTATAGTTAGAAATTAGCATTTAAAAAACCTTAGAAATTCACTGAATAAAACCATAGGTTTCAGGGACGTTATAGTTAGAAATTAGCATTTAAAAAACCTTCGAAATTCACTGAAAAAAACCATAGGTTTCAGGGACGTTATAGTTAGTTGGACATTTCCATTGTATAGAACCAGAGAAATTCGGCTGTTATAGTTAGTAGAGCTAACTATAACTCGCGCCCCGCAATGCACTGCTGATGACATCACATATTACATCACTCATGACATGCTCAGTGACATCACTGACAACTCAAATGACATCACTGATGACATCACTGATGACATCATCCACTGACTGAGTGTTTCTAAAAATTTCAAGAATGTTATATCTATATATGCCAAGGTATAATGAAAAATGATTGGTTGTCTGAGAACCTGTATGGGTGCCTGAGTGTCTGTGTGGGTGGGGGATGTGTGACTCTCTGCATGGATGTGTGAGTGGGTGATTCACTGGGTGTATGCGTTTATGAGTGCGTGTGTTAGGGAGTGTATGGGTGAGAGAGTGTACGTATAGCTGTGTTGGTGAGTGAATGGATATGTTAGTGGTATATGTGTAAGTAACTACATATGTGAAAGGCAGTATTTGTGAGTGTTGGAGTATATAAGTGAGTATATGTGACAGTGAGTGATTGTGACAGTGGCTGCATGGATAAGTGTGTGCTTATGTCAGTAATTGTTGAAGACTGTACGTATCTGTATGAATAAGTGACGTGGTGTGTGTATAACTGTATAGGTGAGTAAATGGCAGTGTAATTAATTCTTTGGGTGACCGACTAGGTTTTTGAGTAACTCTTTGGGTGAGTGGCAGTGTGTGAGTGTTTATATGGGTGTATGAGTGCATATATCAGTGGATGTATTGAATGACTGCATGTATGAGTGACTGTATGGGTTAGTGGGTGGATGTGTGTGTAGACGTATGAATCACTGAGCGGGTATATACTAACTGCTATTGGTGTGTCTTTGGTTTCGATATTGGTAGTCTGTATTTTAGAGTGGGTGTATCAAAGGTTATATTAGGGTGTGAGGAGGTGCATCAGATTATCACGTGGATGATGTCATCAGTGATGTCATTTGAGTTGTCATCAGTGATGTCATCAGTGATGTCACTGAGCATGTCATGAGTGATGTAATATGTTGCTTGGAGGATATCCATGTTTCTTAAAAAACTCTCCACCAGAGAAAGAGTATTGTTTTTCAGGACTGAGGAGGTGACTCCTTTTACATGTATTTTTTATTAACTCTTATTAGATTTTAAATATGAGATATATTTTAGAGAAACTTTTTTTTTTTTTATCTGGATATTGTATTTAAATTCTCTGATGAAAATTTCTTGTATTTTATCTGTGCTTTTTATGATTGTTATATCACAATCAAAATAAAGCTTTGTTCTGATTCTGATTCTGATATCATCACCAGTGCATTGCGGGGGCGCGAGTTATAGTTAGCTCTACTAACTATAACAGCCGAATTTCTCTGGTTTTATACGAGTGAAATGTCCAACTAACTATAACGTCCCTGAAACCTATGGTTTTTTCAGTGAATATATATATATATATATATATATATATATATATATATATACACACACACATATATATATATATAATATATATATATATATATATATATATACATATAAATATAGATATATATATATATATATCCATCCAAGATTTGCTGCGCCAGGCCGTTCAACCATCCAATAGGGCCGGTGCCTGCAGTATACAATCCAAAAATGATTCCAGTAAATTAAATACAGGAAAGAACAATGCGGCACACCTGAAGACAGCACAATAGTTTATTGTGCACACAAACGACGCGTTTCGGCAGTGAGCCTTTGTCAAGTGATACAATGTGCTCAATTGCCTGTTGAAATAGCTGTTACTGTTCATAAATAGCGACAACATACTATATATACAACGTGATTTAAATTCAATTTTTAAATTCATAATTGAACTTCTAACTTCGGGGTTAGAAACACCATTTCTCATATTTTTAAAACAATGATTACAAATGCAAATTTATGGCGAATGTTTTATCCTTTCGTAATTGAAAAAGGTTGATCAATAAAGTTTTCTAATTCAATTAGAACACTGTAGTTCCCCAAAGGATATATACTTGTAATCGATATTAATAAAAGGCATGCATCATTTTGAAGCCAGTCCCAAAAGTAGTGTGAATGGATCCAACATGAGTCCTCGCAAGTGCGTGAGAGAATAATAAAGTTATCAATTCAAATCACCTCTGGTGTTCTCAAAATGCTTCAGATATCGATTGATAACAAGAGGGCTATGTAAGTACATCCTAGGCCTGAATCAAGTGTATTCATGATGCCTTGACACAAATCCGATCATATTTTACAGTTCAGAACCATAAATCATAAATTGAAACAAAATGTGGTTGTCGACACTACTCTAATGGAAACTGTGCAATAAATCACGAGGCAATGATTAAGAGACATGATCACATGTATGTGCAGTGCAAAAAAATGTGACAGGTGAGGGATTTGCAATATGTAGGAGTTGATAAATCTTTTTCAGGCCGTACCCTTTCCAGAATTTACTATCACCTATTGTCCATACCATATCAGGTAGTCTCAATTGATTGAACAGGTGTAGTACCACAATATACTAATTCATATCATATATATATATATATATATATATATATATATATATATATATATATATATATATATATATATTCCACAGCAGGATCCCAGGGGTACTACCATCCAAAGAAAGGCGCAACACCAGGAAACAGACTCCAAAGGCAAAGTTAGAAAGTAAAATGATGATTTATTCGAGCATCAAATGTCCAAATGACGCGTTTCGGCCGCCAGACATGCGGCCTTGATCACATATATATAATGTGAATATGTATAAATATTTTAGGCTGTATTTTTTGTTTCAGGGTGTTGGGTATTGTAGGAGAATAGGTGTATTCATTTATATTACATTCACCATTATTTTGTTTTAAGAAACATATTTACATTATTTTAGTGGTATTTTAAAAAATATTTATTAGTGTTATTTATTATTCAGGTTGGCAGTTATTTTTAGGTTATGATGTGTAGTTTATTAATTTTTTTAAATGTTAGAAATATTTTCAGATTTCTTTAAACAGAAACATGAAATTATGTAATGTATTGTTCAGGTTTTGGGGTTTTATATGGCTTTTTGGGTGGGTAGTGTATTCTATTTATCATTTAAAAAAAGTATTTGTAAGGAAACTTGACATTTTTCCAGTTTAACTATTTTATTATAATTATTGTTATTTATTTTTGGGGTTTTACGTGGGTAATCAACAAAATTATATTTTTACCATTTTTTAGGGTTTTAAAATGTAATATTTAAAATGAAATTATGGTATATATTTAGGTTGGTTTGTGGATTTTATATGGGCTTGGGTGGGTAGTGTATTGAATATTTAATTTGATTTAAATATTTAAATTTTTTTATTAATATAAATATCTTTACTTCCTATTTATGTTATCTATAATTTGGGTTGTTGGGTTTTAGATGGGTTTTTGGTGGGTATTGTTTTAATTGTATTTAAAAAGAATTCAAATTTCCATTTTTTTAAATGTAATGATTATCTTTGTGTCTAAATAGTGTTTTTCTATTTTTATTGGTTGTTAGTTGGGTTTTATGTGGGTAGTTTATTAAATTGTGTTAATGTTATTTTGGAGATTTAATATGCTTATTTTTTTATAATGTTAAATATTGTTTTGTTTGTTGGGTTTTAAGTGGTTGTTTAGTAATGTACTAAAATGCATTATTTAAAAATTATATTCATTTTTTAAATGTAAATATGTTATTTATTGTTCTTTCTTGAGATTTATAGAAGTTGAGGCAGGGGTGTTGCACTGCTTTAATAATTTGTGTTTAGGGTGCAGGGATGTGTATTACACTGTGTTACTAGTTCGGTTTTAGGGTGCAGGGATGTGTATTGCACCGTGTTATTATTTGGGGCCATATGTATGAAGCCAATTTGCGATCGCAAACGCCGAAATTCGCAGAATTTCAGCGTTTGTGATCGCAAATTAGCAGTGTGCAATGTAGCACACTTAAACCCCTCGCAAAATAAGGAATCGCAAAATTTGCGATTCCCTATTTTACGATTAGATTCAAGGAATCGCAAATTGCGATTCCTTAAATGCAATGTAAGAAGCACAAAAGAAAGTGCGATTTGGCTTTAAGGAATCGTAATTTACCACCAACTTTAAGTTGGTGGTAAATTGCGATTTCACTTACAAATGCAAATTTTTGCATTTTTAAAGTGCCATATGGCGCACACATGCACATTTCAGGGTGCAACAGGGTGTCCTTTTGACACCCTGGCACCTTGAAGTGCATTCTCAATTTGCGATTCTCTAATTGGGAATCGCAAATTGAGAATGTCTTCCCATTCATTCCTATGGGCCTCCTAGCCCATAGGAATGAATGGGAAGGTATTCCTTATTTGCGAATCTTAATTTGCGATTCGCAAATAAGGAATATGTGGGATTTGCAAAATTATGTGCAAATCCCACATACATTGCATTTTGCGATTCTCAAATTGCGATTCGCAGAAAATCGCAATTTGAGAATCGCAAAACTGTATTTTGTAACATATGGCCCTTAGTTTTTAGGGTGCAGGGAAAGGTGTTGCACCAGGTTACTAATTAGATATTATGGCGCAGGGATAGGTTTTGCACCAGGTTACTAATTCGTTTTTAGGGTGCAGGGATGGGTGATGCACTGAGTTACTAATGACTTTTTTGGGCCCCGGTATTGTATTGCACCGGGTTACTAAATAGTTATTCGGGCCCATGGGTGGGTATTGCACCGGGTTAGTGATTGGTTTTAGGGCACAGGGATAAGTGTTGCACCTGGTTACTAATTAATTTTTAGGGAGCATGGTTGTGTATTGCTCCTGGTTATTAATTCATTCTTAGGGCAACAGGATGGGTGGTGCACCCATGAGCTACTACCATAGTCAAAAGGAACCTCTTTGTTTATCTTATCATATTGAGAAGGAGTTGACACTCCACTAATCATCCAAAATGGAACCGAAGCCTGTGTGTTGGGGATGTAGATTTAAAATAAAGCTAGTTTTGATGCTAAACAGACACAGGCATCATTATGGTGCTAGAAACCATGTTTTGAGCTTCAAACCAAAACTAGAAACGGATTTAATGATCCTATATCATGGTAGTATTGAGTTGTTCAGTGCTGTTAGCGGTCTCAGAGTTCCAAATCTTGTGTGATTTCAGTGCTGAGTGAGATTTGGAACTCTCAGCAGCCATCTATTTTTTAACGTATTTTATTGATTTTCAAAAACAGCATGACAATGTTTTACAACAATAAACAGTTTCCCTCCCCGTCCTCCGAGGTCACCATCCTTCTACCTGTGCCCCTAATCCCCCAACGGCGGAAGTGAGTGCCCCAATCTCCCCATATTCAGCCGTGGTTTGTGTGCACCAAGTACTATCCCAGAATGGCCATGTGCCTGACCCCTCTACTCCACCAAGTCTTCTGTGTCTTGCCGACCTGCGCTAGTCCTCTCCCACCCATCCATTCCATATTTTATCAAATTTTGGGGGGCAGCCCCTCCCCTTATAGATCACCTTTTTCTGTATGTAACAAAAATTAATTTCACTTTCCCAATCTCTTACCGCCGGTTCCTCTGTGGAGCCCTATTTGTGGGCCAGTTCCCTCTTAGCCAGATGAAAGCCGGGCTGAATAGGAGCCTCTGGTAAAAGGAAGCGTTTGTCTCACTCCAGATCCCCAACGGCACTAACTGTGCCTTGATTCTATATGTATGCCAGTGGTGCCTTCTAATCTTTGCATCCATCACCCCTTCCCCCGGCTCTGCAAACTCAGCTATGACAACAAACGCATAAACCACAGTAATTTTAGGACTGCAGTGGAGACTCATAAAGATGCCTATCTTTTTATGTGTGGAGTCTCCACCTTAAATGCAGTCATAAAATTACTATCAGTAAAATGAAACTCGTAGTTTGTGAATACCCAAAAAATTGTGAACTTGCACAAAAGTATGTCTACCTTTGTGAATCAGGCCCTTTGTATCTTCAGCAAAGTGCACCTTATTTACTGTACATTATTTCTTTTGAAACCACATTTTCAACTTCCTTTTGCACTGTATCTGTACTTTAACATTGTTACTATAGCACATATTACCAAGCAGTTTGAAGCTCCCCAGAAGCTGTTATAATGCAAAGAGGATGCCAAAATTCAATTGCACTGCCTGGGCTCAGAGGGTCAACGTATTTTCAGAACTTTACCCAGAGAAACATCTACTCAGAGCTACTCCTACAGTGGGGCAGGAAGACTGGAACAATTATGATGAGCTCTTATTGGATCTAAAGAAGATTTGCTGTGTCATTGTAACTTTGGGGGATAATTCTTTTGAACATGTTCTAAAAAACGAGTGAGTCATTTGATGAATTTGTAACTTTACTAAGAGAGTAAGTCAACACCTGCAGCTTTAGAGTATCAGAGGATGAAATGATCAGTGACCAGATGAAGATAAACACCAAAACAAGGATCATGGAAGACTATACTTTAGGCAAAGTTGTCATCTCTTTTACAGGTATAAAAAATGTCTCCCGAATAAATAAATCAATGAAGATGGAAAAGATAAAAAGTCTTGAAAAGTATGTAGGGTTAATACTAATAGTGTCAAATTTGATCTTAGCAAAGATAAGGATAATTGAAATAAAATAGTATGTTCTCTATGATGCAGCCTCATTCAAGTGTTTTCGAGCTGCACAAAAAGACTGTGAGGAATACAAGGCATGTGGCAACAAGAGTTATTTCACCAGAGCATGTAAAGATGGAACACAGTGGTAAAAACCAGGGTAGCACAGATCAGTGAAGGGCAGACTCTTAGGAAGAATATAGTAAATTAACAAATGCCATTTTAGTTGTAAGATGTGTGATATAATTTTAAAAGAAGTTGATCCATGTCAAGCCATGTGAATTATATTGAAACTAGGGAAGGAGGTGGAGTTCCATGTGGATTCTAGATCTGCAGAGACCATAAAGTTGAAGAGCTTTTTTATAGGATGCTAGGAGATGTAAAGGAATTGTAATTCACTGGTAGAATGTCAGTCTCTTTCCATGGAGACATAATTGAGTTTATCAAGTATTTTGCATCAGAGGAGAAATTTAAATACAGTTTAATATGTAATATATGTGGACTTCAAAAAAGTATGTTTACTAAGTTGGAGGGGGCAATGCAGATGTCAAATAATGCTGAACCTGATCTCTCCAGAAAAAGGTTTTCTAATAGGTGAATCGGTTGAACATAGCGCAATTGTTGAATTGTTTCCTGAGAATTTTAATAACAAATTTGGAAAGTAACAAGGTTTTCAACATAAGATCATCTTGAAAGATAGTTCTGTTCCAGTAAAACACCTATAAGGGTCAAGAAGGATCTACAGCAGATGTTTGAAGACATAGGGGCTCATTAGGATGTCGGTGGGATTGACACCGACGGCACGTCTGTGTTGGTCCCACCGACATCTGAAGCAGCGTCAGACCGCCGCATTACAATGCAGTCGGTCCGAGCACATGGGTGAGGGACCGACCGCTGCGGTTCCGACGGGCTCAAGGAGCCCGTCGGAATATAATCCTTCCAATGAGGGGGTGCCTGCTCAGGCATCGCCGTAGGAATTACAATGTCTCTTTCCGGCGGCCTTTCAATGGCGGTCCGACTGCCATTGAAAGGCTGCCAGAAGCTGACTTTGGGGGCCCCTATCAGGGCCCCTGTCCCTCTGTGGCCTCCGCTATGAGGCCAGGGGGCCCTGTCCCTCTGCGGCCTCCGCTATGAGGCCAGGGGGGCACCACAGGCGCCCCCACAAACATTCATGCCCCATGTGGCAGGCACCCTGAGGTGCCTGCCACAGGGTGCAGGGATGTTTAAAAACATGCCTTTTGGCATTGGGGCTTGGACCATCTCCACGGCAGTCGGATCCTAATTAGGCGGTGAGGACTGCTGACCACCTGTCGGCCAGTCCCCTTACCGCAACAATGCCAGTCGGACGCTCGTCCAACCTACATCGTAATTAGGGCCATGGTTTCATGAAATACCACAAAAGATGTTCAGTCTTCAAAGTGGGTATCGCCCATTAGTTCAATAGAGAAAAGTGCTAGCAATTATAGCTGTGTGTAGTGTTAAGGGTACTTAACAAATGCATTAATATTAACCATCCCCTTACTAACATAAAAATTATTTCGTTGTTAGAGAGTGCTACTGTCTTGTCTATCTCCCTTAGCAAATTTAGTTTCAAAAGGATGCCTTTCAGCCTTGTTCCATCTACCTTGGTTTTCCAAAAGCCAATGCTCCACATTTTCATAGATATTGATGTTTGTGTCAGATTCTTTGAAAATCACATTCTAGTTACTACCAAAGATTCTGAGTCACATTTTCAAGCACTGAAAGAAGTGCATTCCTACATATTAGGAAATGTTATTGTACTGTGTGCTAACAAATATTCTGCATTTAAAACTAAAGTAGACTATTCGGGGCATTCAATGTCGAAGGAAGGTATTGTACCAAATAAATCTCTAGTGGAAACCATAAAGATTGCACTGGCTCCCAATACCAAAAAGTAATTTCTGTCTTTGCATGATTATATGAATGCTATAGTAAATTTGAAAAAAATGCTGAGATTATGGAACCACTAATAGAGCTCCTTCACAAGACTCATAAATGTGGTGCAGAAAGCATTTGCAAATGTCAAATAATCAATACTTCCAGCTCTTACTTTGAAGCCTTCCAAATCTGCTAAATCAAACATCATTTGAGTGGATGCTAGTGCCTCTAGTATAGGTGCAGTCTTGTCCCAATAATCACTTGTAATCATTAGTGGATTGTAGTTGCATTCATGACTCTAAACACCACAGAACCTAGATATGCCTTTATTGAGAAGGAGCTGCTTGCATGTGTATGGGACAGTAACTACTTCAAATATTATTTTTGGGGTCGAAGATTTGTTCTAAGAACTGACCACAATCTGTTAGTCATTTTTTCCCCAGGTAGTGAGCTATCATTCATGACACACACTAAGGGGCCGATTATGAGTTTGACGGTGCTGCGGTGGGACCGCCATGCCGCCACACTGCCACACTGCCAAACCCGCGTGAGAACCGCCAGTCGCATTATGAATTATTTAATCACTGGTGGGTGATTCCTTTGGCGTTCCCATGGTGGTGCCTATAAAATAGGCACGACCATGGGAACGTCAAAAAAAGTTCCAGCACGCTATGGACTGAAAAGTCTATGCCATTCTAGAACTTTTTCACAGGGGGTGAGGCACATGGAGGCCCTGTAGGGCCCCTTTGTTTTCTTCCCACCAGGGTTTTCATGGAGGAGGAACCACCATGAAAACCCTGGCGGAGAGGGACCACGGCAGTCCCGCCAAGCATATAGAATCCTCTGGACCATAGCGCCACCACCAAGTAACGGCGGTTCCCTGGCAGTGTCTTCAGTCCCAGGGTGGCATGACCACTAGGGTTGTAATGTGGCGATGGCAAGACCGCCACTCCCTCCCCACCACGAGTCTCGAAGTCTGAGGACCGCCAGACTCATAATTGGCCCCTAATTGTTAATTCTTGAAGCAGCAAGAATACACCTTTGATGTAAAATGTGTTCCCCAGAGAAATAATTGTCCTGCTGGCAGTTTTTCAAGACTTCCAGTGCCCTTTTCACACTCTGAGATCCCGGACAAAAAAGAGATTAATGTCATTATCTTCTGTCCATCAGGGAGTAAATCCATAAATTTGGGGGGTGTCTGAGGAGGAATTAGCAGCATCTGACAAGCAGGATGAAACATTACATCTAGTAAAGATTTTCTTGCAAGATGGTTGGCTTTCCATTAAAACTTTAGAGGGTAGCTACTAGTTCTTTGGTCAAGTGAGTTAAGTGTTGACAGAACATTAGCCATGAGAAATGACAAGCACGTACCAACAGAAGGTTTAAAGCCAACAATTATCAGGAAGGGTCACCTACATCACATGGACATGTTGCCTCTTAAAAGCACCGTAAGAATGTATTTTTGGTGATCAAAGTCTCTCAGCGGTTGGGGGCGCTAGTGTGCCGGCGGCAAGATGGCTGCTATCTAGAGCAGCTCTGCCGGCCGAGCGGCAGTATCCGACCATAATCCTGACAAGCGCTGCAGATCTGCACACGCCAATTGCAGATTCGGAAATCGGAACGCAGTGCGATTCACACGAGCCCGCCGAAGTTCACAGCAGGCGACCGGAGGACCGGCATCGGCACCCGCAGTTGTTGATAGAGGGCCGCGGCGTTCACGCAAGATGGCGTCCACCGGAGAAGTATTGTAAAGATGGAGTGGTAGGTGTTGGGAGCTGTGCGGAGGACTGCATCAGCGCTGTGAGTGCTGCAGCGCAAATCCGTCTGACCGGAGCTGCTCAACGTTTAATGGTGCTGAGGTAGCGGGCTGCAGTGACGACACACGTGTAATAGAGACAAGATGGCAGCCGCCGGGGATGAGAGTTAAGACGACAGCTGCGGAGCAACTGCAGATCTCCTCGGAGCCCTCACCGGCTGGCGGTTGAGACAACTGTGCTGAGGCGAGTACTGAGGGGGATCAGCGGCTTCATTTGATAAGCAGTGCGGAGCATACCCCCTGGAAGTGGAGCTGGGGGCTGCCAAGCAGGACGCACTGCTGTGACGGTGACCTTGGGCAGGAGTGGTTGCAGCGATTAATCATGCCGAAATGAGCAGGCTGTATAAATATGGCAACATGTGCTAAGTGGCAATAGCGGAGTCCTGGCCAGTAGCCACAAAAAAGACAGGTGAATGGTGGAGCCCGTCTGTCTGCAATTCCTTACATTCAGGGGCGGGAGATCGCTTCCCATGAGCAAGTATGGCTTGATCTCCTGGAGGCACATAAGGTAGCAGTGGATCTGAAAGTGTGTTCGGCTGCAGTGTGAGAATACCCGTTAAATTGGGGCAACATACACCGAAGCTACAGTGCAGGCTTGCATAGTCTGGACAGTCCTGTGGGACGTGGGGCCTGAGAAAATTAGAAGCTGTGTAAGGCTATATCCAACTAGTAGAGTCTCTGGAGGCGGAGGGCGCTTCTGGGATTAGCGGCTGTGTCGAAGCATTCTTGCCAGGGGCTGCGCTGGAGGGAGCCGTAATTTGTGAGGGGCATAGACCTGCAAGTTGCTCCGTCGTCAAATTGCATATGGCGCCTTCATAGTGTGCGGCTGTGAGCGCTATATCTCTTGTTTAAGATGGGGAAAGCGGACAAACAGCAGTCGCGCCTAACCTTTGAGGCTCCGAAGCCATCCAGGTCCCAGCAACATGCTCTATCAGATTCGGAGCAGGAGCTCTCAGAGAAAAACCCCACCGCTCTGGAGGCGACATTAATGGCAATGCAAACCAGTTTGCAGTCAATCGACGGCAAAATCGATGCCCTAAATATGCGAACGGACCATTTCGCCACTAGGCTGGATAAGCAGGGGGCAATAAATGAAATACCAGCATTTGTAAAGCGCACAGCTACCTCCGGAGAGGTGTCCCGGCGCTGGGGGCCGTCGGGAATATTAAGCAAGCGATTGCCCAGAGTCACATGGTGCTGGGCTAACCTACCGCCAGCCCCGGGGATCGAACCGTGAACCCTGTGGTCCGGAGTCAGGCACCCTGGCCGCTGCGCCACACCTCTTCCAAATAGGTGAAGCGGAACAGCGGATATACACTACAGAGGACACCCTGCAGTCAGTTGTATCTAAAAGCCATACATGGAGAAAGTTCTTGCAGTAATTCAAGTAAAGAATGAAGATCTCGAAGCGATATCTCGTCGCAATAATCTCCGCATTCTTGGGCTGCCTGAATCAACCAACACAGGCAAGATGGAGGTCTACATTGAAAAAAATGGTCATGGAGGTGTTTGTTTCAGAGAACCTTTCTACGGTGATGCTGGTGGAGCGTGCACACAGATCACTAGTGGCACGCCCAGTCCCGGGGCCCGCCGCGGCTGGTGATTGCCCGGCTTCTTAACTATCGGGATAGGGACAGGATACTCCGCCTGGCAAGAGAGAAACAAAAAATTGTCTATGATGGCAGTGCGATCGAGTTCTACCCAGACTTCACTGCTGCCGTCTAGGTGGCGAGGCGGGAATTTTTCCCGGTGAAAAAGAAATTGCAAGCCAAGAAGATTCCCTATGCAATGTTATATCCGGCCCGTCTAAGAGTGGAGGTGGATGGCAAACAAAAGATTTTTATGACCCCTAAGAGTGCTATGGACTTTGTAAAATCGTGGCAGAAGAATCATAAAGTTTCAGAAGCTCCAATGTCGGACGTTGATTGATGTACTGCACACTTATGGGTTGGTAAGAAGGGAGGCGCGATGCTGTTATTACTGGGAGTATTGAGCTGGATATATATTGACTTTAGATAAGTATATACTCTACAGAATCTTAATGACAAAACGCATTATGAATACTGTGTAATATCTGTGCCAGGTCAAATGGTTGGCTTAGCAGACTGCGCAGGTTTAAGACAAACTGTTCTGTTTCCGAACTGTCTTAAGTGTCGGTGATGTTTAATTCAAATTCTGCATATGAGTGTGCAGGATGCAGTACTATGTGACTTGCTCGGCCACCTCCCTTTATCACCGGGAGGAAGTGCCTGAAGCCTGCGACCCCCCCCAATCGGGTGCACCCCTAATGGCTATTTGAGTTTTTTGCATAGGGTATGGCTTTGGCCAGTTGGGGAGGCTGAAGTGGGTGGGGGGTGGTGGGATGGGGTTTGTTTGTGTTGCTACCACAGTACATGCAATTCTTAAGTCTGATTGTTGGGCTGCCCGGCTGAGGGAAGGAGATAAGTTGTCAACGATTAAAGTGCGATATTATAAATGACATCTAAGGGCTGCTTAATTAAAATGATGACGTGGAATGTACGGGGCCTCAATAATCCAAAGAAGATAAGGCAGGTTTTTGCGTATTTAGATAGGCATGATGTTGAAATTGCTTTGTTACAAGAGACCCATTTGACCAAACACACCGAATCAAATGTTGGTAAAAGGTAGGCAGACACTGTTGTGGCCTCGTCCTACTCTGCATACTCCAGAGGAGTTATGATACTAGTCAAAAAAGGTATTCCGTTTCGGGTTCTTCACACTGAGAGTGACGAGCAAGGTAGGCTCGCATTGGTGCAGGGCTCCCTGGGAGGGTCAATGATCGTTTTGGTTAATAGTTACGGGCCAAATGTGGATGACTCTGCTTATCACAGTGATGTGTGGAGGCGGCTGTGAGCGCTTGGTCCATCGCAAATCATTTGGGGGGGGGGTTTGAATATTTATCTGGACCCAGGGATGGACAGATCGGCGGCTACAGACTGGCATGGCAAGCAAGCTGCGAACACTGTTAGAGAGATCATGAACGCGGAAGGATTATAGATGCTTGGAGGGTGAGGAATCCAGGGATAAAAGAGGGTACCTTCACATCAGCTGTCCACAATTCTTGGTCCAGATTGGACTATTGGCTGATTTCTGACAAGGTAGAGAGTGACGCATCTAGCGAAAACGTTATCTGACCACGCGCCGGTGATGCTGGTTCTGGCCGTGCCGACTTATGCTAGGCCTCTTTCCAGTGGCGCCTCCAGCCTGAGGACCTGACTGATCAACTATTTTGCACCACTATAGGGGCAGCCATTACTAATTTCTTTAAAGAAAATGCGGGGTCGGTTAACAACTCAGGAACATTATGGGAGGCTTTTAAAGTCACAATAAGGGGAGAATGCATGGGGCTACAGGCCGGGGTTTTGAGATGTCTCTGCAACAGGATGCAGGACATTGAAGGGAAACTGCTGAATCTCGAGCGACAATATGCAATCAGGTCAGCGCCAGAGCACCTGGCGAAAATAAGGGAATTAAATACTGAATATGGGGAGCTGGCTGATCAGGAGGTGCTCTTCACATCTCGACGTTGGAAAACTAGAGCCTATAGGGAAGGGGGGAGAGCGGGTCGTACCTTAGCAGCTAAGCTAGCTGGGCATAAAGAGCAGGGCCACATAATTGAAATTATGGACCAAAACTCGACACCACTTTATACCACGCCAGAGATATTGTCTGTCTTTGATGAGTTCTACACAGATCTGTATATGCAACGTACAGTGGCTGCGTTGGATGAGATCATTAGCTATCTGGTGGATATTGCGTTGGGCTGGCTCTCCTCAGGTCAGAGGAAGTACTTACTTCAGTCGCTGACAGTAGATGATGTGAAGGAGGCTATACAGAAATTGCCTCCGGGAAAAGCGGTGGGCACTGATGGCCTGCCCAGTGAGTTTTATAAAACTTACATGGATCAATTGGCCCCGGTACTTGTAGAGGTGTATGTAAAGGCCTATGATAGTGGTGTATTGCCTCCCACTCTCCGTGAGTCTCTGATAGTGATGTTATTAAAGCCTGATAAGGACCCAAAAAAGTGCGAATCGTATCGCCTGTTGTCTTTAATGAATATTGATGTTAAAATATTAGCTAAAATAATTGCAACGAAGCTCCAGCCACTGGTGCCAGCCTTGGTGCTGCCAGATCAGTCCGGGTTTGTTCAGGAGCGCTCCACAACGCACAATCTCCGAACGCTGTTTGCTGTGTTGCATTATCTGGACCCTGAGATGAGGGCGGCGGCGGTATTCTTGGACGCCGCCAAAGCCTTCGACTCTATAAATTGGGGATATATGTTCACGGTGCTGGGTAGGATGGGGCTTCCTCCTGCGTTTGTGCAATGGATTAGATTGCTTTACAGTGAACCGACGGCAAGGGTCAAGGCTAACGGCTGGGTGTCCGATTCAATCCGGATTGAAAGGGGAACTAGGCAATGATGCCCGCTATCGCCAATGTTATTCTCCCTCGTGCTAGAACCTTTAGCGTGTAAAATTAGGCAGCAACATAAGTACGAAGCGCTGGGGTTTCAGCAGAGGCCGATAGCCATATCATTGTATGCAGATGATATGCTGTTGTACGTTCGAGAGCCAGAGGTTCATCTCGAACCTTTGCTCAGGGAGTATGTTAAGTTTGGTGGCTTTTCGGGATTGAATATAAATTGGAGTAAGTCTGTCATACTGCCACTTACGCAGTGTACTATGGCGCATGAGTTGGAATTCCCTTTGCAGTGGGTCCAGGATGCCGTTAAATATCTTGGTGCTTGGATACACGGGGACCCAGAAGTCGTGGTTTAGATGAACTATGGCAGTGCACTCGCGACGCTGATGGAATGGGTATCCAGGTGGATACGGCTGCCGCTTTCCTTGGTGGATCGT
This sequence comes from Calotriton arnoldi, assembly GCA_963921515.1. Classification (NCBI taxonomy): domain Eukaryota; kingdom Metazoa; phylum Chordata; class Amphibia; order Caudata; family Salamandridae; genus Calotriton; species Calotriton arnoldi. The sequence continues at coordinate 35,311 of CAWUFW010002513.1, forward strand.
ATCGCGGTGATAAAAATGAATATTCTGCCTAAATTCTTGTATTTTTTTGTTAACATTCCCATTGTGTTAAATAAATCGTTTTTCAAAGCCTTACAGTCATGTATATTGACTCTGACATGGGCAGGTAAGCAGCCGAGCTGCAGTTGGAGTGTTATGGTGCAACCGTATGAGAGGGGTGGTTTTGAAGCACCGGATCTGAGGTTGTATTACTTGTGCGCACAAGCGAAGTGTAAACATTATTGGCAATTTCCGCAAAGTTTCTTGCCGCACTTGGCGGTGGAGGCGGATGACGTCCACCCAATCCCGCTTAAGGCTGTGCTTCATCACTCTCGGCCATTAAACTCTAGAATCCACATTAACACAGTGACATGCACCACTCGAGCGTGGAGGGAGCTGCAGAGTAGAGCGGGCAGGGAACACTTGTATGCACCGGCCTTGCTAATAAATGCGCACCCAGGTATCTCTGTTACTCACGAACAGAGGGCGTTAGATCTTCTGAGGTCAGCTGGAATAACCACACTAGGGGATTTGCATCTGGGTGGCACCTTCGTAACTCTGGAAGATCTCACTGCCAAGACAGTGTATACTGCCATGTTTGGGTTTACATTTGTGAGGTTACGTGCAGCAGTGAGGTCTGAATATCCTGAGGAGCCACAGGTGTTGAAGGCCCTTCAGATACTCCTGACCATTAAAGTCAGAAGGGGCTTGATAACAAAGCTGTATAGGGCCTCATTGGTGGAAAACCAGATGGGCACATCTAAGGCGTATGAAAAATGGGCTATGCAACTAGAGGAACCATTGTCATGGGAGGATTGGACAGCTTGCTGCACGTTGACGGGCCGACTCACGGTGAGTTGTAATCTTCGGATTACTCATTTCAAATTTTTACATCAAATGTACTACACGCCTGAGCGGTTGCATAGCTATGGGTTGCGGGGGACTCGCGCTGTGGGAAGTGCGCAGCGGAAGGTGCAGACTTTAGACAGCTGGCCTGGGATTGTGCCCATGTGTCCCAGTACTGGGTTTAGAGTCACACAACAGCTCACAGAGATGCTTATGGAGACGGTAGCATGCACCCCGCAAATGTGTTTATTGGGCGTTTGTGCAACACTCAAGTCATGTAATCGCAGGCTGGCGGCTGTTACTTTGCTGTTGGCTAAAAGGGTGGTGGCCAAACACTGGGGAGGAAAGTCTGCGCCTACCGTTGCTTCTTGGTTTAAGAAATGAGAAAAAACAAGGACCCCTGAACAATGGATAGTTCAATTCCTAGGACAGGGACTTATATGGTAGTAACAAAAACTCCTAGGCAATGTCAATAAAGCAAACAATATACACAGTATCTGTAACATTAAGAAAACCAAGGAAGACAGAAAAAATATGTTCAAAGTTGTTACCATTTTAATAATTTCTTCTCATATTGTCTAAAAAAATGATATTTATACAAAACATTTAAAAAATGAAACACAATATGTAACACATCACTTTTAATCAATAGATATAAATAAAGGGTTAAAAAGTGGCAATATCTTTATTAACTCGACGCGCGTTTCGGCGTATACAACGCCTTCTTCAGGAAAGCCACACAATTATAGATCCTGTTGCAAATTAGTTCCTAGTGATTAAAACCTGCAACTCCATAGTTGGTGGATGTTCTTGATTCTAATAAATGGCTGATAAAAATGCGGTGCACCGAATGTGCAACGATGTCTTATTAATATTAAAATCAACGATTTCACGAAAAGTCGGATGTCTGGTTATCAAACAAACCTCGTGTAGGTATATTTGAAAAGCGACCTGGTCCCGCTAAATGTTAAAATCAGTAATATGGTATTCTGGAAAGCCTCTTGTGATGGAAGAGATTCAACGAAGAAACTGGAACAAGCGCTAGATATGCGATAGTGTTCCAAATATGTAGCTCAATAGGCATGCACAGTAAAGGACTTGTCTGATAAAAGGAGGCTCCAGGTAGGACCAGGCTGAGGATGGCTGCCGATGATGCCTTCGGAAAAGAGTATCCTTATTGTAAGGAGCAATTGAATATATATGCTGAGGATCTGCTGATGTCTTCCAGGCCAAAGGATATCTGGAGCCCTGTGGAGGCTTATCTTGCAGAACACCCTGATGTGTTGAAATAAAATAGGATGTCTTGCATTTGCATGTGATGTTGTGGGAGCTACAGCGATCATAAACATTGTAGCTGAGATAGCTAAAAAAATCTTAGTGGGGTGGCTTATAAGGAATAACACATATAATATGTACTATGGTACTGTTGCTGTTTTGTATGGTTAACACTGTTTTCCTATTGGTGTCTTAAGAATGTCGCACTGAGTTTGTATACAAATGCAGATGATTGTAATTTGATGCAGCATACTAGTGACAGTGAACAAACGTAGTGTGGTTACTGCAGAAGGAAAATTGCTAAGGATGTGAACATTTACAAACTATTCTTAATAAGAAATAACAAGGTACTAAGAATGGCCCTAGATAAATCATAGGGGCCAAAGATGCTGGATTTACACTTCTGAAGATTTGAGACACAGAGAAACATTTATTATGTCAATTCTCCACAAATCATTTAGGGGCCGATTCCGATTCGGGCCGGAAATCTCTCCGACCGAGCCGGACCCGGAGAGATTTCCGACCGGATCGGACCAGGCAGCCCGACCGAACGAGTACGATGCGCACGTATGCCATCGAACTCGAAGTCGGCCGGACTCCCATTGAAGTCAATGGGAGCCGGTCGTACTAACGCGTACGCGGGCTCCCATTGACTCAATGGGTGCGAGGCGGACAATGGCGCCCCCTACAGCGTGTACGCGGCGAAGCGACTCGCGCCGTACACGCACAGGTAGGGGGGACCCATGGGTCCCCCCTGTGTGCGACTCGCGTGGCTACACGTACAGGGGGGTCCGACACGGACCCCCAAAGTACGGCTCCGACTGCTCTTTGGAGCCGGAGTGCGCGGCTCGGTCGGACTGCTCGCGGCGCGCATCGTACTTACCCGGCCGGGGAACGTCTCCATTGCGCGGTGCGAGTCGTGTCCGAGCGAGTCGGTCGGTGCGGTTAGACCCGGGAATGAGTCGGTCGGAGCGGTCGGGACGCCCGGACGAGTCGGTCGGCGATTTCGCATCGTACTCGCTCGCCCGGACGCGCGTACGAATCGGTCGGGAAATAGGGCTCCGAATCGGATCTGGTTAATCCGAATCCGATTCGGAGCCCTACCGGCCGAGATCGGAATCGGCCCCTTAGTGTTTGACCTAACCAATATATCTGTCAAAAATTGATAGGTGTCCCGTCCACCCACCCCTTGGTTCTCTTGCCTTATTTAGAGGTGAGGGAACACTATGCTTCTGACAGTGGAGCTCTTGACAGCTCTGTTGTCTGAAATACCCCTCAACGGACATCCACTTGTAAGACTGGAGCAAGCTAGGCAGCCCTATTCAGGGTTTTCATCTAACAAAACAAGTGCTGGGATAAACTCACAATGCATCAGTGACAATCCTGTTATGTTTTACCAAAAGAAAACCTCTGCTGCCATGGTGTGGTGGACCAGCTGGCATTGTTTGTTTTTAAAGAAACGGCTACTGCCTTGTGGGAGCTGTTTTGGCAAACTGGTGCCTCCTACCTGGTGGACAACTCTAGATTTGGTATGTAGGCTTTGGCTGGGTTGTGAGATTCATTACCTCTGCCTCTCTAACCACCTGGCAGTTTGTCCACCTTACTCTAAATGTTGCCCTCTGTTGCCATTCTATATCCCATTTGACTGCTCTTTTCAACATCTTCACTTAACAGAGAGCGGTCACAGAGTCCATACAAGAAGCAGCTGTAATGTTTATTCTTAAACTAGCAAGGACCTGACAGAATGTGAGGCATATCCCATCCAATAAAGAAGATATGTAAGAAACACAAGTAAGCACTGTGCACCGACCTGGATGCTGAAAAAGCATTCCACAGAGTCAGCTAGAGTCTTTTGGCAAGCACCCTATCAAGGATGGCAGTTGTTCTAAAGATGATGAGTTGGATCCTAGGCTAACTACGTATCAGTCATGGTTTAAAGGAGAGCGACCAGAGAGCACAATCTTACATCGTGGAACAAGACTGGGGTGCTGGTATCACCCACTCTCCTTGCAATGTCAATTGAACATTTATGTCACAGCCACTGGTATGACTGGAATCCAAGAAGATAGGTCCAAGCCTTGCTCAAGCCAAGGGTTCTAGGTACTTTCATTGTCAACAGTAGCTCTTGCAACACTGCAATACATGATGTTCTGAGCACAGTTACCCCCTGTAAATAAAAGACAATGCACAATCCCATTTCAACAGGTTCAGTTATGTGTGCAACATTAGACATTTAGCATTCTTTTTGTAACTCACCATCTGGAGGCTATGGTTCAGCTTCACCAACAAGGTGAATTCAAGGATTCCAGGATGAATGGAGCTGAGTGACAAGAAGCAAGAGGTAACTGTAAGACATTTGGTTATTAGTCACGGGGCGTAACTAATCACCTTGAGTAATAATCACAGTCCTTGTCAGGGTGAACCCTCAAAGTCACAAAATTAACCTGAGCTCCACCCCGTGGCAGCAATGTTACAGAGCAGACAATCTGCAGTACCAAAACATTAATAAAGTTAAAACAAAACACAACAAAAATCCGAAGCTGAATTAGAAAAATAGTCAAATAAAATTACACCACAGTGACAAAAATCAAATAATGCGAATCGAAGATTGAATTTTTAAAATGTACAAAAATAAATGCCAAAAAAGGCATACGACTCAATTGAATGGCCTTCCCTACATGGCATCCTGGAAAGGATGAACTATGGGCCATATTCAGGAATTGTATGAAATTGTTGTACTGTTCTCTGTGGGCACAAGTTTGAGTTAACAGTGCTATGTCCAGGATATTTTTAATAAGGAGGGGCACACACCAGGGATGCCCCTTTCTGCTCTTCTCTTCGCCCTCTTAGTCCAAACTTACTATGGAAGAAATTGGAGAAAAGGGGATCTCTCGTCTGTATAGAACTTTGGATAAAAATATCCAAGACCCCATGACAAAGGTAAGGGAAAGGTGGGAATCTGATCTGAGGAAGTAGGACGAGAAAGACGGTGTTTTTGTTTCAATGGCAGCAAAGAAATTGGTTATCTTGGCCCAGCTGAGGTTGAGTCAGTTTAAATACTTGATGGTTAGAGGTAGTGGTCCAGAATGGCTCAGATACTGAGGTTTGGCAAGGGGCACGCTGTTGCACTTACAATGGGAATGCCCCGTCATTCAGAGATACTGGACTGTAATATTCAACAAACTGGCTACAGTGATAGGAATTCAAATAGAACGTGACCCTAAGTCAGCAAAATTGGGGGTGTTTCCAGAGTGGGATGGGGACCACAGCCAGAAGATACTGATTGACATAGGGTGCATGCTGGCATTACAAGATAAAGCGAGCCAACAGAGCTCCCCCATTCTCTGACTGGTTAAGACTGGTTGGATTACCACTCTATTGCTGAGGAGTCTGACTGTTATTTTAGGGGATGTCCCCAGAAGCATACAAAGATTTGTGGTTCTTGGTGGGAATATTTCACTATGTCCAAACTGGACCTAAAGAGATAAGACTCCATCCTGAAGGAGTGATGCCGGGCGAACTTTATTGTACATATGGCATCGCAAAACAAATATGTCTGCTTTTCACGAAGAATGGCAATGTATTTAAATGCGACAAATGCTAGGGGAATGATGCATGCGGTTAAAAAAGACAATGTTGAATATTGCTTTCTAATGTAACATGGTTTGATAAGTTGAAAATCACAAAAATCTTATTTTTTTAAAATATAAGTCCAAAAAGCACTACGCTGCAGTCACGGGCAACAGTCCGCAGTAGACGGGGATTTAGGTGTGATTTGAGGCCGTCTGTGGTGGAGCACGGGTTGGATCCAAGCACCAGGTTTGACCCAGTCAGAGTTTTAACTTGGGACTTAGGGCCTGATTTAGATCTTGCCGGATCTGGTTACGCCGTAACTTTTCAGTCGGTTAATCCGTCCACCTCGTAGGCGGTCCGCCTGCTCAATTTAGATGCTGGCATGTCTATGGACTATAGTCTGTCCCAGTCCCTCTGTCTCTGCCAGAATTTTCCTACCGAGTCGACGGTGTCATAGGCAGAAGCAGCTGTCGGAAGGAGTTCAGCCAATATTTTCGCTGTGCCAATCACGATGTGCCTTGCCGTCGACATAACTGCGGCCGGTAAATCTCAACACTTGAGTAGGCAGTTTCGAAGGGATATAAGGTAGAAACGTACCTTATTTTCTTTTTTCCACTTCCCTTTCCATCATGAACCCGACAGTCCAAGTCCTTCCTTTGCTGCTGCTACTTGACCCCTACGTTGCCAGAATCGAAGGTAAGCATCTTTTTTACTTGTTTTCTTTTGAATTGTCTGTTCAAATTTGCTCTGGACTCGTGTATTTTTAAATTTCTCTAACAAGCTATTTTTTTCTAATGTGTAATGCATATGTGTGTAATGTTGTCATTTAAGAAATTTAAAGAAACACACTTGTATTCACTTTCTCTTTTTTTTTCAAATTTGGTACGCGCTTCTATCATAATAATGGACATGAACTTTTTTCAATTAAAAAAAACAGGAACAAGAAACAGAGAAAGCAAAATAACCTTACTTCACTGAAAAAGGACTCATGAACAATGTTCTGCTGCAGTGGAATGGCAAAGGATCATGGTCTGAAATAGAGTGTTTTATAGTGTGGTATGCAGGTGAAAACAATTAGCCAAAACACATCAGGTGTGTGATACAAGCATCCGTCCTAAAGTCACAGGAATAGTACAATGTTGAACGCATCGCAGGACAGGATCCCTCCATCAGTAATCCGCTGCTACTCAACAACAGCAAAACTGAGAAATCTAAATAGGCTCTGCACAATCCCGCAACCCTGATGGCGATGGAGTAATGTTAGCCTGAAGAGGAGTCCAACATGTCGATGGAGGTGAGCCGCTTACAAGACAGAAAACACTTTTTCAACGTGGACGAAGGATCAGCCAGTTTACATCTAAATAGGACGGGCGGGAATCTGTCAGCTTCAAGGAGTACTTGCAAACTCCACCTTGGAGGGATGATGGGAATCCCGCAAAGGTCTTAATCAGGTCCTAAATCTCAAAAATTGAAATCCAACATCTTCAGCGAGGCAAGGCAACAAGCTGTAACCGAGGAGGGCTCCACAAGGTCGGAGAGCCATTGGATGGGGTGAAGCTGTTGGTCTTTGGCAGGAAAGCACAGATTGGGAAAAATTGAAATTTCTTGCCCAGGGAAAATCCCTCGCCAGTCGATACCTCGGTGCCTTTGCATGGTCAAGATTTCTTCACTCACAATTAGTCACTTTTTTGGAGCATGGATTTTGTTGCGTAAGTTACGACTTTGGCGTAACTCTACAGGGTGTGCTTTCCTACCCACGGGTGCCATGGGTGAACTTGGTTCAATGCACGAGCAATGAATGTGAAAGACAAGTTATTGTAGCCCCACAAGACACTATTTAATGTGTACCTGACATAGAAGTATTGCTATTGGGTTACTAAAAATCCCATAAAGGGACTGGGGGGCAACGTGGAAACAGCAACAACCCTTATTTTGTTATTCATGGAATCACACACACTAGCCTAAGAAAATGAACACTTTTATGTTAAAAGTATTTATTACTACAGGAATAATATGTTTCTCAGTACATTTAAAACAACCACACAGATTATTATAAAAACAGCAACTAGACAAGTTATAAATAACGAGAACAAAATGATCCTTTCCAGCATTGCTAATATGTCATTTGAAAAGTTATCTAGAACTTAACACCCTAATGCCTACTTCTTTGCGCCATACTATGAGAGCTTGAAAGGCAGATGAACATGCAATATAGAGTTTCTTTGGGAGGAGAGATGCATTGCATACCTTGTTGACAGCAAAGGCTGTCTTTATCAGCGGAGGCGTGAAGACAGTGTTCCCCGTGAAGGGCAAACACCCACTGTGGTAGCAGTCAGTTGGCCTTCCTCCGGGACTTGGCTTTATCAGCTTCAGTCTTCAGGTGAGAGGTATCATGTGCGAAGTGTGAAGTGCGCTGGCAGCAGGTGAGACCGTCTGTCAGAATCTCGGGTGATAATCTGGGTGAAGGACATCTCCTGACAAGTGGTCAAGTGACAGTTCTTATATACTAAATCTTATCAGAAATTTGCAATTGTTGATATATGTCTGGGATTATCTGACGCAGATTATGTGTATGAAGGTATGCATTCCAGATGTTTTCCTATTAACATATAAGGCTAGAGGGCGTCAATTCAGACAACATTATTCTGATTATATATCTGTATGTGCTCTTATTTAACCTTGACATGGTGAGGAGGAGACATTTGGCCCAGACGAATGTTGTCTTAGATGTTATATCTATGGCATTAATCGAAGAACCTGACGATATCACAGTTCCTAGAAAGATATGGTATGGCAACATCTGTGTTAACAGGCAGACATGACAATGATTCTGCATAAATCAGGGAATATGGTGGCTTCCATTATTTAGGTTTCGTTTGTTTGTTTGTTTGTATAAGCTTTATTTCGACAACTCGTGTCATAAAAGCTATAAAAAAACACCAGTTATAATAAAAGAAGAAGTATAAAAATAGACAGTCCATGCAGCAGCTTATTACAGTTAAAAACAAACAAATAATTCATCTTACTTCACGGCTACGGCGAAAGAGCAGTATAAAATTGAGCAAATCAATAGTAAAAAACATTAGTACAACATTGCAATAATAAAACTTACTTTAAAACAGCATGGAAGAGGAAGGAGAAGTGTCATGGTGCTTTCACATTTGGGGCCACTTCAGTTGGACCTAATTCACAGTACCCAGCAGGCCTTTTTATTGCTTTTCCAACCCCCTCAGGACAACATTGCAAAGTGATTATGAACGATAAATTGCATTTGCATAACATATGGGTGAAACATAGATTGCCATCCTGTGAGCCCTTGGGCAACTATGTGTAATCCTCATCCTGCTGAGTGCTGTGGCGTTCCTATGTGAGCCTTCCTTCTTATAAGCCATGCATGGCTTAGAAACTTGGCAACTCCACAAGCAAAAAGTGGTCTACAATCTGATCTTAAAATGCGCAAGGCATCCGGATGGTTCTGTGTGCCCAGTTGCCGGCAGATCAGTTTTAGCCATTTTGTCCTCAGTTTGGCATAGGCCTGGCAAACAAACATAACATGGGCAAGAATTTCTTCTGGGTCCTTGCAGCATGGGCAATCCTTTGGTGTTGGGTTACATGGATGCCAGTTAGCTGTTGCCTCACAGACAGGAAGTGTGCCAAACCTAAAATGGATGTATAACATCCTGTCCCGGGGGACCTGAATTATGTCTAGGTAGGGCTCCAGATATCTGGTCTGTTTATGGAGATAAAATTCTGCGGTAAGTCTCCCCAAGTTTGGTTTGCTGGATACTTGCTGTTCCACCCATTCCCAGTAATATCGTTTGAGCACTTTGTTCTGGGGTGGATCCTGCTTGGCCCAATGGGCTTGAAGCCCTAGTGCAGACATCAATTTCCTAGCGTTAGTTATCCAGCCTACCTTATTGCTTGTGTCTATCCGGATAACCTCAGATAACGCTTCCGCATAGGGTAGGAGCTCAGGGGTCCGCCTAATGCGAGCCCAGAAGAGCAGCGGGCGAAGCCTCGCTATATCACCAATAGAGCACCTACCCATATCGAGCATTAGGGGAGTGAGCGGAATGTTTTGGGGCAGCATCACTAGGTCCCTTAGGAATTTGTGCTTGGATCTGCAGAGATCGGGAATCTTGTCGAATCCCCACAACTCTGTTCCATACAGAGCTGTGCTAACTGCTTTTGCATCGTAGACCTGAAGGGCTGGAGCTACTGGTCTACTGTGTGAAGAGCGGTGTTCCTTTCCTAGGGACCCCGTCACTCGCTTGTGACCCAATAACATCTTAGTTAGGTGAGGCTTCCACAGCATTTTGTCTGAAAGTCGGACACCGAGATAGTCAAAAGTACCAACTCTTTCCAAGGGAGTCTCACCTAACAATGGGCTGCCTTTGTAGGACTTGTGGGGGTGAAAGGCCATAAATTATGTTTTTGAGGTGTTAATGGCCAGCCCCCTGGTGTCGCAGAAGAGATGAAATCTGTTGACTAGCAGCTGCAACCCTGCTGGGGTCTTCGACACCAGCAGGGTGTCATCTGCAAACAGAAGGGTCGGTACCTTGTCACCCCCCAAGGTTGGTGCATCTGCTGGTTCTTCTTGCAGGAAGCCAACCACTTCATTCATGTACAGGGAGAATAGAGTGGGAGCCAGAACACAGCCTTGTTGAACTCCCCTGCTGACTGGGATAGCGATGGGTCAGTTGCCCCTGCACCCCCCATCTAATCTGTGCCTAGTTCCCTTCGTGCAGCCTAACTACAGATTAAGGATGTGTAGCGGGATACCCATATCTGTACCAGCCATAGTTTACACCTGGGGATTAAATCAAAGGCAATCTTTAAATCGATAAAGGCTAAATAGAGACTGCCCTTGCCGATCACTACCACTTCCAATAAATGAGTAGAAGGCGGAATGCCTGGTCGATGGTACCCGTCTTCGCCCTAAAACCAGCCTGATACTGGGATAAGATTGCGTTATCGTCCGCCCATATCTGGATCTTCTGCAGCATAGCTCTGCAGAAGACCTTCTGAAGGGAGTTGATGAGGCTAATAGGCCTATGGTTTGAGGGTTCGTCTTTGGCTCCTTTTTTATAAATTGGGACCACCTCTGCACCCTTCCAAGACCCGGGAACTGGGGCACCGCTAGCTATTGCATTTGACAAGAGTGGAATATAGCGGGCACAACTTGGGATATCAGCTAGGAATAGGTCCCCCGGGATGCCATCTGGTCCTGCAGCTTTGGACGGTACTATTCGACCTATTGCGGCCTCTATTTTTCCCAAGGTAAAAAATTCATCATCCGAAGGATGGCTGTAGGAGACAGCCACCTCCGCTGCGGGGGAGTGTCCCCAGAGGTTGTGTACAGCTTCCAGAAGTGGTCATACCATTCCTGACCGGTGATATGGTTGGGGGGTGATTGGGCCCCTGAACTACTACCCCAGGTGACTAAGGACCAGAATGATTTGGCATCCTTCTCTGCGCTTGCTTCCTTAAGTTGCTGCCAACGGGATTCATCCCATGCCATTATTACAGAACGCAAAGTAGCCTTATAGCGCTTCCTGGAAGCTTTAACCAAAGGGCAGTTCTTAGCTTTGATGGCTAAAGCTAAGAGTGAGCGCTCGCGTCTGCAATCCTTTGTGTACCACGGGTAGACTCCTCCTGGTGAAATGCTGGGCTTTCGATCCGACCTTGGAGCTAGGAAGTATGAGCTGAGTCGGTTGAATGTTTGGGAGTGAGCCGTGGCTACATAGGTCACTCCGTATTCGCTATCGACCAAGGACTGGAGCTCGAGAGTGCCTACTAACAAGAACAAGCTGTGCTGTAAGCCATTGATCTTGTTTTCTTGCAGAGCCACCTTTCGCCATTTTAAAGATCTACTGTTATTAGAGGGAAGGATCTCCCTGGTGTAGGTCGGGGGTAAATTGCTCACTAGGATGATAAGAAGATTCCCACAGGGGATTCATGCTAAGGCAAAGGGGATTGTGGTCACTCTCTGTTGTTACACCCACACTCATATCGACCAGATCTCTCCAGAGCCTCACATCGAGGAGAATGTAATCGATGTGGGATGGACAACTAACTCTGCCATTTACTGCCCTCAGGCTAAACTCAGCATTAAGGGCATTGAGTTAGAGCGCCATCTGTGTCCATCTTTTAACTGGGGGTAGGTCTAGGGAGGGGACAGCCCATTTGAGGTCATCATCCTCTGAACCTGTTAGATCTTCTTTGTCGAGAGGCTCAAAAGTGCTATTAAAGTCACCTGCTACTATTACTCTTGAGTGAGATGAACATCTAGCTAGGCTCTCTTCCAATTGAGTGAGAGTGGGTGAAGATCTACCCCCTCTAGTCCCCCTCACATAGACATTGAACAAATCAATAGGATCTCCCCCATGGGTCCCTTGATACCAATCCCCAGGATATCTGGATTAGAGCTTGGATGGAGGGTAATCTGGCAACCCAAAGCAATGCCCACCCAGATGATCAACCCCCTGCCGGGTACCCTCTCCCTATTGTGGTTGCAGGTGAACAGTAGCATGCATAACCTGATTTAAATAGGGGGACCAGACTGCAGGTCTCCTCAAAGATGCAAATGTCGTATCCCTCAATTAGATCATTCCAGTGTGGGAGTTACATTTTGCTATTTAGCCCAGCCACATTCCAAGATATTACCCTAAGCTGTCGATGGGAGTCAAGACTAAGGGACGATGCAGCATTTAGGTTAGAGGGGCAATGGTTAATGGGGGCCTGTGTTGGTACTTGGGAATTGTGGTTCATGCAGGGGTCAGCGCCCTCCAACCCACTAAGATTGCTAGAGGCACTACTCGCATCTATTTCTAGCAGAAGTCCATCCTGCCTTGGATAAGACAACTTCTGTAGGGCCTCAGCGCTGGGTAGGTTATTTGCGTGGGTGGAGGAAATAGTGCATGGCCTGGGATACTGGTGATCTTCCTTCGGGAGTCAATCATTAGATTCTAAGTTGGAACCGCTAGGTGTTCCACCCGGGTGTAGGGGTGGAATAGACTTACTCTGATCGTGGAGTATAGAGCGCTTGAACTTGATTGAACAGACGTCAGGGGAGCAGGTTCGGTATTCGAGGCCAAGGAGATTTTCAGCCAAATCTATCCCTTTAAATGTGAGTTCGATGCAATCAAAAGGCTGAGCAGGAAAGGTGCATCTTCGAGCCCATATGATGTCGTCACAAATCACTGAACGGCAACCCCTGACGCGACTGATCCAGTAGATCGCTTTGTTGATCAAGGAGTCTTCCCCCTCGTATACCATCCTTTTGCCAAGTTTAGGAACATTATCCATAAACATTTTCTGGGCGGATGGCAGGCGTGGAAGGGCTGGTTGTGTTAGTTGGTTCCTGCCATAGTATGACAGTGGTTGCCCCTGGGGCAGATTGGTGTTACTGATCCCAGAGCGATTAAGGGGTCATGCACATCCTTTGGATTAAGGGAATAGTTGGCTCAATTGATAGTGGGTTCGGGTTGTGCTTGAGTGCAAATTATGGTAACAGGATGTAGCTGGGGGGCCCATAGTGGAGAGTGTCCCTTTGGTGAATAATTGGCCGATGAGGCATTGAGTGGTTGCGAGTAGATTGTATGTCTGCTTCCAACGTGGCTTTAACAAGCAGTGGGGGAGGTGAGCCATTCTGCAGTAGTGATTTAACTAATGTAGTAAGACCATCAATCATAGATCTCATAATCCCAACTTCGGCCCTGAGATTGTTAATGAGCTGGTGAGTGGTCGGATTCTGAGGGTCTGAATTCGGTGTGGGTGTAATCGCATCGGAAATCTCAAGAAGCTGTTGGGTAGTATCTTCCTTAGGGTCATCAGTCAGGTCCAGAAGGGGAGTGAACCTGTTAGCACATGAAATGATGGGTTCTAATTGTAATGTTGAGTTGCAAGGGAGGTTAGGGTGATTAAAGGGGGGAGAGTAAGCCCTCACAGTGTGGGATGTGACCTCCTCATTGTTTAAAGGGGTCCCCTTGGAAAGTGATTTTTTCAAAATGGCTGGGATGGCTGGTAAGCCGTTGGGGCTATTAGTTCTGGGGAGGGTTGGCCAGTAGGGGTGCGTGAAGAGGTGGCTGGTTCAACGTCTAAAATGCCTTCGCATTCGCTTAACAGGCTATCAATGCGATCTAAGACGCAATTGCTGCCTGGGTGTTTAAGGGATTTCCTGACCTTTTTCTCTTTCCCAGCTTGCCCGCTACCAGAACCCTCCATAGCTTTTCTCTTCCCCATCCCTCGGGCCTCAGGGGACACAGCCCAAGGTAGGTGGAAACCAACAGCAGTCTAGACCTTTCTAGCACAAAATAACAGCGTCTTATAACAGAGCGACGATGGTGAAAGCGCCCAACCCAGCAGATAGCCTGCACAGTCAGAGGACTTTAACCCAGCCCACGAAGTAGTTGGTAGTTAGAACAAGGCAAGAGGAAATACTCTCCAGAGAGCACAAAACAGAGAATGCCTAGGTGAGTCTCCCGCACAACAGATACAGGATCCTAAGGAGGCTGCCGTAAACAGATAGCTAGGTTAGCCGAAACTGGGCCCAGAATCTTGAAAGAAAGCAGACAACCAGCGTCAATGGTCAGTAACGATGTCATATAGTAAGTCAATAGACAATCCCAACTTGCTTGTTGCCAAGATAATGCGAACCCAAACCTTGGCCAGGACCAACAGATGAGGAAAAAGGAGAAAGACACAGTACCTCAGATGTCAGGGGTAAACGCTGCAAGAGACTGCGGGGGGCCCGGCGTAAGAGGGGTGGCCCAGCCCTGCCTCTTCCTGGCAATGATGGGCAAGGACGGGCCCGCCCTTGGCCCGGGCGTGGCCCGTATACGTTCCGTGCAGCGAGTATCAGAAGACGCTTAAAAGCGCGTCAGCGGCCCCTCCCTCCTGGGAGTGAAGATTTCTGGGTCCAGTAGTCCCCCAACAGTGAAGCAAGGATTGCGGTGGCGACAGCGTCCCACGCTGTGGGTATCAAAAGGCGCTTAAAAGCGTGTCAGCGGCCCCTCCCTCTTGGGAGTGAAGCCTTCTGGGGCCAGTAGTTCCCCAACAGTGGAGCAAGGATTGCGGTGGTGGTGGTGGCAGTGTCCCACGCCGCGGGTATCAGAAGGCGCTTAAAAGCGCATCAGCAGCCCCTCCCTTCTGGGAATGAAGACTTCTGGGGCCAGTAGTCCCCCAACAGTGGAGCAAGGATTGCGGCGGTGGCAGCGTCCCATGCTGTGGGTATCAGAAGGCGCTCAAAAGCGTGTCAGCTGCCCCTCCCTTCTGGGATTGAAGACTTTTGGGGCCAGTAGTCCCCCAATAGAGGAGCAAGGATTGCGGTGGCAGCAGTGGCAGAATCAACGTCCAATCTACTGCTGACAGGCGACTTCAATTTGCATCTATTAGGGCCTCGAAAAAGGGACAAGTTACTGGAGGAACAACATATGGCCTGGAATATCCCTCGCCAGGAGCAGAGTAACAAGACGAACCAATCAGCACTCGCCAGGAACTTCATAAGGGATTTGGAACACTAAAGTTTGTGGCAATAAACAGGCGCTTCCCGGGAGACCAGCCCCTGGTGGCAACATTCCACAACGCAGCTGCCAGTACGCTAATAGATTATACCTTTGTAACTTTACAGCTCATCAGCAAGATTTCAGGCTTTCAGATAGGGACACAAGACCAAAGTGATCATCTGCCACAGGAAATCACCATGAGAATATCCAGACCGACATTAGATCAGCCTGTGGAGGATCCAGAGTCCATACACACTGATAACATCAGAAGGATAAAATGAAAAACCAACCAACCAGAAAAACTGCTGGCCTCAGAAAAGTAATTATGGGATAACCAGGAAGAGACAGACACAAACGTGATAACGTGCTGGGAATTCTTCATTAAAAACCTAGGAGAAAAGTACACAGCAAGCACCGGTTCAACTTCTAGGGAAACTCTTCAAAAACATAAACCACGTGGTTCATCAGACTATCAAAAGAACCACCTTTCCATCTCTAAAATCCCTAACCTTCGGGAACTCAAGAAAGCAATAAACTAAACATTACACAGACTTCAGCGAACAGGACAGGATCCCATTATTCAGAAGGAGTTAATGCAATTAAAAGCAAAAAAGAAAAAAGTAATCTGGCAAGCAAAAAGGGAATCAGATGATAATCTGTGGGCCAGGCTATTGTAAGTCGAACAACAGCGCAAGATACTGGCACACATTAAACAGCCTAGATAACCCAAATGTACAAAGAATTAACTCACATCTGACAGAAGAAGCTTGGGCCTCCCACCTGCTGCAACACTTTAACCCGGCTACATCCCTGAGGCAACTCTCTCCGACCAAACTTTCCCAGTAGTGAACGATCATCTTTCATCCACAACTCATCAGATTAATAACAGGATAGCTAAAGGCAAGCTGGAGAGCGCACCAGGCCCTAACGGGATTCCACCGTTGCTATTCAAAAAAGATCCGGAATATTGGGCTCCCGCACTACTACCGCTGTTTGTACAAATCTCAGGAGGAGATAGTATCCCTGACTCCTGGAGGGGGTCAATCATATCCCCAATATACAAGAAAGGGGACAAGAACAAAGTAAACAGCTACAGGCTTGTAGGTCTAATTGATATTGAGGCCAAACTCTATGCTGCCCTCCTCCTGGATGACCTTACGGCCTGGGCAAACGAAAAATTGATTATCCCCATCAACCAGATGGGCTTTTGCAAGGGCATGGGAACAACAACGAATATACTCGCCCTGTCTCTATTAATAGACGGCGCCAAAGCAGCAAAATTTCCTCTCTTTCTGTATTTTATCGACTACTCGTCAACTTTTGATAAAATTGACAGGAACAAACTCTGGTTCAAACATGAGGAAAAGAAAATATCATCTGCTCTTTTAAATCAGTTAATACTCCTACATACTAACACGTGGGTCCAAGTAAAGCTAGGAGATGTAAACTTCCTGTCCAGAAAAATTCTAACATCAATGGGGCTTAAACAGGGGTGTGTGCTGGCCCTGATGCTCTTCAACTTGAATATGGCAGACCCATCGACGGAATTGAACATTTGTAATTCACATGCGCCAAGGATGGGAGGGCTCCTACTTTCCAATCTGCTGTACGCAGATGACCTTGTGTTGATCAGCCGAACCCCCACTGGTCTTCAACATCTACTAGATACAACCAGCAGATACTCAGCTACCAACGGCCTAACCATCAACCATGACAAAACGAAGGCAATGCGACTAAATCCAAAAAAGATAACATCTAACTACCGTTGGCACTTTGCTGGTACAACAATAGAAGCAGTTGAAGAGGATAAGTACTTGGGAGTGATAATAGACAATAAAGGTCCATTTAATACACAAAAAGAAACCATCAAGAGAAAAGGCAATTCAATTGCGGTAGCTTTAAATTCCATCAAACACAAAACAGCCGGCCCAAGCTCTATCCCACTGCTACAGGTTTGGCAAGCAAAGGTTATTCCAGCTATTACTTACGGGAGAGAGTGCCTGAGGGGAAGAGACGCGGCTATTCTGGACAGAACAGTCTCAAGATCGGCAAGAATGATATTCAACCTACCTAATTATGTCTTGCCCGCTCAAATAAGGCTGGAATTTGGCCGGCAGACCCAAGAAATCGCTCACAAAGGTGCGTATGTCAAGTGCTGGCACAGGATTAAAAAGGCCGAACTAGGAACATAGAATACCCATCTATGGAATGAAATAAACTTAAAGAAGGAATGTGCAGCCATGGGTTACTTGACAGCATCAATAGACCGTCTGGGCCTTGAGGATCTCTGGGTGGTCTCAGGGACTCATAACTGCTTCAAACAACTTGTAAACAAGACAGCAAAAAGGCTGACCATAGTGGAAAACAAGGCAGCGCTTAAAGAAAGGGCCCACGGATGGTTTGTTGTGCATAGCTTCGCCAGGTCCTCTCCGCAATGTTATTTAGGCACAGGATTCAACAGGAGAACGAAAGAAAAATATCTTCACTTCCAAATGGGCATTTTACCAACCCTGCTGCATCTCCCCCCCTGGAAACGATCTCTGACTCAGACTATATTTCGCTTATGTGGGGAGGCCGACAAGAGTGTCTTACACTTACTGTGCATCTGCAGAGAACTGCAAGTTGAACGGCTACTGCTACTGAAGTCCATCTTTTTAAGCAAGGGGATAAGATCCTGCAGACAAGCAGTGAAGGCAAGTCTCAGAGGTGGAGACGTACAGTTATTGTGACGCTTTGTACGATTTATGGAAGTGGCAGGGGAAAAAGCTCCGGCATTAAGTGACCAGCGATCTTTATCATTGCAACCAAAGGACTTTGACAGCCCCACTTCTCAGTGAACTATAAACACTCAGGTCAACCTTTATCTGGAAGTCATAAGCTGGAGCACAACACTCAACAGTAACACACCATCCCCGCTGTTTACAGATCAATCGAGCATTGCACAGTCGTCTTTCTACAGCGACTCAAACATCGACTTTTCAACTATCGGAATATATTTCCTTGTTCCCTATCCCCTTGTCTATTCTTCTTTAGGCACTTTATGTGACAGAATCAGTGAACTCTTCGAAAAGCGCTTAGACCAAGAATGGTCCCTGTACATACCTTGCTATCGTTTGCACTCTTAACTACCCCTTAGAGGATGCATTCGCTAAGTTGCTATGCAAGACTGATTAGTGTTGGACAACTGAAGCTAGCAAGCACCCAGGGCTTCAGTCTATTACCCCAGGACCTAAGTTTCTTGTCTTGTATACTGAATGTACTGCCAAAACATTGCACATGTACTTAACTCATCGGAATTTTTTAACATCTAATTAGCTCGAGAGGAATAATTTATGTACGATCTCAAGATCAAAGACTTCATCAACTCACTGTATTTGATAACAACTACTGATCACTGTTCCGACTATTTTAACATAAGGAACGATTGTTTTATGATATGCTCTTCAACTTTTTTAAATATGAATTTTGCTGTGTTATGCTTTTTTTAATGTGAAAATTGTCAAGGTTTTTATTAACCAAACAATAAATTATTTACTTGCTTACTTATTATATTTAATAAGAGATAACCTTGGATTGGGAGCAGAAAGGGATATGCTGTTTGGACTCAAATGAATTGTAATTTAAGATCCTCTTTGATGGTAAAATCAGATTTTAAGTCACAATTCTGAAAATGCAATTTTTAGAAAATTGGCATTTTCTTATCCTAACCATTTGTGTCTTCTGCCAGTGTCCTGGCTCACATGATTGTGAATGGCTATGCAGTTGGGGTATGTGTTTTCCTGCCAGAGAGTGAGACAAGGGAGGTTGGGTGTAGGCAGGATGGGCCATCCTATAAGGATGGATGGGTGGAGCTGTGTGCTGTCCGATTTACACTTCAAAGGTCTTGCCTCCAGCACACACAAAGACCCTGACACCAGCCTTTTGTCATCCCAGACTTCTTGGAGTCTTGACATTGGAAGTTAAAAACTTTTCAGAACCAGATGTGGGGGGTAGTATACGGAATCCCCACACTTCAAAAGCTGGCATCAGGTATGAATGAAATTAAATAAAAATGTATAATAAACGCTCTCTACTACCCTGAGGTGTCTAGGTGCTCAAGCTAGCAAAACAGGGCAGTGCCAGGTATGAGGCCAAAGGCTATAGGCTCCTAGAGATTAAAAAGCCATGTTTTTAGTGGACCCTCAGAACACCTCTTCAGTGCACTCCTGGACCTGTAGACATTATAGAAGAAGGACTGCCTTGTTCCCCAGAAGACTGCCCAGCTTGAGGGCTGCCCTGTTCCCCAGAGTACTGCCCTATTGCTACCAGAGGACTGCCGTGCTGCTTGAGGCATGCCTTCTTCCCCAGAGGAATGCCCTGCTGCTTGAGGCCTGCCCTGCTCTCTGAGAAGGAAGGCTGGACATGTTCCCTTCATCCCTGACTGAATGACTCCAAGGGTCAGTTGGCTGACCTCCTGTTCTGATATAGGGACAAAACAAGCTACAGAGTCCTCCCTGCAGCTACCCAGCTGCATCAGAATGCACTCCTCTACAAGAAAAGGTGAAATCCTGACGTTTTGGGCTCTTTGCAACCTCAACAGGCCAAGACTTTGCCGCCCGTGACAACCGGCACCGTGAAGCTCCGGTGTACGTGACTCTCAACACTACTGTGACCACCAGTGACAAATGGCAACGTGAAATCTGCCCTTCGCGCAACAGCTCGCAGTGACCGCATCCATGAAGCTCCTGCAATGACTGTTAGACATCTCTGCCTTAGGGTGGTCTTCTCCCAAACGTTTTGCCTACTTACCTCCAATTTCTGCTGAAATTCATTTTTGTTGGCCTTGGGACTCTGTACACTTTGTCACTGCTAACCAGGTCTAAATTGATTTTGCTCACTCCCCTAAACATGGTTTGATTGATACATACCAAATTGGTATATTACATATCTCTGGTTCTACTGATTGGATTTTTGTCGTTCTGGTCTCATTTTATTTATTAAAATTCACTCTATTTTGGGTTGTTCTTGTGTTGTATTTTCACTTTATTCCTGTTTGTGTGTTGCAAAAATACTTTACACTTTGCCTCTAAGTTAAGTCTGACTGCTTTGTGCCAAGCTTCCTGAGGGTTAACCACAGGTTTTTTTTGTAACTTTCATGGGTCACCCTGACAAGGATTGGTGGTTGTTGCCTGACTGGGACTTCCACAGCCTTCAACCAATAACACAATTCTTTACACATATGTTGGTTGCCAACAAGTAGAAAAGGCTGTTGGCCACTGAAGCCGGCACAACATTTGATTTCACAGGGCAAAGCAAGAGATGTAATGTAATGTAAGGTGGATTTGTAGAGCTCTGCTTATCACCTGTGAGAGATTATTACTCAGATATAGCCAGCATGACATTATAACCACATACCTACACTAGTCTGCTGGAGTCCCATTCAGGTCTGAAACACCATTTTGCCACACCAAGATAGCTCCTCAAGGATGTATAATGCTAGTTGGGCTCACTTTAATAGAACTGGTGCACCACTGGCTGCTCTGATAAACTGGGTTATTAACTGTGGGGGAAGCAGTGGACGAATTTAAAGAAAAATAATTACTCAGTGTCCAAGAAGAAAGAATCAGTTTTAAAGCAGTATTCTGACCTTTTCCCAGGTATTTGCCTCAAAGCAAAAGTTTCCCCTCAGAAAATATGTTTAAATTATTTATTAGTTTAAAAACTACAATAAAGCCTAGAAATATGCCAGCTACAATTTCCAAATCATTTTAGAAAAAAGGAATACAAATAAAATAAATGTTTACAATTACACCTAACAGCAAACATTGTGAAGGTAGAACAGCAGTTGAGGATTTTCAAAGAAAAGCAAAAAAGTGTTTATAGAAAACAATGGAGGTCTAAAACACATATCTCTTCAGACAGTGTTTTTCAAAATGGCCACTAGGGTACATCAGTGCATTCCTTTTGCACTGAAACAAAGTAAGGCTCCAAAAAAGATCTTAAAACAGTACAGTTTTTAGATAAATGCCTTCTGTCACAAAACAGTTTTTGTCACTTACAGCAGCAAACGTCTATGTTTCCAAAGACTGCTGAAAGCAGATTTCCAGACTTTCAGAACTATTTTGAGAGGTGGCGTGGCACACTGTCACAAGCATATTCCAGTTCTTACCAAGAAATGCATTTTCATATGGGGAGGACAAGATAGCCTTGAGTCACAGTACTTGTTTTTGCATGAGTCTTTATGAGAAGCCAATACTGTATAGACTTTGACACTAGTATTTCATTATTTGAAACTCCTTAGAAAGATAGTCATTTCTGTCAGGAGGGGCATGACCCTAACATCTCATAGGTGCCACATCCAGACCCCAGAAGCCAGTCACCTGCTCCCCAAGGAGGCTAAGAGCTTGTATAAACAGTTTCAGAAAGTATAGTTGCACTCTGTCAACAAGTCCTCCCCAGTCAGTGCATTGAGGTACACACAGTACAAGATACTCTTCACTCACATTGTTTTTTGCCACCTGAGGGTTGATGCACAGTGAGTGCTGTCTATCCTTTGAAACTATTATTTTGCTTTTGCGAACTAATGAAACAAAGGGGCTGATTTAAATGTCGAAGTAACAGCAATCCAAATTTAAAGATGTCTGCTAGCCCAGCGGACATCTTTGACCATTGGCAGGAACCGCCATCAAGGTTCCTGTCAATGTATTGAAAGTGTTCCACACAGCTCTGTCAACATGATGGTGCAGTCCGGCCAGCTGTCAATATCTTTTTTTATTTTCAAAAACAAAATCCCAAAGTGAGATTTTGTTTTTGAAAATAAAACACTTATGTCCCCCTCACAATGAAAGTTATCTCCCATGGAGTGGGGGCCATTTAAATGTTTTTACTTTCAATCACCACTGCCTTTTTGATGGTGCTAAGTGAAAGTGAAAACTAGCCACTCAAAATCGGGCGGGCGGTCGGTCAAATGGCCAAACCTCTGATGGCCCTTACTCCATCAGGCCACTGGAGGAGAATGTCAGAAATGGAGATGGATTAGTGTCTGTTACTGACATACTGAATGTCTGCCTGATTCAAAATGAGGTGGACAGACCTTCAGTTTGGCAGAGAAGGCACTCTGTCACTGCTGTGACGTAATATCCCTTTCTGTTAAACCCTAAATCAGGGCCAAAGTCAACAGAGAATGGCATGGGGAGGAGGATTCAAGCACAGGAACTTACAGACAATCCACCTGGAGAAAAACTATGCAAATAGGGGGTTACTTTCTAACTCCTCTGTTAGCATAACAAAACCGCACATTTTATATGAAGGTTGTCATTTCTACCTATAAAGTTTGTTTGAACTTTGTGCCTTAATCGATTCTGGGGCTATGAGTTGTATAATGGAAGAAGATTAGTTACTTACCTGCAACTGTAGTTCTCCAGTACTAGTATCTTTCATAGATTCACATGCCTGAATAATTCCCCTCCGTCAAAGTGGGAGTCCCACTGTACCATAATAAAGCATTTCATAACATTATCACAAGCATATAGCCTGAACAATCACTTTAATAGCCTATCCATATGCTTTAAAAAAAAAGAACCAACTCTAGCCAATCAGGTGACAGCACCCTTAAGAACACTCCCAAGAGAGGCTGAGTCCCTCAGATTTTCAAGCACTAGTGGGAATGAAAATCCCGTAGCAATAAGGGGAGCCTCTAAGGGGAGGAGGGTGGGTCACACGTGAATCTATGAAATATACCAAAACTGGAGAACTACAGTTACAAGTAAGTAACTCATTTTCTTCTCTAATATTGTATCTTTCATAGATTCACATGCTTGAATCAGAATAGCAAGCATTTATTGTTTTTGCACACTTTTTATGCCAATAGCACAAATAGCGGATGGTGGGTATAAAACATATATACAGAGGAATCTACATATGTACGTGAATAAACATATAACCTTATATCATTACCTGTATAAGTACTTAAGCAAACAGATGTAATCAAAAGTGGCTCACCCTATTGAAATAAATGGCTCAGCACCATTTGTCCAACAGCTGCATCACTGCGGTGCGCTGATTCCAGGCAATAATGCTGTGTGAATGTATGTACATTCTTCCATGCCGCAGCATGACATATCTTCTCTAGACCCACTCCAGCAAACAAAGCAGTCGAGGTGGAGACTGCTCTGGTCGAGTGCGCCTTGATTTTAGTTGCCAGTGGCTTTCCAACTTTGTAATGACAGAACTGGATTGCGGCTGGGGGATTCGTGGTTCTCGCTTGTTGCAAAGAGATCTAGTTCCGGCTTTTCCCAGAGAGAGAAGATCCTGTTGAGCACCAACTGATCCAGCTCCCATTCGTGACAGCTGTTCCGAGTTCTGCTTAGTGTGTCTGCTATGACATTGCTTGTTCCATGAACATGTTCTGCCCGAAGTGTTATCCTGGGCGTCATTATCCAGCTCCAGATTTCCTGAGCATCCCTGGAAAGAGCTTGCGATCTTGTGCCCCTTTGTTTGTTCACATAGTGCATGCTGATAGTATTGTCTGTGCGAACTAACACTGACAACCCTGCTATCCTTGGCAGGAAAGCTTGGATAGATGGCTTTGAGCTCCAGGCGATTGATGTGCATGCTCTTCTGATCTGAAGACCACTTTCCTTGGATTTGTAGGTCTTGCAGATGACCAACACCAGCCCTCTAAGGAGGCATCCGTGGTTATTACGAAATAAGGTATTTGAGGTACGAACGTGAGGCCCTCTGAGAGATGGTTGGAGGTGTGATCTTCACCAGATCGACCAATGATCCTTCTGTTTGAAGCCATTGTTTGTCTAGCTCCTCCTGCAGCTGTCTCACTTTCAGGCATGCGAAAGCGACCAGATTGATCGCCGAGGACATCATACCTAGGAGTGATTTGTACAGACGCACTGAAACTAACCTTTATCTCGATAGTTTGAGAGCTAGCTCCTTGAGTCTTCATTGTCAGTCCTGGGATAGAAAGGCTTTGTCTCGGATGGCATCCAAAGTCGCTCCCAGGAATATTATTCTCTTTGAAGGAAGAGTTGAGGATTTTTGGTGGTTGACAGTGAGGCCTAATCTGTGGAACAATGTTAGGCAAGCTTCCATGGCCTTGGACGCTTGACGAGCTTTAATTAACTAGTCGTCGAGGTACGGGAATACCTGATAACCATCTTTCCTCAGAGAAGCTGCCACAGGAGCCAGGCATTTTGTAAAAATATGGGGAGCTGACTTGAGGCTGAAAGGGAGGACCTTGAACTGGTAGTGGGTGCCGGCTACAGTGAAATATAGAGATTTGCGATGTTTGGGGTGTATGGGGATGTGAAAGTATGCATCCTGTTACCATGAGAAAGGATAGCTTTCGTAGATACTTGTTTAATTTTTGGAAATCCAGAATGGGCCTCTTGATAAATTCCAGGGTATGACCATAGGTGATAAGGTCCAATACCTATCTGTCTGATGTTACTTGCCACCATTGGTGAGAGAAGTTTGAAATCTCTGCACCCACAGCTTGTGAAGTATTGGGGGTAACCAGCACCAGATGGAGGTGACTGTTAGCGACTGATGTCTCAACCCTGGAGGGTCTGTTTTCTTCTGGGCCCTTGCGTATTATAGGTCGCTGCTGGTGGTAGTTGATAGCGCTGCTGCTGGCAGGATGGCCTATACTGTTGCTGGTAGGGCTGATACTGCTGAAAGCATTGATAACTTCCTCAATATGAAGCAAAGACTCATCCACTGCTTCCAGAAAGGGCACATTCTGAAACTGCAGTGTGCCTAATGATTTTGCAGTGTCAGTGTCTGACTTGATGGCCTGTAAGGCATCGTCCACGTGTTTACCAAAGAGTGCTTCTCTGTCATAGGACATGTCAAGAATTTGTGACTGTTCCTCAAGCCGGAAAGATGTTGCTTTCAGCCAACCTTGCCGCCTTAAAACTGCCGCCCCTGCCAGCTGCTGAAATCCAGTTGAGACTATGTCCGTAGCGCAATCAATTATCTCATAGGATGTTCTATCCCCTTCTTGCAGGATCCTCTTTGCCTCTGATCTTTTGTCCTCTGGCACCAGGTCTATGAGGGTACTGATACTGGACCACATTTGCCTGTCGTATCGACCTAATATGACCAGTGAATTGGCCGCACAAACTGTGATGGCGTAAATAGTCAAAAATGTTTTGCCTATATTGTCCAGGCTCCTGCCCTCTTTATCTGGTGGAGCCGAGATAGGTGTGGAGGGGTTGTTGGAATGGCGCTGAGCCGCTTGAGAGATGGCTGAGTCCGGCATTGGGTGTCTGACTAACCAGACAGGTGAGTCTTCTGGTGCCTTGTTTTTTTTATCTATGTACTGTAAGATGGCCGTGACCATCGCAGGGTTCCTCATAATCTTTGTGCCTTCTTCCCATATGTAATCTACAATCGGGATGGCTCGTACCGATTTCTTTGTAGACTCCTTAAAACCATAAAGAAAGCAGTCAGACTGTTTGACTGATATTAGCAGTTGAACTATCTTTGCCTCTCTCTCTATCAGATTGTGAAAACCTCCTATGCCACCTGGTTGGGAATCTACAGGCTGTGGTGCAAGAGGAGATGGAGTGGTAATCAAAAAATCTCCCATTCTTCGTGGGCGGATTTATTGTCTTCAATTTCCCCCTCTTATATGTCATTGTCCAATGACGAGAGATTATCCCTACAAGGCGCTGCAATGTTTGATCAGGAGTCATCCTGGGTGTCAAGGGTAGAGGGATAGGCCTTGGTTTCTTGGGAGAAGGAGGGGGAGGTTAAGCACTGGGCTGTGCTGATGATGGTGGCCTTGTGGGCTCAGAAACCTCCTATGGTAGTTTTTCAACATCCCCTATAAGTCTTGGAAGAGTGACGCAGGTATTTGCACCATACTTTGTCGTCAATTCGAATGGCCATATCGCTGGAAATATTCCTCATAATGCCTGGGTCTTTCTGCATATTTTGTCTGTTGTGGGTTGAAGTACTCCTCATAATAGTGCTCTTCCTCATCCTCATCTTCTCGATACTTTAAGTGGAGCTCAGACAGGCTGTGGGCTGACCCGAATGGGCCATTATCATCTGACTCCTCCACGTCCAGAAGGTGACTTGGAGGGAAAGGAGACACTTTGCTTGGAGAGGTGTGTTCAGGTAAGAGGGTTGTTTTTGTTGCTTTCAGTGTCATTTACGGTGTCATCGATAACAACGTCATTGAGACCGTAGTTTAATTTTCCAACTGCTGGGGCTGTTTTGTGACCTTCTTTGTTATTCTTGTTGACAGTACCGTTGCGACGGTTGCAATGGTGTCGTCGACGGAGCCTTTGCCGACAATACTACCTTCGTCAACGAGATCGACGCTGATGGTGAGATGGAAGGCGTCGTTGATGTTGCTGTCATTGACGCCGTTGTCGTCACTGTGGTAACTGTTGTCAAGGATGGTGTTCTCAAAGGTGAGGTGGTGGTTGTCGAGATTTTTAAAGCAGTTTAAGGCATTTGCCATCGACGGTTCTTAGGAGGACTTTTGAGGATGAACTCCAGACATCACAGATGGTGAAGAGGACTCACTCCTGGCAGTTTTTGAGAAGATTTTCTCCTTTTTCTCCTCCTTTTCAGAACTGTCCTTGACAGACTCATGGGCCTTCCTGGACTCCCCAGAATTTCCCTGATCATGCGACCTTTCCCTCTTATGTGACCTTCTTTGAGAGGTTGAAGAGGTGTCACTGTCTTCCTCAGAACTAGGAGAGCTTCTAGATTTAGCTGTTTGCAGCCACAGAAGTAGCCTCTCCTCCCTATCCTTCAAGGTTTTAGTTGAAAAGGTGTTACATATTTTACAGTCTTTTACTCTATGCTGAGGGTAGAGGCCGTAAATACAGTCCTTGTGGGGGTCTTCAGCATGAAGTCTTTTCTTCCTACATGTAGTACAGGGCCTGAAAAGCCCTTTCTTAGATGGCCCAGACATGGTAACAGAAGTACATACGTTTTCCAATACTGGTTTGAAGAAAAACTGAGCAGAGCTCAGGGAGACTCCCTTTACACAAAATGTACAGTAGAAAATCTGAGGGACTCAGCCTCTGTTGGGAGTATTCTAGAGGATGATGTCGCCTGACTGGCTGGAGTTTGGTTCTTATTTTAAAAGGATATGGATAGGCTATTAAAGTCATTGTTCATTATCATAATGTTATGTATGGCTTTATTATGGTACCCTGGGACTACTACTTCGACGACGGGGAATGATTCAAGCATGTGAATCTATGAAGCTTCCAAAAACAGGCCAACATTCTAACACAGAAAAAAGAAGGACCTCACAAAAACAGGGAATTAATGGTAGAGCCCTTACATCTGGAGCAGTATTCTAAGAGACCAAAGGTAACCTTAGACCAAAAGTCTAATTTTACAACTTTTTGACATTCACAAAGGTACGCTTAGACCAAAAGTCTAACTTTACTACTTATCAGTATTCACAAAGCTAAACTTAGACCAAAAGCCTAAGGGCTAGATTCGCAAAGGTAAACTCAGACGATTGGTCTAAACTTGGAGATCTCCACCCCGAGTGCGGACATATAGATAGCACTCATAAATGCCCTTTGTGAATTCCCAAAGTCATAAATTTAGACATTTGGTCTAAGTTTAGACTAAACATCTAAGTATACATTTGTGAATCGGGCCCATACTTTACTGGTAGTAACCTACCGAAAAGTAGTAAAGTTAGACTTTTGGTTTAAGTTTACCTTTGGGAATGCCCAAAAGTGGTAAACTTACACAAAAGGGGCATGGCCAAGATGGCGACCGGGTAATACGTGCTCTGTTTGTCTCCCCGCCCCCATCCGCCGCCGAGACGCCAGCCAACATACTCAGCAGCGTGTGTGCCCCAAACTGTTGGGAGACCTCAGCGTGACTCCCCGGGGAGCCTAAAGAGAGGTTTTTGAACCCGCAGAGAAGATAACGGAGGCCTTGGAAGCGGAGCTCTAAGGTGCACAAGATGGCGGCGGCGCTCTGAGAAGAGGCAGCGATTCCAGAATCCCCGGACGGGGACCAACGACAGTGGGCCCAGCGACGTACAGTAAGGAGAGCTACTGGGCATTGACACTGGGAGGAGGCTGTGAGGGAGCCCCAGCGGGGTACAGAGCTTCGGAGGAGACGGGTGGAGCGGAACAGCAATAGCGGACCCCCCGGGGGTCGAGAGAGACAGAGCGACGAGCGATTAAGAAACGCACTCCGAGATTGGGCTGAGACCCTCCAGGCCATTTGTACTCAGCCAGCAAATACGGGAGGCCTGGACACGGAGGAGCTGGGTCCTGGGTGCAAGGGCCCACACCAATTCCAGACTCAGGGTCAATGAGGCGCTAGGAACCAGGCAGCCTCGTCAACAGCGTTAGCCCGGCACAGAAACACCTGGGAGCTACAAGGGAGAGGCCAGGACACAGAGGAGCTGAGTCCTGGGAGCCAGGGACCCACATTAACTACAGGCTCATGGTCAGCGTGAAAACAAGGCCCAAGCGGCCTCGGCACTAACGCGCCCCTGGAATAGAAGGCAGCCGGGAAGGGAGCGGTGAGAAACAGGCAGAGAGTACCCAGGGCGGAGTACTAAGCACAGTGGGACAGAGAAAGGACAGGAGGCCACAGGAACAGTGAGTCAGGACAACTCACGGCGGCACTCTCCAAGGGAGCAGTGGGGACTGGACAAGTGGAGCTGGGGTAAGGGGCAACCGACCAGGAGATTAGTCAGTGAGAGAAGGCGGAAGCTGGCCGCGCAGGAGCAAAGCGCGGGGTAGCCCCTGGAATCCCATCGAGGGTGGACACTCCGAGGAAGAAGCAACTCGCTATTCCTACGGTAACACCGTAGAGTGGAGACTGGGCCTTGGGAATCGGCACTCTTAAGGTACGGCGCTGGACGAGGATACGATATAGGGACCGCCTTAAGATAGACACTTTCAGAAGGAGGTGCAGAGCAAGGCGGTGGGGCAGCTTGAGGAGAAGCAGTCATGTCCTCAGTGAGGGGAAAGAAATACCGGTCCCTAAAAGACATGTTGACAAAACTCCCGATGGCAGGCGGCGGGGAGGGGAGAATATGCCCAACTACGCAGGCAGAGCAGGATTCAGAGGCCGCCGAAGCCCCGGTCACTCGCTCCTTTTTGGAGATGCTCTTCAACACGCTGCGGGAAGACTTACAGACGCTGAAGGGTGAAATAGTGAAAGAGATGAAGGAGGTCAGGTGGGACGTCGACGCAGTGGGAAAGCGAGTGGCTAATATCGAAGAGCACGAGCAAGCCCGGCATGAGGAAGTGGAACAGCTACAACAGGAGGTGATCCGACTTCGGGCTCAGCAGATCGATCTCCAGGCGCACACGGAAGACTTGGAGAATCGCTCTCGAAGGAATAACATTTGCATTAAGGGAGTTCCACCCAAGGAAGAAGGCTCAGACATCACGCAATACTTACAGGGGCTATTTCGGAGTATATTAGAGGCCCCGCCGGACTTTGAAATTAAAATAGACCGAGCACACAGGGTGGGTCTGCAAAGACGAGCGCCGGAGCCCCCGCCGGACATCCTGGCCTATCTTCCCGACTTTCAACTAAGAGAACGCATACTACGGAAAGCCAGGGACAAGCAACCACTCAAGTATCAAGACCACCCCATTGCCCTTTACCAAGATCTTGCCCTGATAACTCTACAAAAACGAAGGGAGTTTCGACTGGCAACCACGCTTCTACGGAACCAAGGAATAGCATACTCCTGGGGCCACCCCTTCAGATTGATTTTCAGGTGGCAGGGCAAACGACATCAACTCAGATCACTGCAGGAAACCTGCCGGGTGTTAGGTATAGAGCATCCGCTCCAGGAAGAGGTGGAGGGAAAGGGACACAAGGCCCCTCTGGAGAGATGGCAGCGAGTCCGAGGGCGGCGTATCACAGAGCACGCGACGAAACCAGACCCCACAACCATCGCACAAGAGAGGCAATCAGTCTGGGAGACTCTGTCCAAGGAGACGTCCTCCCAAGAAAGCGCCTGAACAACCTGGGGACAGATAAGTGACTAGATCATGGCTGGGCGGGCGGGGGGGCACTCGATGGGAGTGGGGACACCATGGGGATTTGGCCACACTATGCATCCAACATCTTTGAATTCCGAAGACACGCGAACACGATCTGCGGGCCCTGGACAATATGGGGAACTTTGGGGTTTCCAGTTGGGGATAGCGAGGGGGGGGCAGGGAACTGGTATATATGGTAATGGTATTGCAGAGATAAATCTTACTTACTGGGGGAAAGGTTATGTTTGGGGGATGGGGGTTGAGAGGGAACGCAGGGACCCAGAGCCAGACCAACGCTGTAACAACCACACCCTCACGTCATGTCGCAGTATACATTGAAAGTTCTCACACTCAATGTGAGAGGCGTCAATAATCCCACTATGAGGAAAGCTATTCTCTTATACGGGAGCGGAGGTGTGCCTCCTTCAAGAGACTCATCTCCTCTCAAAAGATTGGCACCGAATGAGTTCGCAAATCTTCCCCCAACAATTCTTTTCTTCTACTCTGGATAAAAAGGCAGGAGTGGCTATTTTGGTCGCTAAACGCTTTAAAGGGACAGTGGGGGATAAAGTAGCCTAAATTAAAGGAAGACTCTTAGCTTAAGACTCTTGTCTTAAGACAGCTGGGTTAGAGTCAGTGCAGGTCTCCAGGGCGCTGTGGAGCATCAAGTGAGGCCACTCCTCCAATCAGGGCGCTGCTCTCACAGCATAAGAGCAGTGCCCTGATTGGTCAAGAGATTTCCAGGTTCCAGCTTCCAGTTCCTATGGCGGTCCGGAGCAGAGCATGTCGTGTTCACCAGGCAATTTATTTTTTCATTTTTTGGAGCGCTTGCGCCCCGCCCACCCTCTCCCCTACTCTCCCTGTAGATGCCAGCCACTACTGCTAGTAAACTCATATCTGGTTGTAATGTTTTTCGACTTTTATGGTGTGTTCTGGACTATCTTGATATTACTGTGGTTTTGCCCACTCATCACACACTTGGAGGCAATGGAGTCTAGTTTCGCAGCTGGTCTGAGGTTATATTTCTAGGATGCCCCTCAGAGGCTGAGTATATCCTTGACTCTATATGCATGCTGCTAGCAACAAAAGAAGTATGATATATCAGGAGAGGGAGCAGGAATTTAGAAAGCAGTGCAGTATGCTTCTTGTTTACTTGTCCAGGGGCTTGAAGGAAAGCCAATGAGCTTGGAGCAACTGACAGAGAACAAATACTCTGACAAGGACTCTAAGCACTCAAGGAAAATATTTTTCTTCCCTTTTCTTTAAAAAATAGATGGCCTACCTGCAGGCTATATTGGACAATTTTTGTAGTGTAGCATTTTAAAAAGAAGCAAATTATACTCTCTCTATATATATACAGTGCTTAATTTGAGGCGGTGCTCAGCACTGGCACCTAATCCTCGGCACCGGTGTTTATAGCACCAGTTAAGGACACACTTATTTAAAAAGCACATGGTTTTCCCCAGACTCACAGAATGTTGAGCCACGCCGAGACTCGAACCGGGTTCTCCAGCTCCGATATCGGCAGCTCTACCCATTAGGCCAAGTCCTCTCCAGGCTCTAGTCAGGATGAGGCAGTTTGCACCAGCACATTTCTCCTGTTAGCGCTGCCTCCTGAGGAGAGCCCCAGCACTTTTTATTTTACAAATTAACCTATATATATATATATATGCAAAACAGGAAGCAGAGAACTCTGGGTAGTTCCAAAACTTAGGTGGAGAGCAGCTCCTATATAGAGCACCCTGCAACACAAGTGACACCCTGAAACTGTTCACCTCAAGTGTCTATTCTTCTAGCAAAGTTTTTAAGCATAGGATTAGCACAGTGCCATCCACGCCGAGCTAGAAAGGGACAAAGCCTATTATATATATTATATAAAAATATCCCTAAATGGAAATAGTGACTAAAAAGCTATTTCACAAACCTGAACCCACAAGGGTGATACAAAAGTAGGGAAATTTAGGTAGGTTGGTTGCACCCTTCAGTTCTGAAAAACTGACACTGCTTCTTTACGAGAGCATACTCAACAAGTATCTGACTTTAATGAAGATTCCCTTGGATGATAACTAGAATTAAAGGGACATAACTTTCTCCTCTCCTCTATGGAAAACTTCCTCAATAGTCATAAGCAGTGACTAAATTAGCAAGCCTATCCCTCATAAAGGTGGATGGGAAAAAGTAGTCTAATCCCAATTGGTTCTGTAAAGAAGGTTGGCCAACTTGGAGTCTGCTTTGTAATCCATTGTAAATGAAGGTCCAGGCATCCAGGTAGCTGCTTTTGTAATTTTTAAGACTGGAATGTAGTGATAGCTGGTTTGCTTCTAGTGGAATGTGCACTATGCCTGCGAGGTGATATTTTGTTTACCTTTCCACAACTCAAAAAGTTGTGGAAGTTATTATTTACTAATCGATGATCAGAATTGCCTAATTTGCTTAGTTTTGTCTAGATAGAACTTCAAAACTTTTGTAATATCTAATGTACGGAGAGAGTTCTCTGCTTAGGAAGGCTTTTGAAAGAAGTGGTCTGATTGCCATGAAAACCCGACACTCTTTTTTAGAAAAATATATTTGTGAGGGACAGATTTTTTATTTTTATTTTTTTATTGGCATTTAGTAGTAAAGAAATACAGAGTGTGTGCAGAAACACCGTCCACCATAGCCAAATCTATCAATATAGTTTGCATAGTAAATCCAGCATCGCTGTGTGGAGTTCCAGAACATTTGCCCCCTATAATGTACAACATGAAATGCCTTGGAGATAAAATAACCTGTAAACTAAAGTACATACAAAATTTTAAAAGCCCTGCATCTCCCTCCATGCTCCGCTCTGTTCCATAATCTCTTGTCTGAATATATCACACATTTTAGATTATCCCCAGCTGTTCAGCCTCCATGTTAACCATTGTGGTTGACAGGATCCAAACTCCAATATATGCCAGCTATACCCAACCCCAGTGTGGGAGAGCTATACCTAGTCTGTATATATATCAACCACATCCTCCGTCACTGCAGAGGCAGTGAGGTCATCATTATCAAGGTTGCGGATCATGGTATCCAACACCTGCAGGTTGTCTGTCAGCTTAATGTCACACCTGACTTTCTTCATGTGTGCTTCCTCCACCCAGCCCATTCCATCATGTCTCACAGCCAGTCTGTGTCCAGGGGGGATTCCAGCTTAGCAACAGAATGGCTTTACGTCTTTTGACCAGATTCAGTCCAAGTAAAGCTAATTTCCTGCTATGCCTCCTCTTTTTCCTAGCAAGCACCAAACCCAGGAAGCAGTGTTTTAGTTCCCTAAGTATCGACCAGCCCGTTGCACTATTAAGTGTCTCAGTACCTTGTCCCAGTAACCAACAATCTGGGAGCAGTTTCACATGACATAAAAGAAGTCAGCCGCTGTGTGTCCACAACATGTTCAACTTGCACTCCTGTTAGGGTAGATTGTGTGCAGCTGTCTAGGTGAGAGATATGTGATATGCACTACATTATATTGAAAGAGCTTAAACCGTACGTTGTTGGAGACTTCCTACACTCATCCATGGATCCTAACCCACTCCGGGGCTGTAATTGGGAACTCAAAGACCCAGTGCCACATACCCTCAATCTGAAAGGGGGCCTATCTGCCTGTAGAGCACGGTGTATATATGAGTAATGAGTCTCCGACCACCCGTCAGTGACAGAAATGCAACTAGCATCAGGGTGGGTTCAGGGGCATCAGGGAAACTCAGCTATAATTCTCACGCTGTGGCCGCTATTTTTGCATACTTCAGGAATTGACCTGTACCCAGACCAAAAGTCTCTCTGGCCTCCTGGAGAGTTACAAACCGGCCTGATGGATTAAAGTCTTCCAAGGTGACACAGCCTCCCTCCCCCCAGTAAGCTATGGCAGTGGATCTTCGATTTGTGTGAAAGTCCATATTTTTCATATCTCCAAGTCCAGCGCAAAGGGTGCTCTGCAGAGCACTATCTGCACTGCCCGTTCCCAGAGTCTGCACACCACTCTCAGGACATGCGGCATAGTCCTAGGCGTTCCACTGCCATGCAGCATCAGGATCCCTAGATCTTACCCCCTACACAACTGGCCAATAAGATCTTCTCACAATTGGGTTCATCGTCAAACCAATGTATGGCATGCTGTAAGTGTGAAGCAAGATAATATAGTTCTGCGTCTGGCACTTCCACACCACCTTTATCCCATTCTAGTTTCAATGTGGCGAACCCCAACCTGCATCTTTTCCCTGCCCACAGTAGATCTATCAAGAGATTATCCAGTTCCCGAATGTCACACTGGAGCATCTTGTACAGGGTGCCCTACAGTACATAAAGGCACTGGGGCAGCACCACCATTTTAATTCAGGCAATCTTCCCCATTAAGGAGAACCAGAGGGTATTCCAGAATTTAATGAATTGCCTATGATTAGCCACAATGCGCCCCATATTTAAAGCGTGACACTGCTGCACTCTGTGATGTAAGCCGAGGTAACAGACACTGTCCATTGTCCAGGGCTTTCCCAATTCAGGTAGATGAGAGGCCTCAATCCCCTTCAGCTGCCCCAGTGGGAACAAAACTGATTTCAGTCGATTAACGTGTAAGCCCAAGAGTTCTCCAAATGCCTTCATCACATTTTATAGGATCAGGGCGGAGATGTCTGGTTGGCCTAAATATATCATAGCATCGTCTGCATATAATGATATGATATGAGTTTCCTGCCCTACTTATATACCGCAGCCATGTAACACCTGTCTGAACCTGCACGCCACCGGTTTTACTGTCAGGGCGAACAATAAGGGGGAAAAGGGGTACCCCTGTTGGATTCCCTGCTGTTGCTGGATCACCTCAAACACCAGGCATCACATACGCAAACACGCTAACAGCTGAGCATAGAGTAGTTTTATCAAGGCAACAAATTTGGGGCCCAGCCCCAGTCTATGAAACAGCTGCCATATATACTCCCATTGCACCATTGTCGAATGCCTACACTATGTCTAGGAATGCAAAGGCATAAGGATCCTGGTCCACACAGAGTAGAGAAATACCAGTGCCAGCCTTCGTAGATTACAAAGAGTGTTTCTATGGGGGATGAATCCTGATTGGTCAGGATGGACCAGCTTTGGGAGGTGACGGCATAAACGTTTTCTAGAATTTGGTTGAGTATCCTTTGATCTACATTTAAAAGCATCAGAGGCCGGTAAGAGGCCGTATCCAGAGGGTCTTTCCCGGGTTTGAAGATTAACACCATCAGCGCTTCCCACATGGACACAGAGAGCACACTCCTTTCTAGGACTTCCTGGTATACCAATAATAACTTATCAGCCATAGCATCTGGTAAAGCTTTATAGAGTTCAGCGGGTAGGCCATCCCCACACCTTAGCAGTCTTAAGGGAATCTATGGCTTGCAAGATCTCTTGCTTGTTTAACGGCCCCTCTAACTCTGCCCGGTCAGGTTCCTCCAGTCGCGCCAGTGGTAGCAAAGCGAGGCAGGTCGCCACGTCTCTTAGCAGGACATCGCCAGGTGACGTGTACACTTTTCTGAGGTGGATCATCAATGGCTCATTAATGGCCTGTTGTGTACGAACCTCTCGCCCCGTTGAATCCCTGATTGATAGTATGGGTGCCGTGTGACGTTCCTGTTTAACCATCCTGGCTAATACCTGGCTAATAACTTGCCTGACCAATCGATCCCCTTCCATATGCAGGTGCCGCCAATAAGATAGTCACACATGCTTTTCTAGGTGCTCTCAAGGGGGCAGAACTTGCTGCTTAGCGTCCCTCCATGCCGGATGCATCATCTGATCATGTAGTGCCTTCTCTAGGGTAGCCAACTTATCATCCCGCAGCTTTAGGTCTCTCTCTAATGTTTGTCGAAAATACTAGTAGTGGTTGCCAAGCCCATACCAGGGAGCACTACCTTCTTGGCATCACACTCAGTCGTCCTATGTTGGGTACTCTCCCAATTAAGAGTAAAATAATCAGTCAAGGCATCTGCCAACACACCCCTGTAAACCAGGTCACTTAGGGAATCGGCCTGTATGCTCCACAACGGAACCCTCAGCACCAGTCGGAACAGAAAGTAAGTGAGAAGTAAGGGCGAGTGGTCTGAGATAAATCTTGCCAAGTATGTTGCGTCCGTCACTCTCCACCTAGATAAGGAAGTAGTCTAATCTACTAAAGGTATTCACTGCAGGAGTGTAGCAGGAGCATGTACGGGTCCATTGGAGTTACGCTCTTCAGATATGCGTCAACCCTACTCCTCATATCAGTTGTCTCAGGGCTTCCGTCATATTTGTTTAGTGCCCAGTCATGCAGGGAACCGGTCCATGTCACCGTCTAATACACAATTGCAATCCCTGCCTACACCTAGCTCTGCAGGCTGGAAACCCTGCACTGCAGCCAAATCGCCTCTAAAAAAGTCTCATCATCTACTTTGGGAGCATAAACACTGACCAGAAATAAGTTGTGCACGTCCACTGTACCATGGAGGATGACGTATCTCCCATCTGGATCAGCGCAAACCCCCAGTTTTTGGAAAGAAACACCCATGGCTACCCATATAAGGGCCCCCGAGCAAAGCCAGAATAACGAGTTTCGTACACCTGCCCTCTCCATCTCCAACGGAGTGAGGCCACACAATTGTTCCATAAATGGATCTCCTGTAAAAAACGCGATCGACATCCGATAGCGTTTAAGGTATGCAAAAATGTTATGACATTTATCGGGTCTGTTCAGACCTCTGACGTTTCACGTAAGGAACTTGTAGTCCTGTCCTATACTCGGCATGGTTCTCTGTTCGAGTCCAGGAAGCCCTCCCACTGGGCCGCGTCTGCACCAGAGGTGAAGCTAAAGAGTCATGAGCGTCAAGAGAACCATCCCACAAATAAACATCTTTAAAAATGACAAAAAATGGGTCCCCAACCACTCCTTGCTCCCTCCCCCAGACAGAATATGCAGAACGCCTTCTAGCTCAACCTGCAGCCAGGAAGGCACCATTCACTGCCCCACTTCCTACTGCCCGCCCCACCCAATTAACAAGTATAGCAGATATTAGGTTTAGTAGAGGCTGAGCAGCCATGTCACCATGGATCCACGTGCCCAAAACACCTTCTCAGCAGACCCCAAGATGATGGGCTTTTAGCCGCCTCCTGCCAAAGAGCAGTCAAAGTTAGCACCCTACATGCAATTTTGGCATTTTGGCATACTATATCAAGTGTGCTCCCCCCATATGTCTCGTCGTCCCTCATGGAGCAGTTCTCAAACTATCATAGAGTCGTAAGTTGCCAGCATAAAAAGACATTCAGAATGTTAATTATACAGCCTATATACTTATCGACAGCTTTCCAGTTCATCCTGCCAGGCACATAGATTACATCAACCAGAAGTCTTGGGGGGGCTCTCCAGCCCATTGACCCCATAAGCTTGCCATAACCCAAAATAGAACAAAACCCTCTCTTGGTGCACCATATCAGTTGACAGTGAAAGTCCTAGGACCTAGCCAGTGTCTGTAATGTCACTTAGGGTAGAAGTGTACACGGCCATCATATTGAATGCTCAGTTTGGCAGGGAATACAAGGCTGTATTTGATGTTCATGTTATGCTTGACAGATAAGAAATTATTGTGCAATGCTTGGACCCAGCGGGTGTAATCAGGGAAAAATTACGATTTGTTTGTCCTTGTACCGGGGGTGGGGGACTGCATGCACGCACATGCTGGAGCATAGAGTCACTGTAACTAAAAAGTCGAACTATCATGGCCCACGGGGGCATTATCGGGTGCGGCTCCAATGCCCCATGAGCCCTCTCAACTATGAAGAAATCTGAGAGCTGCAGAGACCGAAGAGCTTTCATGATCCCGTTCTCCAAGAAGAGCTCTGCTGAAAGACCCTCTGCGTGCTCCAGGAATCCCACCAGATGTAGATTGTTACACCATGATCGTCCTTCTGCATCTTCCAAGCGGTCTTCTGTGTGTGTGGCACTGCATTTTAAGCCTTCCACCGTGGCCTTGAGCAACTCGAACTCCTTTTTGAGAGTGTCAACATCATCCTCCACCGCTGTGGTCCGGTCTGCCACTTTTCATAGATGCAGGCGCAGACGGTTGTTCTCCATGGCATCCATTTTCCCTGCCAGCGCCACCGGCATACGTTCCGCCGTGGTAGGTCCCTGCATCGATGTTCCAGTAGGCGGCTCACCGTCCTGTTGCGTCGGCTGCACCTCGGGTAATGTCACAGTGTACTGGTCAATTCTGTTGACCTGCGCTGATTTTGCCCCTTTATCTTTAGCTACAGCTTGTGGCAATCAAAAGTTCAGTACACCAGCCAACACAAGTCAGCTCCCGCTGTGCCAAGAGTTGGTGTATTTCTCGTTTAAGGCCTCCGTACGAGGCTTCAGAGCTCAGAGGTGGATTCCCCACAAGGCACTCCTGTAAACTCCCCACAAGGCACTCCTGTAAACACAACTACAGCATTCTATCAATGTAGGCTCAACCGATGTGGGAGCAATGGTCCAGCCCTTTAAGGTCTTGTGGCAGAGAAAGGCTTCCCCCAGTTGCTACCAGCCTATGCCAGATGCAGGCTTCTCACCCCCTTGTCAGTTAGCTGCTTCCTTCCACACACAGCTCCACCTGGTAGCTGTTGCTCCTGACCCTCGCAGGCCACGAGTTCGAGGCCCTTCCTGGTGTTCTACTGAGGAGCTTCTCTGCTCTGCTGCTGCTGTGCCCTCTGTCTCTCTGCTTCTGCCTTTAATTCTCTTTCCATTTTTCTTTCATTTCTGTCCTTATTTTTCCTTATTGCCCATTTTATCTTTCTATGCTTTTCTGTCACTTTCTTTCTCTTTCTTCACTTTGCACTTTTGCACCTTTTCTCGCTGTCTCCCTGCCGCTGCTTGCCCCCATGGCCCTGCCCCTCTACAGCGTGGCTTTCCCGCTTACCGCTTTCCCGCCTCCCAGCTGTCCAGACCTCCCCCTCATGCTACTTAATGGCGGCGCACCAAAGGCACGCCCGTCTGCGCCCGTCTGCGCCTGGACCGCTCCTAGCGCCATGGACCCTGGTTCTCCCATCATCCATCGCTACGACACCAGCACCCTCCTCACCCCAACACTAGATGCCATGCTGCCTGCCACCTTGCATCGCCATGACAGCCAGGGCCCTTTCTCCTGCCAGAACTGCAGGT
This sequence comes from Calotriton arnoldi, assembly GCA_963921515.1. Lineage (NCBI taxonomy): Eukaryota > Metazoa > Chordata > Amphibia > Caudata > Salamandridae > Calotriton > Calotriton arnoldi. The sequence goes on from CAWUFW010002513.1 coordinate 74,670, forward strand.
GCACCTGATGCAGCGCGTACAATAAAAACTATCCTCCTCCCAGGTCACTTATAGGTCATCCAGGGGCAAACTATATTTTCTCATATCCACATGACGATGGGGCCCATAAACATCGCCTAACACACACGCACACACCTGGATTTCCTTTACACCTTTATGAAATTCTGTACTCCTAGGAGAAGCATGAGAACTAAATGGAGAACACCATTTATGTACCGCTGGAAGGAGCCGGGATATCTTATTACCTTAACTTGTCGTTTTCTTTTAGTTATTTCTTAAGATATTCCTGCTCATTGTTTTGTCGATGAATCATTCATGTAAAAAATTAGTTCATAGTGATTAAGACCAGCTGAATCACAATAACCAATTACTGATGTCACAATCATTTAGGAAAATAACCACTGAGTCATTTTGGTTTAAAGAATCTTAAATTTTATATAATTTTTAAAAGCATGAGAAAGAATTTAAACTTTATTCAATTATTCATTCTTAAATTCAAATATTTATTAAGCATAATCAATTTATTGCAGAAAGGAAATTTTTGTCATGAAGCCAAAACCCTAATTACCTGCCTACCTTTCTAATTTAGCCTAATGATTTCTAACCTAAGTTTAAGAATTAGAAATAACCTGATTCTCATACTCAACTGGAAAATTAAGACAGCAACAGCAACTTCAGCTCGTCAGCATCAGCTACCTGCAACCCGTCTCATCTAACAGTCTTTCAGCATCTCCCGCTCAGAAAGGGATCGATCAGGACCACCCAGCACTGGAAGCCACCAACACCAACACGACTCTCCAACTCCGCTCCTGACTGTGACTGCGACTACGACTCCGACTGCGACTGACCCCCTCCCACTAAGAGTAGGCCCTCTTATACCCTAATTCTAACTTTGCTAACTAACTGTTGCAACATTAATAACACGCTTTTCTTTCATTGGTCCATGCATGTCATCTTATTCATTCTTTTAATCAAGTTCTCTTGGATCCAATGGTCCTTGGATCATTTCCTTTCCCATACGCTCAAAACATGTTTCCATCCGTTTCGATCAGTACATTTGTAACTTCTTTCGATACATTCGAGAACTCACGCAGTCATTGTCCTTTCTCTTAAACTGGTTTCCCACGGGTCTTCTGCTGATCATCACGGCACACTATCAGTTCAATTAGGTCACATCAGCCTTGACCATTTCTCGCATCCTAGCCTCTCAGTAACATCACGAGGTTTAGTTTTTCCTCCGACTTCATCCCGTGTCACATGTTCCCTTGCGCCTGCGCACATCTTCCCACTGGCGGCCATTTTATATCGCCACTCGGTTATACTTTAGAAGCACTAATTTGAGGCAAACAAAACATAATTAAAATAGAGAAAAATAGCCCTTTCGTTTCCCTCCCGTCATCTCATGTACCCCAATTAGTTATTACCTAGCAGAAAGCAACATTTAAGCTGTTCCTTACTTACCATCACTATTGTTTTTGCAACGACACGTTTTATTTCTATGACGCACAAACATGCATTTATTTTTAATTAGTACGCATTTATTTTTACGTTATAATTAGACACACGGACATCCATTAATAGATTATTTAGCACACACATTGGCATATTACCTTTCCCACACATACAGTGTTGATTAATACATTTAAACGAACATTTTATTAATTATTTATAAAATTTGTTAGGGGTTAAAAAAATTATTTTCCTGCTCCATCAATTCCCCCTTTGGTGATTTTTAAATCACCACATAAAACCCAAGTTATACTTCTTTTCAAGCAGCATGTCTTTCATCCTTTGCTTTCTGTTATTTACACATCTGTTTCTTCTTCATCTTGCCTTTTTGTCTCCTTATACATGCTTTCTTTCATTTTCTCCAACTCAATTTCACCCATTTCTCTCTCTCTCTCTTTCATTATTCTGTTATTTCTTTTTATCTTATTTTGTCTTACTTTTCTTTTTATACACGTTATTACTATTTTCAATACCATGGCTAACAGTATTACTACAGTTGCTATTATTATAACTTTCCCTATCATTAGTCTACTCATTCTGGTCAACCAATTTGCTACCGAAGAAAACCCTCTACCAAGTTTTCCCAAAACACTTTCAACCTCCAGTGGAACTAGTTCTTTGTGCAAATTTGTAATATTTGTAATATACTTCTGTATATTTTCACTTTTATCAGGAATGTAAGTACAACAATGTTGGACTTTCAACATTCCACAGACTCCACCCTCTTTTGCCAAAAGAATATCAAGGGCAAGCCGATTTTGCATCACCATAGCTCTCATGGCAACCATTTCGGTATTTACCATTAAGAACCCTCCACGCAGTATCTGTAGACAAACGATCTACTACTGTGGATAACTTCGAATTTTAAATGCATTCAAAGATATTCCCACTGCTGGTATCAATGCTCCAAAAATATCACCTACAATTTCTGAAAAACTTTCTCTCTTTCTACGTGTAAAGCTATTAATCATCTTGTATGTTCCCTTTTCTTCTCTGTCCATGTGAAAGATTTTTGGAAAGACCAGGCCTACATAGCAAGTTCCATACCAATGGTCCGGTAACCTGTAATAAGCTCTATTCCCACAAATATAATAGATACCTGGAAATATTGGATCTTTTCCACCTTTGAATCCCCAACCTCCCAGAATTTGATAATTGTCATGGCAGATACTGGAACCTACAAAGTAATTGTCATAGACTGTCTTATTTCTCCTAATACACAACTTTCCTGTTTTGCGGCCAATTTAATGTCATTGCTGCATTTATCTTTTCCCTTCATGATTTCCTTCCTCAAACGTCCATAGATGTTTTCCTTCCTCTTTATTGCTTCTTTTTGAAATTTCATTCTTCTTTCTTCAACCATTTCTAAAAATACCTTTTCTTCTTTCTTTAACTCACAGGTAAGGTTGTTACTAACTATTTCTTCTAAGATTAATTTTCTATGTTCTAGAAAAAATTCTCCTAAAACTTTTGCTGGTTTTACTTTGTTAAGTTCTGGTACTACTGGAATGTTTGCAAAAATCTTATCTATGTCAGTATAATAAGATTCTAATCTACCTGTTTTATAAAATAAACTTGCAATTACACTACATGTTATTCCATAAGTTAGAGGTAGGTGATGATAAGTCACACCTTCTGACACTGATGCAGGCAACTGCATACAAACATAACAATCTCTCACATCCATTGTCTCTACATATTCATACAACAATTTTGTAAAAACATTTTTTGAAAAGTCTGTTACTGACTTATCCTTATGTAACTCTGCACTACTTCTTAAAATAACTGGTTCTTTAATATTAGTTTCTTTTTCTGTTTTAGTATCATTCTTCGCTTCTATCACAGCTAAACTAATAGGAATTGTGATTACTAAAACTATCCATATGGTCATTAATAACCCTGTACAAAAGCAGCACATTTTGCACCATCTTTTATAAACTCACATTTATCTCTTCTATCCTATTATTTTCCATTTTTCTTTTTCTATTTGTTAAATTTCAGAAAATTGTGTCACTACACCTCAGAAATGACTTAGATGCCACTCTGCTCTCAAAAGTCTTTGCTTGGTACTTTCTTTAATTCTCTCCAGAATTCTTTCGTTGTCACATCCGGTGATTTGTCACATCAGTAAAATTGTCATGTCCGGCAGAAGCACTATAAGTTTTCACTTCAAGTTTGTTGCATCTCACCTTTTCCCATCCGACTTCTCAGTCTCTGGTTCTCGTGAGTGTTTTCTTCTTCTTTGTAATCTGTCAGTGCAATCATACAGCCACTCAGGTGACTTATACTTTGCATTCACTTTCTTTGTCCTTTTGGACTTTTGTAATCTTTTTCCACTGGGTTTTTCTTGTCCCTTTTGACTTGTTACTTCATTCACTTGTTCAGCACTTTCGTCTCCCGCTCTTATTATTCTATATCTCAATTTTCTTATATAGCTGTTGGGCCAATTATCTCCTTTTCTTGGCCTTTTGGCTTCACCTTCTCTTTCTTCTCTTTCTGATTTCCAATTTCTTTTTCTTGATTCAGTTTTTGCCTTTTCCTCTTCTCCACTTTCTTCAGTTTCCGTTTCAACTGTTTCACTATTGTCTCTTATTTTGAAACTTATGATCTCGTCATCTCCTACTGGTGGATCTGTCTTCTCCTTCTTGTTTTCCCTTATTACTGTCCCTCCTCGGTGTTCTTCCGATTTGGTGTTTTCCTCCCTTTCTACTTCTAAATTTCCCTTTTCTTCTGTTTCTCTATCTGTCCCTATTGCTCCTCGGGCTTCTTCTCGATTTTCTAACTTTTTGTGTACTTCTTTCCCTACTTCATCTATTAATATTATTTCTGAAGGATTTCCACCATAACTTGTACTTGGTTGTTCATCTAACTCAATTTCTTGCTCAGTTTCTTCTCTAATTGGTTTATAACCCCAAGTTTTCCTTAGGAATTCTTCACGGTTTTCAACTGAATCATCAGATTCTGAAGTTGTGTCAGATATTTCCAGATGTCGACTTACAGGTCGATCTTCAAGTTCTGGAATTTCTGAATTTCTTTCTTCTTCTTCCTCTTCTTCTTCTTCTCTAGAGGTGTTTGACGTTGGGGTTTCCAGATGTCGACTTTCAGGTCGATCTTCAAGTTCTGGCACCCTTTCTCTTATCCTTGTTGTCCCAGCCGTTAAACTTTTATCCCACACTTCTAGACGTCGATTCACATGTCGATCAGTAGGTTCTTGAACTCTGATTGTGTGGCTGGCATGGACCCAGTTCTTCACTCCTGCACACTTGACTGCAGTCGTTGTTACTAGGATTACCTGTCGTGGTTCGTCCCAGCGAGGAACTAGACAGTTTCTTCTCCTGTGGATTTTTATACGGACCCAGTCTCCTGGATTCAAGTCGTGGGCTGGTTTTCTTTCAAGAGTGGTCGCATCCGGTCCAACCTGATGAAACACAGAACGCACCACATCAGCCAGTCCCTTGCAATAATCCAGTACTAGATCATCAGTTATAGTTAATAACTTGTTGACAGGTACGTGTGCTTGTCTCATTGCTCGTCCCATGATCATCTCATGAGGACTGAGTCCAGTTTTCTTTTCAGGGATGCTTCTGATGGTCATCAGAACAAGAGGCAGTGCATCCGGCCATTTGAGTCCTGTAGCTTGACACATTTTCCCAATCTATTTTTAATTGTTCCATTAATCTGCTCTACTACCCCAGAAGCCTCTGGTCTGTAAGCGCAATGTAGTTTTTGTTTAATACTCAATGCTTCACAAATCAATTGGATCAACTCATTTTGAAAATGTGTTCCTCTATCTGTCTCAACCGTGACTGGAAAACCATACCTTGGAATGAATTCTCGCAGCATAAGTTTTGCCACTGTTGTTCCATCATTCCTTCTTGTGGGGTATGCCTCCACCCAACGAGAGAACAAACAGACGACCACTAGGACATATCTTAGTCTGTTACTAGGGGCATCTCGATAAAGTCTAACTGCATTCTAGTGATTGGACCTCCTTCTCGTCCTATTGTTCCTAGACTCACTACTGTTTTTCTTCCTGGGTTAAACTGCTGACAAATAAGACATCTTTGACAAAGACTTTCAGCAATGGCTCTGAATTTTGGGTTATACCAGGTTTGTCTAAAAAGTCTGATCATTGCATCTCTCCCAATATGAGCTTGTCCATGGTACATCCGTGCCATGTCTGCAATCATGCTATCAGGCATAACTGGTCTTTCATCTCTGTATACCCACACACCATTATTTTCCTGTCTTCTACATCCTGCTTTTATCCAGTAATCTTTTTCCTCATCTCTTGCAGTTTCTTGTAACTGCCTTACTTCATCCCATGTCTCGACAGTATTAGTAAAAAGCAAAGGACAAGAGACATGCTCCCTTTCTCTATTTTTGTTCATGGACACCATGTTCTCTGCACAATATTTAGCAATCTCATCAGCATAATTATTGCCGACGGCTATGTAATCTTCGCTTTTCTTATGCGCTTTGCACTTCACTACAGCTATTTGTTTAGGCAACTGTATCGCCTCAAGCAGCTTTTTAACAAAATCTCCATTTCTGATAGGTGTTCCTGCAGATGTCAAAAATCCTCTTTGTGACCAAATCTGACCGAAGTCATGTACGATGCCGAAACCATATTGGCTATCGGTCACAATCGTGACTCGTACATTTCTTCTTAATTTACATGCTTGAATCAAAGCAATCAGTTCCGCAACTTGTGCAGACCTTATTCCTTTCAGACAAGACGCTTCCATCACAGTTGCCACTGTGCACACTGCGTAAGCTGCGCTTAAAACTCCTTCTTTTGTTCTCAAGCATGAGCCATCCACAAACATGACATAATCAGATTCCTTTAATGGTTCATCTTTTATGTCAGCTCTTGGTTTCGTGCAATATTCCAGCACGTTCAGACAATCATGATCTACTTCGTCCTGTTCAATTATATTTTCCTCATCTGGCAATGATGTAGAAGGATTTACATTCATGCATCTATCTATGGTCACATTTTCAGCACTCAAGATGACTTTTTCGTACTTAGTCAGCCCGACTATGTGTCATGTACTGTGTTTTTGTTCTTGTCAAAAGAATTTCTACTGAATAGGGAACATATACTCTCAGTGGATACCCCATCACTATACCTTCACTTTGTTCCAGACTTACACAAGTAGCAGCAACTGCTTTCAGACATCCAGGCAATGCTTTTGCTATAGGATCTAAAACAGCTGAAAAATAAGCGATTGGCCTTTTCATTGTTCCATGTTTTTGTACCAGTACTGAAAATGCACATCCATCTCTTTCGCTGCAGTACAACTCAAAATCCTTCTCATAATCAGGCATGCCTAATGCAGGTGCCTCACACAGTTTCTTTTTCAATTCTTTGAAAGATTTCATTTCTTCTTTGTTTAACTCAAAAGTAAGCCTGGGCGTAGTTCGCGAAGTAGCGCTACGCGAAGCTACGCAAAGTGCAGTTCGCACTACGCGAGCTACGCGTAGCACTACGCGAACTGCGTAGTGCACTGTTCGCAATGATTGCACAGTGCCGGATGCTTGTCCGCACTGTGCAATCATTGAAAACGGCATCTTGCACAGTGCGAGCTGTCTTTTACTGCCGCTCGAGTAGATTTTTACTCGGCGGCAGCTTCTCAACGCGGACTGGTAGTTTCTCATCGCGAGCGGTCGCGAGCATACGCGACCACTCGCAATGAGAAACCCTGACCTCCCGCGTTGAGAATCTCGCCGGGAGGTTTATTTTCCACGCTCGCGATCGGCAACTTGATGTTGCTGATCGCGAACGAAAAAGTCTCGCCGGGATGTCATTTTGCTTGCTCGCGGTCGCCAACTTGACGTTGAGGACCGCGAGCAAGCAAAACTGACCGCTGCACTCACGCTACACTATGCGTGTTTGCACTGTGCTACGTGCAATTCGCGTTGTGCGAAGTAGCGCAAACTTCGCAAACTACGCGAGCGTAGCGTAGTGCTTTGCCCAGGGTTACTCAAAAGGGTCTTTTACATCTTTCTTGGTCAATTTTTGTAATGGTTTTGCAATCAAAGAGAAACCACTTATCCACTGTCGACAATATCCAACCATTCCCAAAAACATTCTTACCTCTCTCTGAGTCATTGGTGCTCTCATTCCTTGAATCATTCTTACTCTTTCTGTCGCTATCTTTCGCACTCCTTTCTCAATTTTATGCCCTAAATACTGGACTTCTTTCTGACAAAACTGTAATTTTGAAGGAGACACTTTGGGACTGATTCACAGAACTAACTTACGTCAAAAACGTAAAGTTAGTACTTTTTGGTATTCACAGAATACACTTACTAATTTTGGTATTCACAGAATGAACTTACTCATTTCGGTATTCACAGAAGTTAGTAGTCCTAACTTTAGGACTCCTAAATGCCTTCTGTGAATACCGAAAGTCTTAAAGTTAGGATTTTTCTCCGTTTAGGAGTAGTAGAGATTAGGACTCCTAACTCACTGCTCCTAAACTGAGAAAATCCTAACTTTAAGACTTTCGATATTCACAAGAAGGCATTTAGGAGTCCTAAAGTTAGGAGTCCTAACTTTACTACTCCTAAACTGAGAAAAATCCTAACTTTAAGACTTTCGGTATTTACAGAAGCATTTAGGAGTCCTAAAGTTAGGAGTCCTAACTTTACTACTCTAAACTGAGAAAAATCCTAACTTTAAGACTTTCGGTATTCACAGAAGGCATTTAGGAGTCCTAAAGTTAGGAGTCCTAACTTTACTACTCCTAAACTGAGAAAAATCCTAACTTTAAGACTTTCGGTATTCACAGAAGGCATTTAGGAGTCCTAAAGTTAGGAGTCCTAACTTTACTACTCTAAACTGAGAAAAATCCAAACTTTAAGACTTTCGAGTATTCACAGAAGGCATTTAGGAGTCCTAAAGTTAGGACTACTAACTTCTGTGAATACCGAAATGAGTAAGTTCATTCTGTGAATACCAAAATGAGTAAGTGTATTCTGTGAATACCAAAAGGTACTAACTTTACGTTTTTGACGTAAGTTAGTTCTGTGAATCAGGCCCTTTATGTCCTCTTTTTCTCTAAATGGTTCAGTAAAGCAATTGTATCACTTACACATGCTTCTTTGGTTTTCGATGCCACCAATAGGTCATCGATATACTGCACCATCACTGATTTTTCTGGCATTTTCAAATCTTCCAGAGATTTCTTTAGAATCTGATTAAAGATTGAGGGGCTTTCTGTATACCCCTGAGGAATTCTGCACCAAGCCAAAATACGCTCTCCAAACCGGAACGCAAATAATGGCTGGCTATCTGGATGCAAAGGAATAGAAAAAAACGCGTGACACAAATCTATCACAGTGTACCACTCAGCTTCATGTGGAATTTGATATAGAATTACTGCAGGGTTTGGCACTATTGGACAACAGGGCACAACTATTTTGTTGATCTTTCTCAAATCCTGTACTATTCTATATGTTCCATTTGGCTTTTTCAGTCCCATAATAGGTGAATTACATGGACTGCTCATGATTTCTTTTAGAATTCCCTGTTCAATCATCTTATTTATCACAGGAGTTATTCCTTCAATTATTTCTGGAGTTAATTTGTACTGTGGCGTATTCGGGTAAGTTGTCCCTTCTTTTACTGTCACTTTTACGGGATCAACTTCTTTCATTAATCCAATGTCTTCTCCTGTAAAATCCCACACACTTTCTTTTACTGCACTTTTTAGTTCTTCTGGAAGTTTTTCTGCATCAAATGCAGGAAACAAGCCATTCGTTTCAGGTTCTTGATTCATCAAAGTTACTTTATACAAAACATCTTCATCTGAAGTCTGAAATCCGATTCCATCTGGTGTACAATAAATTGTGCAATTCATCTTGCACAAAGGTCACGACCCAAAAGATTTACAGGACTACAATCGCACACTACAAATTTATGCATTTTGCTAAAAGAACCAATTTTACTTCCACCAATTCAGTAAGTGGGGTTTTAATCTGCTGATTGGCTACTCCTACCACTTGGATGTATTCACCTGAGAGAGGAAGGTTCGAATTTCCACTGATCTAACAGTAGAACGGGTAGCTCCAGTATCGACAAGGAATGTTACATTTGCACCATTCACTTCTCCATCCACAAAGGGACCAGACTGATCTACCTCTAGAGTTGCGCCAAGCACGCACTCTTTCCCTCTCCTGCGCACCGTCAGAATCTTTCATCCGGGTCATCCTCACTCTGACGCAACCAATACTGAGAAATGTTAGCTGCTCGCGGCAACTGTGTTACCTGCTCTCCTCCGTAGAATCCTGTTTCTGTACTGTATCTTTGCTGGTTAACAGTGTTGGGAAGTGGTGGTTGCGGCACCTGACTTTGTTGCACAACTACCTCATTCTGCACCTGTGGAGTTAATGATTGATGTTCCGGATTAGGTTTAGGTGGGAACTTACACTCGTTTCTCCAATGCCCTAATTTTCCGCAATTATGACATGGCCATTTCTTCTTTGCCTCTTCTAGACTCACTTGACCCTTTCCTTTACCTATGTTTGGTCGCATTTTATTCTGTCCTGTTTCATTTCCATTATTATTGTCCAATTGAGCTTCTTGTTTTTCTGCCACCTTCACCTGTGCCCACATTGCCTTCTCTTTCAACTTACGCTGTTTACTCTCTATTTCATCACTACAATACTTAGCATATCTCAGTACCTCATCTACACTTCCATTCTGCCAGTTTATCATGTGTTGCTTAATCATATCACTTATTTCTTGTTTCAGGCCAAACACAAATCGGTATACAAAATGACTCATGTCTTTTTCACTCAATTCTTCATAACCACTATACTGTTTGAAAACTAATAACAATCGCTCATAATATGCATGTACAGACTCCTTACTTTCCTGTGTAGTTCTATCGATTTTTACCCAATCTGTCTCTTTAGGAGGAATCTTATTCTTCAAAAAGGTAATCACCTTATCGTACTTCTTCATCACATCAGGACCTGGAGCTCCTGTCTTAGGATCTCTTGGATATTCTGTAGTTGGCCAGTCAACTGTAATCTTACATTCTGACCACAAATCTGTTGGTACCACTATGTCAAACAATCCATCTAAATCTATCCACAACACTTTTGAGACTTTTACAAACCTCTCTACTTGTCGGTACCACTCAACTGGCTTCTCTCTTAACTTTGGAAAGTCATTGGTAAATGACAGTATGTCCTGCCTAGTCCAGGGAACATGCACGTAACTACCACCTGGAGTTTCTCTCATGGGGTATTCTTTGGCAACAGATTCCTTTTCAGTTATCATAAAGGCCAATGAACCTTTGTCTGTAGTTTTCTCATTCTTCTTTGTCCATCTAACCTTCCATCTGTCCACATCACCCCATTTTCTCAACAACACAATTAACTCCTTTATCTGTGTCAGCCTTCCTGCCGTGTTCAAATTTTCAATATCCTGGGGGCGTGGCTGACTGCCGCGGAAGATGGCAGCAGGCTAGTGGAGCTGCGCTAAAGGCAGTCGATTCAGCCCATTATCCGGCACTATCCGACACTCGGCGGGACACCCGGCGATAGATCTGGGCACCGGAACAGTGGTGCCTCAGTCGGTGGTGCCCAGCGAGCCGGAAATTGAGGAAGAAGTGCCCTCGAGACCCGCCGACACCAAAACGGCATCGTAGTAAGATGGCGGCCGGGCTCGTCTAGCTGGTGCACCCGCTGACCACGGACGTCTGCGGCCCGCAAACGGCGAGTACAGCACCTGAAGAGGCTAGACGGCGGTGAAGCCTGGTGGAGCCACAGCGGGCTCCGGGAGAAGAGAACAGTGCCGCGCCGGATAGCTGGGAGGCCGGGCAGCTTCGTAGTGGCGGCAGCGGCCACCCCGGACCTAGGAAACGCGGCGGCAGGCCGGAACACTGAGAATCCTCCCGCCCGGGCGCGCCCGCTGAAAGGAGTGGATGCGGAGAGCGGCGTGGGGGAGTGGAGACACAGCGGGCGCTGGAGGCGGAGCGCCGCGACCGGGCCAGACGAGCCGGTGAGTGGCCACGGACCCGCGGGGCCTGAGCGGCGGTAGATGACAGCCGGAAAATCACCATAGGGTGGCCTGTGGCGGTCTGGCTGGGGTGGAACAGACCCGAGTACACTCTACTGGGCTGGGACTGCTGGAGTGGGGAGGCGGACGCTTACGGCCTAGTGAAGGCAGCAACAGGCCTAAGGGAGCCATTTGAGACCGTGGAAGGGCCTCTCTTGCACCCCTGAAACGTGTGAGAGGCCGAGTTGAGATAAACTGCCGAGAGGTAGCAGCAACACAGAGCACTACGGGCGACGCAGACCGAGCCCGCCCAGCGGGCAGCGTGCAGTGCAGAGGCCGCCAGGGGTAGAAGCAACAGACAAGGGGACGACACCGAGCCGCGGGCCACGCTATCGCTGAAGGAGCTGCCCCACGGCACACCCAGGCACGAGTGGTGGAAGAACTGGACATTCAGATATGGGCCGCACCAGGCCCACGGGCCCAGGGCAAGCAAACCAAATCGACAAATATACAGTGGCCATGGGTCGCGAAGAAGGGGCGACAGGTGGCAGATCGCAAGAGTTGGGTGACGGGGATCCTGAACCCTCCCTCAAGGATATCATGAGAGAGATCAGAGAATTCAGGGGTACCCTTGAGCCAAAATTAGACTCCGTCACGGAAGAGGTGAACCTACTGAGGGCGGACTTCAGGAAAATGTCTGAGAAGGTCGCAGAGGCCGAAACAGGGATTGGGAGTCTACAGGCAAAAACAAAGCGGCTGGAAGAACAGGTGGCGTCCCTTACCAAAAATCAGGAAGACATCTACGCCCGCCTGGAGGATCAGGAAGGGAGGGCCCGGCGGAATAATATCCGCATCGTGGGGGTCCCGGAGGGTTTGGAAGGCCCGTCAATGGACTGGTTCGTCGAGGAACTGGTCCTCAATCAGCTGAAGCCCAAGCGTCTATCCAACTTCTTTTCTGTGGAGCGAGCGCACAGAGCGCTAGGAGGCAAACCACGGCCAGGGCGCCACCGCGGACGATCATTGCCCGTATCCTCAATTTTCGGGACAGAGACGCCATCTTGCAGGCCGCGCGTACGACCGGCGACCTGCATATAGACAATGCCATCATCCGCTTCTTTCCGGACTTTACCCTTCGGGTGCAACGTCTGCGGCGCTCCTTTGATGGAGTGAAGAGGGCTCTCCGTGAACAGGGGGTGAAATACATGATGCTGTTCCCGGCCAGGCTCAAAATCCTAGACGAGGGGAAAGCTCATTTCTTGAGAAGCCTGAAGAAGCCAGTGACTGGCTGGAGGGCTGGCGCACGGTGGGTCGGAAAGGCAGGCATGAACGTCCGGACTCCCACCAACAGCGGGCAGAGACCGAGTCAGATGACTGGAGGCGGCCTAACGGCCAGAGGCCGGATCAGCAACTAGATAAGTGACACTGGGGGCAGCGGACACTGAGACTAAGACACTGACACGGGCGGTGGCAATCCAGAACCTGGGGGGCTAACACGGATGTGACTGCCTGCAAAAGATAGAGATCCAAGTTGCCAGGCGCATGGCTGATTAGGGGGTCACTGGGCACAAGTGCGGGAGGCCGATAGAGGGCCGTACTGAGGGAGAGGCCCTGCTGAGTACGATAGTATGGGCGGATACTGTAGTCAATTTGATATACATCCTCCTACCGGCTGCAGACACGCAACCCCACATATTTGTTTGTTCGTAAGCTATGGGGCGACAGGCACTCTGCCAGTTCTATGGGTGGGTGGTTGGGGACTCACCTAGCAGGGTAGCAGGGAGGGGGCTGTGGGGGAGAGGGTTTGTTGTTTTTCTTTTTGTTGTTGGGGGGACAAGGGAGTTAGCTCGCGGCCAACATATTGCTTACCAAAGACAGCTCAAACGAGGAAGTGCAGCGGGGGCGACGGGGGAGACGGACAGCCACAGACTCGGACAGATGGGGGAACCGGCTAAACTACAGGTGTGGACCTGGAATGTTCATGGATTAGGTGACAAAATCAAGCGTACACTGGTCCTGCAGCACCTGAAGCGACACAACCCGGATGTGGTCCTGATCCAGGAGACACATCTAAAGGGAATACATGCAAAGCCCTGAACCGCTTTGGCTATAAGATGATCGCACACGCGGGTTATTCTTCTGGGGCCCGGGGGTGGGAATCTTGGTGCGCTCCTCCCTTCCCTTGGTGGTCACTAACACGTGGACAGATGACACGGGGTGTCTGGCGGCGGCGGTGGGCACGTGGGAGGGAGGGTGTTGGTTCTTTGCTCCTGCTATCTTCCCCCGGGCCTCCACTCCACTTTCCTTCCAAAATTGGGGGCCTTTCTGACGGATCTGCCGGTCGGGATCCTTCTTCTTGGGGAGACACCAATGCAGTAATGGTCCCGTCTGTTGATCGGTCCAATCCCAGACTAGGGGCTCGGGAGGAGCGAGGGCTGGCGGGCTTTACCACTGCCATGGGCCTGCATGACATCTGGCGAGCGCACCACCCTCGGTCTAGGGAATACACTTTCTACTCGGCCCGCCACGGCTCATTCTCGAGAATCGATTATTTCTTCACCCGGCTCGCACATATGGGAGACTTTACAAATGTCAGACACATGGCTAGAGGGATATCAGATCACTCCCCGGTGGGAGTGTCCCTCCAGGGTCCGGTTGTCAACAAGGCCGCCTTCCCGAGAATAGACCCCTGGCGACTTCGAGACCCAGTCCTGAGTGACAAACTCAGGGAGGGATCTAAGCTCTACTTTGCAGAAAATCAAGGCTCCGTGGATTCCCAGATTATGATATGGGAAGCATATAAGACGGTTCTGCGGGGTCAAGCACAGGCCCTGATTGGGGGCCAAAAAAGGAAGAATCGCTACAGATTAGGGGGCTTGAGAGGGAAGTGGAGGCACTGGGGGCCGATCCGGCACTGGCGGAGTCCGCAGATCTCCAGCATGAACTGGCATTGAAACAGAAAGAAATGCGGGCACTGGCACAAGGGGAAGCGCGGGCCTATGCCCTAGCAACCCAGCACCGGCTATATGATATAGGAGATAAGGGACTCAGGCTGCTGGCGTGGCTGGAGCGCCGTAATAGGGAGAGATCCTGGGTGCCTGGCGTGATAGACAAATCAGGGGCCCTATGTTCCACAAGTGGAGATATCGCGGAGGCCTTCGCGACCCACTATGAGCAGGTGTATTCGCCGGTGTGTACAAGGTCAGAGACCGACTGCGAGGAGTTTCTGCGGGACTTCGCCCTCCCCTCGCTTTCGCCGGAAGCACGACAGCGACTTGAGGCAGACCTCACGGTGGAGGAGCTGGGGCTGGCCCTAGGCTCCCTACAGTCCGGGAAAGCGGCTGGGCCCAATGGACTACCGATAGAGATCTATAAAAAACAAGCGGCAGTGATACTGACCCCCTCTTGCGGATGTTCAATGAAGCCCGGGAATTGGGACGGCTTCCTCCGGATCAGAGAGAAGCCACATGGTGTGACAATCCATAAAGCCGGTAAACCGCCGGATACATGCGACTCTTATCGCCCGATCTCCTTAATTAATGTAGAGGCAAAAGTCTTGGCCAAGGCATTGGCGGAGAGGCTAGTGCCTGTCATCATGGACCTGGTACATGTGGACCAGTCCGGGTTTATGCCCGCAGGAGCACGCGTCACAATCTGAGGAGACTATACGGGGTGCTCCACATGACGGAGGGTGTGGGCTCCGTTCAGGCGGCGGCGGTGGCGCTGGATGCCTCCATGGCCTTCGATAGCATTGAATGGCCCTACCTCTTTATGATGCTCCAGTGACTGGGATGTGGACCGATATTCTGTAGTTGGGTGAAGCTGCTATACACGTTACCAACGGCACGAGTGCGTGTCAATGGGGCGATGTCCAGATCCTTCCCGTTGAGACGGGGTACTCGGCAGGGATGTCCCCTGTCCCCCCTCCTGTTTGCCCTAGCGTTGGAACCCCTAGCGCACTGGATAAGGAGAGACCCCATGATATGGGGCATCATGTCACCCGGGGGGCTGGGAGGAGCGGATATCGCTCTATGCCGGCGACATCGTCCTCTATTTGGCCAGACCGTACAACTCGCTGGCCCGTGTGCTACATATATTCGAACTCTTCGGCAGTTACTCCGGATATCGCATAAACTGGTCGAAGTCATTGGTTTTCCCATTATCGGGCCCTGCACCGCGTATCCCATCCTGCTGTGAGGCGCCGTTGGTTACCGGTGGATTTAAGTACCTGGGAATCTACATCACTAGGAACAGAGATGAGTTCCTAGCCCAAAATTTGGAAACGCAGCTTTCTCGTATGGGTACAGACGTCGGACACTGGCGCTCGCTCCCACTCTCCTTATGGGACGTGCGGCACTCTATAAAATGCTTACGCTGCCGCGACTCCTCTACATTCTACAAAATACTCCGTTCCCGGTCCCACCGCAGTCCTTTAAAAGGATCGCACAGGCGGTGCGCACGCTACTATGGGATGGGGGCCCCCGAGGATCGCGCTGAGCAAACTACACAGAGGGGTATATGATGGAGGCCTCGCTATTCCTGACGTCAGGCTATATTACTGGGCGTCACAATTACAGATCATCAACGACTGGGTGTACGCAGATGTCTCGGAACCTGCATACCGGGTAGATAGGATGGCAATGGCAGGAGGTAACTGCGAGTCCCTACTGTATGCCCGGAAGATGGTGCAGAATTGGCCGACGCACACAGGGGTGGTGATACGATGTTGGAGAGAGGCCAATCGGCTCCTGGGTTGGGACCGGAAACTGACGGGCAAGGCCCCACTATGGATGGGAGACCACCTCCGGGAGGTGACTGCCCTGACGGGATTTAAGGGGTGGCGACTGATAGGTGTCGAGTACCTAGGAGACGTTTGGATGGGGGACTCCCCTAGAACATTTGAGTACTTACAAGCAGAATACGATATGAACCCGACACAACGGTACCAGTACATCAGACTGCTGCATGCCCTCAGAACACACATCGCACCAGGGACGTCTATTCCCGAATATTCCCCACTGGAAGACCGACTATTGTTAGATCCGATAGTTGGTAAACCTATCTCCACAATCTATCGTAAGCTGCTAAATAATTGTCCAGACCCCCTGATTTCCCTCAGAGCGCGATGGGTGGGTGACCTGGGAGAAATAGACGATGACAGCTGGCAGGAAGCGATACAGAGTCCCAGAGTGATAGCCATCCGGGCCAGATTTGAGACTGGTTTAGTTAAAAATACTTCATCGCACCTACTACCCTTGCACACTCATATACCGCTGGGGTAGGCTCCAGTCGGGGCTCTGCAGAAGGGGGTGCCAGCAGGAGGGCTCCTTTTTCACATCCTATGGGAGTGCCCAGAGATTGCCATATACTGGATAGGGATCACGGATATTATGTCTAGGGCAATGGGGAGGGAGGTCCCGATGGACCCCAAGTGGTTGCTCCTCCAAATAAAGGGGGAAGAAAGCTGGCCCAAGTATGCGGAGCTGTGGCTGACACTGGCTGCAGGAGTAGCCAAACGTAATATCGCACGGAGCTGGGGCGCACAGGCGCCACCGCAGCTGGCTGCTTGGAAGAGGGACCTGGATTGGTGTCAAAGAGCAGAGGAGGTGGTCTATAAGAGTAGGGGTGCATAACAAAGTGGAAAAGGTCTGGGCGCCCTGGAAGAGATACCGAGCCCTGAGAGTAGTGGAAGAAGGATGAGGATACATGATTCGCCTGGGGACTGGGCTGTGCTGTTCATGCTCCCGCCCCTGTTACTCGCTGTAATGAATCTGTGGAAAACGAGATTGAGCTGCAAACGTTACTGTATAATGTATGGTCTTATGAGCTGTGTTAATAAAAAGATTTATAAAAAAAAAAAAAAAAAAAAATTCAATATCCTTTTCACAAAAGTCTACTCTGTATGGTTTCTGCAACGTTTTCACTTTTGCAAAGTCTATTCCAATCTCACTGGCCACTTCTTCTAGTTTGTCATGTAAATTCTTTGCCCTCCATGTAATACTTTTGCACAGAAACATTATTTCATCATCCTGGTAATTTTTATCTTTTCGGTACCAATTGTTCCTAGAATTAATTCTTCCATATCGATTTTTAACCTAATTACATCTAATGGTTTTTCTTCTGGTTCTTTTATTTTAAATGCCTTCATCCACTCATTTAACTCATCAGGAGTCGGACCTATGGGTGTATTATTTAGTTCTATCCAATTACCACTCTTTTCAGGGGTTTCTGTTGCAGATTCTGTTACCATATGCATTTTCCTACCATTGCACTCATTTACCGTCAAATTTGTAGGTGGACTTGGTCTGTAAGTACTAGCCAAATTACTTGTACTTGCACTTTGTTCCATCCTTTCTTTTCTCTCTGAAATTGTGAACTCATGGGAATTACCAAAGATCGTTCATCAATTTTCTGATTCTCAAAAACGGGTATTACTGGACCTATTGTTACAGGCACAGTAACTGCTTCCATATTTTTCGTTAACTCTCTAATCTTCTCAGTTAGTTCTTTTGTTGTCCTTGCTAATTCGCTTGCATTGTCGCTTTCTATTCCTTCATTTTGAGAAGTTCTCATTTGTTCTTGTGACCTATTTACTTCAATTCTCTTTTCCGGGCTTTTATTTCGCATAGTCTCTATTAGCGGCGCATTTGGTGTCACCACTGTAGAACTCTGCTGATACGGAGGTGGATTTCTATTTAAAATATCTTCCAGCAACTCGTCATCCGTTTCGCTCTCATGCATATACTTTTCTCTCTCTATATGCTTCTTTTTCTCAGTCCGCTTTTTCTTAGTCCCTTCCTCAACTGTAAAGGCTGGAAACAAACCTCCTGTCATGTTAGCACATCTCCATCGTTTTATTCTGTCCTCATGATTTACTCCCCACAATCTTCCAGGCATAAACTCATGATCTCTCATTCCTCTGAATCTCTCTCGTTCATACATCTCATCTTCCCATTCCGTCAAAGCCTCAAACTGTGTTGGTCTAGGTCTAGGTTCCAATTTACACATTTTGTCTCGCAAATTTCGCAAAACCGCTACAC
The DNA here is from genome assembly GCA_963921515.1 of Calotriton arnoldi. Taxonomy (NCBI): domain Eukaryota; kingdom Metazoa; phylum Chordata; class Amphibia; order Caudata; family Salamandridae; genus Calotriton; species Calotriton arnoldi. The sequence goes on from CAWUFW010002513.1 coordinate 93,231, forward strand.
TAAATGAACCATTCTCAGGGAAAGCTAAAGCACCATCATTCTTCGTATATTTTGCCCAATTTTCCAACCATATGCATGTATGATATCCATATCTCAGCATCATATGTGAAGCTGCTGATTTCGGCGGAGGAATTACTTGTCCCTCTCTAGTCACAACCTTTTTGTCTTTCTTAAAGAAATTCTTCAATTTCGTCGTCCATGACGTTCTCTCCCTTTCATACTCGTAATACGGCATGTTTTCTATTTGTTTTCTCTTTACGCTAACGCTGTTCTGTGTACGGTACTTCGACCAATTATAGCGCGACTCACACTAACGTACCAATCAGAACAATTCCCACCGTCCGCGAACCAACCAATCCTAGCGCGGCACTTTTCTACGTCACTCCTGCTCTGTGTTCACGTGACTAGCGCACTATCCAATCCTAGCGCGGCACTGTTCTACGTCACTTCTACTCTTTACCCCTCCTTTACAAAATTTATCGGCAATTTTTCTTTTTGCGGTTTTCTTCATTAGTTACAACAATTAAAACAATTCCATAGTCTGATTCGCTAAACAAAAGTGACAGCTTTGTCCTTTTACACAAGAATCCTGTATTTCCAGTAGGCAGCGCTTTCCTCTACCCTACCACAGAATTATTTACTCTCGCCGATAAAGTAGCACTTCCCTCTACCTTACCCTTCTTTCAAACAAACAATTTACTCGTTTCTCTGGGGATAAGACACATGTGGAGACTAGGCTCCTGAGAATTAAGGCCAAAGTTTCACAAGTAAACGTGATTTGCTATTTCAATTACACACTTTTCGTACAGAAAATCCCTAACATAACACAACCTGCGTTATTACCAAAATGAATTCAGACCATGTACCAAATTCCATGTGACTTCTCTTGCCACACGTGTTCCACTTCCTACATCCCAGAAGCGTGAAAACTCACATATAACATAACGCGACTCAACATATAGTGTTAGTCATCAAAAATAATCAATAATCAATAAACAATAATCACTAAACTAATCTATAGAAAACCATAACTCTGCTACCAAGAAATCTGATGCAGCGCGTACAATAAAAACTATCCTCCTCCCAGGTCACTTATAGGTCATCCAGGGGCAAACTATATTTTCTCATATCCACATGACGATGGGGCCCATAAACATCGCCTAACACACACGCACACACCTGGATTTCCTTTACACCTTTATGAAATTCTGTACTCCTAGGAGAAGCATGAGAACTAAATGGAGAACACCATTTATGTACCGCTGGAAGGAGCCGGGATATCTTATTACCTTAACTTGTCGCTTTCTTTTAGTTATTTCTTAAGATAATCCTGCTCATTGTTTTGTCGATGAATCATTCATGTAAAAAATTAGTTCATAGTGATTAAGACCAGCTGAATCACAATAACCAATTACTGATGTCACAATCATTTAGGAAAATAACCACTGAGTCATTTTGGTTTAAAGAATCTTAAATTTTATATAATTTTTAAAAGCATGAGAAAGAATTTAAACTTTATTCAATTTTTCATTCTTAAATTCAAATATTTATTAAGCATAATCAATTTATTGCAGAAAGGAAATTTTTGTCATGAAGCCAAAACTCTAATTACCTGCCTACCTTCCTAATTTAGACTAATGATTTCTAACCTAAGTTTAAAAATTAGAAATAACCTGATTCTCATACTCAACTGGAAAATTAAGACAGCAACAGCAACTTCAGCTCGTCAGCATCAGCTACCTGCAACCCGTCTCATCTAACAGTCTTTCAGCATCTCCCGCTCAGTAAGGGATCGATCAGGACCACCCAGCACTGGAAGCCACCAACACCAACACGACTCTCCAACTCCGCTCCTGACTGTGACTGCAACTGCGACTCCGACTGACCCCCTCCCACTAAGAGTAGGCCCTCTTATACCCTAATTCTAACTTTGCTAACTAACTGTTGCAACATTAATAACACGCTTTTCTTTCATTGGTCCATGCATGTCATCTTATTCATTCTTTTAATCAAGTTCTCTTGGATCCAATGGTCCTTGGATTATTTCCTTTCCCATACGCTCAAAACATGTTTCCATCCGTTTCGATCAGTTCATTTGTAACTTCTTTCGATACATTCGAGAACTCCGCAGTCATTGTCCTTTCTCTTAAACTGGTTTCCCACGGGTCTTCTGCTGATCATCACGGCACACTATCGGTTCAATTAGGTCACATCAGCCTTGACCATTTCTCGCATCCTAGCCTCTCAGTAACATCACGAGGTTTAGTTTTTTCTCCGATTTCATCCTGTGTCACATGTCCCCTTGCGCCTGCTCACATCTTCCCACTGGCGGCCATTTTATATCGCCACTCGGTTATACTTTAGAAGCACTAATTTGAGGCAAACAAAACATAATTAAAATAGAGAAAAATAGCCCTTTCGTTTCCCTCCCGTCATCTACGTACCCCAATTAGTTATTACCTAGCAGAAAGCAACATTTAAGCTGTTCCTTACTTACCATCACTATTGTTTTTGCAACAACACGTTTTATTTCTATGAAGCACAAACATGCATTTATTTTAAATTAGTACGCATTTATTTTTACGTTATAATTAGATACACGGACATCCATTAATAGATTATTTAGCACACACATTGGCATATTACCTTTCCCACACATACAGTGTTGATTAATACATTTAGATGAACATTTTAATAATTATTTATAAAATTTGTTAGGGGTTAAAAAAAATTATTTTCCCTGCTCCATCACACCTTAGCCTGCCACCTCACACCAGACCCACCGACCAAACAACCCTCAAGAAACGGACCCGACCACCTCAGATGTATCCCTCTCAACACCCACTCCCTCAAAAGACACGCCATAGAGGTCTGGGACCTACTTGACTCCCTCTCCCCTGATGTTGCCTTCCTCACGGAAACCTGGATGAACTCCACCTCTGCCCCAGACATTGCCACCACCATCCCGGACGGCTACAAGATCATTCACAAGGACCGCGTCAACCGACTGGGAAGAGGCATCGCCATCATTCACAAGACACGCTTTTCCTCACCACCCAACCGGACGATCACTCGATTAAAATGGAGCACCTTCACTTCCAGGTTCAGACCAACCCGAACACCACAGTTCGCTGAACCCTCATCTACAGACCCCCGGCCCTGCCCACCTTTCAGCGACTCCATCATAGAATTTATCACACCCAACGCTCTCGCCTCCACAGACTACATAATTCTCGGCGACCTCAACTTTCACCTGGACAACCCCAACGACCATAGTACCTCGTCCCTGCTGGAGAATCTCGCCATCATCGGACTCAAACAACTGGTAACCTCCCCAACCCACTCAGCAGGACACACGCTCGACCCCATCTTCTCTGCCAGCGACAACATCACCTTCAGCCACACCTCCAAGCTCCTTTGGACTGGCCACCGCTGCATCCACTTCTCCTTCTCCAAACTCACCATACACCACCACGCCCACTGCCACCTTCACAGAAGTTGGAACAAGGTCACTGAAGAGCATCTCACCACCTCCCTCAGCATAAACCCACCACCAACATCCATGGACGCCAACACCTCAGCACGGAACCTCCACCAATGGATCACCAACTGTGCCGACACTATTGCCCCCCTCAAGAAAACCCCAGGCAAGTGACACTCCAAGAAAGCCAGCAGGATCTCTCCCACCCTTCATGAATCCAATCGCACCTGTAGATGGCTCGAGAAGAGATGGAGGAGCAGCAGGACTCCAGAAGACCCCACAGCCTTCAAAACTGCTGTCACAGCACACCACCACCTTATTAGAACAACCTAGAAAGCCACAATACAAGAAAGGATCAACGCCAATGCATCCAACAGCAAGGAACTTTTCGCAGTGGTCAAAGATTTCGCCAGACCCACCACAGAGACAGCAGACATCCCACCCTCCCAAGAACTCTGCAACAAACTCTGCACCTTCATCCACCACAAGATCAAGGAGATCTATGACAGCTTCGACACTCAGAACCCTCCCACCCCACCCACAGCCAATGCACCCAACGACGCTGGGCCCCAGCAGACCCTGCTCAGCTGGACTCCCCTATCCGCTGATGACACCCTCAAGATCATGAAGAGCATCCACTCCGGAGCACCCTCGGACCCCTGCCCGCATCACATCTTCAACAGAGCCGGCGCCTCCATCGCCCCTGAACTCTGCAGCACCATCAACTCCGCCACCTTCCCAGAGGACTGGAAACATGCAGAGATCAACCCCCTATTGAAGAAACCCTCTGCCGACTTGACGGACCTCAAGAACTTCAGATCCATCTCTCTGTTCCCCTTCCCAGCCAAGGTCATAGAAAAGGCCATCAACGCCCAACTCCTTGATTTCATCAAGGCTAACCGAATACTTGACCTCTCCCAATCCGGTTTCTGAAGCAACCACAGCACATAGATTGCCCTCCACGCCGCCACAGGCGACGTCTTCACCCTTCTAAACAGAGGTGAAACTGCTGCCCTCATCCTCCTGGACCTCTTCCCTGCATTCGATACTGTCTCCCACCGGACCCTACGCACAAGACTCTGTGACGCTGGCATCCACAACAAAGCCCTGAAATGGATCCACTCCTTTCTAACCGGCTGAGCGCAGAAAGTCAGATTACCACCGTTCCACTCTGAAAACAAAGAGATCAGATGCGGAGTGCCCCAGGGCTCCTCTGTGAGCCCCACTCTCTTCAACATCTACATGGCCATGCTCGCAGCCATCGTCAGGAACCATGGACTCAACATCATCGCCTATGCCGACGACACCCAGCTGATCTTCTCCCTCACAAATGAACCCACAGTCACCAGCAACAACATCCAGAACAGGATGAAGGCAGTCACCACCTGGATGAACGACAGCTGCCTCAAGCTCAACTCGGAGAAGACCGAAGTTCTCATCCTGGGCTCCACCCGCTTCGCCTGGTACGGCTCCTGGTGGCCCGCGGCACTTAAACCCCCCCCCCCCACACCCACAGACCATGCACGAAACCTCGGCACCATCCTGGACTCCTCACTCACCATGAACCGCCAGATCAACGCCCTCTCATCATCCTGTTCCACATGCTATGCCTACTCCAGAAGACTTTCAAATGAATCCCCGCCGAGTCCAGAAAGATGGTCACCCACGCGCTCATCAGCAACAGACTTGACTACGGCAATGCACTCTACACCAGCATCACCCAGAAACTCCTCAAAAAACTTCAGAACATTCAGAACGTCTCCCCAAAACTCATCCTCAACATCCCCCGCCGCAGCCACATCGCTGGTCACCTGAGAGACCTCCACTGGCTCCCAGTCACCAAAAGAATCACCTTCAACCTCCTCATCCGCACCTACAAAGTCCGACACGACGAAGGACCTGTGTACCTTAACCACCACCTCAGATTCCACATTCCCACCAGAAACCTCTGCTCCGCCCAGCTGGCCAGGGCCACCGTCCCACGCAGCTGCAAGACCACAGCTGGAGGAAGATCCTTCTCCTACCTTGAGCAAAGACTTGGAACACCCTGTCTTCCCACCTCAGGCAATTACCATCACTGTTTTCACATTGAACTTTCCAATTCGAATTGCATGTATCTGTAATCACTCTTGTTTTCAATTACTTTCCATATTTTGTTTTTCAATTAATTCCAGATGTTGGAGTCTTTTTCCATAAAGTTCTTTTTAGTATCCAATTCCATCACACATAAAACAGACCCAGCCAATGTGTTTCATCCCTTATAGGGAACTCATCAGGGCAATTTGATTTATACTCCTTCTCAAAATCCTTCTTTTCCATTCATTCCCCGTTTAAATTTCTGGGCTCCTTTCGAGTAGCCTTTCGGCGTGCGAGTCCTAGTCCTGTCCGATCGATCTGTCTGCCTCAAATCAGGAAGAATCTCAAGACCGGGCTCTTCGACTAAACCGCAGGGCCCTCTACGGATCTGCTACCCCCTCTAGCGCCTTGATACCCTTACGGGTAAATAGTCGTGCAAAGAATTTGATTGATTGATTTTGTCTGGCTTAAAACACCATCCTTAACTCCTCTCTGGGGCCAGTCAAGGAGGCCCAGCCACCAAAGATTGTTTCCCCGGGCCTAGGGCCACTGCTCCCCTTTAAGGGCCCAAAGCCAGTCCAAACTGTCTCTAGTGCCATGTATCATAACTATCCGTTCAGTGGGCATCCACTAGTCCGCATACACCCCAGAGTCTCCGCAGCCTGTGAGTGCGTATGGTGCAGTGGGGCTCCTCTCAGCGTTTACAGCATCTATACCCTAGTTCCGACCCCCAACGACCATAGCGCCCAAATCCTTGGGGTAGCAGCAAATCTTTTTAATGTTTGGGCCCAGAGTCAGTTTTGCACACAGTGCGGCCTCCGGGCCACCGTTTTAGTAGGCTGCTGCACTCGGACCAAGTTCAGGCTCCTCAGCAATGTCTAAGCTCAGAGCTCGTCTCCAGGCCACCGCATCCCCGCTGGTCCGCTCTGTGCAGGCCTCTTCAAAAATATCCAAGGCAGGGGATTCTCGGGGAGCCCTACCTCGTGTGTCCAGCTCTCGGGGCCAACAGAAAATGCGGCCCCCGATCCTCGTGCTAGTATATGATAGGCACAGGGCAGGCCTCCAACTCGGCCTTCCTCGTCCGGCACTTGCCTGCTCACCTCTCACAATCGCCGGAGGCCACGCACCAATCCACGGGTCCCTTAGGACTAGTCCTTCTCCCGCACAAGCCTCTGTCAAAGCCGATCGACACTGAGCCGGGTCCCAGCCCATCAATTCACAGTCTTCTAATGACCAGGCTTCCTTGCCACCGATGTGGACTCTGAATACAGTCGGTTTGGGCTTCCAGCACAGCCCCCAGGATCGCAGCCCGCTTAGACGCTTCATCATGCAGCACCCAGAGGCCGCAAAGCAGATATTCACAGGAACGCCAACATCAGGGAAGGCTGCCAGGACAAAAGCAATGCCTCATCAGCATTAGTGGGCGTAAGATAATAAAGGATATAAAGCTCCGCAGCGGGAGAAGACAGAAAAGGTGTCTATTGGGCCATCTTGTCAGGCCGCCCCTCACTATTTTCTTTAGGAAAGAGCCTGAGGGACACTTTATATAAGCATTAATAGCTGTGAGAGGTACATTTATGGAGGAAGCTGTAGCCCCACTTTAACGAAATAAAGGCAGCATTCAAGTACAGTTTCTTTGTCTATCTGACTAGAAAGGATGCAGAACCTCTCCCAGTTGAAAGCGTAGGAGGATATGGTTAAAGGGTGTGTGGCTTCTTTACAAAATCTCCATGTTGTCCTGCACTAGACTCATGTGGATGAATTCAGAATCCAAACTGACAAGCTGGGTAGAATCTGTCAAACAAACTATTTCCTGTGTGGATGTTCTGAAATGTGAAGAAGCACATTGACCCTCTATTGACATGGTCATTCTAGTGCTCATAATTTTCAGATCCTTGGAGTAGGTAAGTTTGATAATGCCAGCTGAAATTAGGTATCAGAGGAAGCGCATAAATAAACATTCGAGACCAGTCTTTAAAATGCATGTTCACCATTGCCCCTGATTGGTAAATCCTTGAGACACAGTTTGCTCATTTTTTTTCTTCAATATTTGCTAATAAGCATATCTATGGGAACCCCATTCGCAAAAGATGTTTTGCAGCAGGGCCACATTTCATAACCATTCATAGTTTCCTTGAAAGAACCTACTAAATGAGCATTTCTACATTGTGAACAGCAAGAAGGTGAAGTGCTGTGACATGCAAATTCTTGGCATTCAGACATTTCCATATTCACTTCACTTCGAGAGACAGACCTCTGGATCCTGTCTGTCCCTGGCTGTTCAGATAAAGCACTGTTGCAGTGTTGTCTGCTTGCATAAGCAGGGAACCTCTTTTGAGCACTGGAGGAAAAGACTTGGAATTGAGGTGGCCGGCCTTTTTTGTAGCAGGTGGATCCAACAAATCTTCTCTTTCTCTGGTCATGTTCCTTGTGTTTGAAGATGATACAGGGCACACCCCATCCCAGAAGGTAAGCATCTGTCACACTGGTTTGAGTTAGAATGCACTGGTGAAAGGGAACCTTTTTGTGGATCTGGGTAATAATCTGGAGAGAGCCTGGAGTGCCACAGGAGTGAAGCATATCTTCCCTACCCTCTCCAGCCTGAACCTGTCGCCACACCGTGACAGTGTGGTGATTGGTACATGCACGTGGGGGGAAGCAGACACAAAATGACAGCAAAACAGAGATACTCTGTTGGCCTCTGTCTCCCATCTTCCCTCTGTGTAAGGCAATGGACCACAGCCATTGTCACTGTCTTCACTCTCCACACTTTTGCTTCTGATTGTTTGGTTATATTCATTCCCTCTGTTGAACTCAGATTCTGCTGTGTTACAACCAGGGTGTTTAGTAACCTGCACAAAGGATTACTCAAAGTCTGCTCTGGTTGTCTCACCAAAAGTGTGCATGTTCATAGGTTATTGCTGGTGCTCAAGTTCAATTCTGTTCTGGTTAAAGTCATCAAAAGCAGGGTGCCATGTAGGTCACATGAACAAGCACATGCGCAGTACCTGTCTGACTTTCTAAGTCTTTTTCTTTCAGGTATTTTTCAGGAAGTACGGTGCAGAAAATGCAGTGACGGCACACGTCTACGAGCTAGGATGCTGAAACTCTGGACCAGTTGGCAGGTCTGGAAGCAAGAGCATAATCATGACCTGCTTCACCCACGAAGTCTTGAAGTAAAAAAATACTTAGTGGATGAGGAGCATTTCTTATAGAAAGCTGTGCCCAACATGTGGGATTCAAAGATCATTGGGGATCAGAGAACCAAACATCCACAGCTCCCCTACGACCACCTGGGTCAACCGAAGTGGCTGCATGAGTTCCAATTAGAAGATGCCCCCCAAGGTGAGGACAGGGAAAGAGTTCAAAACATACATATGGAGGTGAAAGAGCCTTCCTTGGTCAGTGTGATTGGCCAGAGCCAGGAGGTCAGAAGGAGGAGCTATTTGGGAAGCAAAGGGACTTCTGGTCTCTAGAGCAGGAGCAGACGAGACACCAGTGAGGATGGACAAGGTGGGAGCACTAGCAATGGGATTCTCTTCATAAGAATCTCAGTTCGACACCACCAGGGAAGAAACACCACTGTAACCCACGTAAAAGCCAGACTAGCTTCTCATCTGTTGGCACCATTACTCACTTCGCTAGTCCTTTTGAAGTTGTCACCCTTTAGTCTTCGGCTTCTTCAGGGCATGGAAAAAGAGTGCTATACAAAGAAAACTGTAAAGTACAAAGACCAACATACGTCAATGCTTACAGAGGAAAGTATGCGAATGATTAACTTGAAACATGTGCTCCTACTATGTCTGCACCGGTCTTACCTTTTCACTCGCTGCTTCGAAAATTCATGAATTATGTCCGGATGAAGTCGAAAACAAAAGCACTTAACAAAGCAAAAAGGATTAGTTAAAATATTTTTTTTAAAGGGAAAGCGGACAATACATTATGTCAAACAACTTCTTGGAGTATGCCTGCTACCTACATCTTGGCCCTGAGGTACAGAATTTATTTTTGCGATCAGAGAAAGCGATTTTAAGGAATGGCAAATTCTGAAACACAAAATAGTATGCAGCAAGGAAACCATTTCGAAATAGCGATTTCTTATTGTTCGATCTTTTTAAAGAATGAATCCCAAACAGCAATTCAGGATTTCTCGCAATTCGAAAATCGGCAGTGGAAGTGAATGATGACATGACACATCCAGGAAGTGTTTAAAAAAGATTGTTGGAAAGCCTGAGAGAATACCAGAATTAGGGGCCTGGGAGAATGAGACATTTCTATTGATAAAGGCAACAAGATGAAAACACAAGTGACACAGGAGCAGCTATCCAGGAAGAGGAAGAGAACAATTAATGACAAAGATATCTTGTTAGAAGAGTGCAAGGATAAAAATGAATGACTATGTGGAAGTGGAGCCCTAATACTACCTGAAACCATTAAAAAACAAATTAGGAGAAGGATCCAAACTCGTATCAGTGCTGTTGAGGTGACAAACAGAAGTGTGGAGTAAAAGTGGTACAACTTTTGGCCGAGAAAAAAAGAAACACTAGCCACCAAAAGAAGAAGTCCACTGTGTTAGGTGGTGGACCCATCTCTGAGGAAATCGCGTCACCTTTAGAGCAACTGATTGAATCTACTCTCCTGCCTGAGACAGTAGCAGGAGAATCAGCTATAGACTCATCTGCTCCAAGAAAGAAAACTACAGGCCTGTATTTATCATTTCTTTATTTACATTGAAAAACAATAATGGTCTATTTTTTTTTTTTCTTTTTTTAAATGATAAAATATTCAATACAATAATCCATGTCGGGGTTTACAATAATCTTACAATGGGGGTAATATGGTCCACTTGTGTTTTTTATATCAGAATGTTCAAAACGAAAATTTCGGAGACATCTGAAAAAAATAAACTATTTTAGTTGTTTTGAACATTACATTTTAAAATCTTAACACTTTAAGTAACTACATAAAAGCATGAACATTCATTGTAAAATAATACAGTTCTGACACTCATGTTTCCCCAAACAGATCCAACGTCCCAGCAAACACAGACACAGTTGAAGAAACAACAGACATAAAGGGAATTAATGGGGCAGAACCTGTGACCTTAGATACATCCCCTCGCGCCAGAGAAGATGACAATCAGTAAGACATGGATTCAGTGCTGCCAGCTACTAATGTCCCAATTACAACTCCAATTGTAACTGGTGTTGTCACAAAATTCACAGCTCAAAAATTGCTACAAACTGATCTAGACAACAGGCTGTGGTCTGACAGGGCATTGCTTCTAGTCACGCAGGTACGCATTATTAGAATACATAGGGGTTGGTACACAGACAGCATCTGATATTCACTTGCTAAAAATAGCGATGTTTACAATACAAAGAAAACAATACAGGACCACTTGTGATCTCAGCTGGTGAGTTAATGAGGTTCAGAAAACCATATTCGAGTCAATTATTATATTAAGAGATATTAAAGGCTATTATGTCTGACAACAGGCAATGAAGGAGTTATGTCAGGCAATGTCTGCAGAGTCACAGGCAAATACGTGAAGACAAAAATATTAAGACATGCGCCTACATGAGCTATTACTACAATGTGCAGACCTAGATCTAATATGAATGTAGGAATGGTGCGTCAAAGAATACATGTAGACCGAGCTCTAGCACAAATCACACATACTTTGTAGGAAATTCAGACAGTAAAGTCTCTAACAGATCTAACATTGGTCAACAAGAAAGTGACACCTGAGCCTTGCCTTAGTAGAACAACTAGAAATGGAAGTGCAAATTGAGAGTTAACTGTAACATCATATCCAATTGAAAAGTCTAATGTTAGAAGTTCAAAAAGGAAACCAACATTTACAATGGTACACATTCATGTTTTTTTAAAACACGTCCAAGAAATTGCATATTAGTTTTTTTTTGTACGGTTTAAAAATGGTATGTGTACTTATAAATATAATACAATAATTAAATATTTAAAATAACAAAAATGTGTTTGCCTTTTTTTTAACCTCAAAAATTGTTCAGCACATCAGTCCTGCATGCATGGCTTTCCGCAGCCCTGGAAGCATCATGTCCTGGGTGAGGAGGTCACCATATTTGTACCCTCATCGCTGATTCATCTGAAAGTATTCCTGATGGATTCCCTTTCTTTATTGCTATTCTCTGCAAAATGTTGCTATTTTTTTCAATACGTTGTTGGGCCATACTCCAGTGCTCCGAAGCTCTTTTGTTCACTTCAAAACTACCCTTTATGTAACCCAAATGTCCTTTCAATAACAGATTGGGTTTGTTTGTGTGCATTACTGTAACTCCTTTCTCTTGCAGTTCTTGATTTGAAGTAAGATGTTAGTACCCAAGGGTGTAACCCATGTGCAATGTCAGCTGTAAGAATAATCAATATATTTAATAATCTGTACAAATATACTTTAAATTACATAGTAACATATTTTAGTTACATATGTGTACTTACCAAGCAACCAGCAATTTCAAAACTCTTCTGTAGCTAGCCAGTTTTATAAAGCACAATGTCTAAAATGTATGATCGTGTGCTCTCCGGAAAGCATCCTACAATGTCTGCGATAAGGCTTGAAGCATTGCAAATCACCTAATTCTTTAGAGAGTGGTGACATTTACAATTTCTATCATCATATTCTGTCTCTGATGGTGGGCATATGATGATATGTGTTTCATCCACACATCCAATTACATTAGGGAAAAGTGCAATAGAATAGAATTCTACCTACGTGGCTTGTAATTCAGCTTGGATGTTTGGAACAAAATATGAACATGTAATTTTTAAAGCATGGCAACTAGAAAGTTCTGCACTATTCTAACCAGAGCACACTGAGATATCCCCCAGACACTGCTACTGTGTGCTGGTAACTACCAGGTGCAAAGAAGTGATGGCTACGCAAAACTTAAATATGTCACACTATAATGGATTGATCTTTCTAAAGCAGGCTCCAACTCAGAAATCACATTTATAATGATGTATATACTCCCCACCATAGCAAACAGTGCTGCCATTGTGGAAGTTCGCAATGAATATAAACTAAACTTTGATACCTGTTTCAATGATAATTTGCACATACTATTTGCTGTTTTAGCAACTGTTCGAAGTTTCCGAAAGTTTTTTTTATTCAATTTGCAAATCTTTAATATCAAATCGCTTTTTATGAATAGCAAAATCCATTAGCAAAATAAGAAATCTGTAAATATTCGGTATGCTATGTAATTTTAGCGAACCAATGATCACCAGCAAATGATAAATCAAAGTATCAAAAAACATAAATGGTTCGCAGCAGGGAACAGCATAGAGCAGAGTGGCTCTTACAAATACTTAGGAGTGTTGCTAGACTCCAAATTCACACTCAAAGATCATCTAACTAAAAGACGAGCCCAGGCGAACAAACTACGTTTTGCACTAAAAACTCTAAGACTGAAATTAATGCGCTCATCCAACTCCCATCTTTTAAAAGTAATTGCTGCTAAGTTTCTTCCAACTCTCACATATGGCTCCAAACTATTTAAAGGCAAAGACGCAAACTTTTTGAATCTACAACAATCCTGTCTCTTCAAACAAATTCCGCAATTTACATCCCAGGCACAAGTTCGCCTAGAATTTGGGCTACTCAATCAACTCCCGGAAGGGTTAGCAGCAATACTAAAATTGTGCTGGAAGATGAGAGCAGCCCAAGAAGAATCCTTGTTAGGTCTCTGCTGGACGGAACTGAAGAACCAGCTAAAAGGCAAGAAAGACTGACCTACCACGCTTGAGCAAGAGTTAACCACTCTCAACTTGCACAAAGCATGGGGCACAAACTACAGCTTCCCGGCATTTAAAAAAATAGCAAACAATGCTGCCAAACATAAAGCCTGGCTATTGGACAAAGCAGCGCTTGCAAAGAAGAAACATGGATGGATGGTATTATCTTTGTACGAGGTCCGGTTGCCGCAGCCGTATCTTGTACAGCACATATCTCCAACTATACAACACTGGCTGCTTCTGATTCGACTGGGAGCTTTCTGCTCAAAAGATCAGTTCCCAACATGGAAACAAACATGGCCAACCAGTCTGTGCCGACTCTGTGAACATGTGGAAGAGTCAGTTTTACACTTCTTGTGCATTTGCCCAATAACTGAAGACAGCATTTTCTACTCCCTGCTCTCCGTTCTCTCAGGATTCGATCATGTCGACCCACCGTAATGGCATTACTAAATAGCCAGTTGCTACAGCTCTCATGCAGAGCAGCCAAGTTCTTGCAACAAGTCAGCAAACTGTTACAAACATCGAACCCATACTGCTAATTATATGCCCTAGCCTTTGGCTCCCCTACACTGTAAAGTCCAAGCACATAATCATTGGAAAAGACTACAGCGGTCACTTAGCACAATTCACACATAGACCCAACGCCATTGCATTAGATGGAAATATAGTCCATTCCCAATCTTTAAGATCGTGCCATTTACCATGAGTTTGCTACGTTGACCCGCACTTTTGCACATGAACTTTAACCATGCAGCAGCTACAAACGGCACAGTGCAGGTGTACATATAATTGCAACGGAGGACAGCTGCTATTTGTCACTCACTTGCACACAGTTCGTTTTATTCCTGTTTTTAGATGTATATTTCCATCTTTTTTAGATTTGTGTTTAGAAATGAAATTATTTATTAGCAGGGATCCTTTTAATGATGGTAAGGGAAATTTCTGGACCAGCCTAGTGGAAGACCAAAAATGATCAAAGCTTCCTTACAATCACTGTGAATGTAGTCAGCGGACACTTCCACATTTCGGTCATAAACGCGTTGACTTGGATTTAGACGTATCATGTTTAATACCTCATTTTAAGAAGATCGAACGAACTTGCAACTTTGCACGTGTAAATAAGAATGTTGACATACTTGATGTATTTTATGCTAAAATTGTAATGGTTTTAATTAACTACACAATAAAGTCATTCTTCTCCTCATGATAAATCAAAGTAGACCAGTTTAATGGTCACAATTCATTTTGCCAATGGTTTGCAAATCAATAATATTTTGCATATCAGACCCTTATTTCTTTTAAAAAAAATTATGTATGTATGCATGCTCCTTCAACAGGACAATAGCCCTCTTTAGGTCCAGCCCTAGCCAAGACCTTTTATTTTCCCCAAACACCCTTCAAAAATACATACATATAAAGAAATACGTAGACGGGCTTTCAGTCATCCCTCTTCATTCATCGGTCTGTTGTAGTGTCTTTCATATTTTGCTTCCACCCACAACAGCATGCAGCCAGTGGCTTAGCAAGGGGTGGGTGGGGGGTGTGGTCCTCCCCGGGCAGCACAAGGTTTGGGGGCGGCAGCCTACAACCCCCCACATGCTCTTTCCTGTGGGAGCGCAGGGCGGCAAATGCAGGATTCGATAGGCAGCGCCCCCCCATTGCTCTTACGGCCTCCGCGAGGCGGCAAAGGCTGGGACCGCCACCAGGTGGCAAAAGGCCTAGCTATGCCACTGCATACAGCAAGGGACAGTGGGTCAGCCTACTTCATGTACTGGTTTCAGTTGCTCTGAGTGACAGTATTGTGCCTCATTACTGCATTGTGAAGTTGATCGGAAATAAACACCACCTCCTAAAGCATATCATAGTCAGAGAGGATACAATCACACTTTCCACTTGTTTTTTTTAATAATTCTCAACTTAAGGCCCAATTACGACTACGACAGTCAATTGGACCAGTGTAGCGGCGGTGGTGATGCGGACACTGCCGCACTGGCGGTCGGACTGCCATATTATGACTTTGGTAGTCTGACCGCCACTGGGCCACCGCAACCGCTGGGGATCCAGCCGCAATATGCTGGTGGTGCCGCTGCGGCACTGCCAAGCATATTACAAGTTTCCTCACTGTCCTCCTTTTTTGGCGGTGATCCGCCATGAAAAGGGTGGCAGTGAGGAACCTAAGGGGGCCCTACAGGGCCCCCTGTTGCCTCTGGGCCTTGGGTTGCATGCAGGGGGCACATGGTGTGCCCCCCTGTCTGTATGCACCCCCTGTTCCTGCATGGCATGGGTTGCACAGTCCATGCCATGCAGGAACGTGCTTTGGCTCTCCCATGGGAGCGCCAAAGCACCACCCACCAGACCACGAATAAACTCATAATCTGGCGGGCGGTGTGTGGATGGCTTTGGAGGTCTTGCAGCTGGGCGCTGGCATGGTGGCCCGCTGCGAGACTGACAAAGTCAAAATGAGGCCCTTAGTTATAGGCAAGCAGCGTGTCCTTCTGCAGGTGGGCTCCACCTCATCCATCCCACCAACCCTTCATTCCGGAGCTGCAGAAGAGGGGTCTTCTGTGTAGATTTTGGCTCAGTGAGATGCCCACTTTTGTATTCTGCAAGTGAAAGTATCAGGCTTCCAATAAAGTAAACATAAAACAAATGCTTCATTGTGCTGCTGCTTTTCTACACATGTCTGTCTCCCTGTCCAGGCATTGTCTCTAATTAGTGTAAGTTTGCAAATCTTTACAAATATTACAAATTCAAGATTCTTTGCCTGCAAACTAATCCACAGATCCAAGCGCACTACACAGTGCAGTACTATTTCTTCATGCACAGAAAAGCTACATATGTCTAGCTGTGGCCCACACGTGCAATGCCTATCCTTTAAAATCAATAACAATCATCACTAACTTTTTCTTCTTTTACATACTATCGGTGGTTTCAGTTTCGACAGCAAACTGCTACTATCAGGCTACATTGCTTCTTCTCACCCACACCTTACAGCGAGTTTGGCAAATGATAAGCTCTAAACATCTCTCTGACACCTGCACATCATTCTCAAACATTCAATAAAGGTAGGGTGTTTCTTGCTGTTGATAACTATGTATGGTGGCGACGGTAGAAGGCTGATAGCACACACTGAAAGTGCGTCAGTGTTTTTATTTTCAATGTCACTTTTTTGCAATTTTGGAAGATGACTTGAGAATTGCTCTTTGGTAAACTGGTTCAGTGGTATGTGCTCTTGCCTTAGATATCTCAGACATCTACTATGCATTGGTTAGATCACTTTCGAGCAACTGATTTTTAAAATCATGCGTGCTTGAAGTGATCCCCAAACTCTTTTACATTCTAGGCCGCTGAGTGTTTTCTGTAACCTCTTTGGTTAGCTTGTTTCATTCTGGTGGTCCAGACTTTTATTCTGCAACCGGAGAGAGGACGCCTTACGCACGCGTTCCAGGTATTGATGCCGGGCCCATACTTGGGAGCCCCATCATGGTACATTCGCATTTCTCAATATAATTGACACTGGTTCCCACACATGGAACATTGAGGTAATAGTGCATTCCACAGTTTACTTACATGTGCTTATCAATCTCGACACCCCACCATTGGACCGTCTACCATCTGTATAATATTCAAGCCCTGATGAAGTTCAATCTTTATTGAACGAAACGCGTTGGCTGGAGCCTATCTTATGATACCATTGAAATAAAGGAAATCAAACACAAAGGAATATTGTCCATCTATATCATTTTGAAAAGACAATCTAGAGGTGCACCTCTCCATTGTCACCCACTTCCTGATCTGCATTGCAGTTTGCACCCAACAACAGCAGGTGCAGGAGTTGTATGTGCACACGCGTATAGACTCTCTAACAAACTGATACAGAAGGAATATAGCAGTGAAGTGCGGCTCTCCAAGTGCGCCATTGGTCTGTCCTTTTGTTAACAGTAGGGAAAGTGTTGGACTTTGGATGGGTTTCATATACTATTTCCACTCCAATATGAGCAACAGTAGGGAAAGTGTCGGACTTTTGAGCAGTTAAATTTACTATTCCCACTCCAATTTGGACAACAGTTGAGAAAGTGTTGAAATTAGGAGGGATTTGTTTTACTGATCTCACTAAAGCATACGTAAAAGCAGGGAAAGTGTTGGACTTTTTAGGGGTCTCATTACATTTCCCCACTCCAATCTGAATAACAGAAGGGAAAGTGTTGGACTATGGATGGGTTTCATTTACTAGTCCCACCCCAATCTAAGCAACAGAAGGGGGAGGGTTAGAACTTGAAGAGGTTAGATTTACTATTCCTACTCCAATCTTACCAACACTAGGGAAAGTATTGAACTTTGGAGGGGTCAAATCGATTATTACTAGTTCAATGTAAACAAAGGAAGGACACGTTTTGAATCTTGGAGGGGTTAGATTTACTATACCCACTCGATTGTAGAAACAAAAGGGAAAGTGTTGGACTTTGGAGGGGTCAAATATAATATTCCCACTCCAATTTAAGTAAAAGCAGGGAAAATGTTGGGCACTAGAGAGAGACTCCAATCTGATAAACTGTGGAGAAAGTATTGGACTAGAGAGGGGTTAGTTTTAGTATTCCAACTCCTAAGCTTTATTTAAAAAAGACATTTAAATATACAACAAAAGAAAAATATTTAAACGTGTTTAAAATAAATAAATACATATATTTTATATATAAATTAAATTGAAAATATTTTAAATTAATTTTACTAAATAAATAAAAATAGATAAAAATATATATTTAAAATAAATCCACTTCCCTTTTGTTACCAAAAGAAAATACCAACAATAACTTAAAGTTAATGAAAAATAGTTGTTAAAAACTAAACATTATTATTAAATTAATTATTAAACAATTAAAATTAAAACAAATAATAATTACTAAACTCTTTTTGAACACTGTATAATTAAATAAACTGAACAATTAATTATTAGGCACAAAACAATAAATAATTAAATAACAATTAATCAGTTAAATGACTTACCTACTTACTTATCCACTAATAATTTAATTAGCATAAAATGATAAAAATAAAAAAATAACTCTTTTTAAAAAAACTTCCTACCCTTCTCTACTAAACACTCAACAACTCACTAATAAATCAAATATTATTAAAGAAATTAAAAAACAATTCCCTTAGAAATTACAAGGTATACTAAAACAAGTAAAATAACAACTAATCAAATAAATACATTATATAATTAATTATCAATTAATAACATAGCTTAAAGCAGTAATTTCAAAAACAAATTATATTTTAAATATCTTCCCATCTTAATCCCCTACACATCCAATAACCCACAACTAAGGGGCCCATTACGATGGCGGGCGGAAGCACAACCGCCGTGCTGGCGGATGGAAAAACCACCAGTTACCGCCGGCACGCAGCAGTCCACACGCCCGCCCAATTACGATGCGAAAAGCAGGCCAAACACCGCCGGCAAGCCAGCAACACCGTCCGCCATCAAAGTGCGCCCGCACACGTAGCGGCGCAGCACAACTGACACACACCGTCCGACGAAACACGTCCCGCCCGGCGCATAAATTACGATGCCGCAAACAAACGGCTCCCACGGCCAAGAGACACCGCACGTGAAAGAGAGGCGGAAACACGGACGCAGAGCACGGACAACGAAGAAGCGGCACCCCGGGCATGAATCCAGCACTGCAGGCCCTTCCCATGCTTCTGCTGATGCACCACCAAGGACGCAACGTACCGCGGAGACGCAGGTAGGCACACACACAACAAGTGCACGCAAACAGCGCACACAGTGCAAGGGCGGAAAAGCGGACAACCCCCACCAGCGCGTGCACACTACACATCCACCATTGCATCCACATATGACACACAGGCCAAATCCTAACATCGCGGAACACATGTGTACACACCACCTGGGACTAGGAACCAACCACCCCGTCACGGTCCCAAAGCGCCGATGACGCCGCCACACATGCGCACAACGCAGAGGCCAACCGCAGCGCCATGCATGCGTCGCACACAGACACAGGGACACAACCAAGCAGCACACACATCAGCCCCACCCCGAACGCACATGACACGTGACAGGCCGGCCACAGACATGTCCCCAACGCCCAATTCACGGACAACACCCAACGCCACACAACCGACGCACACATGTCAGTGAAGACACGCAACTGCAGGACACACCCCAGTGTAACAAACATGGCGTAGCACACAGCGGCGGCAACACCAACTAGGAGAAGCAGGGCTCCTTCGGGAAGAGGAACGCCAGTACCACACTGAAAAACCCATACCACCCTGCACATATGAACAAGACATATGAAACGGAACACCAAAGAGCCCGGGGACCGACAACAGGTGGCCCAAGAATAACATCCACACACAAGGCCCAACGCAGAGCGGAAAGGCAGCCTGCCGCCCACACAAGGGAGAGCAGACAGCACTGAATGACCTTCCATTCCAACTCCGAAACCACAGCCCTACGACAGAAGCCGGTGAATACAGCCATTGTCCAAGAATAGACCAACACAGGCATGCCGAGGAGACCGACCACAGGGCAGATAGCGCATATCACAGAAGCACACAACGGACGGGGAAGAAACAAGAAAACACTCCCCCATGTCGGCCACATGCAAGTTAATTGGAAGGAGTCACACAGCACTGACCTTGAACTGTCTGAGAAGCATGTGGGAAGAGGGCCCGTGTCCTCCAAACAAGCCAACAGAACACAAGTCCTGTCTCCCTACGACTACACAGAGCTCACAGCAACCCCGGAGCGTGCACATTGCAGACTGCACACACAGCCGGAGCACGCCATCTCAACGAACCGCAGCGAAATGGCAACCGCAACACACCTACCCAACTACGCCGAACAGCTCAAGCTGTACAAAACCAACACGATACATACATTGGGATGCGATCTCCTGTCCCTGCTGAACGTAAGTTACCGACTGACTTACCGCATCACATTGTTCAGCTGCGTCATGCCCGTCTTCTACTGTCGGAGGTGTCCATACCAGCATCCCGTCGAGATATGCCTCTCCAACCCGGCATGTCTGAAGGCGGACCTGCTACCACTACTCCTCCCTCTGGACGCACACGACAGGGCCTGCTCTGCCTATGGGGGCATGGCGTATGTGGCCAACATCGCACCCGCACTGAAATGGAACCACTGTGCCTCCACACGACGGATCATCGAGAACAGCTACATCGAATGTCACCCAGCATGCCCCATCATGGTCCTCCAAGGGACAACCTACGAACAACACCTTGACAGCCACCATCCGCTTCATTGGCTGGCAAACATGTACACCACCAATGACATGGAAGCCCTGCTGGACGGCATCGCATACCTGACAACCTGTAAATACGTCGGACCACAACGCAGGTTCCCGAGTGACCTATGAAGTCCAACCACGCACCCATGCTCAGCTTCCGCACGGACTGGCCAGTCACCACCACAACAGCCATACCAAACGACCGGCAACTGTAACCACACCATCAACGACATCGCCATGACATCGGATATGCCAGGGACATGCACACTGTTCCCCATCACATCCAGGAACACCGCATGCATCGTGGGAGGCAGTGGCATGGGCTCTGTGTATCGCACCCACATGGACGGAACTGCACGAACAACCAGGACACGACATGGATCCAGCGCACATGGACACACACACCGCTCAGTGGACATGAATAGGTCGCCTGGAGTCTGTGGGTGCTGCACCCCTCCCACCCCCGCCCCGGGAATCCCATACCAGGACCTTTGCATGGACGACAAGTGCATACAACAACAACACGACCCCAGTGACTGTGACATGTCCAGTAACCACCACAGTGCAACAACAAGTGGCACGCCGCTGCATGCACGCAAGCACATGCCCTGATGTCATCTCACATGCACGCGTGCATGAGGAACAACCGCAGCAAACCTGTCACATGGAACTGAGATGGACTGTGCCCATGATGCCGAGCGGTCTGGTAGGCTACATGTATACCGTCTGTGTCAAAGTCCGCAGCTCCGCAGCTATACGTAAATGTACATTAGCACAGCCTTGGCCAAGCAGATGTAACCCCACACCCTATCCCATTTGTAATCATGCTCAGTATATCCTCAACATGTATTCCGCTGCCAGTAGTGTCCACTATACTGCATCACAGAGGACAGAAGACTCAATATAATGTTTGAAACCAAAACTGTCTCCGCTGACTCATTTCACAAGTACGAATGAGAGAGGATGAGAGTATGTGAAGTACACGGCAGTCGTGACATGACCATGTAGTCCACTGGCATTGGATGTCAACGCAAATGAGTAGCACTACTGTGGAAGACACACATGTGTCGTGTGAAGTCGTATGGACGCAGTGCTCAGGTGGGTGGGTGCGACGGGTAGATGCGCACATGCCAAGTTGGAGCACGCCGTGTTGGGAGGGGTCATGAACAGTACACCACCGCTTCCCTGGGCATTGTGAGAGGACACCTGTCGGGGGAGTGAACACGTGTGTGCACAGCAGCCGGGCACACGTACAAAGCGGTACCAGGCGCACCTCAGCCCACCCTCTGTGGACAAGCTGGATCCTGTTGTGCGCCCGCCATGCCCCTTGACAAGGCACACACAGCCCCAGTCGACCAGGTGTAACCCCAACATAGTCAATCCGCACAGGCGATACAGGGCACGGGATGGCAGTGGAGCATGGTGTGTGTGAGGTCTCCTCGCGCTCCTCCTGGTCATATCACGCAGGCAATAGAACCTCAACGTCTAGCATGGCACAAGTCAGATGGAAGTGTAGGGGACGCACCACAGCACGAGCAGCACTGACGTCACGGGAGGTGGCTCGCACCATCCCATCCATTGCCCATCATACCAACCACGACACATGCCATTGCGACTAAGTGCAAGCGCGTGCGCCACCACCCCCGAGCCCTCCCCAGAGAGGCCAAAGAGTGAATGTGTGGGC
Source organism: Calotriton arnoldi (assembly GCA_963921515.1). Taxonomy (NCBI): domain Eukaryota; kingdom Metazoa; phylum Chordata; class Amphibia; order Caudata; family Salamandridae; genus Calotriton; species Calotriton arnoldi. The sequence continues at coordinate 115,528 of CAWUFW010002513.1, forward strand.
CAACAGCCACAGACGGACGCGGCCTGGCCGCAAGGGCAGCCACAGCCACTGGGTGTCGCAGGTGGCGGATCCGGAAGGCGAAGACTGTGATGCATAGTCCATGCAGGCCGGGTCTCCATTTGGGGCACCACGCAGGTGGACGGCGTCCCGCCACACATCATACCCTGAGACAGCCCACTCGTGCAACTGGACCCACACATACACTCCTTGCCCTCTCTGGTGCGAGCTTGGGGCTGCCTGTGCAAGCGCTAGCCTCGCAGGTGAGCATGCATATTGGGGGGCGAGGGGAGGACATGAGGGCTGGGGCGAAGATGACTGTATCACTGTCAGTTAGTACAAGGGATGACCCAGATGTGGAAAGGAAGAGACGTGTCCCGTGTGTACTGCAACTAGTCGCCAATCCAACTACCCCCATGTCCGGAATGTAAGCCCGCACCTAGGCCCGCCCATCCGCCACATCGAACATACCACCAGCACGACAACCTTCCCATTCGAAACACTGACTGGGGGTGGCGACCAGTGAACAATCATGTGTAGCCTACCCACGCGTACATGTGGGCCCTCCATGATCCATGTCACCTGCGGCAAAGACATGACATGCGCAATGAGGGAAGTGAGGAGAGCTGTCCGCCCCACGCGCAGAAGGTGCATCAGCTCCACAGACCCAGCAGCGAGTCCAGCAGGGGTCACATGTGCAGGGGCAGCTGTGCCTGGTGTGAAGGCACATGCATATAGACAGCACATCGACCAATGTGTAGTCTGCTCACATCCACAGTCCATCATCATGCGGACATAGGAATTGAACACAGGGCAACACATCTTAGTTGGTGCACCCACCGTGACCAACAATGCGCAATCATCGACGTACCCGCCCTGTGCATGGCCCCCCACCCAACGGAGGCACATCCAGTGCCACCATCCCACACACACAAGCCTTCCACGGAACATGCTGTGTCCAATGGTCAGTACAGAGTCAGCGCCCATCTGGTGGATCCTGAACAGGAGACACATGCACACACATGCCAGCTCCCACTATGTACGTCTGCCACCTGGCACGTGCAATGTAACCTCTCACCTGTGACGTGTGACTGCAAGCACACAGCCGTCTTGGCATGGGGCTGTCAATGTGGACACCAGTCAATGTTTCGGGAGCTGTGATCCGTACAGTGCTGTACATAGGGTGCAGTGCTGACACCTACTACTGTCTCATATCCCCTCGTGCCACAGGCCCCACTTGTATTGGCCGCTCAGCCCGTGCCCACATCGTCGTCGTCGTGTGCCATACTCATCCAGCCTCGGAAGCAGTTCCATGCTCAGCAGACACTCATGTTGCCGTGGCGTTGCCGCTGACGAATATGCAGTCAGTCCCCATCAGCACGCCCCGCAAGTCATTGGGGCCTAGATCCCCATGTGCATGCACATGGCAGTGGTATGTCTCACTTGCCATTGCCATTGTTGGGAGACCTGTGTAAGTGTATTGTGGCCGTGCCGTCCCAGCTTGACAGCTGGGCTGTGGCTCATGTGCTTGCTCAGTCATGTCAGTGATGTGTATGCGAAATTGCTATGTGCCGTGTTGCTTTGACATGTGTCCTCTGCCATTTAACCCAGGCGGAGACCGAACATTGACCGCCCATACCAATTGCTGGCGGACATGGACGATACAGAGGTAATCAGGAAGTTTCGGCTGGACAGGCCAACTCTGCATCGACTGTGTGCCATGTTAGAGCCCCATCTCCGTCCCCGCAGGGTGTATCCGACTGCTGTCACCCCCACGGCTAAGGTGATGGCCGCCATGCATTTCTTCGCCACTGGGTCATTCCAGCACACAGTGGGCAGTGGAGGAGGGATGTCCCAGCCCATGTTCAGCAAGGTGCTGAGGGATGTACTGGCAGCCATGATGCTGTACCGAAACAGGTACATCAGATTCCCCAGGGCTCGTGAATTGGCGGCAGTGAAGGGTGCATTCTATGCCCTTGGCAGAATCCCACACGTCGTGGGAGCCATTGACTGCACACATGTTGGCCTTGTTCCACCACAGGCCACTGAGCACCTGTACCGCAACAGGAAGCACACGCACTCCCTGAATGTGCAAGTGGTGTGCCTTGCGGACATGGTGATCACCCACGTGTGTGCCAAGTTTCCAGGCTCGGCACATGACGCACACATAATGCGCAACAGCATCTTGCCACGACTGATGGCCAATCTGCAACAGGATCGTGCCTGTATTGTCGGTGAGTATGTGGAGTGGTGTAGCGTGCTGGTTGTGCGATGCTGTCCCCTGTCCAGTTGGAATAGCAACGGTTCTCTGTGTCCCTCACACCCAGGTGACTCTGCGTATCCGAATGGGGCATGGCTGCTCAGTCCATTGAGGAATCCTCGCACCCCAGCAGACGATCGATACAATGAGGCACATGGGAGGACCAGACGTGTGGTCGAGCGTACCTTGGCCTCCTCAAGTCCAGGTTCAGGTGCCTGGACCGCACCGAGGGTGCACTGGCGTACTCCCCACAGAAGGTGTGCCAGATAGTGGTGGCGTGCTGCATGCTGCACAATCTGGCCATTCGGAAGCAGATCCCCCTCATTGTGGATGACGGAGATCAACCAGGGCCCCAGCCCGCAGACCAGGACAGCTCGAGTGAGGAGGACAGCGGAGAGGAGGAAGCTGGGAATGTGCGCCAGCAGCTCATCGCCCGCTACTTCACTTGACGGTGAGTGTCCATGTACGACGGATGATGTGTCTGTATCTGTGCAGGTGTGTGTGTGCTGTGTCAGGGTGGCCGTATGTTCACTGCGTGCAGTGTGTCAACGCTCCATGGCCAGGGTAGTATGCCACTGTTGGTGACTGTGGCATTGTGCCCTATTGCTCTGTGCGATGTGTGTACATTGCTTGTAGTTGTTGACATGTACTGTGTGATGGGTGTGTGACACACTCATTGAATGTGCTCCTGTTCTGTCTCCCACCCCTAGGTCCCTACAGGCCCTCCGGATTCCATTGCCATGCCACGCATCAGGTGCCTTTCCGCCCAAGGTGGCCGTTGTATTCCGTACAAATAAAACACAGGGCACAAACAGCAGTTAGTGAAAAAGGTGCATTTATTACAAACTGTGACATGTGATTGTGTGTAAGGTGATGACAAAAGTGGTGCGTGCAGTGACAATGAGCTGTCGGTCATGGCTGCGTGATGATCAGGGTGTACCCACTGGTTCTATGTCCATAGTCCAACACACACATGCCATCCAGATGGCTGTGTGGAGTGGGATCGTAGAGCAAGTCAATGCAGTGGCTGGTCAAGGAAGGCTGGCGGAAGGCTGGCTGGCTGCCTCACTTGCGACTGGAGCGTGCGAAGTCCTCCCGGGAGATCTGTTTCCTCTTCGGACGGCCCCTTCCACGTTTGGGAGGGGGTGTGTGATGGCGACCTGCTGGTGGTGGCTGAGGTGTGCTCACTGGCTGTGGACGCAGGGGAAGTGGACACTGCTGCCCGACCCTGCGCCCTAGCAGGTGGTGGCGGAGGTGGTGTTGCTGGCCTTGCCTGTGACCCCACCGCCACCACCAGCTGGCCCATGAGGTCCACGAGTTGGTCCATACGGGACACGAATTGGCCCATATGGGCGTCCATGGACCTCAGCACCCCCAGCACCTCCCGCGTGTCAGTAGCAGACCTGGCCCATTGTCCTTGGGCCTCTTCATAGGCCCCAAGGACTCTGGCCATTTGAGGCAGGGCATGGCGCCCAGGGAGGCTGGCGTTTCCCTGACCCTGCTCCTCCTACCAGTCCTGCTGCCACCGGCCTGCCCACTAGCCACATTGCACACCACGGTCCTCGCTGTGGCTCCCAGGGTGGATCCAGTCGGCCGGGCCACCACCTGCGCTGGGGCTGGTGCCAGCGTAGACGTGGTGGTGGTGGAGGCGGTGGTGGTCGGTGCGGCGATGGTGGCGGTTGCGGCAGTGGTAGTGGCCGCAATGACCGTGGGTGTGGCCGCAACGACAGTGGCAGCAGGGGACTGGGACTGTTCAGCATCCCTGGATGATGGGTTGGTGGGTAGGAGGGGTCCTGGGGAGCGGCTGGGCCCTGCCACGCCAGATGGGCCAGCTTGGTGGTCCGTGTCCGAAGAGGAGGACAGATCCTCCAGATCCGTGTGTCCTCGTTGGGGGCTTGTGGGCTGGCTGTGCTGGCTGCTGTCTCCATCCCCAGCATCCGGCAGTTCGTCACCTGTGGAGAGAATGAGATTTGTTATTGTGTTGCACCTGGCGAAGTATGTATTAGTCGTCTGACATTGGCAGTTCGTGCAATCTCGTACATGGGTTTCCCGGAGGCGAGTGTGTGGCTGTGGCATCTGTAGTTGTGTGTGCTAGGCAATGGGACTGTGTGCTGTGCACATGTGGCATGGGACGGATTGGCCATGCCGATGGGTGTGTTGCTGTGCCCCTACTCATTGTGACTCTGGTGTATGCGGGCTCCTGGCCCATCCTGGGTCTGGTTTGTACTTTGCTTTTGGGGTTCAAATGGAACGCTTAGGAACGCATATGGCAACATGGGGGCCATGCCCCAGATTCGCTTTTGGGAGGGGATATGCTTTTGGGGTTCAAATGGAACGCTTAGGAACGCATATGGCAACATGGGGGCCATGCCCCAGATTCGCATTTGGGAGGGGATATGCTTTGGGGTTCAAATGGAACGCTTAGGAACGCATATGGCAACATGGGGGCCATGCCCCAGATTCGCTTTGGGAGGGGATATGCTTTTGGGGTTCAAATGGAACGCTTAGGAACGCATATGGCAACATGGGGGCCATGCCCCAGATTCGCATTTGGGAGGGGATATGCTTTTGGGGTACATGCTGTGAGCCATGGGTGCCGAACGTGACATGTGTTGTGGCAGCATGACAGTGCATGGTCTGAGGTGTGTGCATGCCTGACATGCCCTGCATATTTGCTGTCTGTTGTGATTACTGGACATGGCATTGGACGCATCGTTATGAGTGAGTGATAGTTGTGTGCCAGCCAACGTATTGCAGTTGTCCCATCTCCTTGGTGTGCGTGCTGCCCTGTGCCATGTGCATCACTGCAGTGCTCGGGGGTGTGGCCCATGTTGTGTGTTGTTGCTCACAGTGTGTCGTGCGCTTAATTGACTTCTGGCACATGGTTGGTCATGGGCATGTGTCTTAGCGTGACTGCTGTATGTGTGGCAGCTGTGCGGATGACATGCCTTTCATGAGACTGGGGCTGACGGATGGGATGGATGGTATGTTGTATGTGCATGGTGTGTCTGTGAGTTTGATGGGTTCAGTGGTGTTCGTGTGCATTTATGTTGTTCCGCTCTGTTGCGTCTAGTGTTGTTTGTCTTACATAGGCGTAGTTGTGGGGTGTGGGGATGCTCCTCCTTGCTGTGCTGTGGGACTGGGGCCTGGTGTGTGTTGTACTTGGGCTGTCCACCGTCCCACCCACTGCACTTTGTGTTCCTGCCACTTACCTGTTACTTGTCGGTTAGTGCAGCTGTGGCGGACACATGGGTGTGGTGGGTGCTCGTTGTGGTGCTTCTGGCATATTTGGGGACCTGTTGGTGGTTACGTGGCTGGCTTAGTGTACACATGTCCCCACGCATCTTACAGTTGTTCGGTTTGGGCTGTGTGTGGTGGTGTCTGTTGCATGTGTGTGTGATGTGTTGTGTATTGTGTGCTGGACATGGGGGTGTTTGTCCCTGGGAGCTGTGGCATGGTAGTTGCGCATGTGAGTACATAGCGGTGTGCTGGTATACATTAGTTTGTACTTACCAGCCTCCACTCCCCTGCTAATCCGGCGAGGATCTCCGGATGGATTACGACTCGCACCTTCTCCTCCCACGCTTTGAAGGTCTTAAAGAGCGCGGGATTCCCTCCGCCAGTGACGGCAGCCAGCTCTCTGTTTTTGCCCTCCTTCTTCTTGACCAGGCTCTTTACGTCATTCCAACGTTTGTTAATCTCGACTCTGTTTCTGGGCAGGGTCCCGACTGCATTGACCTGGTCTACGATCCGGTTCCACATTCTGTTTCTGGTGGCTAGTGGTGTGTGCTGGACCATGTTCCCATAGATTTGTGGGTACACCTTGATGATCTCGTCGACCATGACCGTCAGCTCCATGGGCGTGAACTTGGGCATCCTTTGTGGTGCCATGGTGTTTGTGGTGCTGGTGCGGTGTGTGTTGTGTAATGTGCAGGGGGTTTGTGGTGCCGGGGTGTGGTGGTGGTGGTGGTGGTGGTGGTGGTGGTGGTGGTGGTGGTAGTGATGTGTGCGTTTCTGTGGTGTGCTGCTGTCCTTGCTGTGTCACTGTGTCCTCTCCTCTCCTCTCTGGTTTGCAATGTAGCAAGGGGTTGTAGTCTGTGGGAGTGCTGCTTTTGTACTCACCTATGTGGGTGTGTCCTCATGGTCTGTTGTTTTCAGGTGTGTTGTGTCTGGTGTTCTGGCCTTTGTATTTTTTGTTTGTCCGGGGGGGTGTTTTCGGGATGTGTACTGTGCTTGTGTATTTGTGCGTGCCTTGCTGTGTGGACTTGTTGGCCATGTTGTGTGCTATTGGTTTTGTGTGCGGATGGTTTCTGTGCAGGTACGTTGGCGCCATGGCTTCTGCCGTGTCGATTCTCATCGGCGTTGTTTGCGCTGGCGGGCGGTATATTTGTGGTTTTTCCGCGCTCATGTCGGTGCGATCGTAATTTCACGTGCGGTGTGTCGGCCGTGAGGGCGGGCGGTTTTGTGTTGTCGTGCGTGTTTCCGTCCGTGGCGGGCGGTTTGACTCCGACTCGGACGATGGCGGGCGGTATTTTGTGTGATTTTTCCGCCGATGGCGGTTTTCGGTTTGTGTAATCATAATGGCGTGGTCGGTGTTCAGGCGGTGTGTGCGGGCGGATTTTTGCCGCTTCCATGCCTGGTGGATTTATTTACGCCGGGTATCGTAATGTGCCCCTAAATTACTAAATTTAAATGTACTAATTCTTTTTTTAAATAAATAATAAAAATTTACAAACTATATTAAAAAAATAAAAATGAATACCTTATATTAAGAAAATAACTAAAATATTAAGTTAATTTAAAAATTATATTTTATACAACTATTTTAAAGAAAACTATATTATATACGATATTATAAAAAAAATGATCAATACATAAAAACGATATTCTTACCTATGTTCTGTCCCACTATATTTTTGAGTTGATGATGATTTTGACACAATACTCATATATCAAAGTATTGTTTTTCGATATTTGAATACTGATCAGTTTTCATCCATAGAACAATGGATTGAGGCATGAAAGGCAAGAGTTAAAGTTGCGTGTAATCAACATAAAGGAAAAACCAAACACTATTCAAGTGTTGTGTCGTGTAGTTCCTACTAATTCAAAGGATCTGTGCATTGTTTGGACAACATAAACTAGAGGCTTGGTGCCAAGACTGATTCCGGACACCCCCCGTAGGATATGTTGGCCTATAGACCAGCTAGCTCACAGTACCACCGTAAGCCCCCCTAACCTACCAGCAGTGTTTTAAATGGGCCGGTACTGTCCGGTACGGAGTACCAGCACTTTTTTATTTTGAGAGGGAGAGTACCGGCACTTCTCACGAGAAATGCAATACCTTTAACAAGAGAGTACCGGCACTTCTCAGAAACAAGCAGGTACTCTGTCACAGAGTACCTGCACTTCTATTTTTCCATTTCAAGCACTGCCTACCAGGGAGGGAATGGTTTCTGGCAACCACTGAACATAACAGCCCTGACACCTCAGGGATCGTGGAAACAGTACAGATCCTTTTGCTCAATCACTCGTGCTCACTTATTCTCAGAGAAATATACAGAGAATACACTGTGGAAAGTTTTCAATAAATTTATTGAACCAATGTTATTCTTGCATAAAATACATGTGCTGCAATGATTAATAGACAGAAGCAGATAAACGTGATTACAAGCACCAAAAGCGTAAATAGTAGATATAATTCTACCATGTTGCTAAAGCACTGTATATATGCAGACATATAAAACAAGGCAGTAATTGAGCGTACTCCTACGATGCGAACCCTACTCTAAGTGTACCTAGAACTGCCCCAAGGGACGATCTAACCCCATTACCTGATGGGATAGAATGAAAGACCCTGGCTTGGTCACAAACTGGACACCCCTCACGAGATGTAAGACCGCAGCGTGGTGAGTTCTCAGCATGCAAGAACCCTTGGTGTCAGCAGATCTATCGGGATGCTAATTTTTTATAATGGAAACCCTTGCGATGTGTGTATAGATTAGCGATGTTATGGATATATAGATAGCCCTGCCACCCAATGGATGAAGATAGAGATAACATTTGTACATAGTGCGAAACGAGACCTTGTACATGATGTTCAGGGCGTTGTGATAATGTTGTGCGAAGCTAGATGTGTAAACAAGTTTAGTTTCAGGGAAACTAATCCAACACTGTTGTGCACGCAAATATTTGCAAAAGGTCACAGCTGAAAATGTTATTTGTGAGGACAATGTAAGAAATAAGCTGCTTCGCTACATGGGCCTAACTTGGGAATATAACAAAGAGCCTTGGATAGTCTGTGCATCACATGTATTGCAGTATCTGAAATTTACTGCAATGTTCTTACCCTACAAATGTATGAACTACCCACAATATCCAATAAAGAATTGAAATGTGGCTAGCTAAATAATCCAAAAGTACCTGAAGTTTTATTATTTAAGCAAAAAATAGGGGATACAATGGGGTCTGTACCATGGGTTTGGCAGGATTCCTGCCTCTGCCACACCTCTTAATTATATAAAAGGAAGGCAAGTGGTACAATATTGACATAACTATATTTATCATACATTTTTACCATGGAACAACTCCTTCTGTTCACTCCACCAACTTCTGGGCTGTACCCTTACCATTCCCACATTGGAAATAGAAATACTCCTGACCTTAACAAATGGTAATATCAGACTGGTTCAAGGGTGGGAATGGGCAAGGTAGAGTACTGTGAGTGACCATAACCCCTCTCAACTTTGTGGGTTCCACCAAACTTTGAGGAGATCCCCACCCTAAAGAACCCACTCCCAACCAGAGGGGAATTGTTACTTATGATATGCTCCCCCAGCATTGCAGGAGCTTGCCCTGCCCCCTGTTGGCTTCCTCAAACCCATCCCCCAAAACATGATCCACCTTGGCATCTCCAATCAGATTTATCACCTATCCATATCAAGTGGCAAATATGAGCAAAAATGTCCCTGAATCAGGCATAAATATTAGAAAAGAAATAGTTAATTGTAGGTGCTCATCGTTATTTATAGGCCTGGGGGGAATTTTATTTACACTGGAGTAATCCCAGTAATTTCAGTACTTCCACATTACTCTTTGATTTGGAATTACCAACAATCATGTGATTACACCTGCTTGCTTAATTAAAAGTAATTTAGGGGGGAGACGTCCTGCAGCAAGAGCACATTTAGCAAGCGCAAGCAGCTGTTTGTGCTGCTGTTTATGTTCTGTTGCATTTAGGGCTATTTTTTAAGTGCAAAATGCACCCATGCATCCATTTTGGACATTTCAGGGTACACTATCATCTAATGGCTAGATTTTGACAGGGAGATACTGGCTAGAATTGTTAATTCCCCAGTATCTCCCTATCAGAAATCTGGCCAAATTGTAACAATGGCCTAAGTTAGGTTTGTGTGAGATATAACTTTTCCCATAGGGAGATTAGACATTTATATGTAAAAAAGCTTTACATTATACCCAAATGGACTGCATAAAATGGTTTGATCCCCTGAAGACATCTGCCCCAGGTGCCATGGGGCGAGGTGGTCCTTCTTTCACATGGTTTGGACATGCCCTTAGATTCAGGAGTATTGGGCACGGGTCCACTCCACAATGCAGGAGATGACGGGCTTCCGCTTTCTCTTGGACCCCAAATGAGCTATCCTGATTTAACTGATGGCTGGGACAGGTCGAGAGGAAACAAATTGATATTACATGTGGGTTATTTAATTGTCAAATGTGATATTGCTAGATCCTGGAAGGCCGTCCGCCCCCTTCAATTTCTGAATGGCTTCATGGTATAGGCTATTTTGCTCTGGCTGACAAGACTATTTATGCAAGCCAAGGATGTCCGGGGAAGTAAAACAGAATATGGGGCAAATCGAGGACTTACTTCCAGAGATTATTTCCTTCATAAGAAATCTTGCCCTTCAATGTGCTCTAGTGTTTGTTGTCATGGTCGATTTAAATGACCAAGGCTTGCACAACCACCCAGCGCCTGAAGACCTCGAGGGTGACAAGCAGCGCTCTACAAGACCTCTGATTGATTGATTGATTGAATTTAAGGTCTGTAATAATTTGTGCATGTATGTTATCTTGCCCTGTGCCCTTTCTGGTGCTGAGTCTGGTATGCTTACTTTTGTGTTTCAAAAACCAATAAAAAGAAGTTTAGAAAAAAGCTTTGCCTTTATGTAACCTGGTTAGTACCTGTAACCAACATTAGGAGCTCATGGTATAGGGCCCTATATGCATGTCCTTAAAGTTACAGACAAAAACAAGGATAGATTTCTCAACACTGAGTGCAAACCCCCTTCAGGTAACTAATCTCTGTGACGCAGTCCATTTTTACATTTACTTGTTTCATTTCATCTTTCATTTCGTAAGAATGTTCATTTTTCCAGATGTTGTGTTTTGGTAACATTTTTCATGAAACGTGCAACATACAACTCTTATGTAGTATATATAGTGAATAGACACATCACTAGGTGTCTGGTGAGTTCAGGTTGTGGGTGGGTATTCATGATTGGGCTTGATTGCTTTGGAGCTGAGGCAGAAGGAAATGTGAGTTGTTCAGAGTGCCTGTCAGTGGGTCATGAAGATGTTCATACTACATGCACATCCAATGCTTGGCCTCTATACAGAGAGCAGAAATTGATGGTCACATTTGTGCCAATTGTAATTGTGGGTTTATGAGAAAGTTTATGAAGACGGTACACAGATGTCGAAATAGTTACAGCACCAAAAGAAAAGGAAGTGTGGTGCTTACGTGAGTGGTAGTGTGTGTGTGGTGGGTGGGGTTGGTGGGATGGTGTGTGTGTGTGTGTGTGTAAATGTTTAAGTGGAGGAGATGAAAGTAGGTATGTGCAGAAGCAGAGAGTAAAAAAACAATGCCAAAGAGGAAAGAGATGATGTACAAGATATGCAGAAAAAGATTTCAGCATGAAGTGAGGAACCAAAGGGTGTTCAAAAGAGTGAGACATTTCAGAAGAAAGTGGGATGAAGGGGTGAACAGGGCTGATTAAGCTCCTTTGAAGATCACTACCCCTTCTAGAAAACTTTGTCGAATCAATCAATTATTCACATCAAAGTCATTGCTGTCACTCTTTAATTTGATAGTTCTAACAAACATTTGCCAAGTTAATCGTCTGGCTTGCTTTAGGCTTATATCCATTGTTGTGTTACATGTCTAGATCAAATAACAGAAACCTCAGAGAGGGAACCAAATACTGCTCAGGTGGCACACTGTGTGAAGCACATGATTGAATTTGCAAGTTTTAAGGCACACCCCTAATTACATAGACCACGCCTCTTGGAAAATATTCATAACTAGGCCATGCCTCTTTTAGAGACACCTCTGTACCTTTTTTTTTATCTCACTTATAGCACTGCTGTGGCAGCTGGGTAAGGTAGTGTTTTTGCTGCTCTAATAGGAAACTAAAGGCAATATTTAGAGTCTGGCATTTGGGTGACTTTGTCCCAAACATGATGGATATCCCATTCTCCTTCTTACAAGTTCAATATATCCTATGGCAGTTGTGATAGGGCAAATGGGATATGGCAAACTCTAAATTAGGCACTTCATGTAAATTTGCTCATTTTATGTATATTTATTAGTTCGAGAATTGATATGCCTGATTCCTGATTAAATAGTTAACAATCTGCATATTTGAAGCGCACCGCAGTGTGCAGTTTTACTGAAATTCCACTGTGCATGTCACTATATGTGCTATTGAGATGGGTCCAGGTAAACTACTAACTCTAAAAGAAGAACCAATTGCCAGTCACATTATGGCTCCTTCACAAACTAAAATCAAACTGCTCATGTTAATACTTACTTTAGATAATGTCAAACTTGCACCATCAACTGTGGTAGTAGACCGCTATAACCCACATAGAAGAGGACAGCCCACATCTGAACGGAACATTTCAAAATTAAAGTACTCGCTTCTGAGGTCACGCAACTGAATGAAAATGCTACAGGGTCAGAGCACAAATATGCATTCGCTTGCACTGATCACTGACCATCGATGCTGCTGTGTAATTGTGGTACTCCAAGTACCCTTACAATCCATACACTCTGTGCATTGCTGGGACTTTGGGAAAATTGAATAAAGATGATGCCAGTAGGAATGTACTTTTTCTTCTTGGGGGCCGATTACGATGTAGTTTGGAAACTCTTTCGACCGAATCAGTTTCAGAATCGTTTCCGACCGAATTGGGTTCTGCGAGTCCGACCGACTGATTACGATGCTTCCCAACATCATTCGGTCGGACTCGCATTGACTTCAATGAGAGCCTGTGTTCAGAACGAGAACACAGGCTCCCATTGAAAAAAGGGATGGTTGTGGAAAACTTTGCACCCTGTGGCGGGCACCCCATGGTGCCTGCCACATTCTGCATGCTGTAACAGGGGGTTCTCTTGGGTACCCCCACGGACCCCAACCGGACACCTCAGGGTGAAGGGGGGCTTGCTAAGGGCCCCCAAAGTCAGATTCCGACAGCCGTTTCATGTCGGGCAGACCGAATTGGAACGGCTGTTCGAATCGGTCATCGTAATCGCTCGCTCGGAAACCGTGTCCATAGAGCTGTACAAATTGGCTCCGAAAGACTCGGGCTGTCCGAATGCCTTTCAGGACCGAATAGGACAGCTCGAACGGTTTCCTTGCATCGTAATCGGTCATCCGGAAAGGTGTCCGATTCGGTCAGAAACATAGGTTCTGATTCAGATTCGCCGAATCTGAATCCCGTTCGGAGCCTTTCCAGACACCATCGTAATCGACCCCTAAGATGGAGTCTTACCGTAAGGTACAGTAGAAGCAAGTCTTCACTGGCCTTCATTGCTACTCTGCTGAAGTTAGGCTTCATCGCTGTTTTTGCTTCACAACATAGAAATCTTTATCCCTGTGGACAGCCCTCGATGCTACATGTGTAAAAAAGCCATGTTCCAAGCAGCAAAAGGCTGCATCAGTTGTTGGTAAACATACTGGAGCTGATTCACAAAAGCATTTATGAGTATTCGAAGACGAACTATTAGAGGACTTTTTTATGGACTACTTCATGCCTAAGTAAATTGTCCCAGAACGTCAAACTCCCAACTAGTAAAAGTGCAAAGATGGCAAAGTTCTTTCTATTTGCAATAATTCTATAGGAATGTTCTCTGAAAATGTCTACTTTATTTCCATTAAGATGGTTTAAGTTTTAAGGCCAATTCAAAGGCGTGTAAGAGTAGGTAAAGAGTATGTTAAAAGTGTACTACACAAGTACTTCGTTAGGTTCTTCAACAGGCCTCTATGAATATGCCTGAATGTGTTCAGAGAAAATCAATAAATGTGGAACTTTTCAAAAATAGGTTTGGAGGCATGATAAATCCTTAGCCTGTTTGAGCACGAACAGACTAAATGTGAAAACTTATATCACGTTCTAAAAAAACCAAAATGAATGGTCTCTTTGAGATAAACAAAGATTCTAAAGATTTTTAAGAAGTTTAAATGGATAATGTAAAGCTAATGTCGACAAAAAATAGTCCTCCAACAAAAGCCTGTTTACACAAGCAGGCGTCGCTGTATCAAAGTGAGCCATTTAGGTAGAGAAACAGCACTTCCATGTGACAATGTTCTTTTCTTTTTTCACAGCAGTTACAATAGCTTCCACCACAGCAGGGACTAAAATTGTGACCACAGTTTCCACCTTGGCACTGATGACAGCAGCGAGAATAGTTTCACCACATCAAGGACAACAGCAGTAACCACAACTGTAATCAATGCAGGAACTACAGAAAAGTCTACTGCTGCAACCATTTCAGGGACAACAGCGACAACTAGAGCTGCCAGTTAGGTAGAAAAAACAATATTAATCGCACTGTAATCACAAAAAAGACCACAGTGCCACCATTATAGGGACAACATCAACAACACAGCTGCCACAAAAGCAAGGGCTCCAACAGAGAAAGCACCTGTAACCACATCAGGAACTACTGTAGAGACAACAGCTGTCATAACAGCACTAACCACAGAAGGCACCACAGTAGTGACCACAGCTATGACCATAAGACAGAGAGCAACTGATACCAGCAAGGCAGTGACAACAGTATTGACCACAATTGCAACCACAGCTAGGGCAACAACAGCAGCCACAACAGAAAAACACAGCAGCGACAACAGCTAGCATCACAGTAGGTACAACAACTGCTACAACAAGTCCCACCATGGCAGGGAAAACAACAGTGACCACAGTTATTACCACTGAGAAAAACAAAAAAGGGTTGAGTGGAATATTAAATTAATGTCAGCCACTGATACATTTTCGTGCCACACTATCGTCCATTGTCTCCTTAGCTCAAGCTGGCACTACAGACAGGGATCATCCATGTGAAAAGAAACCTTAGCCCTGCTACAGCAGGAATACTACAGTCAAAACTGAAAAACCGTTTGTCCTCAGAAAAGGAACAGAGGTAAACCAATCTTGCTGTGCTTCATCATTGAGGTAGAACTAGAGTACACTGAAACAGAAATCCTTGGACTCTAGTCTAGGCATGCCCTTTGCACTTAGGGTGGCTCAATGAGATAAACATGCAAGTATTCAATAGACCTAGTTTTAATGTGCTACTTCTGTAATCAGAGACGTGCACAAATGTACAGGCGTAAGATAGCATAATCAGCTCTCTGATGCAGATAGGTAATAAATACACCCCCCAGAAATAAGTATTTTATAATTAACACTGTCAGACGCAAAGCTGCCTCTACACTTCTTAAACCTATCCTAGACTCAGCCTGACAAAGAACAAGGATCTGTTTAATTTGGAGCTCAGCAAGCAATACTGTAGCAATATTTTCCCCGCTTAATCCATCACAGTAATAGGACAGTAAATCGAAGTGGATATAGAGTCCCCTTTTAAGGTCTGGGTTGACAGGCCAGGTGTTTACTAGGCATATATTTACCAATCTTTAAAACATGGACAGAATATGCTTTGGATGCAGCCAAAGGAGAAATTCTGACTCACCTCATCCTTCTGGCTATCATATGTATCGTCCTGCCTTCTATGAAGTATTTGCATTGCTATACACGAAGGGCTATTTTACATCTCAAAGACCACCGAATAATCATGTATTAAATTATTTATCTCATATTTGCCTTGTATACAGAAAGTAATCCATTTTGCTTTGTTTTTTCAATGAAGCAGGGTTTTTTATTGTCTTAGGCCCTGATTATGAGTTTGGCAACCCGACGACCGTATTAGGACGCTACTGCTGGGCCGGCAGTGTGTCGTGGCGGTGGCACGCTTCAGCTCATAAAGAGAGCCTGAAGCACATGGTGCCACAGTGCAGAGCCACTTGCATGTCGGGCTCATTGTTGCCATGCACCATGTCATGCATGGCACACAGTGCGCGCACAACAGTGCTGGCATAGGGGGGCACAACATGTGCCAAAGCCACAATTCCCAATGGGCTAAAATGCCCTGGGGCCCTATTCCCTGCCTTTCCACTGACCTTATCATGGCGGGGTCCCCACCATGAAAAGGTCAGTGTAAAGGCAGGTCATGATCACCACAGCAGTGCCAGCAGCGGCACCGCCTTCATAGATCGCCGCTTTCCCCAAAGCCATGGCATCCCGAGATCCTGGCAGTGGAAACGGTCTTGTAGCAGTCCGACCGCACTCCGCGTAATCAGGTGGTCGGACTGCCGAGCAGGCAGCAGTTGGACCGCCAACGACAGCCTGGCTCAGAGACGTTTTAAGGCATGGGCAAAGTGGGCTCTGGCCCAGGGCCCCAGCATTTTAGGGGGCCCCCTGATGTAGGTAGCTCTGTTCTGCAGAGTCTTGCCCTGATGACCTTAAATAATGTTTAAACAAATTGTTTTAAATACCGTTTTCCTTTAATTTATTTTTTATGTGGGTGATGTGTGAGTCTATGACAGACATTTTGAAGAGAAATGTGTTAATTTCATGCAATATTCATTAAAAAAAGTTTCTTTTAGATCAAAACCGGACCTCACGTTTGCGAAATGGGAGGGTGTCACAGAGATTATTTGCAGTAGTATTATTGAGCTGCTGCTGTGTTACAGTATTGAAAACACACATCACTATCCCTGAATATTAGATATAAACACATTTAGAATTTGGACCAGTGTGTCTTTGCACTGTCAGTTACCTGGTCAAAGAGGGCATGAAAGACCTGAAACTGGATCATAAATCCAAAGCTGTTCCGAACAGGGGCCCCCAAAACAACTTTGGCCCAGGGCCCCCAAAATCCTTAAGATGTCCCTGGCCTGGCTGTCCCTGTCCGAAGACCGCCGTACTCATAATCAGGCCCTTAGTCTGCAAGTCGTACGCAGGTGTACACATATAGTTTTAAACACGCGTATACATATAAACAAGAGCAAACAACCCAGCTGATTTAAAATATAACATGCTTTATCAAAGCTACTAGATCTGGCTTTAATGTGGTAACTCAAGGAAAAAGGCATTCACAAATACATTTTGCTTGCATTTGCACATTGTTAGGGCGTCCTTCACTTTCTTCAATGCTATTATTTCAACCGAGTAAAGATCCTTAACCATGAGACGCACCATGATCCCATTCTTTGAGCTGAGCTGACAGAAGACATCTGCACATTTCTTTTCTACGTTCATAGCACTCACACTGAATCGAAAAATCTCTAAATTAGCATGTGCTGCTAGAAGCAATGCTTGGAAACTAGAAGAGGCAATTACTGCCCTATGTTTCGGAGATCTGCTGTCTGCAGGCCATGCACTAACTTTGAGATTTTTTTTACTTAATGTATGCGCTAGCACCACCTAGGAAAGTGAACAAACCAATTATTCTTGCTGGTGTGACCAGTGGCGGCCGCCACAAACAAATGGTGGTGGTGGGGCGGCTGGAGGCAACGTGAGAGGGGGAGCACAGGGAGGGGGAGCGCGGGGAGGGGGATCACAGGGGGTTCATGCGGAGGTGTTAGTAATAATATATATAAAAAAAGAAATTTTCAGTGGCACGGCATTCTTCATTGTTGCATCCATTAACACCACTTAAGTACCTCTAAAGGGTTTAGATAACTCCTTCAGACATGAGAACACTGCATCATAGAGAGCAGAGTAAGAGTGTTGTCACTAAACAGGAATTTCTAATGAAGAATAAATTGCTTTAATAAACCTCTGATAGTCACTTTGAATAAATCAGTCATCCCATTTAATCCTGCATCTATAGTTTGATTCATACACTTCCCCAGTGCGGCCCAAAGAACTCTTTAGATGATAGGCCATTCTGCAAACTGGGAACTAATCCTTCTCCCCAAATTCATCATCCCCGCCAGAATGTAGCTCAGTCTGCTCTTACAGTGGCCCTTTGAGATCATGAATGTGCAGGGCTGCCAATGTATTGGTCCAATTCCCAAAGACATGCATGAGTATGTGAAGGAATATAAGTATTACCAGTACTACTTCACGCAGTCTTTTAAATGGCTTTGCGAACTGGACCCCACATGTCTAATATGGGATGTGCAGAGAATAGAAGCAACTGCTCCCTCTCTGCTCTTTTATTAGCAGAGAGTTGAACATTTCCGGACCAATTAATAAAGCTTGTTAGGCGCACATGAAGAAGTAGTCCTCTAGTACCACTTCACATACTTATAAATGCCTTTGTGAACTGACGCCACTGCAATTTCAGGGGTTTGTAGTGCAGAAACATTTTTGGAGAGGGAATTAATGTAGCTGCTAGAAAACGGGCACCGCCCACAAAATGCCATGAAATAAAATAACAATGCAAGAAAATAATGACATAATGCAAGAAATGGCAGTTGTTTCTTTGACCGTTGTTGCTTCAAGGCAGCCCAGCCTTTACAATGTCAAGGAGCTAAAGAATGTAAACATTTTGTGATTTTTAACTACCTTAATCCTCTGTTGGTCTGCTAAACCTCCCAAGGCAAACCTGGCCTCCTTTCTGGATATGAACGTTGTGCACAGAGCTGGAATGTACCCATTTAGAATCCACTGGTCATTTTACATGTACAATAGAAAGAAGGTCACTCGTCCAACGCATTCATCTATGTTCTGAAAGTTTGTCACAACTCACTACCACACCCAGGCACATGCCCTAAAACAATTATTCTGCAACGTAACCTGTGGTGTCCCCAAAGTCTGGACAAATATGAGGCCACGCTAATGTATTTTGAGATTGCCTGCATTTGAACTGCAATTTGAACAGCATTAAAATTATACTCTGTCACTCATGAGATGTGTCCATTTTTTTGTCTCCATCAATGCACATTCAGGAAGGTTCAACAGCAATGTTCAAGCTGTCTTCTCAGATCCCTGTCACGCGATTGACGATGAGGGCAAGCTGGTGAATTTCACAGAAAATTGACAGCTCTCAAGCCAGCCTAACTAGGTAAGATCTTTACTGGCCTGTGTCTGTAGATTTTAATCTATCACTCCCTCCCCACAGGTCCCATCTCTGTCAAATGTATATTTGGCCACATTCACATATTACACACTAGCCTACACAGGGCACGGCAGTCCCATCTCCGATCCAGGTGGCAAACCACTACCCCAGTTCACAAAGGGCAGGCTAGAATGTAGAGCATGCTGTGCCCATTGCAAGGTTTATCCAATGGTTCGGAATACAGACACTACATTTACTAGGCCCCGTCCCACTCACTTTGGTACAGGCAGTAGCCCCATGCTTTACTGAAACCTAACTATATTTATGTGACCATGGATTTTTAATTGTTTTACATATGATTTGCTTTTGCTTCGGATGGAGAACCTTCGTTGTCTATTTGCGGTACCAAGCGTATCCACTTGACACTCATTGTCTCCCACCAGTGCCTTCCATTCTGAACAAAGCTACAATCTACATGCTAACATGACTTGACCATTCTCCATTGCAAGTAGGCAACCAAATCCTCTCACCCCCATGCAGTTGAATTTAGAATACGATGAACTGGCTCTTCTACTGGCTTTTGACGTTACTCTGCACTTATGCATCATCATGTTTGCCTTTATGAAGGCATTCTCTGACCCCAGCCTCCCATGCACCGGCAGCACACTTGCCCAGTAGCAAACGGGGTGGTGGGACGAGGGGGGGAAGAGTAAAAAAAAAAAAATTTTTTTAAAAGCACCTACCTTAGTACTGCCGACCGCCGCCACCTCTTCTCTGTCCTCCTCTCTGCACCAGGAAGCACACAGCCTCCCAGAATCCCCTGGCCAATCACGACACTGCCCACGGCGCTGAGACAGGGACTGTGAGGCTGGGCAAGTTCTCCACCCAGGCTGCAATACAGCCTGGGTGGAGAACTTGCAAAGTGCGCATGGCAGTTTGGCCGGCCTGAGACGGCCGGCCAAACTGTCATGCGCACTTAAGGTGCAGCCACCACTCCTCCTCCCAGTGATGTGGGGAGCCCAGCCCCGCCCACTCTATCCTACCCTGGCTTCAACTGCGATCTGAATACAAAAAACAAAATGATAATAACGGAACGTTATTATCATTTTGTTTTTTGTATTCAGCTTGCAGTTGAAGCAGTGGGGCGATGCTCCTCCACCTTAGTGGAGGAGCCGCCGCTGCACTTACCCGAAACCTGCCCAGACTAATGGACCTGAAGTATTTTTGCCTTTTAAATTGTGTGGGGGGCCTTCCGCATTTTCTTTACACTGATATTCAATATCAATATTACTAAATGTTTAGAAAGTACATCACTTGAGACACCACTATCATCGCATCCTGCGTAGTCGTTCACTAGTGCACACACATGCTCTCTACCTGTTAACACACTGCTATGAAACTCCGATATGCTGATTCTGCTACTCTCATTTGTGCCCTTTACACCATGTAGTGATCATTGCTGTGGTTTAACCATAAAGTTGAAGCATGGCACATACATCTTCGTGAAACATGGCAATTGTAATAAGGCCACACATATGTGATAAGATTAAAGCACTCAGAGGTCACTGCTGTGAACTTACCAGTGGCTTTCAATATTGCATAAGGAAGCTGAATTGATAACTGGGAGGTGTGAGGTCTCAGTCTTGATATGCACCTTGGCTGAGCGTCCTCAAAGTTAAATAATCCAGCGCCTAGAAAGTAAAAGCAGGTTTCTGTGAGGGATGTATGGCGATGCAATGAATTCCATTACCATGCGTGCCATTACAACACGGGTATTACAACGCAAATGCCATTACCACTCATTGTCATTACAACACAATTTTTTACCATGCTTATGCCTCTATCACGCATGCCTTTACCGCGCAAATGTAAGTATTTCACAGGTAAGTATAAACCCTTTCTATTTACATAAAATGGTTTATACTTATCTGCATAATACTTACATTTCTGTGGTAAATAAAGGCATGTGCGGTAAAGGCTTACACTTGGCAAAAATGTAAAAAGTAGGTACAAACCATATTTTTGCATATATATATATATATATATATATATATATATTCTTTCTTTTTTAAATATATATATCTAGATATATTTTTTAAATCAACGTTAACACCGATAACCCCTCAAACCCATACTCACACTGATCCCTAAAAATAACCTTGCCACCCAAAAACCCATACCCACCCTAAACCCTAAAAATACCCCAGCCACCAAAAAACCTAAACCCACCCTAAACTCTAAAATGACCATTGCCACTCAAAAACCCAAACCCACCCTAAACCTTAAAATTACTCTTGCCAACCAAAAACTCGCGCCCCCGCAATGCACTGCTTATAACCTTATCTCACGTTGTAACGGTCGCGTTTTAATGGTAACGCATGGTCACGGCTGCGTTGTAATTACTGTTTCCCTTCTGTGAGGAATCTTGAGCTCACCCTTGGTCAGTGGCGTAATGAAAATTGAGGATGCCCCCCTGCAAGGTACGTGGAGGGGCCCCCTCTGAACTCAATCAAGAGCTCTCCGGGCGAAGTGCTGTGCTGAGGGGGCCCCCGCACCGCGGGGGCCTGTGTTACGCCCCTGCCGACTAGGCATACAGAGCAGGCTTTCCTCAGAGATAATGTATGTTAGATATGAACATCATTACCACACACAACATTAAAGTTAACAAATAAATACAGTTCCAGTGAGACTTTCTTTTTTTTTTTTTACAGAGTTTTATATAGCACGAACTTGACCCGAATCGGGTATCAGAGCGATTTACATAGCACCAGTTGCATTACATGAGGACCCATTCATTTTTGTTAAGCATGGGGAGATTAAGTGATTTGCCCAGAATCGCAGAATGTTCAGCGTCATTGCCGAGACTCGAACACAGTTCCCCAGATTCGAGGTCGACCGCCCTAGCCGTTAGGCCAACTCCTCTCCCCAAGACTTGGTTGTGCTTTTCAAACAAAGCCAGTAGGGGACACCCGTGCACTTTTTAAGTCTGACACTAGACAACTTTTGATTTTAGTTCAAGTATGTATCTATGTATGTATGTGTGCATGTATGTATGTATGTCTTTCTGTGACTGTCTGTGTGTGTGTGTGTGTGTATAAAAATTTACCTAATTATAGGGGGTTTCAGCCAACTCTCTTAATCCATTGGTCTGCTGTTGTGTCACTCACATTATTCTTCTGCCCACTACAGCATACAGGATGGGTCAGCCAATTCAGCCATTGGCTTACTACACAGTCAGTAATATCATCCTACTTCTGCACAAGGCGTGCATCCACACAAAATAGTGTTTTTCAGTGCCAGTACTGTGGCAATGTATGCATTGGCATCAAAATTATTTGGCTTTTAGCCTATCTTTACTTTATTTAGATTGGCTAGAACAAGGCAGCCCCAGGAATTTAATTATCATCTTTAGCATGCGCCTTCCGTAAGCTAAAATGTATAGGATAACTAACAGATAATATCTCAAGGTAACGTTTAGAAGAAGAGTTTAATCAATTTTATTCCTTTCTCACCACACATGGTTAAAAAACGTTGGGGCTGATGCACAGAAGTATTTATGGATACAGAAAGTAGTAGTGCAGGAGTACGAGCACTCTTACATACTCTGTGAATGAGCCCTGTAACATCCAACACCATATTAGTAGAACTTGCAGTGGGCAGTACTTTCTCTTCTTTTTCATTCTGCAGTTGGCAGTATCAGCATGCTACACGCTAGCGAAAGTTAGAAGGAGCAGTTGACCAACCATGCCTATGCTGCACAATTGTTACATAAAAAGATATGGCCAATAATGTGTCCTTCAAGCCATCATTTGTTTACTAGGTCTTGCTAGATGTTTGCTGGAGCTCATATAAAAAATAATACAAAAAATACATGAAGGGGCTTTGGTTCAGCCACTGGTTGCTGTCAGTGAGCACACTTACCAAGGCTTGTGGAAAGTGTCATTCAGATGTTGGTTTAGAGGAATATTTGTTCCTCACCATTGTGCTATTGGCTATTACACGTATTCGGCTACAAAAGGAGAGAATGGCATTGCGGTGAAGGGTCCGTGAAGCTTCTATGCACTACAATAAAGGCACTGCAAAGGAGGCATGATGTTCTCAATCTTATTCTGCACGCCTCTCATTTTGCAATCATTTTGCAAACCGTGTCTGTAGCTCTGTCTCCCCCTCTTTCTTCTCATCTCCTCTTGTTCTGCAACCCTTAATTGCATATCTGCCTCCCCCTTAACTCCTATCGGGGGATCTAGTGCATGGTCGTTGGTATTTATATGGCAGAAAAGGGCATGAAATAGGCCAGGTTTATCCCTCTCCTCTGAGGGTAGCAGTAGGTCAGCACCAGAGGAAACACCACTGGAGAAAGATCCAGGCCCAAGTTCCTGATTCCAGTCCTGTAGCCCCAATCACCAACACTCCCACCAGGACACTCGTTTTAAAATCTAGAACACCAAACGGCCCCCGCCCCCATACCACTGTTCTCAATTTACTATAATCTTGTGCTCCGGTCTACAAAAAATAATTTAAAGATGTCAGCCATTTGATTGTCAGTCTATGTTAAACATGGGCTTTTGGCAGTTTCTGAATGGCCAGAATACAACTTGCCTTACTCTGCAGCAATAAGACCCAAGCCTGCCAACTAATCCCAGCATACAGCTTTATTAGCCCTGAAGGTGGATGCTTGAAAACCAACGTGTCTTACACATTAAAAATTGTATTACTTCTTCCAGAGATAGCAGAATAATCTGAAGGAAGTGTGAGATATTGATTCAGGCACTCAAGTTGTATGTTTTGCCTTTTTCCATTGAGTAGCACACAGACCAACTTAACAAACATAGCTCGTTAGGTCCCCACACAGCTTTAAGAGAATCTCTGCTCAACCCCCAGCACATGTAGCACAAGCAAAGGGTAATTTCCTAAAGAAATGCATGCTAAGTAACGGAAACTGGATATATAATGGTCAGAGTTGATCATGATTATGCACGATTTAAGGCCCACCATGATAGGGCGAATGTCACATTGGTCAAAGTTTTTATCTTAGGACTTAAAAGATTTTCCATTTCTCAAATCCTCTAACAGGGCAAAGTAGGATGTGGAAGACAGCAAGGGTTCCTCTAAGCCTAATTTATCATTGTCAAGATTCCAGTGAATCTTTCAGCTTTGTAGAAAAATCTTTGAGCAGGATAAAGTAGAATTTTGTTGACGCAGATGCCTGTTCGCTGCTGGAGTGGATTTGCTTCTTTCCACGGTCCTAGGTTTTCCCTCTAGAATTAGCCCCTTTTTTGTTTTTTTAAATCATTCAACAGCAGAAGCTATAGCCAGACAGGGCTCCACAAGGCCAGAGATTCCTTTACTGTGAGGTTCAGCTGAAGCCTTTTCTTTTTCTTTGGGGCAAAAAGCTTTGAGCAGGACAAACCTAGATATCTTGCCTGCCAAGAGTGTACCCTCCATAGGTAAGCCTCCAAGTAATGGCTCAAACCTCTGGAGGTAGAAAACATATTAAGTCCCAAATATCTGCTATTGCTGAAAAATGGGGCTGGTGTTGTCCAAGTGAGACGTGGCATGGTACTGGTGCACCTGAAGCCTCGATATTGCAGGAATGGAACAGAGGGATGGATCTATATGTCAGTCAAGAGGGTCACATACAAGAGCAGGGGGTGCCTACGCAAATTTCACAAGGTTTGGGGGGAGGTGTAGAGACATTACAAAATACACCTCCCATCGAGAGCTGTGACTGCCTTGACAAAAAGAATGTTGCATTGTATGTAGGGACGTTGCTGTAACCACTACTGTAATTCCCCCCTATCCATGGAAATGTCATGCGGCTGCCTGCTTTATTTGAACGGGTGGGTGTGGGTGTGTGCATGCCTCCTTCGCAGTTTAATAGTTACTGTTGGGTGAATGTTTGTGCCTTTATGCACTGTTTGCTGCATTGTGTATGAAACAAAGAAAATCAAATAAAGATTTTTTTTTTTTTAAAGATATTGCTGAAAAAGTTCCCAGGGCAGCCTGTTAGGCACCAGGTCTCTCTACAGTCAGGGATCATTTTGGGTTCCGTCCACAGTGGTCAGTTGTCCCTTCTTGATGCCAGGGAGCATTCTGCCTTTTGTGTCCCTGTAATAGAAACAGAAGGACAACCACTTTCCTCCTGGAAAGCAGTTCCAGTCCCTGAGTGCCAGCAAGATCAGGAGTCTTTGGGCCTTCTTTCTTTTAGAATAGAGGCAGGTGCCAGAATAACATGAATGGTTTCAGCTCCTAACATCCTTATTTGAGATCTCCACTTCAAAAGGAAGAACTGTGAAAGTGCCAACTAGTGTGCCCGTCTCAGATGTCTAATCCCTGCTGAGAAGTTACAGTTAATACCACTTAGGTGTTCCTGCTCCTGGAGGCTGCATCATTGCCTGCAGGTGGAGAGTTGATAACAGCCAACCAGCAATGTGTATTCAGTCTCTGGAGCAGGGCCTCTTAGCAATGCAGTTCTAAACCAGTATTATTCTAAGGCAGGAAAATGAAATGAGGGCTTTTGTAGAATTGCTTTTCCACTACAGTTATCAAAAAATATATTTTGACCAATAAACTAGATTTGGAAAATAAACTTGAAAGAAAGTTTTAGCTTTGTCCCAGGTGAAGATGAAATACAGAGGCTTTTATTGGTAATTTGGCCTGTTTGTGGAATATGTAGCTCTACTTACACAGACAAACAGCTTTTTACAACTGGTCGCTGCTGAGAGATACTTTTCCTTAATATCTTGAATGTCCCACTTTTATATGTTAAGCACCCAGCCATGTGGGCTTAGAAGGCACACTTTAGGAGTGACTTAGTTAACTTATAAAAGCAGGTTCTTCTACATGGCAAAAACGGTTTTCCTTGCTGTGCAATACTTTTAAGCTGTGGTCCAGCCAGAGCACAATTGTGCTCTTTGAAGCCATACACTTCAGTCGTGCAAGTGTTTAATATAAATACCCAATGCAATCCACACATGATATTTTACTTCTATTCTTCTTGTGTATGTTCCCCACTAACCACCAGGGCCCTATTGGAAAGTTAAATTAGCCAATTAGATGAAGCCACTGTACAGTACATAGTCTAGGGGAAAAGCACATGCTGTGACACTGTTTAGCAGACTAACAGCCAGAGGAAAACTATGCCCTTCCTAAAGTACATTGTATATGATACAGCATTTTCTGGGCCCCCTTGCTTAACATTGGTCCTCCGATGGACCTTTTTGTCTGACTGAGAGGTGATGGGAGTTAGCATTGGCATAAATCAAATTCAATTAACAGTGTAACCCATTTGGCTACACGATGAGGACCAGGAATTGGTAGCTAGGGTTAAGAAGGTTTATTAGAAATTCAAAATCAAAATAAGATACATGACTCTTCAACTGTTGCAAAACCTTGAGGCCTTAGGTCACGGGCAGTTACCCCCTCCCTTTTGTAGAGTTATTTTGTCCTCCTTTTGTTGTACCCTCTGTCCATTGTTCGGAGATGCACTACACCACGCATGGATCAGTGACGAACAGCTCAACTGTATGGCAGGTTACACACTGATGTCCTCGGTCAAGTGCCCTATCGGTGCTGACTTTTTCAATCCCATATGTGGGTCATATTACTCATGTGCTATCACCTCGGAGTACACAGCATATGATTTGCTATTGTATACACCACTGACATTTGGTGTTGTTGATCGCATACTGTACTGCATTGTTACAAATTGTAAAAGACAATAAAAAGATTTAAACAAAAAAAAGATACATAACTCTTAACACCATGCTATATAAGTACAAAACAGCAACAGGCAGGCCCAACCTATGGAAAAAATTGAGGCGGACCAATATTAGGCAAACAAGAAATTCAATCACAGCAATACAAAAGATCAAAAGAAGAATTTGATGCTTAGAAAAGAGTCGCAAGTTTTGTTGTCTATACATGGATAAATCTGCATCACCTAAAGTAGAGTTCCAGCTAAAGGATGGTTCTAAAAATCTAAAGAATCTCTAAAATAAAGGAAATTAGAACATGGCAAGGAAAAAGTAGGAAGGTGTCAGCATTTCTTAACCTCGGTCAAGAGTCTTCTATGGCTCAGAGAATAAGTGTTAACCTAAGGGCCTTATTATGAGTTTAGCCGTGCTGGAGCGGAACCGCCAGCACCGCCAAACCGGTGCACGAACCGCCTACCAGGTCAGGAGTATTCTCCTGGTCTGGCGGGAGGTTCTTTGGCGTTCCCAGGGGGTACCTATGAAATAGGCACCGCAATGGGAACTTCAAAGGCAGTACCAGCACAGCATCCCCCACAGACCCCCAAGATGATGATCGAAGTCACCTTTTGGAAAACTAGGCTGCCCAGCATCAAACAATCAATTTGCTTTGCAGGGGGCCACTAAAAGCCGGAGGAGGCAAGTGTGGATGAGGGAAAGTATGGGAAGTGCTTCTGATTTATGGACAGCTGCTGAGCTTCAGGGAAGGGATCTGGTCGGGACCCCCTGGAGTACTCACGAGTCCAAATAGAATGCTTGCAACACCACAGGGGGTAAACACACAGAAAACCAAACTTACACAGAAAATGACATTGAAGCCGAAGATGAAATACATATTGCAGCAGCTAACCTTGGGCCCCTTGTAGTGCTTGCCCAACATGCTGCGGGCTCAGGTGGCTTCCTGCCCCTGGGCTGGCATCAGTGGCTGAGAGGGAAAGGGGTGTTGAGGCCTGGTGGGGGTCATCCATGCCAGACCCGCCCGCACACACCGGGCGACCGGCAGGGGGCAGAGGCGCTTGATGACGGTAAAAGAGGGGATAACGACAGAGTAGCTTCCGGATCCTCCATCGATCTGCTGACACACAGAGAGCAGGATCCTCCTGGTTCACAACGCGCTCCTCCTCCAGGATAGGGCAAGCAGAGACAGGAGGAGCATGGGAGAAGCGGCCCTTGTTACAGATGGGGGAGGAAAGCATACACGCTCCTCGAAGCGAGTCAATCTGGGGACGCAGGCTTGCCACCTTCAGAGTGATGAGAGAAGTACTTTGAAAAATCTTATTACGAGAGACTTTTGTGGGTAAACGAGCTGGTTTTCAGTTACTGTTAGATTTGGGGGTCTCTAGTTGGCAGAGGTAGGTACCTTTGTCCAAATAGGGACCCTTGAGTCTAGTCAGGGAAAGTAGGTACACTCCTGAAATAACCCCTGCTCACCCTCTTGGTAGCTTGGCACGGGCAGACAGGCTTAGTTCAGAGGCAGTGTATAAAGCATTTGTGAACACATACAGTAATCAAGTGACAACACTACAAATGGACACCACACAGGTTATATATTTATAAAAATAGGTATACTTTATATAGATTTAGCACAAGACCATAAACGACAAAAATAATCCACAATACTGTCAAGAATGCTTAGTTCTGATCAAAAAGGCTTAATTCAAGGTTCTGTGCGAGTCAGTAGCCTCCTCCGGCTACGGCGATGTCAAGAACAAACAGAGTCTAACAAATCCAGCTGACCGCGTCGAGACGGGCCAACACAGCGTAGACAGACTCGGTCACAGTACCTTTTACTTGGAGCGGCAGGCACGGGCGTGCGAGCCGGATGGCTGTACGTCGCGGTCGCGATGCAAAATGGAAGCGTTGCAGGACGCGTTGTCCCTCGATGCGGTGTAGGCAGCGGCTTGTTGACGTCGTCGAGACGGAGTCGGTGAGACCAGGGCCGTGCGTTGCAGGGCGAGACGGTGCTTCGATGCGGTGCTGGCAGGTTGCGGTGCGGTGACGGAGCCGGATTCGGGAGCTGGCGTCAATCAGTCCGGACAGCGGTGCGAGTCAGGCGGTGCGTCGCGAAGCGTGCGAGCGGTGCCCAACTCCGGTGCGGTCACAGGACTCGAACTCAGCAGCAGTGACCGTGTCGGTCGGACCAGTTCGTTTCGGCGTAGCGAAGCATTGCAGGACGCGTTGTCCCTCGATGCGGTGCAGGCAGCGGCTCGTTGACGGAGTCGGTGAGACCAGGGCCGTGCGTTGCAGGGCGAGACGGTGCTTCGATGCGGTGCTTACAGGTCACCGAGCCGGTCGTCAGAGTCGGTCACAGCTCCCTAACCCTGTAGCCACTGAAACAGCGTTTCCAGCAGCAATTCACAAGGCTGGTGAAGTCCACTGGTCCTGGGACTTCGGTCAGGGGGCAAGCTCTCTCTCAAGCCCTTGGAGATCCTTCACAAGTTGATGAAAGTTACAGCAAAGCAAAAGTTCCTTTCTCCTTTCTTTGGCAGTCAGGCAAACCACTGCAGGCCAATCCCCCAAGCAGCACTTCAGGCTTAGGGATAGTCTCTCCTCAGTTTCTTCTTG
Source organism: Calotriton arnoldi (assembly GCA_963921515.1). Classification (NCBI taxonomy): domain Eukaryota; kingdom Metazoa; phylum Chordata; class Amphibia; order Caudata; family Salamandridae; genus Calotriton; species Calotriton arnoldi. The sequence goes on from CAWUFW010002513.1 coordinate 144,473, forward strand.
GTTCCGCTCCTCAGCAAAGGTTTCTTCTTGTTCCCAAAAAGTGATCTAATTTTCCTGGGGTCTGGGTGCCCCTCTTATACCCTGATTCTCTTTGTTCTCTGGAGGCAGAGAGGCCTTTGCCTAGTTTAAACCAGTTCTGTGCAGCTTTGGAGCACTCTATGTACATGACTCCTTCTTTCCTTTCAAAATGTGGGGCAGGGTACTCAGACGCCCGGCAGGAGGTGGAGCCAGCATTGTGGAAGGCAGGCACAGCCCTATTCAGACCCAGATGCAACTCCTCCCTCCACTCTGGATGCAGATCTTTCTATTCAGCCCTGTGCTGCCTCACCCTGTCTCCTGTAGCCACCCCCAGCCCCAGTCACGCACAAACCAGACACACAATACACAAGCTGGCAGAGGCAGGCTGGATAGTTAGGCAAGAAAATACCCACTTTCTAAAAGTGGTATTTTCAAACACAGAATGTTAAAATCATCTTCCCTAAAAGATGCATTTTATCATTCTGAGTTCAGGCATACTAAACTCGAATTTCTGCCTAGTTCCCTGAGTCAGTTAAGGATTATAAGATGTTATAATCAAACTGCCCATTCTGGCCTATGGGAAACAGGTAGCCTTGCAATAGTGAAAAACGAAAATGGCTGTAATTCACTATTAGGACATGCCACACACACAAGGCATGTCCTACCTTATCATTACAATGCACCCTGCCCGTAGGCCTACCATAGGGGTGTCTGATATGAAGAAAAGGGAAGGTTTAGGGACTGGTAAGTGGGTGCACTTACCAAGTCGACATGGCAGTCACAGACTGCACACAGGCTCTGCAATGGCAGGCCTGAGACACACTTTACAAGCTGCTTCCGTGGGTGGCACAACCAGTGCTGCAAGCCCACCAGCAGCATTTGATTCACAGGCCCTGGGCACACACAGTGCACTGTACTAGGGTCTGACAGTGAATCAAATAAGCCAAACATGGAGTCACAAATTCATAACACAATTTACCATAGGGAGCACTTGCACTTTGGCACTGATTAGCAGTGGCAAAGTGCCCATGAGCATCTAGTCCAGCAAAAACATATCGACAACAGTGGAGGCATTATGAAAAAATGGAAGGGAGACCCACGCCAAGGATGCCAGGTCTAACACGTGTCCCCTCCAGCTGAAATGTGGGGAGAACTATCCTACCCCTAGGGAGTTCTCATCACTAAGGCGGAAAAATCTGGACAGACCATCAGCATTGGCGTGGTCTGTACCAGGGTGGTGTTCCACCATAAAGTCCATCCCCTGTAGGGAAATGGACCACCTCAACAGCTTTGGATTCTCACCCCTCATCTGCATCAACCATCTGAGGGGCCTGTGGTCTGTCTGAACCCGGAAGTAAATGAGTCCCAAACAGGTATGGTCTCAGCTTCTTCAGTGCCCAGACCACAGCAAATGCCTCACGCTCAATAGCACACCACCTCTGTTCCCGTGGAAGTAACCTCCTACTGATGAAGGCTACAGGTTGGTCTAGGCCCTCCTCATTGATCTGTGATAGAACAGCCCCTACACCATGCTCTGAAGCGTCTGTCTGAACAATGAACTCATTGGAGAAGTTGGGTGCCTGGAGCACAGGCGCCGTGCACATGGCAGTCTTCAAGGTGTCAAAAGCTTTTTGACAGGCGTCAGTCCAAATCACTCTCCTGGGCTGCTTCCTGGAAGTCTGCTCTGTCAAGGGGGCAACAATGCTGCCATACCCCTTGACGAATCTCCTGTAATACCCGGTGAGTCCTAGGAAGGCTCTCAACTCTGTCTGGGTCTTGGGGGGCTCCCAAGCCAGAATGGTATCAATTTTCGGTTGGAGGGCGCCACCTGGCCGCTCCCAACCTGGTGTCCCAAGTACACCACGGAACCCTGCCCGATCTGGCACTTACTCGCCTTGATCGTGAGGCCTGCCCTCCGCAGCGCCATCAACACTTCCCAGAGGTGGCGCAGATGTTCTTCCCAACTGGCACTGAACACTGCGATGTCATCCAGGTAGGCGGCACTGAAATCCTCCAGTCCAACCAACACCTGGTTGACCAACCTCTGAAAGGTGGCAGGGGTATTCTTCATCCCAAAGGGCATCACCCAGAACTGGTAGTGCCCATCTGGTGTGGAGAATGCTGACCTCTCTTTTGCCCCATCAGTCAAGGCGATCTGCCAGTACCCAGACGTTAAGTCAAACGTGCTGAGTTACCGCGCAGCCCCTAACCGATCTATGAGCTCATCAGCTCTGGGGATGGGGTGTGCGTCAGTCCTGGTGACGGAATTGAGTCCCCTGTAGTCCACACAGAACCGGAGTTCTGGTGTGGCACCAGGCACGGCAGACTTTGGAACCAAGACCACTGGGCTGGCCCAAGGGCTGTTAGAGGACTCAATCACCCCTAGCGCAAACATCTTGGAGACCTCCTCCTTGATGCAGGCTCTGACCCTGTCAGTCACCCTGTAAGCCTTGTGCTTCACAGGAAGACTGTCCCCAGTGTCCACATCATGGACGCACCAATGAGTGACACTGGGAACCAGGGAGAACAGGTCAGGGAACTGTCCCAACAGCTGGCAACAGTCACCCTGCTGCTCAGGTGTGAGGGAAGTAGAGAGGTTTACTCCCTCCACTGATCCATCTTGCTCTCGGGCTGACAGGAGGTCAGGAAGAGGCTCGGTCTCCTCCTCCACCCCATCATCTGTAGCTAAGAGCATGCCCACTTGGGACCTCTCCAGGTGGGGCTTCAGGCGGTTCACATGCAGGACCCGCAAGGGGTTCCTGGGAGACTGCAAGTCCACCAAATAGGTAACTGGACTCTTGCGCTCCACCACCGTAAAAGGGCCGGTCCACCTATCCTGGAGCGCACAAGGCTCCACGGGGGCCATGACCCACACTTTCTGACCAGGCTGAAGCTCTACCAGAGTGGCATTCTGGTCGTACCACCGCTTCATCTCCTCCTGGCTGGCTTCCAGATTTGCCTCAGCAAGTTCTCTGAAACGCCTAGTCTGGTTCCTGAAGGCCAGCATGTAACTGTATACATCCTGGGGAGGTTTCCTGGGAGATTGCTCCCAGCCTTCCTTGACCAGACTTAGAGATCCTCGCACCGGGTGTCCATAGAGGAGCTCAAAGGGACTGAACCCTAGAGACTTCTGTGGCACCTCCTGGTATGCGAACAACAGGCATGGTAAGAGGACGTCCCATTTACGCCTCATGGGTTCTTCCAGACCCATAATCATGCCTTTGAGGGTCCGGTTGAATCTCTCAACCAGCCCATTTCCTTGAGGGTGGTAAGGAGTGGTGAACTTGTAAGTTACACCGCACTCCTGCCACAGGGACTTCATGTACTTGGACACAAAGTTGGTATCTCTGTCAGATACCACCTCTTGAGGGAATCCCACACGTGAGAAAATTCCCATCAGTGCCCGTCCCACCACGGGGGCCGTCACTGTCCTCAGAGGGATGGCTTCAGGATACCGGGTGGCATGGTCCACCAAGACCAGGATAAACCTGTTGCCCATGGCTGTCTTGGGGTCCAGTGGCCCCACAATGTCAATACCCACCCGTTCAAAGAGGGTGCTGACCACAGGGAATGGCTGGAGAGGAGCCTTGTGCTTCCTCCCACTCTTTCCACTTGTCTGGCAAGTCTGACAGGTCCTGCAGTGAGTGGCGACACTCCTGCGCATCTGGGGCCAAAAGAAATGGGTGACAAGCCTTTCAAAGGTCTTGTCCTGCCCCAGATGTCCTGCTAACGGTACATCATGAGCCAACCCCAGTAGGAAGGTTCTGAAGCGCTGGGGTACCACCAGCACATGGGCTGACCCAGGCTCAGCAACCTTAGGCTCTGAATACAGGAGACCATTCTCCCATTAAATCCAATGTGATCCAGACTGATCACCTGCTGCCTGGTCTGTGGCCTGTTGCCTCAGACCCACGAGAGAAGGGCATGTGTTCTGCTCCTCGCAGAACTCCTCCCTGGAGGGTCCTCCTTCTTGCTGCCAATGGGTCAGCTCAGGCAGGTCCCCCAGTTCAGCTACCTGTTCCCCTGTAGGTTCCAGGGCATCCCCCCCAGGGTCTGCCTCCTCCTGGACCGTGGGAACTTTGGGGGCCGGTTTCCCGCGCCTCCTGCCTCCTCTCTCTCTGGCAGGCACCTGGGTCTCCCTCTCAGGCTCCAGGTCCTCTTGCACACCTTTAGCTGCCATTGACCGGGTGGTCACACATGCCCAATCAGGCAAGCCCAACATTTCTAAATGCGCACTCCGCTCCACCTTAGCCCAAGGTGAGCTCTCCAAATCGTTCCCTAACAAACAGTCAACAGGCATGACTGGCCTCACAGCTACTTGAAGAGTACCAGAGACCCCCCCCCCACTCAAAGGGAACCTGAGCCACCTTGCAGTGACTCTCTGTGTTGTCAGCGGCAACAACTGGATAGAATGCATTGGGGACAACCTGCTCTTTAGACACCAGGTGACACTTGACAGCTGTCACACTGGCTCCTGTGTCTCTCAGAGCCTCCACCCTATGGCCATTGATGGTCACCCACTGCCTGTACCTTTTAGTGTTCTCAGGCAGCTGGGTCCTAGGGACCATCTCAGAGTCTCCTAATGAGACAAGGGAAAACACTGTGGTATCCCCCCCACCTTGGGCACCCAACTCCTCCCCCAGGGCTACACTAGCCAACTGCCGGGGGGCTGCACCAGAGGGTGCTGGTTTTCCAAACAAAGGGCAACGAAGATCATTTGCCTTGTGGCCAGGGGCGCCACACTTGTAACACACCAGTGGTCCCTGGTGAACAGGGGGGCCTGTCAGGGCCACTGGCTTCTTCTCAGAGGGAGGCTGGGAACCTTTCCCTGGGTTCCCTTGGAGTCTACTTTGGGGCCCTTTATGGAACTCCCTCTGTTTACCCTTGTACCCCCCACTCTTCTGCTGGGGACCCTGCCCACCCTTGGCGGAGTCTCCCACGTGACCCTTGTGGACCCGGGTACTCACCCAGCGGTCCGCTTCCTCAGCAAGCTGCCTAGGGTTAGTCAGCTTACTATCAATCAGGTGCTGGCGTAGCTCAGGAAAACAATTACTGGACAAGTGCTCCCATGCAATCAAATCAAAGAGCGCCTGAAAATCAGTCGCTTTGCTACCCTTTACCCAACCATCCAAGGCTCTGCAAAAAAAAGTCACATATTCAACCCAGGTACTGCCTTCAATCTTCTTACAGTTCCTGAACCTCTGCCTATAAAGCTCAGGGGTCAAACCATACCTAGTCATTAAAGCATCCTTCATGTGGCTGTATGAATTATAGACTTCAGAGGGCAAATCCAACAAGGTATCCCGCCCTTCACTCAGGAACCGCCCCCACAACCCCGCTCCCCAATCCTTCTCAGGGACCCGGTGGGAAGACATGGCTACCTCATAGGCTTTGAACCACTGCCCAATGTCATCATTTTTAAAAAATTCCTCCACCACATCTTTGGTAATATACACCCTAGCTTCAACAGGCACATGCGGTACACTGCCACCAGAGGGAGTAATTTCTAAGCTCCTGGCTTTCAAATCTAGCTCCCTCAAACTTCTTTCATGCTCAAACTGCATTTTCTTCTCTTCTAGGGCTAATTTCCTATTCTCCATTTCCATCTGCCCATTCAATTTAAGTTTAGCCATTTCCATCTCATGCATCCTGCTCTTGGCTCTGTCCTCCAGCTCCTCTGGGGACAGACCTCTGGCAGAAACACTGCTACCCCCGGGGGAAGGTGGCCTCCTTTCCCCTAGCTCCAATTGCCCTCCTGCATTCTCAGCCTCCTCCATAGGTATAGGTGTGCTCCTTGCTTCAACCCAGGCCCTCAGCGCCTTTTGGTGCTCATCCTTCTTGGTGAGCCCGGTCATGGAGACTTTAAACTTCCTGCAGAAATGCTTGAGCTGTTTGAGGGTGTAGCACTCCAGTTTCTCCTCCTCCCAATCACAATCAACAGATGCTACAGATGGTGCGTTATCCATGGTGATTTAAACTTGGCAGTTGCAAAAATAGGAAATCCCAGAAAAAATGCTATCAAAGAGTATGTGGTTGCATCTTGGTCTGCACTCACTAGGTAGTGTTCACCAATTACTGTACATGAGTCACAAATGCAAGTCCAGAATCCTCACCGCTGACCACCAATGTTAGATTTGGGGGTCTCTAGTTGGCAGAGGTAGGTACCTTTGTCCAAATAGGGACCCTTGAGTCTAGTCAGGGAAAGTAGATACACTCCTGAAATAACCCCTGCTCACCCTCTTGGTAGCTTGGCACGAGCAGACAGGCTTAGTTCAGAGGCAGTGTGTAAAGCATTTGTGAACACATACAGTAATCAAGTGACAACACTACAAATGGACACCACACAGGTTATATATTTATAAAAATAGGTATACTTTATATAGATTTATCACAAGACCATAAACGACAAAAATAATCCACAATACTGTCAAGAATGCTTAGTTCTGATCAAAAAGGCTTAATTCAAGGTTCTGTGCGAGTCGGTAGCCTCCTCCGGCTACGGCGATGTCAAGCACAAACAGAGTCTAACAAATCCAGCTGACCGCGTCGAGACGGGCCAACACAGCGTAGACAGACTCGGTCACAGTACCTTTTACTTGGAGCGGCAGGCACGGGCGTGCGAGCCGGATGGCTGTACGTCGCGGTCGCGATGCAAAATGGAAGCGTTGCAGGATGCGTTGTCCCTCGATGCGGTGTAGGCAACGGCTCGTTGACGTCGTCGAGACGGAGTCGGTGAGACCACGGCCGTGCGTTGCAGGGCAAGACGGTGCTTCGATGCGGTGCTGGCAGGTTGCGGTGCGGCGACGGAGACGGATTCGGGAGCTGGCGTCGATCAGTCCGGACAGCGGTGCGAGTCGGGCGGTGCGTCGCGAAGCGTGCAAGCGGTGCCCAACTCCGGTGCGGTCACAGGACTCGAACTCAGCAGCAGTGACCGTGTCGGTCGGACCAGTTCGTTTCGGCGTAGTGAAGCATTGCAGGACGCGTTGTCCCTCGATGCGGTGCAGGCAGCGGCTCGTTGACGGAGTCGGTGAGACCAGGGCCGTGCGTTGCAGGGCGAGACGGTGCTTCGATGCGGTGCTTACAGGACACCGAGCCGGTTGTCAGAGTCGGTCACAGCTCCCTAACCCTGTAGCCACTGAAACAGCGTTTCCAGCAGCAATTCACAAGGCTGGTGAAGTCCACTGGTCCTGGGACTTCGGTCAGGGGGCAAGCTCTCTCTCAAGCCCTTGGAGATCCTTCACAAGTTGATGAAAGTTACAGCAAAGCAAAAGTTCCTTTCTCCTTTCTTTGGCAGTCAGGCAAACCACTGCAGGCCAATCCCCCAAGCAGCACTTCAGGCTTAGGGATAGTCTCTCCTCAGTTTCTTCTTGGTTCCGCTCCTCAGCAAAGGTTTCTTCTTGTTCCCAAAAAGTGATCTAATTTTCCTGGGGTCTGGGTGCCCCTCTTATACCCTGATTCTCTTTGTTCTCTGGAGGCAGAGAGGCCTTTGCCTAGTTTAAACCAGTTCTGTGCAGCTTTGGAGCACTCTGTGTACATGACTGCTTCTTTCCTTTCAAAATGTGGGGCAGGGTACTCAGACGCCCGCCAGGAGGTGGAGCCAGCACTGTGGAAGGCAGGCACAGCCCTATTCAGACCCAGATGCAACTCCTCCCTCCACTCTGGATGCAGATCTTTCTATTCAGCCCTGTGCTGCCTCACCCTGTCTCCTGTAGCCACCCCCAGCCCCAGTCACGCACAAACCAGACACACAATACACAAGCTGGCAGAGGCAGGCTGGATAGTTAGGCAAGAAAATACCCACTTTCTAAAAGTGGTCTTTTCAAACACAGAATGTTAAAATCATCTTCCCTAAAAGATGCATTTTATCATTCTGAGTTCAGGCATACTAAACTCGAATTTCTACCTAGTTCCCTGAGTCAGTTAAGGATTATAAGATGTTATAATCAAACTGCCCATTCTGGCCTATGGGGAACAGGAAGCCTTGCAATAGTGAAAAACGAAAATGGCTGTAATTCACTATTAGGACATGCCACACACACCAGGCATGTCCTACCTTATCATTACAATGCACCCTGCCCATAGGCCTACCATAGGGGTGTCTGATATGAAGAAAGGGAAGGTTTAGGGACTGGTAAGTGGGTGCACTTACCAAGTCGACATGGCAGTCACAGACTGCACACAGGCTCTGCAATGGCAGGCCTGAGACACACTTTACAAGCTGCTTCCGTGGGTGGCACAACCAGTGCTGCAAGCCCACCAGCAGCATTTGATTCACAGGCCCTGGGCACACACAGTGCACTGTACTAGGGTCTGACAGTGAATCAAATAAGCCAAACATGGAGTCACTAATTCATAACACAATTTACCATAGGGAGCACTTGCACTTTGGCACTGATTAGCAGTGGCAAAGTGCCCATGAGCATCTAGTCCAGCAAAAACATATCGACAACAGTGGAGGCATTATGAAAAAATGGAAGGGAGACCAACGCCAAGGATGCCAGGTCTAACAGTTACATTTCTGAAAAGCCATGAAACAGCCATGATTTGGGTGCCGCGCTGAAACATAAAGAATGGGCCCCGTTTTGTAAATATGAAAGTGGGCGCCATGCTAAAATATAAAGCGCGTTGTCTGTGCACTTAAAGTAATGTGCATGGCAGCCCATGAAGCAGGCGCCATGGTAATAAAAAAATAATCATGAAAGCGGGCACCCCGCTAAAACATCAAGCGTGGAGCCCGTGTATATTAAAGTTATGCGCATGGAGGCCCATGAAGCGGGCGCCATGGCTAGCAGGAAATAAAAGAAGTAGTCCCTAAAGGACCATATAGACACTTAGAGTGTAAGTAAACTGTAGTTGGTCGGTGCTCCTCAGCATAAAACGGAAATGATGTATCGGAAGCACCAACCAACAAGGAGCCACGAAAGAAGACCAATGCAGGAGTGAACCAATGGCAAACAGCAGGCGGGATTACACTCTGTACAGTGATCACAGAAGGTCTTTCAGACAGCGCATGCGCGCTGCCTAGACTCAACCTGAAAACAATTAACAGACGTGGAATGCTGCCATTCCAACAGACAACACCCTGTGTTGTGCAGTGTAAGCCTCTTCCACAGATGTATGATAAACCTAAAGACGCCACTGTTAAGACCTGACTCGACGTAACATGGATAAAACTGCAGTCAGTCGCCCATCCCGCGTAAGTCAGACTTTGCTGTTTCTATTTGACTGTTGAGTGGACTACGAGGACAGGGTGGCAACTCATATAAAGTGATAGATTATCCAGCATGAAGGCTTGTAGTTCAAATAAGCTACACAGGCTAGATAGCACTACAGTTGAGAATTGTCGTACGGCCCTATACAAATAAAATAAAAAAACACAAACAATCTGGAGGAAACTGCACCAAACAATATTGACAAGATGGGTAAAAGTAACAATAAACAGTGGAAAAATAACTTTGAAATGAAAGCGATTCTTCAAGGAATGAATTATTGCGAACCCCATAGATCAGACTTCACAAATCAACTGATAATACAGAAGGTTGAGAGTAAGATATGAAAACCATCTGGTAACAAATGTCCCTTCTTGGCTCGCATGGGATTGAAAAGGGTGTATCACTCCAGGTTCCACATGGGGTCCAGAGGGGCCACTATATTGCGGTAAGGTGATGTCCCGTTCAAACACACTCAGACTTGGCATGACAGCCTGCGACGTTTTGTGGCTATATCTGGCCTTCTTTATGGGAAACCATTTTCTCTCATCAATGAATACCACCGCCACCTCTGTCTGAGGCAATTCTGCACACCATATGCACTGTCATTTTGGAGTTCCAAGATGGAGCCCTGGATCTTGGGTGGGGACATGAACTGTCATTATCGCACATTTGGTTGCTCCTCTACAGTCTTGGGCTTTCCCCAGCCCCTGAGAGCGTTGGCCTGAATAAGATGGGTTTATTGGATGTGTGGCGGTTTTGCCACCCCACGGAAAGGGACTATACATTATTTTTTGGGGTACACAAGACTTTTACGATATTAGATTCTTTCTTCCTCCCTAAGTCTCATGGGTACATGATATGTGAGATGTGAATACTGGTGTGCAGCCTGGCCCATCATGCACCTGTGAAATTGCAGGTACAGCTTGGGGAGCAGGGAGCTCACCCGGTGGCGTTTGAGTCGCTGGACTCTAGTGAGTACTGAGTTTAAGACAGCCCTACACAATGTCACTTGTAAATATTTACAACACAATATAGGTTCGGTCATCTCCCCGGGACTCTCTGGGAAGCCTGGAAGGCCACTGCCCATGGCTTCATTAATAGCTATAGCGTGGCCAGCATAGACGGGTGAATGCTGAGGTGGAGAACTTAGAGGCACGGATCCTTGACATGGAGTCCCGGTATTTGGAGTTGCCGGATCCAGCGATTCTTCTGGACTCCCCGCATACCGTCTCCATTCTTCGTCAAACCTTGCCGGACAAGACAAGGACGGCCTGGATGGCAACCCAGAGTCACATTTATCAATGTGACAACAAGTCTAGCAAGAACTTGCATTGAACGTGTTCTGCTACATCCTCCCATGAGCCCTTCTTGCATAGGGTGAGAGAGTGGTGGGAGAGTGGCCCATTGCTGATGCTTTCGTTAGCTTTTATGAAGTATTATACTCCCGCCATGACACAGAGAGAGACCCTCTGAGGTTGAGTTGTTTGTGCGAGACCTCCCAACCCATACTCTTTCGGCTGACGACCGGGATGCTTTGGATTTGGTCATCACTGTGGATGAATTGGGGCGTCATTGATGCACCTTAAACCAGGGAAATCACTGGGACCTGATGGCCTCCTGGCTGTGTTTTACAGGGCAACTTGGGAGCTAACTGGGTTCCACTTGTTGAGAGTCTTCCCTGACTTTTAGAACTGAGGATATTGTCGTCATCCCGAAGGCACACCAGATGCCGGCACTTTGTGACTCGTATTGGCCAATCTCCCTTCTTGACACTGAGGTCAAAGTGTGGGCCAAAGCCCTTGCAAATCGATTGATCAGAATTATAACTATCTTATTCCTCCCAGACCAGTCTGGCTTCATGCCGGACAGGGCCACGCGACATAATATCCAAAGGGTGAGCAATGCAATAGCCCTATTGAAGCACTACCATATTGAGAGTGCACTGCTGCAAGTAGACATCTGCAAGGCCTTTGACTCGGTCGGGTGGCCATTCCTGTTTTTACTCCTGGCCAAAATGAAGTTTGGACCACAGTACATTAGTTATGTGAAGCTTCTCTACACGGAACTGTTCAGTCAAGTGAGGGTGGGAATGGCTTCTTTCACGCTATTTCGAGTTGAACACAGTACCCGTCAGTAGTGCCCCCTTTCTCCGCTTCTCTTTGCTCTGGTTGTTGAGTCACTGGCAGAATGGGACAGAGTGGATGCGCAGTTGAGGGGGTTTGAGTGGGAGCCAGGGGCAGAAGAAAAGGTTATGTTGTATGCTGATGACCTGCTCCTGTTCCAGGCAGACCTCAGCATTTGATGCCACGTGCACTGCAGATGTTAAAGATATACAGAGGATTCTCAGGACTCCGAGCGAACCTCAGCAAGTCTGCAGTTTCTATAGTGGGAGATGGCACGCAGAAGAAGTCGTGGGCAACAGATCTCAAGGTTCTCCAGTAGGGATTTCACTACCTGGAGGTTCATAACAATGCTGATGCAACTTGTGCATGGACCCTGAACATCCAGCGCCAGCTTAATAGACTAGTGGCTTATTTGAAGTTCTGGGCTCCTCTTCCTCTTTCCCTTTTGGGGAGATAATCTATCTTTAAGATGGTGGCTCTCTCCTGCCTGCTATACCAACTTCAGAATTTCCCATTTCCTGTTTCCGCATCCCTTTTCACACTCATTAATTCGCTCCTGCGGGGATTCCTGTGGAACAACAGCATACCTTGAATTGCATTATCTAAGTGTTGCAACTTGACTTACAATGGTGGCACTGCCACATCGGATGTGCTGTCCTAATACAGGCTGCCCAGTTGGCCGTCCTGATTGACTGGTGGCTTGGGGGGGTTCAGAGATTTGGCCTGTGTATCACATGGGTGAGCACTGGGTAAGACGCCTCTCCAACATTTCTTCTATGGAGGATGGCTCCTCCACGGCTCCACCCGGCCACATGCGTGGCCCTTAAAGTCTGGAAAGAAGTAGCGGCATCCATGGTTTGGACAGGACGACTTACACTGGAGACTCCTCTTTGAGCGGGATTCTAACCTGAGTCAGGTGCCTACGGTGTAGGGCTTCCAGTGTTGGGACCTTATTGGCATCTCTTGGCTGGGAGACATATTTAAATACAATTCACTTAAGACCTTCACTGATTTCCAAGAGGAGTTTGGTCTTCATCAGACCCAATTTATTTAAAAAAATATTTACAACTCCTTCATGCCCTTCAACCCTTTATCATGCATTTGGATGATATCCCAGAATTCAGCCCACTGGAAGACAAAATACTCCTGAAGTAAATTCCACAGCATGAGATTTCCAACATTTATCAGTCCTTAGTCATCAATGATCCAGAAACCTTTAGGACCCTTCGGGAGGCTTTGACTCAATTCGTAGGCCCCCTTGTGGATGAGGACTGGAGGGAGGCGCTAGCCTCTCCATCAGAAGAGGCCTCCCAATACCGCCTGATACAGCTGCACTATCTGCACTGGGTCTATTTTACAAGGGACTGACTGCAGAGAAGGGGGTTGATTGAGAATGCCAGCTGCTTGTGTTGTCAGACTGAGACGTAAGATTTCCAGCATACGGTCTGGAGCTGCCATGTCTTGGTTCCCTTTTGGGAAGGGGGTGTTTGGTTACTTGGAAGGAGTGTTGGGACTGACCTTGCCAAGGATCCCACAGTGCACCTTGTTGCACATCACAGAAGGGGTGGATGGCATCAGATCCAAGCAGGCCTTGCTTTGGCTGGGACTTAAATTCACCAAACAGGATATTGTGAAAGAATGGAAGGATACCCAGGATCCCCTTCCTTAGAGTGCTGATAGGGAGGCCTAGATCGTAGTCTGGGGTTGGAGCGCCCTATCTATATAGCAAGGGCATGTCCCAAGGAATATTACAAAATATGGGAAGGGTGGGCAGCCTTTTGTGGGATACATTTGGAACCATGCCTCCAGCAGGAATGTTCTCTTGAGTCCAAAGTCAGATCATTCACAGCATGATCATGCCACAGATGCAGGTGGGGCTGGAGCGATGGGAGGTGTGCTGCAGTCCGCATCCTGATCACTGTGGGATGTGGTGCAGCTGGTGCGTGCATCGTTATTTTATTTTACTGTATTGTTTATTGGTTGTTGCTGCAGCAGCAGCTGCCATAAACGAAGGGTGGTGGGGTGGGTTGGGTCGCGCTGGAGGCGTCGCGTGGGGGGTATACAATATAAAACAAATTAAAACGTACCTTTTGCCTCCGGCTGCTCCAGCACCGCGGCTCATCGCGTCGCCTCTCCTCTTCCTGCCTGCTGGTCCCAGCAACCCCTGGGACAGACTCCCTGCCCAATCCCCGCGCAGCGCAGGGATTGGTCTGAGCAGGCAGGAAAGACGCCCTGCTCAGACCAGGGAGTCTGTGGGGTTTCTCCAGCCTGGCTGCTCAAAGCAGCAGGGCTGGAGAAAATCTAAGTGTGCATGTGTGTTTTGGTCGGCCTGAGATGGCCAGCCAAACACACATGAGCACTAGCACTCCTCCTCCCATGCCTTGGCCCGCCCCTCCCAACACCGCTGGCTAAGAGCCGGCAAATGTAAATTAAAACAATGCAAGAACATAGTTTTATTTTTCATTTGATGGCTCTGAGCCAGGCAGTGGGGCGACGTGTGTGCCGCCATTGCCTAGGAGCCACTACTGTGTTGCCGTTTGTATGGCAGGGCCCAATTGGTCCTTGCTCACCAGCTTGAGTGTGACAGTGCCTACCTGCAGCCTGGCCTAAATTGTCCTTTTTTCACTCATGGCAGGGACTCCCCACATAAAAAAATAGGCCTGTCATAACTTTGTCTGTGTGGAGTTAACCACTCCAACTGTGAATCAGGCCCAGAGTGCTGGACCTGTCAGTCTTAGGGTGGTCTTCCACCAAATGTTTTGCCTACTTTATTTATTTATTTGTACGTTTTATATAGCGCCTCAATCACCCCCGAAGGGGTATCTCTGCGCTTTGGACTGTGCTGCTAGACAGGCTGACGGCATTATTAAAATAGAGCGGTCTTGAGAAGTTTCCTGAAGCGCAAATAGTCGGGGCATTGTCTTAGGTGAATAGGGAGCTGGTTCCAGTGGAAGGGAGCGAGGTAGGAAAAGGATTTCCCACCTAGCCTAGTTTTCCTGATCTGGGGGACTAAGAGGAGCACTTTGTTTCCTGACCTGAGGGTCCTAGAAGGGGCGTAAGGCTTGAATTTCGAAGAGATGTAAAGAGGACCTTTGTTATGCAAAGCCTTGTGGACGATGCAGCAAACTTTGAATTTAACACGCTTGCGGATTGGAAGCCAGTGAAGCTGTTGAAGAAGGGGAAGGGAGGCAGTTCTCGGCGGGGCATTCATGACAAGGCGCGCTGCAGTATTCTGGACCACCTGCAATCTGCTGAGCGAGGACTCATTGGCTGAGACCAGGAGAGCGTTGCAGTAGTCTAGCCGGCTCATAACCATAGTCTTTAAAGTTTTACGAGTGGAATCCGGGAGGAGAGGGAAAACTCGTCGTAACAGGCCCAGCAAATAAAAACAGGATCCGGCGGTGTGAGCAGCGTGCTCCTTCAAGGACAAGGCGCGATCAAGGCGAATGCCCAGGTTTTTAACAAGGGCCTTAGGGCCAGGGGGGGGGGGGGCAAGGGCTACAGGCCACCAGTCTGGTGCCACAGCAATGGTGCATCTCCGAAGAGCATAATCTCCGTCTTCCCTGCGTTAAGTTGGAGAAAATTGCTTTTCATCCAATTTGCGATGGCTGTCATTCCCGCAGAGAATGTGGACTGAACCGACATGTCAGATTTGTTAAATGAGAAGAGGAGCTGGGTGTCATCAGCATATGAAATGGGCGTAAAGCCACAGGATCTGAGAAGGTTGGCCAAGGGAGCACTATAGATGTTAAACAGAGTAGTGCTCAAACATGAGCCCTGGGGAACTCCCTTGGTCAGTTCCATGGACTTCGACCGAAAAGGGCCAAGATTGACGGTCTGGGTGCGGGAGGACAGGAAGCTTGTCATCCACTGAAGAGCAGGTCCTCTTAGTCCAATCTCCTCCAATCTCCTGAGCAAGATCTGGTGGAATACCGTGTCGAACGCGGCAGAGAGGTCGTTGAATGGCCAAGGTCTAAGGTCATCCTGATGTTGTCCGTGACCTCCAACAGGGCAGACTCCGTGCTGTATTTGGGCCTGAAACCAGATTGAGATCAATCCAAACTGCCTGTATTTTCGACATGGTTAGACAGCTGTTTATTAATGAATTTTTCCAATACTTTGCTCAGGTGAGGTAGTAAGGAGATGGGGCGCAGATTGGAAAGCTCTTCCATAGGGACCTTGGAGTTCTTCCGAATAGGGATGACCTGTGCCGCCTTCCATTCCCGGGGAAGGTAGCCCTCTCTCATAGAGAGGTAGAGAAATGTGCCTATGTGCGAGGACAGTTGTTTGGAGAGGGAGGTGACTACTTTGGCTGGAATAACGTCAAGGGGGGAGCCTGATTTTATTGTGTGAAGTAAGGCTTCCACCTCCCGCCTCCAATTGTTGCTGGATTTCATTTTTGTTGTCCTCAGGGATGCTAACCAGTGCTAAAGTGCTTGTGCTCACACCCCTAAACATGATTTGGTTGGCATATACCTAATTGGCATATTTAATTTACTTATAAGTTCCTTGTAGAATGGTATGCCATATACCCAGCGCCTGTAAATTAAATGCTACCAGTGGACATGCAGCACTTATTGCGCCACCCACTTAAGCACCCGTCTAAAACATGTACCAGACCTGTCATTGTAGCCAGAATGCAATGTTCCACTGCTATGTCAACTTTGCATTTATACCCCCTTTCCAAGACTTAAACTCCCCTTTTATTATATATAAATCAACTCTAAGGTAGGCCCAAGTAGCCCATAGGGTAGGGTTCTGTGTAATTAAAAGGCTGGAAATGTACTTTTAAGTTCTACATGCCGGGTAGTGAAAAACTTCTAAATTTCTTTTTTACTACTGCGAGGCCTACCCCTACGTTAGGATAACATTGGAGAATCCTTATTACATTTAATAAGCTGCAATTCCCAATTGGGAGCAGGTAGATAGGTCATGTTTGGTACCTATGAAATTGTAATGATAAACCCTCTTTGATGCTAAAGTTGAATTTTTCATTACAATTTTCAAAATGCCACTTTTAGAAAGTTGGCTTTTTTCAGTCCTTAGCCCTTTGTGCCTGCAGTCTGTCTTGGATAACATGACTGGATGCAACTGACAGTTAGAGTTTGTGATTTTCTCCCAGACAGTCACACAATGGAGGGATAAGTGGTGCCTGAATGGGCCATCTGCTGGCAGGATGGAGGGGCGAGCTGAGCACAGCCCCATTCACACCTGAATAGCCTGTGCTCTGTTTTCACACAAAGGGCTTAACAACCCTGTATTGTCATTGCAGCCAGTTTGGAGCAAGGGCAGGGGAATCTAAGAACCTCAAAGAACCTTTCCAGCAACTTCTCCCACCTTCCAGAAGAAGGGCACCAGGGAATAAAAATAGGACCTTTAGAGCCACTCTTCAGTTCACTAATAGACCTTCAGAACGACTCTCAAAAGACTGCCTGCTACTCTGACTAGCTGTGCCTTCTGCCAGATTGCTGCTTTATCTTGAAGAATTGCTTTACTGCCTGGAGACTGCCTTGAACCCTCAGAGGCCAGGCCTGCTGGTGAGCCCTGCATCTTCACCTGCACCCAGGACTACCAGAAGTGACTCCAATGGCTAGTTTGCTGGCCTCTAGTTCAGAGCCACAGGAACATAAGAGGCTCCCACCATATTGCGACCCGCACCTGGACCAAGTCTGAGTGTTTCCTTCACCACCAAAAGATGTCCCACTAGTCCTAGACCCTTGGTTGTGGTGCTGAAGGTGTCCAGAATGCCTATTTCCAAAACAGAAGACTTGGACATAATTTGGCAAAAAGGTGCTGTGAGAACCAGGAGGAGACCAGGACCAGCCTGCTTGCCTATTTGCCTGAGGTGCATCGCCGGTTGAATTGACTTTGCGGCTTCTCCCACTACGTTCTTCTCCGCAGCAGCAAATCCGATTCAGTGGTCCTTTGCGAAAGTGGTATCTCACCTCTTATTCAGCTACAGCCATCTACTTCGTGACACTGGAGTTTTTCAAGTTTCATTTCGGCAACTAAGTCCAAACGTAGAAACCTTCACCATGGCTTTAACCCAAAGCCATCTGAAGACGAACCTCCCACTTTGGGCACCTCCTGCAGCCTTGTCCTACTGAACTTTACCTTTTCAGACAGTTTTCTTCAAAAATTCCAATGGTAAGTGCTGACCAGTCTCAAACCGCTTCTTGTACCCAAACCGCGCTCCATCGCAGTCAGCCTTAACTTTCGACTTTGACCCGGTCTCACGCGACTAGATGTCTGCAGTTGGCGCTTTGATCTTTAAGGCTCTATTTTGAACCTTAAAAATTCATAACTCCAGTTCTATTGATTGGATTTTTGTCATTTTGGTGTCAAATAATTTATTCAAATTTACTCTATTTTCCTAAATTGTTTTAGGATTTATCTTGTGTTGTGTTTTCACTTTATTACTATTTGTGTGCTGAATAAAAACTTTACACATTGCCTCTAAGCTAAGCCTGACTACTTTTTGTGCTAAGCTACCCATGGTTAAGCAGGGGTTAATTTAGTAACTTTTTGTGGTTCACCCTGCAAGGGATTGTGGCTGTTGCTTGATGAGTCCAGGGAGGACCTGGCTTGGCAGTTCGGGCTGGACTGTTCCCATGGGGAACAGGGTCAAGACTGATTTTCATATGGCTGGGTCTAAACTGGAATGGCAACGGGAGCAAAAAAACAATGGATTTAGGCCAGATCTCTGTACTTCAGTGAATGTATGACATTGTTCAGCATTCTGTCCATGAATGAATGAATGAAGTAATTTTATAGAGCGTGCATTACCCCAAGGTGTCTTAGCGCTAGGCCGATCAAGAGCCGAGGAGGAAAAAGAGAAAACAGCAAGCAGGATTAAGTCTGAGTGACTTTGTTTTTAGCAGTGAGAAATAGCCAGGTCATTAACTGCTTTCTGAATAACTACAGGCTGGGTTGTGGCCAGAGGGCAAGAGGAAGGGAGTTCCATAGCTTTCCCCCCAGAAAAGCAAATGTTCTACCGCCCCATTTTACTCGTTTGATTTTAGAGATCAGGACCATGTGCGCTGTGCTAGATCTTTGGGTTCTATTGGGCGCGTACCAACTAAAACGTTCCTGAAAATAGGATGGACCGGTACAATGAAGAGCCTTATGCATTAGGCACAGAGCCTTAAATGAGATTCTCTTGTCCACCGGTAGCCAGTGAAGGCCGTGCAATAGGTGAGATACTGGTTTGAACTTTGGGATATTCAAAAGGGTTCTTGCTACCGCATTCTGTAAAGACTGCAATTTTGTTATCAGGTATTTCGAGGTGCCTAGATAAAGGGCATTGCAGTAATCCATTTTGGAGCCTATGAGTGCCAACATTACGGTCTTCTGTAAGTCCGTCGGAATGAACGGGAGAATTTGTTGAGAAACCGTAACATAAAATAACCCCCATAGGTCACTACATTGATTTGAGCAGAGAAACATAGTTTGGTGTCGAAGATTACTCCCAAGTTTTTTGCCTTCTGCACTGGCTTGGGGAGGTTACCCAGCTCCTGGGGCCACCAGGATGGATTCCAGAAGGAGGTCTCTTTCCCAAAGAGCAACACCACCGTTTTATCCGAATTCAATTTGAGACAGTTATTCTGCATCCAACTTGCAACTGCAGCCATACATCTTCAGAAATGATTTGCATCATTCTCCACCTGAGACGAGACGGATACCACTATCTGTGTATCATCCGTGTAGGATAGTACGGTCAGGCCGAAGCTCAGAATAAGCTCCACCAAAGGGGTAACATACACGTTGAAAAGAGTGGGACCAAGCGCAGATCCCTGCGGCATCCCACAGGGGAGGGAGAAAGGGCTGGACTTTGCATCTCCCATCTCAACCCATTGTTTTCTGTTTTCGAGAAATGAGCTCAGCAGAGTTAGTGCAGTACTCCTAAAGCCTAAGGCGTGCAGACGTTTCATAAGGAGTGCATGGTGGACCAAATCAAAGGCGGCAGAGAGATCTAGTAGGATTAGTGCAGCTCTGCCGCCCTTGTCCACCCTAACTCTAATTTCCTCTGATGCGGTCACCAGTGCGGACTCCGTACAGTGGTTCGCTCTAAACCCGTATTGAGCGGAGTCCAGCAATTGATGGTTGTCCAGAAAAGTTAGAATTTCCTCGTTCATGGCTTTCTCTAGCACCTTAGCCGGGAACGGAAGACAGGAAATTGGTCTGTAGCTATCTAACAGCTTGGGGTCCAAGGAGGGTTTCTTCACCAGAGGGAGAATAGAGGATTTTTTCCAGATGTGAGGGTAATGCCCCAAACTCAGAACCTGGTTTAGTAGATCTTTGAGTGGCCCAGCCACCTGACTAGCCAGCTTTTTGATGATCGCTGGAGGGCAAGGGTCAGAGGGGGCTCAACACTTGATGGACCTCATGAGACTGATTGTTTTATCCCACGAGAGAGGGGGGAACTTCTCAAAGGTGGAGGTGCCTCGCGCCCAGTGGATATACCGGAGTTCGTGGCCTCATTCAGATTGATAATAAGGTCAGTACTAGGTGCCTTCTGAGAAAATACCTGAAAAATGGAGTTGACCTTGAATTGGAAGAAGTCTGCCAGCTTGTTGCAGAAAGATTTGTCCGGGATAATGGAGTTGCTGTTGTTCCATTTGGACAAGTTTTCGACCGTTTTAAAAAGCTCCCTGGAAGAGTTTGCTGCTAGTCTAATTTTTCCTGCGAAAAATTTCGTTTGTTCGGCTTTAATGAGCTCTTTATACTCTGCAAGAGTTTTTTTATATACGTTTTTTTTCCCAGGAGAATAGTCTAACCTCCAAATGCGCTCTTCGCGCCTGCACTTAAGCTGTGCTGCTTTCAGCGCCGGTGAGAACCATGGAGCAGATGGATATTTCCCATGGCTCTTCAGCGTTTTCACAGGCACCACTTTGATGCATGCCGTATCCAGCCAGTGGGTGTAACTAATTGCTGCATCGTCAACGTCCATGACAGAAGCAGGAACAGATTTGGAGAGGACCTCCTGTACAGAATCCACCTTAATATCTTTCCAAGGCCGGTACTTGATAATTCTAGCTGTGCTATTCGGTTCAGCTCTATTGCACTGGGTTGTGATCAATTGTTCTTTTTGCATTTATCACCCCGAGTGGGATGGGTATGCCCAGACGTGGGCCCCGTGCTCTCCATGCCACTGGAATCAAGCTAGCTTGGCTGATGGGTGAAACCCCGAAACCGGTCCTATGATGCTTGTTTCCAGTCCAGGGAGGACCTGGCTTGGCAGTTCGGGCTGGACTGTCCCCATGGGGAACAGGGTCAAGACTGATTTGCACATGGCTGGGTCTAAAATGGAATGGCATGGGAGCAAAAAAACAATGGATTTAGGCCCAGATCTTTATACTGGAGTGAATGTATGACATTGTTCAGCATTCTGTCAATCAATTGTTCTTTTTGCATTTGTCACCCCGAGTGGGATGGGTATGCCCAGACGTGGGTTCCGTGCTCTCCATGCCACTGGAGTCAAGCTATACAATACAAAAGATGGTCTAGTAGCACAATTAGCATAAAATATAAACAATTTTGCTAGCATTCACCATTAGGAAATGATAGAAGTCACTGTTGCAATTTCATGCATTTTATTTGCATTAAGTTAGAATGTATCAATTTGGGCAACGCAGTTGCTCTCTCATTACAAAGTTATTGTGAACATTTGCAAAAATGTGTAAGGTGCTCAGGATGGGGGGATGAAGGAAAGGATGGTGATAGTGATTAAGGAGTGGGGGTTGTGGACAAGGACAGGGTAGTGTGACATATATACATCAATATCACGTATTGGTACTGGTCTGGCCTTGGTGAAAGGTCAATTGCTCCAGAAGTAACACATAGCAGTGTATGGACACTATCACGTTAGTTTAGAGTTGTAAAGTTCACCAGGGACAGGTCCCTTAGTTCACGGTGCGATTATACATGTGGTTTCAGAACTAAGTTCACAAGTTGTACTGCAGAGCATGCTGGCAGATAATGTCCGTTCAGGAGTAGGAAAGTGACAGTCACCAAACCAATCCAGAGGACCAGGAATAGAAAAACGATTGTAATCCAAAGATGTATCCAAGGAACAATAAAATATGTCTTTTTCAGCCAAAAATAGAGAGTGTATATTTGTAGCTTGAAAGGGAGGGGCGGTGGTGGCAGCTCAGGTTCACTTGAATCCGATGAGAAGTCGTCATAATGCATGAAGTAGCCATACGCTGTACGGTCTATCTTTGGCAGCTCAGCAGCTTTTGTAGGACTGGAAGGTGACTCGATCTGTGGCATATTCACATAGACGACGTAAATATTTCGAATTGAGATTCTGTACTTGTTGACTGTACAGTTGTAGTTGTTTCAACAGGAAGAAGTATCACTTCATTGTTGTTTACAGCTTCTCTTTGCAGAGGGGAATCTTCTGTCATTATTAAAGCTTCCATCTGCACTTCCTGAACGGTAGCGAGAGGAGTGCGGTGGCTACCCAGGAGCCCATGCGGCCTACTGTTGGGAATCAGCCACATAGTGTGGTTTGATCAGATCTATTGAGACAAACCTTTTGTCTCTGCAACCAGCAAGGGGCAGAAGAAGTACAGTTCTAGTGCCTTCGACAGCAAGGACAGGTCAGGTGGCCCAAATTATTTCTTGTCCACAATTTTCTCTCTGACCAGGTCCCCAATTTTCAGGACCCAGGCTGGTCTTGCCGGTACAACCTTCACTTCTCCAGTGGTGGTGCTTTTTACTTGGATGTTGATTTGTGCGCCCCGGAATTCATTGAGTTCCTGTAAAACAGCCAAACATTCATTGTGCTGACATTATCGAGGTCTGGTACCCACATTCTCACAATGAACAGGAGTTCGTAAGTAGTATGACCACCCCAGGGATTTTCTTGGCATGTTGTTGAGTGCCCTCTGGACCCCATATAGGTGATTGACCCAACTGCCACCGATCCTAATACTCTTGCTGCTAAGGACTGCTTTAAGTCACAGTTTTTCCTCTCAACTACCAAATTCCCTTCAGGATGGTAGGGGAGGACTATCGCAAGGCCACACCCAAACCTCACATGGCTTCTTTGTAAGCCCGAGAGCTAAATGCCGGGCCCTGGTCAGACTGTAGTGTGCCAATTGCGTATGTCCAGATGAAGACCTGCTAATCCTTTATAAAAGTTTGAGCGTCAGCCGAGTGCTGTGGCCAAAACCACAGGAATCTGGAGCATGAATCCACTACCATCAAGATGTACTTGTAAGCCCCATCTGAGTGGGGAAGAAACAACCACTAAAGGCTTGTCTGAGAACAATAAAGGAGTCTGCAGAGGACGTGCTTTGGTGGAACCCTTTATCTGCTGGCAGATGTCACATTTGAGGACAAAGTCCTTGGTCTGTTTTGTAAGACCAGGCCACCAATAGCGATGCTTCAGTAGTAAGACTGTAGCAGTGGCCTCTGTGTGTGCTGACCCCAGACCCTCATGAGCGTCTAGTATTAAACCCAATCTGCAATCCGTGTTTGTTGTTACTTTATCCCCCACTCCTGGAATCTGAGCATACAGAATGTTTTGTGCATCTAACTTGTAGGAGTACTTGAGTGGAAAGCCATTTGGAAGGTGGGTGTTGTTGCGAGCAGCATTGACAGCCACCATGATGTCTCTGTCTAATCTCGTGGTTGAACGAGTGACTGCAGCAACGGCAGCAGGGAGAACTGTTTTCTTAGCGACCTCATCAGCCATGGAATTCCCTTCAACATGAATGCCAACAGGCTGATGACTCAATGTATGAATAATAAGAGCCCATGGCAAGCTTTCTTTCAGCTTTGCCACTTGTTCCCAAAAGCAGCTTGTGCTTGATTGTGCAACCCTTGGAATCTCGAAATCCAGTTTGGCCCCAATAGTGAAGATATTCATTATAGGACTGAACACAATAGTATGAATCGCACACTATAACTGTGGGGAAATCAGGATCCGTACTTTGCAGTGCCATTATCAGGGCTTTAGGTTCTGCCAGCTAAAGACTGAGTATGTGTTTTTTCAGGATAGAACTTTCTGTCATGTGTGCACCCCTTTACAATTGTGCATGCTGCGGAATATTGGTGTTGTGTCCCTATGGCAGGTTGAGCAGATCCATAAGTATAAATTATGTATACATATCGATCTAGAGGCATTATTTCATTCAGCAGAGAATATTCTTGTGTGCACTACAGGAATGCTTGTGTTTGTAATGTAGAATCAAATCTGATGCGACCTCTAAGGTCGGTACTGGGGTACCGACAATTATTCGCTTACCCTGAGCTAGTGCACTCTCTCACACTACAGCAGTCTGTACCGCTGTGAGACTTTTCTAAGTTGGTGCAAAACAAATTTCAGAGTGTGTACTAATGTGATTTGTATGCAATGGGTTCTGTATCACCTTCATTGAAAGTGATATAGGTATACCCGGTGGGTCCAGCGACTACGCGAATCACCAGGTTAGTTGTGTTTACACGTGTGCAAATGTTTAGAAGCTATCATATCAGCTTGTACGGAACGTAAAATGTTTGTGTGTTCCTGTGTCCAATGGTTGATTGGATTGAAAAATCAGGTCTAATTAAGTCGTAGAATAGTTTTACTCTGTATAACTACTGCATAATCCAAAATGTATGTTCTGCCAAAATTTTAAAAGCCTAAAATGGGTTGTAATCTTTTCACAAGTTGGAGAAGTACACATTTTTCTTAAAAATGTGCCACCAGGCTTTTGCCTTCCCTTGACTACTCATATCCCAAAAACAGGACATTTTGGTGGCAATTTTTGATTTTTTTAAATTAAATTTGTAACCCAGATGAGCGAACCCAAGGATTATGTGGTTCACTCTAGCCAAGTGTTCCATTAATTCATCGTCCGTCAGATAAATGTCATCTACATAGGACAATGCCTCCTCATCAAAATTTTGAAGTAACTCTGTTACCCTGGCTGAAAACAGCCCAGGGCTGTTCTTATACCCTTGAGGTAAATGACAAAATTGACGCTGTGAACCTAGCGTTGAAAATGAAGTCAAATATCTGCTTCCAAGCGCTAAGTTCTGGCAGAAGAATCCATTTGAGATATCTAGTATTGTTTTGTATTTTTTCCACACAATGTTATTCATTAGTGCTGCGCTATGTGCATTTTGTACTGCAAATGTGCCTAATGAAGTGTTCAAATGTCTGTAGTCTAATACTAGATTGTATGAATTGTCCGGTTTTATTACGGGAAACAATGGATTATTCATTGATGAGGTGCAATTTTCTATTGCACCCTGGTACTCAAGTTGTTCTAGGATTTCCCTAACTTGTTTTTTAGCTTCATGTTTTATTGGGTACTGTCTCTGTGGCTGAGGAATTGGTTTTAATGGGATTTCATGATGAGGAGACTCATCATCCCACCCAATATGATTGCGGTAAAGTGCAGGAGCTACCGCTAACACCCACTCCTGCGCGTATAAATGTTTAACTGATTCCAGAGCGAGGTTGGGGGAAATCAGGTAAAATTACAGTTTCTCCCAGTGGGCACTCGATTACGAACTCAGGTGGTCAATCCTTTTCAGCCAAAAGGATGACATAACCGTGTGTCAGGTTCTTCCAAAAGAGAGCATTGATGTTCCTGGGTATACCCCCTTCCATTTGGAGCATTATTTTGTATAAATGATGTGGGACACTTACCCTTGTATCAGGTGTTTCCACCGTGATATGCTCATTCAGCGCTACTACCACCAGATAATCCATCAGGTTCCGGCGAACTATTGTGACTTCTGCTGCGCTGTCCAGCATCGTCACTGCCCACTCCCCGTTCAGAAGCAGAGTCCTCAGTAGTCTGGGTATGTCCTATTATAATCCCTGCTACCTTCTCCTTTTTGAATTGAGGTTTTTGAGTTTTTTGTTTGTCTTCTTTAAGCATGTAATCCGAAGTGCTTCACGCACTCTTCTGATCTGCGCTCTGACCTTCCACCTCACTCTGAACCTCTATTGAAATAATCCTGAAAGGAATGAGAGGAACGTGTATCTGTATCCTGATACCTGTCATGCTTTCTAATATTATCACAGTTTCTCAGATTGTATTTTTTGTCAGTGGATTCCTGCTGAGGAGACCCACCCCGGGATTGTGTCTTATTTTGTTTATTATTTTTTTGGTTATTGTCCCATTTCTTCTTGGAAGAATCGGGTGCTTGCTTAGAGTTAACCTTTTCAGAATTACCCTTAACCTGTGGTTTCCGAGGTCTGGCTCCCAAATTATCTCTGCCTAGCATAGCATAGATTTCCTCGATGAGTCTAGGTAATTCCTGCTCCTGCTGTGCTGGAGTGAACTCCCTCAGGCATTGGTGTATAGCCAATGCTGCTGCTTCCCTTTTTATGTTACTTAACATAATGGTTGATACAGCGGCAAAATTGCACATCAGTTTCATCCCTAAGTCGAGGGCAGGTCCTGCCCCATACTCATTCTGTACTTGTTTCAGTACCTCAGGTAAAACTGCTATTGAAGGGGTACCATGAGTACTGGTGTAGACTGCAGCAAAGACTGTACCCCAAGTGGCACAATCTTCCAAGGAGGGGGCCATCCCCATTGGCAAGCATATTTTTAATATTCTGTGTTTATCATGAGGTCCCATATGGGGAAAAAAACACTTCATGCTGGCTTGTTTTCTGTGCTATCCAAAACGGAATTTGCTCCCGACTGGTGGGAGCTTTTCCCATAACAGCATTCAGTGTTTGAGGGCTGATACCCATAGCAGCCAATTAAGGTTGTGCAGCTTGAGCCGTCCACGCATTAATAACTGTCAGTTTTCGCATAACGTATTGCGTTAGGTTTCTGTAAAGTTTTACTAAATCTTTGTATAGTGTTGTTATTTCTGCTGCATCTAACTAAGCAAGATTAGGATGTGGTGTATAAGCAGCTAGGACTGGGCAAGTCGCTCCTTCTTTACTGAGTGTACGAGTCTCACATTTTCTACGGTCTGGGGTAGGGCGCCTTTAAACCAATTTATGTGTTCATGGAAATTTAATGGAATTTCTATATCCACATATGGAAAGTATTCCTCTGATGTTTCATCTTCAATGTAAGTGTGAAACAATTTTGTGCGAGCATCCTCAGGCGGGGATGTAACCCAAGAGTAGAATACCTATGTTCTGAATGCTTCGTGTTCCTCAACCACGAAGGTAACGTCACCACCTGTTGCCAGGAGGCCGTACTATAGTAATTTCATAGTAACTGCATGTCTGCAATTTTCTTTAATAATTATGCTAACTTCTTGTACTTCATCCTCTCCACCAGCTACTCTGTTTCCGGACATTGTGTGAAGATAGTAGAATTTTAGTATATGAATTTATGGCGATAGGGTTAGTACAAATGTGGAAAAATGTTATCCTACAAGCTTGAATAACCTACAGCCAATACATAGGGAATACCCTACTCAGCTGAGGTGGATTTTCCTTCCCACCACGGACATCTCCGGATCGGAGGTACGTAGGGTTCTCTGAGAAAAGCACAACTGAAATACTCAGATAAGACTGTTAAATAAGAGCCCAACCAATAATGTTGGTGGTGCCATGTCGTGTAGTTCCTACTAATCCGTAGGACCTGCCTATTTGTTTGGACAACATAAACTTTGGGCGAGGTGCCTAGACTGATTGCAGGCACCCCCGCAGGATATGTGGGCCTAGAGACCAGCTAGCTCAAAGTGCCACCGTAAGCCCCTCTAACCTTGAGAGGGAGCGAATGGTTTCTGGAAACCACTGATGATGACAACACTGACCCTTCAGGGATCGTGGAAACAGATCCGAACCTTTCGCTCAGTCACTCGTGCTTACTTATGCCCAGAGAAATATACAGAACACACAGTGGGAAGTTTTCAGTATATTTATTGAACCAACGTTATTCTGGTATAGAATACATGTGCTGCGATAATCAGTAGACAGAAGCAGATGAAAGTGATTAAGAGCACCAAAAGAGTAAATAGTAGGTACAGCTCTACCATGGTGCTAAAACAGTGTATATTTGCAGGCATATAAACTAGGCAGTAATCAGGGGTACTCCTACTATGCAAACCCTAATCTAAGTGTACCTAGAGTGTATGTAGGTGTAGAGCCAAGAATCTCCCCCAGGGAAGATCTAACCCTATTACCTAGCGGGAGAAAATGAAGGACCCCGTCTTGGTCACGAACTGGACACCCCTCATGAGATGTCAGACCGTTGTGTGATAAAGTCTCATGCAGGGACCCTCGGTGTCAGCTGCAGTGCCTCCTCTGCTAATCTATCGGGTTGTTCATTATTTATAATAGAAAGCAGCCTTGCGATGTACGTTGTAGATTAGCGATGTTATGGATTTGTAGATAGCTCTGTCGCCCCGGGGAAGAAGATAGAACGACATTTGTACATAATGCGTAAAGAGGCCTTGTGCATGATGTTCGAGGCATCATGATAATGTTGTGCGAAGCTAGATGTGTAAACAAAGTAGTATCAGAGAAACTAATCCAACATTATCGTGCATGCAAATATGTGCAAAAGGTTACAGCAGAAATGTTATTGTGAAAAAGAGGATAGTCCCAGGAACCCAGGAACATAATACTTAAAGGAAGGCTACAATGGCAAACTTCTTCCGACTGTACTTAAAAAAGGGTAAAAATACCCATGTATATTTTAAGCCAAATACTTTCATAGAAAGCTTAAATCTCTTTGTCGTCTTGACCATCCTCCAGACGCTCTCACCATCATCATGCGTCTAGGTCTAGAACTAGGTAACGTACAAGGCCAAGACACTATTCGACCTACTATTCCACCTCTTCTTACAGCACAGGAAGATACTCTCCAACGTATTCAATGCTCCACAACCAAGGGTTTCTCTAGTGGATGATGTCCCTACTTTGTGAGAGGAGATGCAAAGTTAAACATCCCAATGTCAGTTACAGTACCATCCACATCAGTCATATTCAAGACACTTCACCACCAATCAGCGTCGAGGCCTCTCATTCCTTTGGTTCCGGGTCTGTTAGAACCAGCAATGGTTCCTTCCTCCAGCTTCACCTAAATCTGCTGCTGCAAGGCTACAAAAGAAATACAGACCTCCAGAGCAGAACCCAATCTTTCTCCGCTCCAACTCACCCCCAAGGGGTTTTAGTCCTGAGACAAAAAATTAGACGTATTATAATTATTTCATCATTTTAAAATAAAGATTACAATTTGTTGGATGTTCCCAGAAGGTTAAAGGCAACCACAAAAGGACTGATAGCAAAGTAGTAAAAATGACACAAAATGGTCTTCAGCCTCTGTCTGCTAACTGATAGAGAAGCACTTAATAAGTCTAACTGAGAAAATCACCACAAACTGTCTACCTTACCTGTGAAAAAAACAGAGAAACTTTCTTCAGAAAATTAGAAAAAGCAACAAATGTGAATCACTTGTGGAAAAGTAGCAGCAATCAAAACAAAATCCTGTGAAGACCCACTGAGGTAAAATGGTTCCTCTGCAGCAGAGCTGCCAGAGCTGAAGTAGGATCCAGTGACTCTTGTAACAACATTTAAAGAAACAGTCACCCATTTCAATGGATGCTTAAGTTTTAAAACTGCCTATACATTGATTGCACTTCTTGGAAATTGATTTCTAATTTTTAAATACAAAAAATGTTTTTAGAAGTGAGAATTTATTTCCCAAAGGGAAAGTATAGGTGTTTTCTGCAAGGTCCAACCTGCTGGCCAGGCAGTATTTGAATGTTATTAATTTGAAGAGGATCCTTTGCTCAGAAAAAAACACGTTAGTTGCCTGTATAATGCAGTTATCCAGTGTTGGCATCTTTCATAGATTCACATGCTTGTATCTTCCCCATCATCGAAGTGGGAGTCCCATGGTAATTATGATAAGTAGTGTAAAGCAAAGCATTAAACACTAAAGCTTAAACAGGATATTGTTCTGTCCAAGAGAAAGAACGAAACTCTAGCTAATCAGCAAGCAGCTGCTGCATCACACATCCCCTCCATGGCCACTATACCTCAGATTTCTTAGCACAAGTGTAAGACAACATAAGTGAGGTATCTGATGAGGTGAGTACCCTTTGAAGGAGAGAAGGGAGGGTTGCATGTGAATCTTTGAAAGATGTCAATACTGCAGAACCACAGTGTACAGGTAAGCAACTTATTGTTTTCTCTATTATTACATCTTTCATTGATTCATGTGCTTGTATCTTAATAGCAAGCAGTAACAAACTTGACAGAATATAAAAGCATGCAGAGGTGGGAGACATTTAAAGCAAGCCAAATAAACTTTCATTATGTATACCTACATATCAACAAAGGAAATTCACATCATTGGAATAGATGTCAAAGAACTGCTTGTCCTACTGCTCCGTTTTAATTCATGGAGACATCAAGACAGTAGTGTCTAGTGAAGGTATGTCGATTTTTCCATGTGGAGGACCTACATAAATAAGGTAACAAGACCCCGGCAATAAGGCAGTATAAATTGCCACTCTCCTTGTAGATAGAGGACAAACCCTGATGTAGGAAAGTGGGTTTCTGTTGCAGTAACCCCCTCCCCCCCACTTTTTGCCAGACTACTGATGCACTTTCACTTGACGTGCCCTGGGTCCCTGCCAATCAGGTTCCCAGGGCCTGTGTTCTTTCCCCAAAACTAACCCAATTGGCATCTCTGGCCACAGGTCAGCCCCTGGTAAATGGTACCACAGGTACCCAGGGCACTGTGACCAGGGAAGACCTCTAAGGGCTGCAGCACTTATTGTGCCACCCTTAGAGGCCCTGTACCTCTACACACACACACTGCCTTTGCAGGCTGCGTGATTTGGTGCAGAACAAAGTGAAGAGTCGACATGGCACACACCTCTGTGTGCCACGCCTACAACCCACTGCCCTGGCATAGATGAGTCACCCCTCTAGCTGGGTGCACTATACCAGTGGTGAGGGTACAGGTGCATAAGCCCTGTACCCCTACAGTGTCTAAGTCAATTCTTAGACATTGTAAGTGCAGTGCTGCCATTAAGAGTATATGGTGCTGGGAGTTTGTTATTACGAACTCCACAGCACCATAATGGCTACACTGAAAACTGAGAAGTTTGGTATCAAACTTCTCAGCACATTAAACCCACACTGATGCCAGTGTGGGATTTAATGAAAAATGCACACAGAGGGCATCTTAGAGATGCCCCCTGAAAACTAACCCACCACTAGTGTCCAGGCTGAGTGGCTGCTTTCAGCTGCCACCACCAGACATGTTTCTGGACCCCTGGGTCGAGAGCCTGCTGCTCTCTGGGGCCTGAAACAATGCAAATCCTGGGACGAGGTGCCAAGCCTCCTCCCCCAGGATGGGCAGGGTTCACGAAGGGGAAGCTTCAAAGGCTTGCTGCCTTTGTGAGCTTCTCCAGGCCACTTGCTGCTTTCAGCAACTGGTCCCCACTGGTTCTGACCCCCACTTTGGGCGGGAGAACCGGCGGGAAAAACAAGTGAGGAAGAGAGGTGTACCCATCTCTGCCAACTCCACCCCTCAGGTGGGGGAGGCGAGGTGAAGCACAACCCCCAGTCCCTGCCATCTTGCAGATGGGGGGACTCAGCCAACCAGGGACAGGCTCATGCCCCTCTCCCACTGGAGGGTGGCATAATAGGGGGTGTACCCACCTCAGGGAAGGGACCCATTGGTCCCTGCCATTTACCTACCTGTAACACCCCTAAATCTAGTATTTAGGGGCACCCCTGAACCTTGCTTCCTCAGACAAGAAGAAACTACAAGAAGAAGAAGAAGAAGGACCGATCAGCCGTGCAGCAGCTAACAAGAGGAAGACGCCCTCTGACTTGGCCCCAGCCCTACCGGCCTGTCTCCCCCTCGAACCTGCTCCTGTGAAATCCCGGTGTGTCCTGCAGCCAGCAACCTCGAAAACCCCGGAGGACCTGCCTGCCTTCAACTACAAAGACTTTGTCTCCCGTGAACACCGGATTTGTTCATCTGCAACCTCTGGCTCTGGCCGGACACCGCGGATCCGCCCCACTCTGCACCCGCCGTCCACGGCCCGAGCTCGAGTGGGCAAACACCACGAGGAGGTCACCCCAGCGATCCTGACCCGAGATCCGGCGACCCCTGACCTGCATCAAGCCTCCAGCCGACGCCTGCAGCCTAAATCCGGAAGGTCCCCCAACCGCGACCAGGAACTGGTAAGAAGATCCGACCCCAAAAGGCACCCCTGCACCCGACGCCCCACAGCCTTGGGTGGCCAAACCGACAGTGCCTAACCAACCCCTAACTTCCCAACTTACCTCTCGAAGCGGTGGACGCACCCAGAAGACCTTTGTCCCCAAGCCTGAAGTGCCTTTGCAAACCGGAGGTTCCCCATTGAAAACAACAGGGCGCCCGAAGTCGAAACAGCACCCTGCACCCGGACGCCCTAGTGCCGCTGAGGGTGCACCTTTGGTGCTACTTTGTTTCCCCATTTGCCCTGAGGTAAAGTCCAGGAGCTTTGCTCCCACAACCAAGTGGCCTGCTTGCTAGCAGCCACCAACCGGAGGCCTCCTATCCCCCATTGGATAACATTGGGCCTCAGCACTCTGCACCCGGCCACCCTAGTGCCGCTGAGGGTGTACCTGGAGTGCATCCTTGACCCTGGGGGACCCCTGAGTCTACCCCCAGAACCTCATCTCCCACTACCAAATACTTACCTCAAAACCGATAACACTATTTTCCTCCATAGGATAACATTGACTGTTTTTTTCTGTGAAAAGTTTCTAAGTGTGGAGTTTGAAAACCTAAAGAAATTCTCTAAAATTGTACAATCTAACAAAAACGATTTTACTTACCTGTTTTCAGGAAATGTCCCAGAGTAGTATCTAGGTATACTACTCTGTGTAAGCCTAGTAATCTCAAAAGTTACTTACCTGCTATTTTACTAAAAAGCCTATTCAAGTCTATGTACTGCATTTACTAAGTATTGCATTTCCCTGCATCCATACTGTAAATCAAAGCAAAGTGCATATACAATTATCATTCAAACTGTATTTCAATTGCATTACTACTGTAAAGTATTTATTGCTCACCTGTGCCACGCTTGCTTGGTTCTAGAAAATAAAATAACTAAACGAATATTTTTGATACAAAACAATTGGTCTGAAGTTCAGTCTTTGAGTGTGTGAATTCATTTGCTGACTGAGTGTGTACAACAAATGCTTAACACTGTCCTCTGATACTACCTTACAGCTCGACCACACAACCACAAATAGAGAGTGAGGTGCTATCTAACTTTACCTCTGCCTACCTTTGGGGATCCACTGGACTCTGTGCACACTATACCTCACTTTGGTATAGTATATACAGAGCCAGCTTCCTACACCTGGTATTTAATGATCTTCCAGCTCTCTCATGGCAGAAGCTTATGGCTACTGAAACCAATAGAGCTATTCTACTTCTCGACAAAGATTGACCTTTTCTTGGAGATGAGAAGGCAATAAGGATTGATCAGATTTTCTAAATGATTTAGTTTTGGTGATGGAGAACGTTAAACATCTTTTGACATAATGTCTATGAAGAGCCATTTCTACTACATTAGACAGATTTTGGAACTACGTCTTCAATGCAATTGGTTTGTTAAGGTGGAAGTCTGTTGGGACCTCAGGGATGAAATGATGATTAGTTCTCTAAATAACTTTGTCTTCCTTGAATTTAAGATATGGTTTTTTGATAGTAAAGGCCTGAATTTCACTCATTCTTCTAGCTGCAATATGTTCCAATAGTAGAGCCATCTCCAAGATGGATGCTTTAAGTCTGCTTCATGAATAGCTTTGAAAGGACTTCACGTCAGTTGGGCTAACACCATGTTCAGCAGCCAAGGAATAGGTGATTTTTAATTCTAGGGCAAGCTCTAAAAACCCCTCATAAGAATTTCTTGATCAATCTATTTGACCATAAAGATTTATGGCTTAAAGATCTTCTGAACCTCAAGATCACTGCCAGGTGGACTGAGTTATGGGAGAGTCCAGAACGTGCTAAGCACAACAAACATGGCAAGACCTACCCCGGGGTAGGCAAAAAAGGTGTTATGGGAGCATCAATTGCAGAAACAAGTCCATTTTGCTTTGTAAATTTTCTATGTTGAGTTAGCTCTTGCTTTGTGTAGGATGTCCCTGTACTTCTACATGATATTTAAGAAATGGAACTCATTGTGCTCAGGAACCAAACAGACAAATTGAGCAATGCCGGTGTTAGATGAGCCACTTGGCCTTTGTTTAACATAAGCATTACCAGGACTGGTTTGAGTGGAATGTGTTCCATGTACCCGAAGCCAAGCTGGAGCCACTAAAATGATTTTAAACGACTCCTTTTTCATTTTGTTGAGGACCCTGGGAATCAATGGCAAAGGATGGAAGGCATAGGGGAATTTCCCCGTCCATGCAATTTGGAAGGCGCTACCCCTTGATCCTTTGTGTGGAAATCCACTGGCATAGAAGCAGCATTTTCAAGTGAGAGCTGTCAAATATAGGTCTAGGCATATTTTTCCTCATTTGCGGAAAATCCTCAACAGGAGGTGCAGTGTAAGCTCCTATTTTTGGCGCTCTCTTGAATTTCTGCTCAAATTGTCAGCCTACTGGTGCTCCACACTTTAAAGTCATCTAGTTTTGTAAGATCCAGTTTAATATGCCTTGAGCTTTCTTTTACAGTAGTTGCAATCTTGATCCCCTCTTCTTGTTCAGATAGAACATACTGGTTGTATTGTCGGCACAAAACAGTACAGCACAGTTGTAGACCTACAGCTCT
The DNA here is from genome assembly GCA_963921515.1 of Calotriton arnoldi. Lineage (NCBI taxonomy): Eukaryota > Metazoa > Chordata > Amphibia > Caudata > Salamandridae > Calotriton > Calotriton arnoldi. The sequence continues at coordinate 178,547 of CAWUFW010002513.1, forward strand.
CAGTTCTACAAATTTGTGTGCATCTTTTTCTCCTACTTCTCCATTTGCCACTTACTTCACGGTCCTGGAGATGAGCTTCCCAGCCCTCCATCAATGCATCCGTGGTCATAACATATTGAGTTTGATGGCTGAGGACCGTTAGGCCCAAGGTGATACAGACCTGCACCAGACTTTAAAGTTACTTAGTATCAGCCTGATTTCAGTTATCCTCCTTTCACAGTTTTAAATTAGTTATTTTACACGTTTTCGTGACATGAGGATGCATCCAGCTTGAACAACAATATTTTCTTGTTAGTTTATCAGCAGCATACAAGACGTGAGTTTGGCCGAGGTGCAATAGAATATCTATGTCTCAGAGTAATCTGGTATATATATATATATATATATATATATGAGATATAACAGTGATATGTGCACAGAAGTGACGCATCTAAAGAATACTGGTGCCGGCTGGAATTTTCCACACTGTTTCTGTCCTGTTTGTCATCTCTAATCAGTAAGTTTGACGCAGTGGTCAGTTTATTGTACACACATTGATATTTGATCATTCAGATTAGAGAGGTCTTCACCCTCGAACTGTCCAGAAAGGAGTCAGATTCCAGACCATCGGATGCTGTACTTCCTGGACCTAGGTTGGATGTATGGAGCTGAAACTCCCACGCACTCATCACCAGTAGACTGGACTACCGAAACGCCCTCTACGCCGGAATCAGCAAAAAACTCCTCCACCAACTCCAGACCATCCAGAATGCCGCAGCCAGACTTATCCTCAACATCCTGCGACATGACCACATCACCCAACACCTCCGAGACCTCCACTGGCTCCCCGTTGAAAAAAGGATAACCTGCAAACTGCTCACACACGCCTACAAAGCTCTACATAACACCGGACCCCAATACCTCAACGAACGAATCTCCTATCACGCCTCCAAGAGGAACCTCTGCTCTGTTGACCTAGCCCTAGCCACGGCCCTAGCCACGGTCTCCGCATTCACAGGGCCAGAACGGGTGGCAGATCCTTCTCCTACCTCGCGGCCAAGACCAGGAACAAACTCCCCCTCCGCATCAGACGAAGCCCGACACTGCACCAATTCAGAAAGGACCTCAAGACCTGGCTCTTCGAATGACCTGAGGAGCTGCTCGTACCCCCCACCTCCAGCAACTTGAGACCCTCTCGGGTGAGTAGCATGCTTCGAAAACCCTGATTGATTGATTGAAACTGAGTTCGGCTGAACTCTGATCACTGAAGGCTTTCTCCTCCTTGACTTGCCAGCCAATGGTCTGACAACACCAAGGCTCTCTGTGTGGCAGGTATGCAGAGAGACAATTGTAACACTTTCTCCACAGGCAATGTTAGCTTATTTTAATGCTCTCAGACTAGTAAGTAGAGAGTGACAAGAGTGGGTGTAGGAATTAGGGAATCTAGTGCTGTGAACCATGATAGAAACGTTTGTCCAGTTCACTCTCATAGTAGCCCTAATAATAGCAATCTGCTTCATATGTTCTGCAGTCATAGCACATATACTTATTCGTGGAATACTGCAATAAATGTTTTTAAACATACATTGTGTCATTCTTAGTACAGCTGCTTAGGTGTGACAATCTAGGTACGAAAGGTGTGCATGCTGAATACCACAGAGACTGTTTTATTTACCAGAGTGAACATCTTTCTCCATGAAACGGGGCAGGGTGCAGGTCTGCAGTAAATAATATCGATCTTCCTCAAACATAGCGCATTGAACTTAGTCCCTGTGTTATTTGATTAGAGGGTCTAAACCTGTAGACTAAAGGTACAGCACTAAGATACGTAACAGAGGATATGTTGTCCTTCTGCATCCACCAATTCTTAGTAGTTTTCATTTCTGTGGAGATCTTGATAACATTGTCGAAAGATCCTTGTAAGATGTCTGGCAATCTCTTCTTGCAGTGGTCTCATAAATAGATGACAAGCTGGTATTAGTGGAATACAAGAAGGAATCATTCCCAAGAACAACTTGTATGTTCTTAATGAAATGGACTTTTTGTTGAAAGAGAGCGAGTTAGCGCTAGTTTCCTGCAGATCTTTCCTTGTATTGGAAAGTCTTTGCAAGCAACAGTGTCATGATTTATTACTTGAAATTAAATTTTTCTGTACAAAATAAGATAGGATTTTTCTTTGTTGAGCTTCAGATCAAAATCTTTGAAAATTTGGAGACAGGCTTTCGTTGAGTGGCTTGCAGCTTGGAATGATGGTGCTTTTTTTAACCAGTCGTCCAGGTATCGGACAACCTGGTGTCCTTTTCTTCCTTAATAAGATGCTATGCATTTGGTGACTATTCTTGGGGCAGATTTTAATCTGAACGGCAAGAATTTAGCAACTGCAGAATATCCTGCATATTCTGCAGTATGACCATCCTGAAGGACTGTTTTTTGAGGTGTTTGTTCAGCTATCTCAGATCCAACACCTGCCACCACTTTCCTGATTTCTTCTTTAAGAGGAAATAAATTGAGTAGAAGCCTGTGATTCAATGAGCGCATCGGACCTCCTCAATGGCTTCTTAAGAGTGTCTGAATTTTTTCTTTTAAGAGTTGAAGATGATGATGTGACCTAATGCAATGTGGATTTCGAGGAGGTTTTTGAATACATTTGAGTGTGTGACCATACTGGATTCAATCTAGCGCCCAACGATCTGTAGAGATGAAACTCCAGTTTCTGTAAAAGTAGGCAAACCTTTCACTCCCACACAGAGGAATAGATGGTAAAGGGGTAACCAATGCCAAAGAATTGTCACTGCCTCTAATCTCCGCACCCTCTTTGGGGTTATGCAGCAGATTAACCCAGAGGTGAGGGCTGCCGCTGTCTTTCTGGACGCTGAGAATGCCTTCCACTCAGTCGAATGGGCGTTTATGCGCATGGTGCTCCGGCATATAGAAGCAGGAGAGGTTTTCCTGAGCCTAGTAGACATACTATACTCGGACCCTGTGGCCAGGGTCCGCATTGGGAACTCCGTCTCGCCCCTGTTGGGGATCTCCAGGGGCACCGGGCAGGGATGCCCCTTGTCGCCCTTACTGTATGCCTTGATAGCGGAGCCATTTTCAAGTGCCATACGCGAATACCATAGCCACAGAGGTATACGCTTCCCAAATTATAATCTTATTATCTCGGCATACGTGGATGACACTCTAATATATATCCGAGATCCAGAGGAAAATCTTGCCCCGGTTCTTAGAGAGGTGGTACGTTTTGGAGCCCTTACAGGACTCCGCATAGACTGGGAAAAGTCCATGGTGTTCCCCCTCACTCCCCTAATGAAGCCAGTCCCTCTGGAGTTCCCTCTGAATTGGACAACAGATTTTTTCCGGTACTTGGGCATACAAATTCACACAGAACCCACAGTGGTTATAAGAGAAAACTACATGAAAGCAATAGCTAAACTTGAGACAGATGTTGACCGTTAGATTAAACTCCCTTTTTCCCTAATAGGGCGCATTGCCATTATGAAAATGGTAGTCCTTCCTAGATTCCTGTTTTTATTCCAGAATATCCTAATCCTATTAACACGCACATTTTTCATTACATTACGCTCAATTATGATCAAACTTGCTTGGGTTGGGAAACAACCGCGCGCAAAGTGGGAAACTCTCACCATGGCGCATGACATGGGAGGCCTCAATGAACGTGACCTCAAACTATATTAAAAGGCGGTGCAGAGCTCCTTTGCGCACTACTGGATACTTGGCCTGCAGGATTTACCACATCTGTATGTAGAAAAAGACCCTGCTGCACCCGACACGCTCGCCCAGACCCTATTCTCTCCACCCAAGAGACACAACAGTTGTTTCGACTCCTTGAATACTACAGGGCATTTCTGGTGTAACCTCTTGGAAGCTCAAGCGGGCTCCATATTGTATTCACCTCATACATTGATAGAATGGTGCGTATGGTTTAAAATTGGTAAAGAGAGAGGGGTAGTCGAGGCCCTAAAATCACTAAAAATTACGACAATGGGCAACCTATTCACTGAAGGGAAGGTAAAGATCTGGGAAAAAGTACAGATCGGCATCTCCGTCGATTATGACTTGTTTTCTCTACTTCAGGGTTCGTCACTCGTTAAGTGCAATCTTGGGAGGTGACATGCTGGAACCTCCGACTATGCCGGCTTTGTCCTCCTTGATAAAAGAATTTGTACCTCTCAAACTGGTCACTAGATTCTCCTACTTCGCACAAGAAGCTCGCAGGCCATCCATGACTAAGGCGAGACAGTACTGGCAGCGGGAGTTGGGAACAGTCATAGATGATGGAAGTTGGAGGTACTGCTGTGCCATGATTAAAGATACATCACAAAATGGCAGACAAAGGCTAATTCAGTTTAAATATATTAACAGGACATATTATACACCAAAAGGTTGCACAGATATGGGCTTCAGGACTCAGCCGTGAGCTCCAGATGTTCAGAACAGACAGCTAATTTTATACATGTCGCCAGGTACTGTCCTCGGGTGTTCACCTTCTGGAGGGCGGTTATTCAGGAACTAGAACACATAACCGGCACCAGATTGGAGATGAATCCATTGATGGCCCTATTAGGGTACCCCAAAAAGTTTGAGAAAGCACACCGCAAATTGATAGCTATAGGACTCTTAGTAGCAAAACAGCTGTGGCGATGAGATGGGCCAGAGGCCCGACACCCACATTGGAGGATTGGCATAATGATATGATCTACTCCAATACCCAATTTGAGGTATATAACGAATTGCTCCCCCTGCGGAACCGACCCAAGAATATATGGGAAACTTGCTGTACATACCTGGTAGGGAAAGAAACCGGTGAGCCAGAAGGGGAAGCATCACAGGCTTAATTATATATGATTGCAATGGTGTGAAACTGTCAACTATGCTAGAGTACACATGAACTTGGATAATACGTATGTTGTTTTAATAGCCTAATTATTGTAAGTAACTGATTATGCAGATGAGAATGAGTATAATGGATTGCACTATGTACAGCTATACTATACGAAGCGGTTACTTAGATATGTGTTCATCATGCAACAGTAACGTGAAATGGCAAAATATCTATGTCGAATTGTACATGTACGGAAATGATAAGCATGGGTCTACAATGATAAGTGTATGTTCTCATAACTGTTCAGTCATTTAACCTATATGTCTAATTCATTGATAAAAATAAAATAAAAGAATAAGAAGAATTGTCACTGCCATCTCAGAGATTCTTGTTCTGTAACTATCATCTTTTGTCTGGGAGCTTGTCTAGAGTACACCACAACCGGCAGCTTTTGATGTTGCTGGGGATACTGAGTGTAGGTGATAACCTTGTTGGTTTTGATGATAGGACTGAAATCAGTTGGACTGTAAACCTCCTCCAAAAGAGTAATGTCCTCTGCCTCTGATGCCATGAAATGATTGCAAAAGGCACTGCTGCAGCACCCCTAGAGATATTGCTGTTTCTGTGTCTGCCTTAATCATTTGGAAGGCATCATCTACATGCTTCCCAAACAAGGCTTCCCCATCATATGGCAATTTCGACTCTACCTATGGTCTGAATGAGATTGCACTTAACTAGACTTGACGCTTCAAGACTGTTACCCCAGCCATTTTTCAAAATCCTATTAGTGCTATGTCCATTGCCATGCCTATGATTTCAAAGATGTCCTCTTCTCCTCCTGAAGGATTGTCTTTGCCTCCTTTCTTTTGTCCTCAGGTAGTGAATCAATGAATGCCCCATGTCTGACCACATTTGACAATCATATCTGCACAGGATAGCTAGAGCATTGGAAGCTCTTATATTTAGGGCAGCAATGGAGGAGAATAGTTATCCAATGTTATAGAGTTGTCTACCCTCCTTATCAGGTGGTGTAGAGCAAGGAGTGGTAGCATTCCTCTAATATCTCTGTGACGCTTGCATGACCACCAAATCTGGCTTTGGGTGATCATTTAGGCAAACTGGGAAAATCTCTGGTGCTTTTTTTTCCTCAAGGTTTACTGCAGCTTCTGTTGCAGGCTTTTTCATACGCTTGAGACCCTCTATCCATATATGATCTACAATGGGTATAGACGTAATTGACTTCCTAGCTGTCTCTTTGAAGTCATAAAGGAACCAGTCATGTTGTTGCACTAGCAGGTCAAACCTACAAGAAGGTCTTTCCAGAAGAGCATGAAAACCCCCTTTATCATCTGGTGAGGAACTCACTGCAGGATGGAGGAACTGACAGCAGAAGAACATATTCACCCCATTCACTTCCCGGGCCACTTGTTTGTTCATGGTTGATCTCTCCTTCTTCTTGTTCGGCATCTCCCTGCTCGTCCATATAATCATCATGGATGGTAATCGGTTCCAACATCCTTAGTAGTAGAACTATAGATTGTTGCATAGTAGGACTCTTTCCCTGAGATAGTATGCAAAGTGATTGTGAGGAAAAGGTAGTTGGAGGAACTGTTGTTTGCTGTGCCTCTGGAGGCATATCTCCCATTCATGGATATCTTCTATTATAATTACTGAGCATATGAAGAAGATCCGACAACAGACCTACTGGAACCTGCCTCAACAGCTCCTCCTAGGGTTGCTCCTCAAAAGTATCCTCGTAAGTATACTGACCTAGACCCTGTTTGAGGCCTCTCTTTGAAGATCTCCTTCTATATTAGCTGCATCCTTTTCCTCTTCATCATTATTATATATGTCTTGGCACTTAATATATAATTGCGATTGGCTGCTTGAAGTCTCAAAAGTTCCACTATCATTGACATCAGCAGCGCCACCCATTCCAAAGAGAAAGACAGGAGGTAATTGTGATACGTTGCTTGGCTGAGGTCTGATCTGGTCTGAAGATGTGATCTGTTGTTATCATCGAAAGGCCAGTCGATTGGGCATTGAAAGTTTTGTTAATGGTGTCTTATGTTTAAAGAAGGTTTCAGATTTGGCTGCAGTCATCTACAGGTGAGGCTGACTCGCCAACGGATCTGCCATAGACAGTCTCATCAACGGTGATGTTGTTATCACTAAAGACTTTGACAACAAAGACGTAGTCAATGTTGTAGTCATAGTTGTCGTCAATGTAGATGTCATCGGCTTAGTCATTAATGATCTTGTCTACTTTTTTTCTTTGATTGTACTACTTCGAAGGAGAGTCTGTGGAAGGTTTTCCCATTTCTGAAGAGCTGAAGGTCTTCACAAGTGAAGTTGAAAGTTCAGACCTTATGTTTGATTTTTTTAATAGACTCAGGAGGTGAAGAGTCTTTTGTCCTTAGTTTTGCTGGGATTCCCTAAGACCTCTTCTTATCCTTTCCTTTAAAAACACATTTTCTAAAGAGTCTCTTTTGTGGGTTCTCCTTAGAGGAGTTTTTATTCCTTCTCCCTCATCTCCAGAGACTAGTTTCCATACCTTTCTTCCTTTGAAGCCACAAAAGAAACCTTACCTCCCTGTCTTTAAGGGTTTTGGCAGAAAGGTTCCTACAGTATTTAAATTCTATGGGCTGGTGGTCAGGATACAAATCACACAGGCAGTCCTTATGAGGGTCCCTGAAACAGCCTGCGTATACCATAGGACTTACATAGTCTAAAGAGTCCTTTTGGGGATCACTCTGACATGGTTAATTTTGTCAGAAATTAATAAGCAGGATGTTACCTTCTGTTAGATAGCAGCTGAAGTTCAAACAAAAGTCAATCACAATAGAAAAAAACTGCTTTCTCACGGAAGAGCTGGTCAGAGCTCATGGAGACTCCCTTCACATGACATGCGGTAAGAAGTCTGAGAAACAGTGGCACTGGGGAGATGGGCGATGCAGCAGCTGCTCTTTGACTCGCTGAAATGTAGCTCTTTCTAAAACAATGTGAATTGGTTAACAATGTCACCTGTTTAAGCTTACTGTTTAATGCCTTGCTTTACACTACTTACTATAATTACCATGGGACTCCCGCATCAACAATGGGGAAGATACAAGCATGTGAATCTTTGGAAGATTCAGTACTGGAAAAACATTATTGCACTATTAAGTTGATTACATCGTTTGCTAAACTGACTTTGGTGATGGTAATATGAATGTGTTTTTAATGTGTGCAGCATAAGTGTTTATGGCCAATGTAATTAGGTTCTAGTGTTCCAAAGTTTTAGATCTGATTGTACATATAAATATGGTATAATCAACACTTGTAGCCAGTTGTAACTAATTGGTGGCATTGTAATGTATGGTGGATGAATAATTTCAATAGAAGTGTGAGTTATCGTTAGGAGGAATATTGAGGTCTCCAAGAAACATTTAAAATTAGGATAATTGATTACAATTGTAGGTATTGAATACAGTGATTTTGTAAATTTCTTTTGGTGATTTATATATTGCTCAAATATATTAATGAATTGAAATGTATAAGATGAAGTGCAATATATATATATATATTGGCAGACTTGATATTCAAAATGTGTAACACTTGTAACTAGATAGTTTTCTATCACCGTGCAGTCAAGGTTTCAAAGTCTAATTTGAATATTGTTTGTTATATTTTCTATGTTATGATTTATATTTTATTTTATTTTTGATGTATATTGTTTAGTTAGTGCATACCAGACCTAGATGGGTGACAGAGCATATTACATAGGTACATACATGCATTCTGTTAAATATGAGGAGATATTGAGACATAACAATGGAAATACATAATGCCAGTGGGTTTCTTCACAGGAATAGTTACCATGATGTGACAGCATCCCCTAAGAGAAGTATTTTATTGTATCAAGTACTTATCTAGAGCGTCATAGTTACCATTGATAATTAGCACTGTAGTATACAGGTGTCTATTATCTTGTTGAAAAAGTTAGAAATTCAACATCTTTGTTTTAATATTTCATATAAACTTTAAAGCATATTATATTTAGCTGGAGTTAAAGTCAATACTTAAAAAGTGTTGTTAGTGATGTTTTAATTTGATAGCACTATATCTAGATTTCTTGCCATTGGGTGGTCAATGGTTTCAGAATTAACAGAAGAATCAGTATGCTGGACTACTCTTGTCGGTGATTTTTCCTGTTTTGATCAATCCAACTTATCCCAAAGTCTTTGTAATGATTGGTATTTATGGCTAGTTATTGCAGCATTTTTAACTTTATTTCGTCACACATTACAATGTGTATTTGATGTATTTATTATTTGTCTTGGTAAAACTATTATTGCTGACATTACCATTTGCTGGAGCACTGATTACCACCACTTATGTTCACAATTATGATCATTCTGGTAATGTTCTAGTTTTATAAATTGAATATGTGGAGAGACTAAACTTTCTTATAGTTCTTTAATTGCAATGCAGATATCTTATGTTTGGAATTCTCATTTTAATTTTTAAGATTATACGGTCTCACTTTGACTTTTGTAGGTTATGCATAGCAGGTTGTGTATACTTAGTTATATGTAGTGTAATGTTGCATTATTTAAATGTATTTTTGATAGTTGTTTATAGTTTCACTGTGTGTTTATGTGATAAATTATTTTAAGTTTCTGATCCATCTAATTTAAGTGTTTGAAATAGGTTATGTATAGCAGGTTGTGTATAATTCGTTATACATAGTGCAATATTGCATTGTTTAAATTGTATTTTTTAAGGTTGTTCATAGATTTACTGTTTGTTTATGCCATAAATTATTTTAAGCTTTGGTCCATCTAATATAAGTGTTTGAAAGATTTAAATAATTCCTAATGTTGTGGAAAGAAATATTATTTAGAATCCTAATTCTGCATTGTAGGAATCCATAATAAAGTCATAAAAGTAGATTATTCCCTATTAAGTGAAGGGATGCCTCAACACTTCTCTTCCAATACACTGTAGCAAAAATCTCCACTCTGGGGTAGATATTTCAAAATGTTCAATTTGTATGTCACTGCCATAGTAGTAAGGGTTAGTAAGTTGTCAGCTTTATCTGCAATAGAGTACTATACATTGTTTCACCATAATAGAATGGTGTTGCGAATCAATCATAATGTTTTATCCTAAGTTGGCTGTGACTTCCATATTAATCAGCTAACTTCTATGGCAGCGTTTTATGGTAATCCTTCCACTCTGCAGAGAAAGCTGTACATTTGTTAAATCTTAGAAGAATGCTGAAATGTTATTAAGAAAAACACTAAAGACATACACAATAAAACCTCTTATTTGTGAACTACAGGCTTCTTCCTATGGGGATATTGTCTACTGAGCAAAGGTTTGCTAGATGGATAGTGTCCTGCATAGTCTGTTGCTACCAACAAGCAATCAAGGCTCAAAAGAGGTTGGGCAATTAAAAATGGAAATTGACAAATTAGAAAGGGCTGTAGATATAAATGACCTGAAAGAGGTGACAAAAAAGCTATAAGATACTGAAAAAAGCCACACACAATTACCAGTCATATTTGAAGGACAAGAAATTAAGAAAAATAAGAAGGGACAATAAGGACTATAGGGAAGGACATAAATTTGCCTTTACTCAAAAACATAATAATGTAACAATACCTAAAGAAAAAAAGCATTCAAGATAGAAACAGTACATTAATTCATAGCCAGTAGCAGTTCTCTGTCATCAATAGAGAGTAATGACTTGGAGGACAAAATCAACAAAGCATGTACACTTCAAGGGTCCTCGGCTTTTTTAGAAAAATTCAGGTGTTTCCAGATGGAAACCAGAGGTCAACTAATAGGAGGGAGTGAAGTCACATAAAAAACAGTGCTTTGAAGAGAATCCACGTAATGGGCATTGAAAAGGACAATCCTTTGTCGTCACGCGTCTGCCTACCTGCAAGTAAATTGGATTACTATGAACCCCAGAGTGCTCCTGATTCCTTGTGATTATATATATATATATATATATATATATATATATATATATATATATATATATTTCCAAAGGAATGGAAACTGGGTCACAGAAATCACTCGAGCCCACTTGATCAATTTGCAGGTTATTTATTTTCTGAACAGCAGAAAAGGACGACGCGTTTCGACCACGTCCGTGGTCTTGGTCACATGACCTCCGCCTCCATTACACGTTCCTTTAAAGGTACGTGTACATCGTACGATCATAGACATAAAAGAAATAAATGTTTATGGCACATAAATCATAATGTTAAAAGGGAAACAAAGCAGACGTAAATGCTTTTTTCATGCTGCAAGTGGTAAGACCTGTGGATGTGACAAGTGTGCTAATTGTCGATCTAGTGAAAACAAAACACCGTGGTGGTGTTGTGTGGTGCCGCAAATATCACTGTAGTGTATTGCTCAGTGTAATAGGGGTGCTGGGTCTAGTGCCCGTGGTGAGACTTGTTGCTAGTTATTTCTGAACAGTATGTGTAGCGATGGTTGTGTCTCTAGAGAATAGAAGTGACTTACATGTCAATTTGCCAATCACAAGCAATTCGCTGGTTGTTAAAGTATAGGTATAGTACCTAATGGCATGCAAACTGCAGTAATAGTGACTAGGAGCAAGAGTGGATGATCCGCCAATGACTCCAGTGCGCATATCAGTAGCATCGAGGTGTGGCTCACAGAAGACTCTGTGCTACACTTATCTGAAAAGATCAAAAGAAATATAGTCACATTAGCAACAATCTACTAACTAAAAAACATCAGCATGGCCGGCAATGATTACATACAGTGGTTATATGCTAAATCAAAGAAGACATCCACAGAATAAGCTACAAAATTTTTGGTTGCATAACATCTACTTGCATGGTACAAAGATTTGGAAGATTAAAAACTGAAAAAGGAAGGGAAGAGGTGGGGTGTGGGTGGACCACTCAGGCAAGTAGCATGTGTAAGGTAATGAGTCTAGAGATGGGAATACAATTCCTCGTCTTGATTTAAACCATAAGGGAATTTGGTACCTGCTAGTAAGATGAAACGTGACTCAAGTTTGCGTAGGGCAGCTTTGCGATTACCTCCCCTGAGGTTGAGTCTGACTGTATCCAGTCCAAGAAATCTGGCTTTGGTCCAGTCGGCCCCATGTTCAGTAGAGAAGTGTCTCGCTGTGCTATAACTCTGGTCGCGATTAGTAATTGCTCGTCAGTGCTCTAGAACACGCTTTTTTACAGGAAAGGTCGTGGAGCCAATATACCTGAGGTCACAAGGACAAATAATAGCATACACTACAAAGTCCGTGTTGCATGTTATCAGTTTGGAAATTTTCCAGTGAGTTTTAGTTCTCTCTAGGGTGACCTCAGAGACATTGCTGCTATTGTTGCAGGCTTTACAATTGTTACATTTGCGGAAGCCTTTGGCTTGTTTAAGCCAATTGCTTTCCTTGGGCTGTAGATGGCTATGTACTAGTATGTCTCTCAAGGATGTACTCCTTTTGTATGTTATAGATGGCATGGTACTTATTTGATTCCTTAGAATAGGATCCTGTTTCAGGATATCCCATCTGTTCTTAAGGATCTTACGTATTTGGTTAGCTTGGCTGCAGTATCGTGTTATGAACCTTATGGGTCCCTTCGTGTTCTCTTTGTGAATTCTTTTCGGTGTTACTTTGTCCAAGATCTCGTCCCTGGTCTGTTTCTCCACCCGATTCTCTGCCTGAAGCAGAGCTTTCCTAGAGTATCCCCTCTCCCTGAATCTTTCTTTCATTTCCTGATATATATATATATATATATATATATATATATATATATATATATATATATGAAACTGGCGGGGTTAGGACCATATTTCCATAAGAAAAGCCATTTTGGCTTGCCTATATCCTTGGCACCATTTTATGAATCTTTGCAAAATAGTCCCCAAAAAAGTGCCCCGGCGATCTTGTTGTGCACGGAAAGTTTCGGGGTGATCTGGTAAGTGTGTCCTGAGAAAAAGGCGGGGTAAAAAAAAGTCTGTTTGTTATGTTCTGTTATTAATTTGGTAAAGCGCATAGCTGCCCCCGGAAAGGGGCGTCCCAGCGCTGATCTCAATGCAAACAGAGAGCCAAAGGAGCTGCTGAAGAGGGGAGCAGGTTACTTTGGAAAAATATATGTTTTTATAGCCTTTCGGAATGACACATGATTTTGGATGCTTCTGATGTTAACAGGGAGGGAATTCCAGAGTTTAGGAGCAAGGACACGGAAAGAGCGCCCTCCGGCCCGGGCTCTCTTAACCCAAGGAACCAACGCCAGGTGTTGACCAGTAGAGCGCAGCTGGCGGTGGAATGTGTAGGGCGTGAGAAGATCGGCTAAAATATCGGGGCACTGGGCATTCAGGATTCTATGGGAAATGCACAGGGCTTTGAAATTAATTCGTTTCTCCACCGGGAGCCAGTGTAATCTGCGGATAAAGCTTGAAATAGAGCAGGTTCTCTGCAGGCCAAAGAGCATCCGGGTGGCAGCGTTTTGTGCCCTTTGTAGGCGATGTATCTCTGCTTTATTGGCCCCTAGGTACAGAGAGCTTGCGTAATCCAGCCTTGATAACATAGTGGCCTGAATAATGACCTGTCGGGTGTTGGCATCGAAGAATTCAAGCAGTGGTTTGAGACCGCGTAGGAGCCCAAAGCAAACTCCGGCTACCACCTTTGTTTGAGCCTGGTAGGTCAACGCAGAGTCGACCCATACGCCCAGGTTTTTACCGTCTGTTTGGGAGCAGGCGGGGGGCCTAGGGTGGACGGCCACCAGTGCTCCCTCCACAGAGGAGTGTTTTTGCCCACCAAGAGGATCTCAGATTTGCTGGCATTCAATTGAAGACAATGTTCAAAGGTGCAGAGAAGGTCCAGGGATCCTGGTCCTGGATGGAATTGCCTGCATATGTCAGTAGTTGATGGAGGAGCTTGGCTCGAGGCACTGGACCTTTCCAGCCTCATATCCGTAACTGTGCAGTGAGGGTTTGAGCATATACTCCTCCTTAGATAATATGGATGATTTCAATCATAGAGATGGTTTCCTTTTTAGGTTCTGGTGTTTTTAGAAAAAGGCAATTGTCTTGTGTTGTCTTTAAAAAATTCTTTATTAGCTACATCCTTATTGTTCCAGAAGTAATGTTTTTTGTTGTACTCTGGAGGTGATAAAATACAAAGGTCCTCAATCAGAATACAATAAACGGTGAAATTTTAACAGCAGAATGACTGTCCTGGGTCAATCCCTTGTACTGAGCGTTTATTGTATTCTGATTGAGGACCTTTGTATTGTATCAGAAGGAAACTGCTCTCTGATCTTCTGAATAATTAATAAGCCTTGAGAAAGCCCTGGTCTCATTGACCACCTAGGGCGAAACACGTGTCGGCTGTTGCACCTCCAGAGTACAACAAAAAAACAAAACAACATTACTTCTGGAACAATAAGGATGTAACTAATAAAGAATTTTTAAAGACAACACAAGACAATTGCCTTTTTCAAAAAACACCAGAACCTAAAAAGGAAACCATCTGCATGATTGAAATCATCCATATTATCTAAGAAGGAGTATATGCCCAACCCCTCACTATTCAATTGAAGACAGTTAGATGTCATCCAGTCCGCGATAGCTGTCAAATCATTTTTTATTTTTTTATTTATTAAAGATTTTATTGAACAAAATTACAGTGCGTATTGAAACATACATATTTCGTTCGCATACTCCATATATAGTCATACATTTCAAAGGGCAGCATTGATGGATTAGTAAAGCTGAAAGGGAAAAACAAGAGGGGGAAAAGAAGAGATAACAAGGGGAAAGAACAAAGGAAAATACAATTGCTAACCCCAACATAGGGGAGAAACCAGTACAGCACTGACACACAAGTAATTACAAGCCAGATATTATGTCCAACACCACAATGTCAACAGAGTGGGCAACAAAACAGGAGTACAAAAATTGACAGCAAGATATGCTGACATCTCGAAGGGCCAAACTTTGTGGCTACAGTTTTCAGCGTAACTACCTATACCACAAAACAACACATGCAATGTAATTCAATATACCTCTAAGGCTCAGTTGCATTGACATTTAGCGGGACCTGAGACCGAGCCCAGTCCTGGAAAGGACTCCAGATATCCCGGGGTCTGGAGGCCTCTGGCATCAGCTCCCAGAATGTTTCGAGCTGTTCCTGACAGTGTGTAACAACAGCAATCCAAGATTTTATTTTTGGAACCCCCGCTCTCCCCCAGGACACGGCTACTCGTCTCTTCGCCAGCAGAAGTAGCATCGCAAGTAGGCGTCTAGACAATTTTCCTTGTACCCTACCCGGTTATTCCAGGGAGGCTGATAAGGCTTATCAAAAAGATTACATGTAGTGTTAGACAGTGAAACCAAACATTGCTGTACTGTGACCCCAACCCTATCCCCCCCACCCACACCAACCCCCCAATTAGGTTGAGCTAAAACATCCCCACCCTCCCCCAACTTCAAAAGAACCCTCCAACGTATACATGAGGGAACCATAATGGGAGATTTCACTTGGGGCGAGGAATCTCCGGCATACACACTGGCTTGAAACCAGGTGGCTGAGCATGTTATTAAGAGTACATTTAAGGATCTCTGTTACATCAAAATAAGTGATCAGCCAGGGATCAACCATTAACCATCAACTATCAGTCACCAGCTGCCAGCCACCAGCCACCAGCCACCATCAGCCACCAGCCTTCCCGCTTCCAGCTTGACCTAGCTCGATATACCTCTACCCGACATACCTCTACAATGCGTGTTACAGCGTCTGGTGCCCCGCTGGTGCCTCCGCTTCAGCGGCACAGTACGGTTTCTTTATTGCACCGCGCTGCACCAGCTACAAGCTACTCCCATTCACATTCACATTCCCCTCATAACCATCTTGCACCTCTAAGCCTGGGAGATTCGCAGCTGACACCACAGAACAGACCAGAAAGTGGGCACTCGGGGCAAAGGTGGAAAAGGTGGTGGAAAAGGTGGTGGAAAAGAGGAAAGTGGAAAAGAGGAAAAGAGCAAGGAGCAAAAGGACGAGGACGAGGCGAGCAAGGGTCAAGGGGAGATAGAGAGCATTAAGAGGATCAAGACGGCCAAGACCAATTAAGGAAAAGAAGCGATGAGGTCGGGGAAGTCAAGGGACCAACCGCCACTTGTTAATCCTATCAAAAGAACAAGGAGGACAAATAAGAAACTCAAAAGAGACCTTATGAGGGTCAGTGAGGATAACCTGAGGAAAGGGGTGGAGAAGGAAGATGCACTCTTGATCTCTTTGACCCCTCTGACCCCTCCACTTACAAGTCCACAACCTCTTTCAGACAGCAAACTGAGAGGAGCAGCAAGTGCATCTAACCTGCCTAGACTTGGCTACCAACCGAAAATCTACACAAAGTTTTCATTTATCAAAGATGTCGGCTCAGTCATATGTCTGAATAGCCGCAACGCAAGCAGCCTGCCAACCCTGCTGGAACCCAGCAAGGCCCTTCCCCCTAAGCAACAAAGGCATCCGGAGAAGGAGTCGGATCCCAAAAGAGAAGTTGAAGGTGGAGAAGAGGTGAACGATTTGGAAGGGGCAGCCCACACAAGCAAAGCAGAGTCCAAAATGGGGCTCGAAAATGCTGTTCCCTCGAGCCCAAAAATGCAGGACCAGGAGCAGGATCGGCAGGATGCAAGACTAATGCCAAATGTCATTGGGCAAGGAAGCAAAACTAAATATGAAAGCGAGTGACAAGGCCTCTGCCCAAGTCCCGGTTCAGAAAAGGAAAAATACCGGAAAATGAGTCCTCCAGGTCCAGCAAGCCTTGGCGCAACAGAACCGCCAGATGACGGCGTAGGCCCGCTGGGCAATACCGAAGGACAAGCAGAGCCAGCGACTAAAGTGCCCAGGAATCTTAATACACCAAATAAGGGTGACATAACAACCAGAGGATATGGTGATCCTATACCTCAAGCGGAGTCAGAGCGCGACAAGAATATATTCCCAATGCCTGATTACATGGGGACACGGCAAGAGAACACCAAGGGAAAGAGAGATCTCATATCAGTTGATACGATAGAGAGAAGGTCTCCACACACATCAATCTCACTGCAATCTTCAGTGCAAGAACGGCACATACCTCTTTTAACTGACCATCAATCAGATCAACACCTCGAGGAACTAAAGACAAGCCACGCTGCTAGTCAAATGCAAACTCAAATTTCAGGCCAAGTCACCCCATTCACTTTACCATTGCAGATCATGGACACCGAATCCTCGTATCTCACTCATGAAGAGTGGGAAGAATTGGTAGCCTCCTATTCCGCGGCCCCACATGAGGAACTCCCAGATTTGAACAATAGTGCCCCAAACCCCAAATCCGGCAAGGAAACATCACAAGCAAAAGAAGACATTTGGGCATCTCTTTTGCATACAATGCAAATGTCCGTAACCGTAATCCAATATCAATCGGACAAGATGGACCTCCAATTGTCTGTCCTCAACTCGCTTTCAATCTTCGTTGCCAATATTGACGGCAAGTTAGCAGAGCTCAATAATTTGGTCAAAAGGGCACAAGCAGAGACAAAACTCGTACAAACTAACTGCTCATGCATAACAATCATAGACAAATTGGCCACACTTCCAACGGCAATGGGTAATCTCCTCTCAGACATCAGGGAGGCTACAAAGAATAATTCACCACCGGGATTGGACCAGCCAAGAAATAAAGCATGGGCGTCACAGAGTGTAGGCTCTTGGGCATCAAGGCTGGCGACCCCAAAATCTACTCAAGAAGCACATCAGGGGTGGGAAGCCGCTGATTCAACAAAGCAAGGACCAAACAGGAGCTTGAGTAACGGAGGATGCCAAGTGTCACCACCTATTAACACAACGCCACAGGAGAAACCCTCAAAACAAAGAATCACCGGAACACTTCCGGGCTACAAAACCGGGAGAAAGCAGAGAAGGAAGGGCCGTAACCAAAAGAAAAAATCCCCACAATACTCAGGGGCAAGAACAACAGTACGGGGGATATGACATCGGAACCAACAAGAGATATATTATTCCAGAACTGCAATGAAATAGATAAGGATCATGATCTAAATGAAACTTCAAACAAAAAGGAGAGGCAAAAGACCAAGAATAATACCACTCGTAATGGAAAAACGGCCTCTAGCGCCATTCACAAAAATGAAGCAGGTCACCTTCAGAGGAGCAATGAAATAGATAAGGTCCATGACCCCAGAGGAAGTTCGAACCAGGAAGAGATGCAAAAAGAGAAATATAGCACTCGAAACAGCAAACTCGTTTCTAGCTCTGCTCACAGAAATGAAGAAGGTCAACTACAAGGGGCCACAATAACATCAGTAATTATCACCGGCCTAGAGTCAACACAGGCAAAGGAAAATAGCGCTCAAAGTCGTGGAGTTTCGAACGAGGGAAACCATGGCTTAGGGGACGCTCTCACTATCACTCAGGACAGTCCAACACTCGAGATGGGGCAGGCAGACAGCCCCACAATCGTGTTCTTCCCGGAGTATAAATCAAAGGACCCGACAGACACCCTTAATAGGGGTAATATACTACGCTTACTGAATTCCATAATCAGCCTAAAAAATATATCCACCAGTGACTTGGAGTCAGTTGAGTTCATAGAATCATTGGATTGCTCGGGGCTGAAGCAACAAAAACTGTTTGGTCAACAGCAGAAGTGGCTCAGAGAATACTAAATGAACAAGCCAAGTTCAACACCTGGGGTATAAAGCTCCAACCATTCTCAAAACCAAGATACCCCGATCCCCTGGCACCTGTCAGCCAACAACGGAGAGAGGAAGGTCAAGCCAAACCGAATCCACGATTACTTTCGGTACTGCGTGGGGCTCGCAGCAATACCCCCGACATCCCAGATCACAGAGAGCGACGTAATAAGAGGTCATTTGTCACGAAAAGCCCAGTCCACCAAGACTGGAACTGGCTCTCCAGGACTATAAATGTCAAAACAGAAAATCAATGACAAAATAAGTTCAATGACGAGAACTCTCGTAACACTCTTAAACTGTGCTCTTGGAATATCAATGGCCTAGGAGATAAGTTTACAGACACGGAACTTTACACCTATCTGCAAAGATTCGATATCATCGCACTGCAAGAAACGTGGTCCGATAACCCGTCAGCACTTTCTGGTTACAACCTGAACTTCATTCCTCCCACGCAAAACGCACTGTTTGGTCATAAAAAGGGTGGCCTTGCTATATACAGTTATATAGGGAGCATTTATGCAGTAGTGCCCCTTGCACACAAGCTAACCCCGCCAAATGTAATGCAAGCGCTACGAATCTCTATTCGGGGGAGGGCTGAAAAGGAAGACATAATTTTGATAAACCTCTACTTACATCCCCGAGAAAAAACCAGCGGTGCGCAGCAGTTGAAAGAAGAGCTCACAAAACTATTAAACGTTGAGCAAACAAACAGTTGGATTATCAGTGGGGATTTTAATCTAAACATGCTTAGCAACCCAACTATAGACACCATCTATGAGGAGGATCCTTTCACCTGGGAGCCAAACTCTCAAGATAACACCTCTGGGGGCAGAAGCTCGAAAACAGCCCGGAGACTTCTCTCAACACTAGAAGAGCTGGGCTTTCGAGCACTTAATGGTAGACTCCCAGGGGATCGCCCTCAAACAGCAACCTTTCACAGTACAACGGCCAGTTCCACAATTGATTTCACATTCTTTTCATGCAGTTTGTATCGAAGGACAAGGGATTTCCATATTGGCTCACTAGACTACAGCGACCATCTGCCCCAGGAAGTCACGATTGATGCCATTTCAATAGTAAGCCCACCTACAGCTAAAGCACACAGCTTAGAATATACTGTGAATGAGAGGCGGGTAAAATGCAGAACGGATGACCCACAAAGTCTCTTACTTCACGCTAAACAGGTATTAGGCGAAGTGCATACCGCAACAACAGATTTAATTGAGAGCTGGCAGAAGTTTTCAAAAATATTACGAAATAAAACAGGAACAAAAAAGGCAATGACCATGCAGAAGGGGCGGACAAAGCGATGAGGCATAAGAGCCACTTAAATTTTAGAAACAACATTCATCTGAAAAAGCTTAAGACTTTGATCAACCAAACATTTCGAAGATTAAGGATAGACCCTGCCGCTCAACAAGATCTGAGACGACTAAAGGGGGACCGCAGGAAGTTGATCTGGCGACTTAAACCAGAAACAGAAGAGACTCTGTGGGCCAAACGTTTACATGATATTAAAACCGGCAACAGTGCACAGTTTTGGCAAAAGATCAATGATCTGACTAGCGAGCGGAGTCAGGGTATTGATTCTTACGCCACAGAAGAAGCATGGACAGTTTTTCTTGGCTCACATTTTAATGAAACACAAGAAATCAGGCAAGGGCCACACAATCCTGTCCATGACTCTAAAGTCTTGCTACTACAAATCAAAGAAAACCAGGCACCAGAACAAGAAATCTCAACTACGACTGTGCAGATCTGTAAAAGAATATCAAAAAGAAGACGAGAGGGCGCGCCAGGGCCAAATGGGATCCCCCCCATTTTGTTTAAACAAGAGCCGGAATTTTGGGCCGCTGTCCTAAAACCAATGTTTGATAAGATCTTACAAACGTCAATAATCTCATCAACCTGGAGGGGGGCCATCATCTCCCCAATCTACAAAAAAGGAAACAGGAATGACCCGAGAAGCTACCGGCTAGTATCCCTACTTGACAACGAGGCCAAATACTTCTCGGGCCTATTACTCCAGGAACTAACATCATGGGCAGCAGAAGCTTCCGCAATCCCATACAATCAAACCGGCTTCTGTAAAAATACAGGGACGACTACCAATATACTAGCTCTATCCCTAATGATTGACGCCGCTCTCGCAGTAAAGCAACCCCTACACCTGTGCTACATCGATTACAGCACTGCATTTGACCACGTTAATAGAAACCTTCTGTGGCAAAAATTAAAAACGATGAACATCCCTCCACAGCTCTTAAACCAGCTAATTCTCTTGCATAGCGACACGTGGGTACAAGTTAAACTAGGTAATGGAGAATATCTATCGAGGAAGATCCCAACAAGCACAGGGGTTAAACAAGGCTGTGTGCTAGCCCAAACACTTTTTAATCTATTTATGGGAGAGCTATCAACCTTGCTGAACGAAAGCAACGCGCATGCACCTAAGTTAGGGGGCACCCAGCTGTCCAACCTTTTCTACGCAGATGATCTGGTACTAATTAGCCGCACCCCGGTAGGTTTACAGCGGCTGTTGGATATTACGTCACGATACTCTGCAATAAATATGCTTAGCATTAACCAAGAGAAATCCAAAGTCATGTGCATTAACACCCATAAAAAGAGAAGAACAAATAACTGGTTTCTGGCTTCCAGGAAGCTGGACACCGTTTGTGAATACAGATACTTGGGGGTCATTATAGATGACAAGGGCAACTTCAAGCCACAATGCGAGGCCATAAAAAAGAAAGGTCTAATGACTGCGGTAGCTTTAAGAAACTTAAAAAACAAGATCACTGGCCCAAGCCTCCACCCTCTTATTAAGGTAATTCAAGCTAAACTAATTCCAGCCATTACTTACGGCAGTGAGACTATGAGAGGGAGGGATGCTGCTACAGTCGACGGCACCGTAGCAAGAGCACTGCGCATGATCTTCGGCCTGCCAAGTTACACATCTCCCGCACAGATGAGGCTTGAATTCGGGCTCCCAAGAGAAGAGATGGCACGCCAAGGATCATACATAAAAAGCTGGCATAAAATAAGCAGGGGAGAGCCGAAAACACTAAAGGCTCTCCTGTGGAAGGAGCTACAAACCAAAGAAACTTGCCCTGCAAGGCTATATCTGGAGGCCGCCATCAACCATATGGGGCTACGACAGCTTTGGGAACTCCCAGGGGCCCCGGCGGGCTTTAAAAAAGTAGTTAACAAGACTGTCAGGAAAGAATCACTCTGGCAGGACAAAGCGTCCCTGGTAGAGCGTGCACATGGCTGGCTTACCGTTCAATCCTACATTAAACTCGCACCCCACAGATACCTCCAGACTGGCTTCTCAAAAAAAACTAAAGAGAAGTTTTTGAAGCTGCGCCTAGGGCTGCTGCCATCGGCAAATCATCTACCCCCCTGGCTACGCGCTCAGACACCAGCAAAGTGCCGTCTTTGTGGAGAAGGTGAAGAAAACATAGTGCATCTGATAACTATCTGTAGGGAACTACTACAAGAACGACGGGACCTCTTGAGACCGCTTTTCAACAGAAAACGGATACGGTCTTGCAGGCAAGCGGTGTTGGCATGCTTTTGCGGTGATGACATCCAACTGAGTTGCCGGATGGTAAAATTTCTAGCCGCCGCTGAAGCACGCCTCAAAAATAAAAAAGTATTTCAAGGAAATAGGAGTATGGATGCAGAGGAGAACATACCGTCTTGACCCACACGGAGAAAAGTTCTTGAATGCTTCAGCGAAGAAATAGGAAATACAGCGTTGATAATCGGACCTCTATTTTTTACTCTGTTTTAATGAGCGCTTTTCAGAACTACACGTTTTGAACATTTGATGGACCCAAAGAAGAATAGTTTAAGATCATGCGGTGGGTTATCTCATGCCTCCCTCTTGCATTGTAGGCTCTAATAACTAGCTGGTCTGATATGGAGACCCAGCAAGCTTAAATCACTCTGGGGGGGTTAACCCCTGCTGCCCCGAAACAACCGCCAATGTCCTCTCTCGCAACAAGTACCCGTAATTTCTTAGACCTTGTCAGGCTTACTCTGGCAAGAAGCTCTGTGTCCAGAAATAACTGTAATTTAAGCACACTTTGCATTTTGCGCTAAGCCCCAAGTGCCAACCATTAATGCATTGTACCCCCCTCTGATGATCTTGGAATTATATACTTTCCACTGCTTAGCCCATGCCAGGCTGAGTTTGGAAAGATGTCTATTCCTAGAAATATTTGTAAATTAGCACCCAAGCACGAACTTTAAATATGCCCTGATTTTTCCGTCTAATACATCTGCAAGGCAATTTCGCATAGAAAGATCTGGCTAACTGCTCTTAACTCCAGTACAACCCCACTTGGGCATTGAGGAATGAAAACACTCCCACTGCCCTTCGGTTGCCTGACCAAGGCTCTTAGTGACTAGCGCGCATGGCACTTTATTCCCCACTGAACATCCCCTGTGGTATAAGAGGCTCCAATAGAGGAGGCTCTGGGTTAGCCTTTAGGGATATTTGAAGCCTATAAACTACTAATTACATGTTTTTATAGTTTTTACTGTGTACTTTGAACAAGTAGTCTTTTAGTGATGACCTTCTTTTGTAATTTGTTGTTCTCTCCTTTCTTTTAGCTTGAAACTGTGTCAAATGGAGATTGTTTGTAATGGTTTTAATTAACTGCACAATACATTTTTACTTACTTACATCAAAATAAGAGCAAAGTGGTTAAACAGTGGGGGGCGCTATACTTCAACAAATCTTTACCACAGAGTAACGAGACAACCCTCTAACTTCTTACCACCAGGCTTAAAAGCCCAAACAGTACCAGTAGGCCGCCAGATCAGTTATTGTCACTGAGGGTCCCTTCTGTTCGTCCAGATGTTTTCGTCAGGCGTTTGTTTCCAGCAGCGTGTTTGGAATACTTTAAGGCTGATTTGGCGTCTGTAAAGATGTGTTGGCTGCCTTCATGGGTGACTTCAAGCTTTGCCGGATACAGAAGTGCGTAGGAGAGTCCCGCCTGTTGAAGGATGCGCTTGACGCTGTCAAATCATTTTTAAATTTGATCACGTCCTGTGCGGAGTTATCAGATAACCCAACCACTAACTGTGTGTCATCCATGTAGGAGACCACAGTAAGGCCCCTGTCCTTGGCCACTGCTGCCAGGGGTTGAATGTAGATATTGAATAAAGTAGGGCTCAAAGTAGAGCCTTGTGGAACCCTTTGGCGCACAGCGTGCGTCTGAGAGCAAAAGGGGAGGGCAATCACTTGGAAGGATCTCTCAGCTAGAAAGGAGGAGAACCAACTCAAAGCCGAGCCACCGATGCCAATATCCTCTAAGCGCTGCAAAAGGATCTAATGGGACACTGAATGCAGCAGTCAGATACAGAAGGATCAGCGCTGAGGCACGTCCTTCACCCAGTGAGCTCTGCCGGTGTTCCGTAACAGCCAGAAGGGCGGTTTGAGTACTGTGTCGTGGATGGAAGCCATTTTGGGAGGGGTCTAGCAGATCGTTGGCTTCTATGAGAGTGGTGAGAATGGAGTTAATATAAGATTCAGTGACTTTAGATACCAGAGGAAGAAGAGAGATAGGGCGAAAAGTCTCCGGCTTGGAATCATCCAAAGTGGGTTTTTGAGTAGTGGAATCACCTTTGCGTGTTTCCAGGCGATGGGGACTACAGCAGAGGACATAGAAAGTTTTATGAGATCGCAGAAGGGGGGAAGGAGCTGAGGTAGAAATTTCTGAAACTGATCAGGTTTGAGGGGATCCACTGGGGATCCTGATTTAATTTTATTGCAGATGACGCGCATTACTTCCTGGGAGAGTGCAGGAAAAGTGGAGAGTGAAGGGGCAGCGCTAATCAGAGTTGGGGAGCCTGCCTTAATCGCAGTGGGGGGAAAGGTTTTGTAAATGTCCTCAACCTTCTTAACAAAGAATGAGGCTAGTGCCTCACATTGCTGTTTGGAGGAGAAGGGGGATTTATTGGGTTGCCCTGAAGATTTGAGATCATTAAGCAAGGAAAAGATACATTTTGCAGGATTGCTGCTATTTTCGATTTAATCTCCAAAATAGTCGGCTCTTGCTTTCTGAGTGGATTTATGGTAATTTTTAATGGCCACTCGATATTGCACTTTCAGGACTGGGTCATATTGCCGTCTCCATGCCAGTTCCAGGGCTTTGCAAGTTTTCCTGGCCTGGGCCAGATTGTCTTGGAACCATGGACTGGACTGTGTTCTACGACAATTTGCAGGGATGCAAGTATCGAGGGAGTGCGTGAGCCAGTCATACAGAACGCTATCTGCCCTTTCAGGGTTATCTGGGAGATTTGGCCTTTGACTGAGTAGGAGGTCACGAAAGTGGTCAGCATCCAGTTTATGCCAGGGGCGCTTTAGAACGGGCTTCCGTGGGACATCCTGAGGAGGGCCTATAACCTGTAATGTCATAGATACCAGATGGTGGTCGGACCAGCTCATGGAAAGGGACGGACTGACTGTTAGGGCAGGTATATTAGAGAAAATAGGATCTAACAAATGCCCTGCTGAGTGTGTGCTATTCGGGACGCATTGCGTTAGTTGAAAAGCAGCAAGGTCCGCCAGGAAATTGCCAATCTAACTGTCTTGGCTTGCTTCTAGGTGCAGATTAGGATCACTGATTATATTAAAATTAGCCGACCTGGTTGCTAGTAGGCCGGACACAGTGATTAGGGCTTCCCTAAAATCTTTGGAAGGCCCTGGGGGGCAGTAGATCAAAAGCCCAGACAGGGTTACGTTATTGTTAAGGGCAATTTTGAAAAGTGCACATTCACAGTCCACAATAACCTCCTTAGTCAAAATGCAGGTATAGCAAGTTTTAAAAATAATTGCAATGCCACCACCCCGGCCCACTCTATTCAGTGTCTTTATAGTGTAACCCTGGGGCAGAGCCAATGTTGGCTCGGCCTCCATATCTTTAGTGAGCCATGTCTCGGTAAGGAAAAGGATATCAGGTATCTCATCCTGAATTAAGTCAAACACGTCAGCGAAGTGTTTAATGAGCGAATGGCAATTTAAACTAAGGAATTTAAAGGCAGGCGGGGGAGAGGGTATAGAGATTGTGGCTGCTAATGTTCTAAAACTGCAGTGTGTGCAAAGAAAGGGGCTCTCTGAAGGGGCGCAGTTCTGATATGCACATTGACAAATCCCAGTTCTGATAGCAACCAGGTCATCCCGTGAATAAGACAGTCTTAAGGGGACTTAAGGGGACCAAAGAGGCAGCATGTCTGGCATCTGGCGTCGTCCAGGCGCGTACAGGTGCAGACGGGCTTGCCTTTGGCACACCTTTTGGCGTCCGCACTATGGCCGGCATCAATTAGTCGAGGGGCAAAACTGGCTCCTCCCGGTCTATCTCCTGATTGGTTGGAGGCCACCAATCAGCGCTGTGCCTGGCCATAGCGGGAAGCAAGTTACCCAACAACAGTTAAAATCACACTGAAGACCCCGTAAATGTAAAAACATAGAATGCAGGCGAAGAGCAGCAGAGAAGCGTCAGGTAAAGTGCCCTGTTTAGTAATAAAATCTGCACGTCTGCGCTATGGCCGGTATCAAGTAGACGGGGGCACAACTGGCTCCTCCCAGTCTAGCTCTTGATTGGTTGGAGGCCCCCAATCAGCGCTGTGCCTGGCCGTAGCGGGAAGCGGGACACAAGTTACCCCACAACAGTTAAAATCACACTGAAGACCCTGTACATATAAAAACATAGAATGCAGGCGAAGAGCTGCAGAGAAGCGTCAGGTAAGGTGCCCTTTGTAGTATTAAAATCTGCGCGTCTGTGCTATGGCCGGTATCAAGTAGACGGGGGGCACAAGTGGCTCCTCCCGGTCTAGCTCCTGATTGGTTGGAGGCCGCCAATCAGTGCTGTGCCTGGCCTTAGCAGGAAGCGGGACGCAAGTTACCCCACAACAGTTAAAATCACCCTGAAGACCCCGTAAATGTAAAAACATTGAATGCAGGCTAGGAGCAGCAGAGAAGCGTCAGGTAAGGTGCCCTGTTTAGAATTAAAATCCCATTATGTTTCCCATGTTAATTTCCATAGGAACTTTACACACAGCTACAGCCCGAACTGCTGAACGGAATTTGGTAGAAAGTTAGATGTTGGTCTAGGGAAGCGCCATTTTGTGATTTGGTGTGAATTCGTTCAGTAGTTGCAGAGTTATTAAAAGACATTTTCCATTGTATATATAGGGACGCGGACGATCCGTGACCCCTCCCGATCTCATGCTGAGAACTGATTGGCTGTCAACAATTCAAACCAGGAAGTGTTGGCAGCCATCTTGGGACTCGGCTTGAGACGAGTCCCATAAAAAAAGGTTACAAAAAAAAAAAGGCGGCAAGGTAGGAATACCCAGACCCCTTAGGCCTCTTGGGGAAGTCCCACAGGGACCCCACAGGGCCCCAAAAGCATTTTTTGTTTAATTTTTGGCGAGAGCCGCATTTGATCTGCAGCTTCCGCCGAAAATTAAAAAAGAGAAATGCAGGTTCTCGTGCTTCTCGATTTTTAAGGCCCCGGGTGGGCCAGGTCCGGGGGCCTGAGGCCATTATTATATTAAACAAATGGTGGGTCTTGCTGACCTCCCCGGGGACGGCCACCTCCCAGGGCTATTGTAATATAAAGTGGGGGAAAACCTCCTTCCTGGGGCTATTTACACTTGTAATGGGGGGCCTCATGGACCCCCCGGATCCCAGGGACCACCACCTCACAGGGCCAAATGTGATTTTAAAAAATGGGGAGAGGGACCACACAGCCCCCCTTCTGGGCTGGTCTCAGCCTCGGGGACTGCCACCTCCCCAGGGCAGGCCCTACACCATACAAAGGAGGGGGGCTGCACGGCCCCCCTCCTGGAGCCATCGATGGCCCCGGGGACCAACACCCCCGGAAAGGCCCTACACCATACAAAGGAAGGGGGCTGCACACCCCCCCTCCTGGAGCCATAGATGGCCCCAGGCACCACCACCCCCAGAGCCGGCTCTTGCTATGTCCCGGGGTGCCCACCCCTGGGTCATAGCTGTTTACTGTGGGCTGGCGTGAACTTTACCGCTCCCACCAAGTCACAGCAAATGCTACGCTTCCAGCAAGTGAGAGCTGACAAAATGCTATTGCTTGCTGACACGGAGTAGAATTGTTTTCAGACATAGGGAGCTGCATGTTTAGCAGCTCCCTATATCTGTAAGCAATGCCTGCTCCCACAGGAGGCAGAGCGCTGGAAGAGACCGCAGGGGCATTCAGGTTCCACCTGCGGTCCCAGTGGAGACTGGGTGCCCTGGGAGCACACAGCAGACATGGCTAGGCCCCAGGGGATGGGATCCCCTAGGCCGAAATCAGCCCAGGGAGAGTGTCCATATGGACCCCTCCACATTAAACAATATATAAATCAAATGGTAGAGGGACAGTGTCCCTGGGGCCAAAATCGACCTGGGGAAGGTGTAGCACGAGGCCCCCTTTCCCTAATAAAGTTTTTTTTAAAAGGCCAGGCCGGGGAAAGTTACCAGAGGCCCCACGCCTTTTAGCAACCACTCTGCAAAATGGCCTCCTGGCACACAACTGGTTGGAGGATGAAGTCCCCTTGCCTGCTGAGGGTCCTAGGGGGTCAACAACCCATCCTGTTACCTCCAGTATGTCCAACACAGTGGGATTGCTGAGAGCTCATACGAGGCTCCGCCCCCTTTCTCAACCACTCTGCAAACGCACCTCCTGGTACACTACTGGTTGGGGGATGAAGTCCCCTTGGATGTGAAGGTCCTTGGGGCCAGAAACCCATCCTGTTACCTCCAGTAAGTCCCACACAGCGGGATTGCTGAGAGGTAATTGAAGGCCCTACCCCCTTTGTCCACCACTCTGTAAACACACCTCCTGGCACACTACAGGTTGGGGGATAAAGTCCCCTTGGATGCTGAGGGTCCTTGGGGGCCAAGAACCCCTCCTGTTACCTCCAGTAACTCCCACACAGCAGGATTGCTGAGAGCTGGTTAGAAGCCCCACCCCCTTGCTCCACCACTCTGCAAACGCGACTACTAGTTAGAAAAACATAGAAATTCATTTAAAAAACCAAAGGTTAGGGGCGTGGCTTGAGCGCACGGCGAGATGGCCGCTCTCTAGAGAGGCTCTGCCCGGCTGAGCCCTAATCCGCCCATCATCCGCCTATTACATAGCACTTTGGAGCTGAAAACCGAGTGCCCCTTACCTCTGGGGGATCCTGCACGAGTGGGAGCTAACTTTGACGCCGAGCTCCGCTGCTGTGACTGCCGACGAGTGGTGTCTGGTCCCGGCGGCCGCTTCACAAAATGGCGGCTCCCGTGCGGCCCTGAGGTCGGCGCGCTGCGGCTACATTGGAAATCCCAGTGCCCGTTGTGGACTCTCTGGCTGCCTGCGAGACTGACCCTGATCGTGGTGCACGCTCGGTGCCCGCGAGTGATCTGCTCCTCGTGCGAGGCGGGCTGTGCCCCTGCTGTTGGAGGAGACGGCTGAGTGGTGCCTCTGAGGATTTGGGGCCTGCGGATCCTGCTTCGCCCGATCGGGGCTGTGCGAAGGAGCTGTGCGGATTCCTGAGCACTCGGCGCCCGCGGCGGTGAGTGGGGGGAGGCCTGACCCCTGGCCGGTGTCTGTGGAGGCGGCGCGGGTAGGGGTTCGGGCCACGGCCCGTGAGCTGTGGCTGGGCGCTGGTGCGTGCGGGAGAGTTGCGGGCTGCATTGGACGGTGGCTGATTTGCAGTTACAGCGCGCTGCTACTCGTGGTGCTGCCTGGCGAACTGTGAGTGGCATTGGAGGTGCACATGAGACATCGCATTGGGATTGCTGCTGACGTCCTGTGTTTACATCGCGACTGATGGTATCGGTGGGCCCGCTGTGAGATAACTGGAAATGGTGGTAAACTTGCTCGGGGCAGCTACTCCTCCCTAATCCACTGATTTAGCTGGTGATTCCTTGTCACAACGCTCTACACCTCTATGGTCTCCAGCCCCTGATATGGATGTGGCTGTGCTGATATTTCATTAGTAGTGGCCTGCCCATTGCCTGTGGGCCCCCCGTACCTGGCGCTGCAGCCACCCGGTGTGGCTGAGGCACAACCTCATAGCTATAGTGCTTTCGTCTAACGACCTGTGGCTTGAAGAGCTCTCTTGCAGGTGGCCTGCGTACCCCTGGTGTCCTTGATCCACGCAGATCTCCCTATCTGTGCATATTGAGTCTGTGGTCCTACGTACCTCTCCTGCTATTACCATGGGGAGGACTGATAAAACCCAACCTCGCCTCACTTTTGAGGTGCACAAATCCTCTAAGACTTCGCAGAGGGCTGCCTCGGACTCTGAAGCCGACGCCACGGCTGCGGGGCCTCCCACCCTTGAAACAACGCTGCTGGCCATGCAGCGCAGCCTGCAGTCCATAGAGGGGACGATGGCTGCCGTGAACCACCGATTGGACCACATGTCATCACAGCTTGAAAAGCAAAATACCCGTATGGGAGAAGTAGAACAGCGCGTGTCTGCGATGGAGGACGGCCTGGGTGAGGTTACAGGGAAGACGCTGAATATGGAGAAGGTTCTATCCATTATCCAGGCGAAGAGTGAGGACTTGGAGGCCCGCTCCCGGCGGAATAACATTCGGATCACGGGCCTTCCGGAATCCACGAATGTTGGCAAGATGGAGCTATTCGTGGAGAACTTGATCAAGGAAATCTTTGGTTCTGAACAGCTATCCCCCATATTTGTCGTTGAGCGGGCGCACCGATCCATCGCTGCACGGCCTGTCCCAGGTGCTCCCCCTCGCCCAATTATAGCATGCCTGTTGAATTACAGAGACCGTGATGTTATTTTACGTATGGCCCGCGACAAGGGTAACATTGTGCATCAGGGCAATTCTCTTTCGTTCTTTCCCGATTTTACAGTCGCTGTTCAGGCCGCGAGGAGGGAGTTTGGCGCTGTGAAAAAGTTTTTGCATTCCGAAGGAGTTCCCTACGCTATACTTGGCACGCCTACGTATTGGTCCTGAAGGAGATTCAAAAATTTTCACTAACCCCAAAGCTGCTCTGGAACACGCTAAACATCTGAAGCGGGCGCGGCGAGAGTCTCAGGTGCTTTCGGACAATGAGGAACAGTGAGCGCAGGATTGTCTGTTTTTTTGTAATGTGGCTCTATTGACAGTCTGTATATAATGCTGTGATGTTGTCTCTAACAGCTCCATTTTGTTTCCAGGTTGACATATTTGGATCTCACTGCCTCAACAAGTTTCTCTCTTACCGGGGTTTGTGGTACACAGTATTACAGTGTGATAGGCATAGCTACCAGGAATGCTCAGCCACCTCCTACTCGCTAGGAGGCTAGACGCGCTCTGATGCCCCCACATGGGAGTACCCCATCTGAGCTTGTTTGTTTTCTGGGTTTGGTAGGGCAGGGCTGGGATGGCTTTGGCGAGTTGGGGGCGCTGAAGTGGGTGGGGGGTTGGGCAGTGGGGGTAGTGATCCAGCGGGTTACTAGCAACAAGCATTCATACACAAAATACTCACTTGGGCCCATACATTCATACTACGCTAGCAATTTCCGCTGGTGGGTCAGTTGGTACTCTTTAACAAATCCCTGCTACCAATTACCTTCTGATTGAAGAGTAATGACTTACCAATGAATCCTTTGCTAATTGGGAAATTTAAAATGAGTGACATTCCATACAATTCATAATTTCTAAATAATCACAAAGTCAAGAAGTTTTAAAATGTCTATCTAAAGATTTAGCAGAGTAAAATACAAAGCCACATAGTACTTAAATCAAATATCAAGGAGGAAGCATAACAATGATTTATCGATTAATGACGGTCCCTTAGGAAAAGAGAAGATAGAGACAGCAGCGCAACTAAGGTTTGCATTTATATTTACCTAGTGCGAGAACCAAACCCCTTGGCCAAGGAGTTGGAAAGATAGGACCCTGGAAGGATGAAGAGCAAAAGACTCCTCCCGGATCAGGACAGGACCGGTGACCTCTCTACCCACGACGCCTGCGTCGTTCCCCTCTCTGGTACTTCTCTTCTCCTCGATTCTCCCGTTTCTTCCTTCTAATGGATTCCGCCGCCCCCACCTCAGGACCTCTCTGGACAGCGGTTCAGTCTGCAATCGAACAGCCTCTCTGCTCCTTCAGCTGTGCTTAAGCTTGAATGCGCGTAATGCTTGTGCTAACTAATTTGCTAATTCTATATCTATTATACCCTTCTACGCCCATGTACCTCCCCTTAATGTTGCTAACTTATGGGGCCACTACTTCTGATTGGACGGGGACAGGGGTTGATCCTCACACCATATTGATTTAATTCATTTTCTTAAAGCCCTTTGTTTTAGAATACCGCCCCTCAAATTTAATACATTTGCTTTATTTCCCACCCGTCTTATGACAAAGTTTGTGCATTTTCATGTACATTGTTACAATTTTATAAGGACATTCATGAATATGACAATATTGGCCATCAGGTCACGGCCTTGGACGACGTCCAGGTTGACTTCATCCCTTTCCGCTCTGGGCAGTCTTTCAAGGAGCATGCGCAGAACCAACGTCATTCGAGTTTTCAGTTCACCAACCCCAGGCCCAACATTTACGAACTAATAAAGTCAAAGAAGAAAATATTAAAATCACAAATAAAATGTTTCACGGTATACCCACTCTGTCTATTCTATTCCCTTTTACTTATAAACTTTACCCGCATTAGTAGCGTTAGAATACTACCATTTAAACAAAACATAAGAGCAAGCTGTAGCATGTGAGAACATATAGCAGCCATTTTAAATCACACTGCGCAGAAGCAAGAATTTTCCCACCAAGCAAAGAAAGACGTCACACCACGTGATATGGTTGAGACATGCACAGTAAAGTTCCCGCGTTTTAGCGGCCATTTTAGAATAGACAAGAGTTACTTGTTAGTAAAAACACATAGGCAAGCTTCCTTGCTATTTGTATTTGTGTGTGCAATAGTTAGTATGAACAATACAATTTAATACATTAATACTTTAAGAGGACTGCATCCGAGCAAGTCTCATTTGTGAGTCCTTGCTCCATCAATCCCCTCTCTGATGGCGTTTCTGAGCCATCAAAATACTACCCACAACCAGATGCCAACATTTAGCATATTATGGTTTCATTTTCATTTTTACACTTTCTACTTTTCACATCTCCTTTCAGTTTCTTGTATAATTCACTTCTTAAATCTTCAAGTTCAATCTCATCAAACTTTCTCTTCTTTCCTTTTTCTGTCACATTATATGATTCCTTCCTTCTACAACATTTGCACCATATTATTATTGAAAATACTATTATTGCTAACCCTGCTAAGGGTACTAATATTTTACCTATAAGTCCTTTCCCTATATTAGCAAACCAAGTACCAATTGACCTAATACTAGTGGTCAATCTTTCCCATACACTATCAACTTCCAGTGGTTTTAGTTCCTTCTCAAGTTTAGTTATATTCTGTATATACGTTCCAATTTCTGCACTTTTATCAGGTATGTAAGTGCAACAGTGCTTCGTCTCTAATAATTTACAGACTCCGCCCTCTTTTGCCAAAATAATGTCAAGAGCAAGTCGATTTTGCATAACCATAGATCTAATCGCAACCATTTCCGCATTAATCATTAGAAATCCTCCAGCAGTGTCAGTTGATAAACGATCAACCACTGTAGATAATTTACATATTTTCCTTGAATTCAGAATTATTCCCACTGAAGGTATCAATGCACCAAATATATCACCTAAAATTTCTGAAAAACTAGCTCTTTTTCTACATGTTAATTCACTAGTATTTTCATTGCTGCCAGTGTTTCTTTTTACGTGGTATATTTTTGGAAATACTATTCCAAAATAGCAACTTCCATACCACCGTGCAGGAAGCCTAAAGTAAGCCTTATTCCCACACACATAATAGATTCCAGGAAAAACTGAATCTGTTCCTCCTTTGAGTCCCCAACCTCCAAGAATTAAGAAATTGTGTTCATATTCACTGGTACCGATGAAAACATTGTTATACTCTGTCTTTAACCTATGTAGACAAATTTTCCCTGTCTTTTCAAAATCTAGAGCCATAGCAGCTTGAGCCTTGCCAGGTGTGTAACTACCTTCTTTCTCAGCCCAAGGTGGTAAATGAGCCTTATGCTCAGAAGCTTTCTTTTGGAAATCTTGTCTTCTACTCTCCACTAAATTCAAAAACACCTTTTCTTCTTCATGTAAAGAACATGTTAGATTGCTTCTATGTGCGTGTGTTATGTCTATTGTTTTCATTGTTAAGAAAAATTCTCCCATAAACTGTGCATCTTTGCTACTAAGCACTGGATTCATATTCTTTCGAATCGGAAC
Organism: Calotriton arnoldi; assembly: GCA_963921515.1. Lineage (NCBI taxonomy): Eukaryota > Metazoa > Chordata > Amphibia > Caudata > Salamandridae > Calotriton > Calotriton arnoldi. The sequence continues at coordinate 212,464 of CAWUFW010002513.1, forward strand.
CTCAGAAAATATCACATCTATATTTGAATAATAATACTGAAGTCGCCATGTTCTATAAAATAAACTAGCTAATACACTACATGATATGCCATAGGTTAATGGCAAGTGATGATACGTTAACCCTTCTGCTACTGATTCAGGCAATTTCATACAAACATAGCAATTACTAACTTCCATAGTATCTACATATTGAAATAATAACTTTGTGAAAACATTTAAACTAGTGTCGTTATCTGTTACTTCGTGATGAAATTCTGGTTCGTCTTCTGCTTTTAGTTCTACTCTATTACCTTTTAAGTTACCTATTCTTTCCTTAGTTTCGTTGTTAATCTTTTTATCTATTATCATAAGATAAGGAATTGCTAGGATCACGACTAACCACACTATAAGCATCACTACCAGGTTGCATATGCATATAGCACAACATCTTTTACAACCTTTCTGCTTTGGTCTCCCAGTAACTCTATCGTCAGTCATTTTTGACAAGGAAGATTGCTCTTCTTATCGTATTCTTCAAGTCTTTTCACGTTCTCAAGGTGGTTCTATTTCTTTTTCATAAGTCAGTTCTGCACTGGTTCCTTCGTCACCACTTTCACTTGATTCTGAGCTTTCGTAATCTTCGAGAATAATATAAGTCCAATCAGGACCTTTAAATTTGTTATTCACCAGTTTCAGTCTTTTGCTTCTTCGTTTTTCACTTTTATTTCTTTGTTCTGTTTGGCTTGTTACTTCATTCACTTGTTCTGGATCTCCACTTCTGGTTGTTATGTGGTATTTTACTCTTTTGATGACGCTAGGCCAATGATCACCTTGTCTTGTTTTCTCTGTTTGTACTGACTCTTTATTTCCTTCTTCAGAAATTCTTTTGTTTTCTAGTTGTGGCACACTCTCGTTTTCTTTTATTTCAGTTTCTTCTTCTTGTTCTTTTCCAGGTCTTACTGTTATTTCTTCTTCTGTTTCACTGTGGATCTCTTGTAACTGATCTTGTTCTTGATTTATGATTTCATTCTCGAAATTCTCAAGATCTTCTTTTTCTGTGTATTTTTCTTGATCTAACTGGTTCTGATCAGGGCTTATTGCACTTTGAACTTCTGCAGCCTGACCGGATTCTTCTAAACCTGTCTGTCCCTGCTCAAAGTCTGATTGTTCTTCTTTAATTTGAGCCCAGTTTCCTCTCCCTATCTGTTCCTGCTCAGGTTCTTGTGTTTGTTCTTCTTCTTCTTCCTGAGCTGCTTCTTCTTCACCTATCTGATCTTCTTCAATTTCTTCTAGATTTACTTGACTTCTTGTTCTGTAGTAGATCTCAGGTATTTCCACCACTGGTATCCAGTCCTGACTTGTGCTCGGTTGTTCTTCGTCAGCTTCCCTTGAATCTCGAGCCCGAGATTCTTCAGCTGGGCAACCTTCAGCTTCCTCAGTAATAGATATTATCTGAGTATTATCTTCTTCAGGATCTGGTACTCTTTTGGTGTGGCTTACATGAATCCAATTAGGAAATCCTGCACACTTCACTGCTGTGTTCGTAATCAGTATGACCTGACATGGTTCGCCCCACCTGGGTGATAGACACGTTTCTCTGGTGTGATTCTTCACTACCACCCAGTCTCCGGGACTCAGATCATGTTCTTATTCAGGCTGTCTGGAAACTGCGTCTTCTCCAACCTGGTGAGAGACAGAACGCACTAAGTCAGCCAGTCCTTTGCAATAATCCAGAACCATATCATCTGATATATTCAGCAGTTTATTCGTGGGTACATGTGATTGTCTCATTGCTCTTCCCATTATTATCTCATGCGGACTCAATCCGGTGTTTCTATCAGGAATGCTTCTGAGTCCCATTAAAACAAGAGGCAATGCGTCTGGCCAATCTAATGATGTTGAAGCACACATTTTTCCCAGTCTGGATTTTATCGTGCCATTCAATTGTTCCACCACTCCAGAAGCCTCTGGACGATATGCACAGTGCAACTTTTGTTCAATGTGGAATTCTTCACAGAGTATTTTAACCACTTCACTGTTAAAGTGTTTTCCTCTATCTGATTCCAAAGTTACTGGAAAACCAAATCTAGGTACTAGTTCGCGTAGTAACAACTTTGCGACTGTAAGACTATCATTCCTTCTGGTAGGGTATGCCTCCACCCACTTGGAAAATAGACACACTATGACTAGTGCATATTTCAGCCCTCTACATGGTGGTAACTGAATGAAATCAAGTTGCAGTCTCATGAATGGACCCTCTGCCTTTCCAATTTTTCCAAACCCAATTACTGTTTTTCTTCCTGGGTTATGCATTTGGCAAGTTAAACATCTCTGGCAAAGACTCTCCGCTACTGCCCTAAACCTTGGATTGAACCAATTTTGTCTAAAGAGCCCAATCATTGCATCTCTCCCTACATGTGTGTCTCCATGATACATCCTAGCCATTTGTGAAAGCAGACAATCAGGCATGACTGGTCTGCCGTCAGCACAAGTCCATACATCATCCTCTGCTTTTTGGGTACATCCTGTTTTAATCCATATATTCTTTTCGCTCTCATCAGCATCATCTTGCAATCTTTTTACATCATTCCATGTTTCAGGAGGTGCAAACAGCATAAGTTGGCAGCTGATTCCCATTCTTTCCACCCTTTTGTTTACTGCTAATCTGTTTTTGGCACAATGTTGAGCCACAAGATCTGCGTATCTATTGCCGACTACCACCCAGTCATCTCCTGACTGATGTGCGGCACATTTCACCACAGCCAATTCTTTTGGTGATTGTATTGCTTCCAGTAGTTCTTTTACGAACTGTCCATTTTTAATGGGGGATCCTGAAGAAGTCATGAAATCCTCTGCATCCATAATTGGCCAAAATCATGCACAACCCCGTAACCATATTGACTATCAGTGAATATAGTTACCTTTTGGTTCCTCCCAATTTTGCAAGCTTTTATTAAAGCAATCAATTCAGCTATTTGTGCAGATTTTACCCCTGGTAAATAGGATGCTTCGACTATTCCAGTTAGTTCACATACTGCATATGCTGCAGTTAGTTTTCCATCTTCATGCCTTTGGCATGAGCCATCAACAAACAGCTCCCTGTCTGGCTCCCTGAGAGGTAGTTCCTGAATATCAGGACGCGGTTTTGTGCACAATTCTGTGACTTGTAAACAATCATGTTCTTCTTCGTCATCTTTAACTTCCTCATGATATGGGTCTGGTAGTAAGGTAGCTGGATTTACTATTGTGCACCTTACAATGGTCACATTTTCAGCACCCAGTATTATTCTTTCATACTTAGTCAGTCGACTAGGAGTAAGATGCTGAGTTCGGGTTCTTGTCAGCAAAATCAAAACCGCATGTGGGACGAACACTTTTACAGGGTGTCCCATTACAATTGACTCACTTTGTCCAATGCTCAAACAAGTAGCAGCTACTGCTTTTAAGCAACCAGGCAACGCAGCTGCGACTGGGTCCAATGTAGCAGAACAATATGCTATAGGACGTCTGGTCAAACCATGTCTTTGGTTTAGGACTGAAAGTGCACAATTTTCTCTTTCATGGCAAAATAATGCAAATGTTCTCTTATAATCAGGCATGCCTAGGGCAGGTGCTGCACACAAAGCATTTCTAAGTTTTACAAATGCACCTACACTTTCATCATCCCATTCAACTGGGTCTTTTGCCTTCTTTTTCGTCATCTGAATCAATGGTTTTGCTGGTAGAGAAAATCCTAATATCCATTGTCTACAGTACCCTACTATTCCAAGGAACATTCTTACTTCTCGTTGAGAGACAGGCATCTGCATTTTCTTTATTAGTTTTATTCTTTCATCTGTTATTCTCCTTCTGCCCCTCTCAATTTGGTGTCCTAGGTACTTTACTGCTGTAGTACAGAACTGTAATTTTTCAGGTGACACCTTATGACCTTCTTCTGCTAAATGATTTAGTAATGCTATGGTGTCAACAACACAATCCTCTCTGGTGTTAGATGCCACTAGTAAGTCGTCTATGTACTGCACTAAGACTGAGCTTCCTGGCATCACCAATTTTTCTAGACACTTTTTCAATATTTGGTTAAAGATGGAAGGACTTTCTGTGTACCCCTGAGGGACACGATTCCATACATAGACCTTGTTCTCAAATTTAAATGAAAATAGATACTGACTATCTGGATGCAAGGGTATCGAAAAGAATGCTTGGCATAAATCGATCACAGTAAACCATCCTGCACTCCAAGGAATCTGGTATAGGATTACTGCAGGATTTGGTACTATAGGACAACAGGGTTCCACAATCTTATTTACTTTGCGCAGGTCTTGAACGATCCTATATTTTCCAATGGGTTTCTTTAGACCCATGATTGGTGAGTTACAAGGGCTACTCATTACTTCCTTTAATATGTCTTGTTTTACCATTCTGTCAATTTCTTCAATGACTCCTGCCTTTACTTCTTCACTCATTTTATACTGTCTGGTGTTTGGGTAAATCGCACCTTCCTTTACAGTAATTTTTACTGGGTCTATTTTGGCCATAAGTCCTACTTCCTTTCCCGTGAAATCCCATACCATGGGATTCACTGTAGTTTTCAGTTCTTCTGGTAACTCGTCTTTTGTTATCAGGGAAAACATCTCATCCACTTCCGTACCTTGCTTTGCAATCATAAATTTATATACATGGTCTTCATCTGGGGTCTGAATTGCCACACCATCCGGTGTGCAGAAAATTGTACAGTTCATCTTACAGAGTAAATCCCTGCCCAATAAATTTACTGGACTGGAATCACATACTACAAATTGATGCATTTCTCTAAAGTTTCCGATTTTTACTTCCATTGGTTCGGTAAGAGGTGTTCTAATCTTCTGATTAGCCACTCCCACAACTTGGATAGCTTCTCCAGAGAGAGGAAGGTCTGCGATGTCTGCTGTTCTCACAGTAGACCTAGTAGCACCAGTGTCCAAAAGAAAAGTAATATCATTACCTTTCACAATTCCTTCAACATATGGACCTGACTGATCTACCGGTAAGGATGCACCAAGTACGCACTCCTTCTTCCCCTCTCCCAGGCACCGTCATAAATTATAGGTATCGAAATCGTCCTGTAAAAGAAATTGTGATGTTACATAATCATTCTTACCACTTCATCCTTGATATCCGACGTCTGTACCGTGCTTTGCTCTGCTTACATTACCCTGTATAGGTGCAGGTGGCAACTGACTCTGAGGATTTACACCCTGCTGTGAGTCATTCTGCGTCTGTGGATTTAAATTTTGATTTGGGCCATTATTACTCCGAATCTTTTTACATTCATCCTTCCTATGCCCTAATTTTCCGCACCCATGACAAGGAAACTTCTTTTTAGCCTCTTCTCTGCTCATTCGTCCTCTCACTTTTCCTCCGTTCCCAGTGTCACCATTCGTTCCAGAATCTTTTCCTTGATTATCATTTGGATTGTCCAAATTAATTCCCTGTCGCTCAGCCATTTTCACCTGAGCCCACATCACCTTCTCTTGCAATTTCTTGTGTCTATCTTCAATATCATCTCCACAATATTTCGCATATTTCAAAATCTCGTCAATGGGTTTCCCTTGCCAGCACAACATGTGCTGCTTAATCATCTGACAAATCTCTGGCTTCAGACCGTAAACAAATCGGTAAACAAACTGACTCATATTTTTATCTCCAATGTCCTCAAATCCACTATACTGCTTAAATACCTGCAATAAACGCTCATAGTAGGCATGTACTGATTCACTGGCTTCTTGGGTAGTTCTGTCTATTTTCACCCAATCTGTTTCCTTTGGTGGTATTTTTCCCTTCAAATATGTTATCACCTGCTGATATTTTTTCATTACATCATTAGATGGGGCACCTGTCTTTGGATCTCTAGGATACTCCTCACTAGGCCAAACAATTGTGATTTTGCAATCTGTCCACAAATCTGCAGGTACCACTATGTCAAACAAACCATTCAAGTCTTTTAACAACACCTTTGACACCTTCACAAACCTCTCAACTTGCTTGTACCATTCAATTGGCTTTTCTCTCAATTTTGGAAAATTATTCGTAAATGATCAAATATCCTGTCTGCTCCATGGGACATGTACATATCCCCCTCCTGGAACTTCTCGCATCGGGTACATCTGATCTCCTTTCCCTGCTTCCTTCATTAAATATTCTGAAGTGGTTTTACTATATCGTGCCTCTTCCTTTTTCTTTGTCCATCTAGCTTTCCATTTATCTAGCTCGCCCCATTTCTGCAAAACTGTCATTAATTCCTTTACTTGTAATTTCCTTCCTGAGGCATTCATATTTTCTAAATCTTTGTCTGAAAAATCTGCTCTATAGGGTTTATGCAACACCTTTGACTTCCCTATTTCAATTCCCATCTGTTGAGCTAAATCTGATAATTTCTCATGAAATATTTTTGCATTTCTTGTGATGCTTCTGCATACGAACAATAATTCTTCTTCATCGTAAGTATTTAGGCGATCTACTCCTACATTTCCTACTATCATTTCTTCTAACTCAACTTTTAACTTATAAATGTCCATAATCTTAGGGGGTGAATTCTGTTTGTCTGATCCTTGTGCCCACCTTTCTAAATCTTCAGGTGTAACTACTGTGGCACTTTTAGTTCCTGATGAGGTTACTATGTTTACATCTTTGGAGCAACTAGGTGTTACTCTTCTTGGAGTATTATTTACAGAATCTCGAATGGGCAAGTCCATTAATGAAATCATAGACTCACAATCACTAAAGTGATCCTCAACCATTACTACTGCTTCCGGTTTAGGATCATTCACAGGTGTAGGTACAACTAGAGGTTTGGGATAAATTGCCTTGTCACCATATAAGGGAACCACTGGACCAATCGTTACAGGTATGGTCAATGAATCAGGGTGAACACTCAATTGCGTTACTTTTTGAATCAATTCTGCTCTGTTTCTATCTATCGCTTCCTTTTCTTTATCGTGAAGCACTCTACTAACGGGTGAATCATGTAATACTTCAGGCACCAAGGGTGTTCGTAACAAGGGTGCACTTGGGGTGCATCCACTTGTCCCTTCCTGATATGGTGGTGGATTCTTTAATAAATCTTCCATAAATTCGTCTTCGGAATCTCCAAATCTAGCCAAATGTTTGGTCTTTTCTGTGCATTTACTCCCTGACGATTCTTCTGCCATTAATATGGGATACAGACCCTCTGTAAGCATTGCCCTTCTCCACTGTTTCATTTGACCATCCCTTGACTCGTTTTGGTATCTGGGAAAAAATCCCTGATAACTCCTATTACTTCTGGATCGGTCACGTTCAAATGCCTCAGTTTCCCATTCTTCTAAGGCTTCGTACTGCGTCAATCTAGGTCTGGGTTCTAAATCGTTCATTCTCAATCTCAAATTTTGAAGAATCCTCCCATTGAAAGTACCATTTTCGGGAAAAGTTAATATTCCATCATTTTTGGTATATTCTATCCAATTTTCTAACCATACGCAAGTATGATAACCTCTCTCCATCATCATAAATGAAGCGGGCGTTTTAGCTGGTGGAATGATAATCTCTTCTCTAGTCTTTATTGTTTTGTCCTTTTTAAAATAATTCTTAATCTTTTGTAGAAGTGACATTTTTCTCTGTTCTCCGTACATTCTGGGTAAATATCTGTTTATTGAACTATATTCTACAAAACCTAGGAATCTCCTGTCTGGATGAGTTTCTATTAAAGTCGGATCGCGTTTAAACATACAACTTCCACTGTCCACTAAGATTTCGACTTCTATTCTGACAACCAATTAAATTCCAGCTAACTTTTGCTTCTGGACCATTCCTAGCGCGGCTTTTCAGTGACGTCTTTTCTGACGACCCCTCCTTTACAATCTGCGCTCTTCTGTCCTTCTCTGTTTCAACCAATCCCAGCGCAACCCGTGACGTCAGTACTACTCCTGACCACTGACCCCTCCTTTACAAGAGTCTTTTCACGCCCGCGGTTTCAACCAATCCCAGCGCGGCGTTAGTGACGTCAGCTTCCTCTCCGGCAGCTGACCCTCCCTTTACAAAAACTTACGCAAAGTTTTATTCTCCCTATTTTCTAATTAAATTCAATAACAACATAAAACATTCGCTATCGTGTCAGTTTCTCTAACTTGAAAAGATAGATTCTCTCACTTCTTAGTAAAACTATTCCGTTTACTAATCATACACTACGAGTAAAACACTTCCGTCTACTCTTCACGCAAGCTTCGGAAATACCTGTTACTTCTTCAATGTTACCCTTTCTAGGTGATATAACATCAAAATTTCACTAGCATATTCCCTTGCTATTACTCACACACATAGAGACCCTAACAAGTACTGATAGCCCTACTTAACTTTTCAGTACTATTTCTGCCTGACAGATAACCTCACTGCAGTATGGCTTCCACTTACCAACCGCTTCTCAATTTTCCCCGGGGTTCTAGACAACATAAAACAAACTTTAAACAAAAAGCGGATGTTAGTTCATAAAAATAAATTCTCATTACCCAATTAACAAAGCACAACCATCCTCTGATAACCAGAAAACTGATCCAGCGGGTTACTAGCAACAAGCATTCATACACAAAATACTCACTTGGGCCCATACATTCATACTACGCTAGCAATTTCCGCTGGTGGGTCAGTTGGTACTCTTTATCAAATCCCTGCTACCAATTACCTTCTGATTGAAGAGTAATGACTTACCAATGAATCCTTTGCTAATTGGGAAATTTAAAATGAGTGACATTCCATACAATTCATAATTTCTAAATAATCACAAAGTCAAGAAGTTTTAAAATGTTTATCTAAAGATTTAGCAGAGTAAAATACAAAGCCACATAGTACTTAAATCAAATCTCAAGGAGGAAGCATAACAATGATTTATCGATTAATGACGGTCCCTTAGGAAAAGAGAAGATAGAGACAGCAGCGCAACTAAGGTTTGCATTTATATTTACCTAGTGCGAGAACCAAACCCCTTGGCCAAGGAGTTGGAAAGATAGGACCCTGGAAGGATGAAGAGCAAAAGACTCCTCCCGGATCAGGACAGGACCGGTGACCTCTCTACCCACGACGCCTGCGTCGTTCCCCTCTCTGGTACTTCGCTTCTCCTCGATTCTCCCGTTTCTTCCTTCTAATGGATACCGCCGCCCCCACCTCAGGACCTCTCTGGACAGCGGTTCAGTCTGCAATCGATCAGCCTCTCTGCTCCTTCAGCTGTGCTTAAGCTTGAATGCGCGTAATGCTTGTGCTAACTAATTTGCTAATTCTATTATACCCTTCTACGCCCATGTACCTCCCCTTAATGTTGCTAACTTATGGGGCCACTACTTCTGATTGGACGGGGACAGGGGGTTGATCCTCACACCATATTGATTTAATTCATTTTCTTAAAGCCCTTTGTTTTAGAATACCGCCCCTCAAATTTAATATATTTGCTTTATTTCCCACCCGTCTTATGACAAAGTTTGTGCATTTTCATGTACATTGTAACAATTTTATAAGGACATTCATGAATATGACAATATTGGCCATCAGGTCACGGCCTTGGACGACGTCCAGGTTGACTTCATCCCTTTCCGCTCTGGGCAGTCTTTCAAGGAGCATGCGCAGAACCAACGTCATTCGAGTTTTCAGTTCACCAACCCCAGGCCCAACATTTACGAACTAATAAAGTCAAAGAAGAAAATATTAAAATCACAAATAAAATGTTTCACGGTATACCCACTCTGTCTATTCTATTCCCTTTTACTTATAAACTTTACCCGCATTAGTAGCGTTAGAATACTACCATTTAAACAAAACATAAGAGCAAGCTGTAGCATGTGAGAAAATATAGCAGCCATTTTAAATCACACTGCGCAGAAGCAAGAATTTTCCCACCAAGCAAAGAAAGACGTCACACCACGTGATATGGTTGAGACATGCGCAGTAAAGTTCCCGCGTTTTAGCGGCCATTTTAGAATAGACAAGCGTTACTTGTTAGTAAAAACACATAGGCAAGCTTCCTTGCTATTTGTATTTGTGTGTGCAATAGTGAGTATGAACAATACAATTTAATACATTAATACTTTAAGAGGATTGCATCCGAGCAAGTCTCATTTGTGAGTCCTTGCTCCATCAGTAGTAACAGGGTTGATTGGCACTTGTTTTCTACGATGTCGATGTATTCATCATTTTCTTCATGTATGTGGACACATATTCCTGATTTCTCCATTTAGGGAACCTGTCATATCCTTTACACTTAATGAGTGGTAATGTGAAGTTCCTAACATGGAATGTTCGTGACCTTAACACTCCCAAAAAAATTAGATCTGTATCGGCCTACCTGGATAGGATGAACATGCAGATAGCTTTTCTGCAAGAGACGCATCTCACTAAACATTCTGAGAAGTCTGTGTGTGCAAGATGGGCTGGGGTGAGGGTGCCGTCCTCCTATTCCACCTATTCTCGTGGTGTGATGATTCTGGTTAAACGCAGGGTTCCCTTCACTGTTATAAGGGCCGACACGGATGAACAGGGTCGAGTGGCATTGGTACATGGCCAGCTGGGTGGTGTGAGTGTACTTCTGGTAAATGTATATGACCCTAATATTGATGACCCAACCTTCTTTGTGGATGTATGGCGCCGCATTTCGGGGTTTCCTACAGTGGAGATACTTTGGGGAGGCGACTTCAATTTGTGTTTGGATCTGGCAATGGATCGTATGGGACAGGGACTTGCGCGACCCAAGAATGCTTCAGAGGTCCTGCTGGGACTGTTGGAAACTGGAGGGATGCATGATGTATGGCGCTTGCGGCACCCTGGAGCGCGTGAGAGTATGTTTGTCTCATATGTGCATGGGACGTGTACACGCCTGGATCTGTGGCTTGCCACTGTGGTTGCTTGTACATGGGTAGTCGGGATTGACCATATGGCTCGCACATTGTCGGATCACTCCCCGGTGCTTTTGGAACTCCAGATACCTACCTGTGAGAGACCTCCCTTTGCATGGCGGTTGCAACCTTCTTCTTTGACTGACTCTGTCTTTAAGCACACTGTTGGGGAAGCCATCCGGAATTATTTTCGGGAGAATGTTGGCCCGGTGGACAGCGCTGGCGTCTTGTGGGAGGCGTTCAAAGTGACTATCAGGGGGGTATGCATGGGGGCTCAAGCTGGTGTGCTGCGTGATCTCTGACGCCGCATTCATAAGTTGGCAGCAGCGATCTCCACTCTCGAGTGGGCATACAAGACAAACCCATCTCCTGCAACGTTATCTGAGATACGAAAACTAGTGACGGAACACAATGATACTGTGGATCAAGAATTGGTACACAGGTCCAGACGATGCAAAGCACGGTATTATGGGGAGGGGGGTAGGCCTAGCCACTCGCTGGCACAGAAACTGGCAGCTCCGCGGAGTCAAGAATGCATTACAGAGATGTTAGATGACAGCGGGGCGGCCCACTACACTACTCCCGAGATTAGCGAGGTTATCCTTGAGTTTTATTCCAGACTGTACGAGTGTAAGTCTCGAGTCCCTGAGGCGGACATACACTCCTACCTTGATGACGTGGCCCTCGGCTGGCTTTCTTCGGGACATAGAGAATACCTTACACAACCATTTGACGTAGAGGATGTAAAACTTGCTATTATGTCCCTCCCTTCATGCAAGGCCGCCGGGCTAGATGGACTTCCCAGCGAATTTTATAAAACTTACATTGATGACTTAGCCCCGAGGCTTCTAGACGTTTATGCGGAGGCGTATGATACTGGCCATCTCCCCCATCCTTGAAGGAGGCCCTTCTGGTTATGCTTTTAAAACCTGATAAGGTTTCAAATCGCTGCGATTCTTACCGGCCTCTGTCAATTATTAATATCGATGCCAAGATCCTAGCGAAGATGATTGCTACACGGCTGCAGCCGCTGGTTCCCCTATTGGTTCTTCCTGACCAGTCAGGGTTTGTGCCTGCTAGGTCTACCACTCACAATCTACGCACGGTTTTCACTACCTTGCAGTACTTTGACCCCGACTTCCAGGCAGTGGCAGTGCTGCTGGATGCAGCAAAAGCATTTGATTCCCTTCAGTGGGACTATATGTTCACTGTTTTAACCAGAATGGGTCTTCCACCGTTCTTTCTCCAATGGATCAGAGTGATGTATACTGAGCCCGTTGCCAGAGTGCACTTCAATGGCTGGGTGTCTTCGACCTTCCCAATCAGCAGAGGTACACGGCCGGGCTGCCCCCTATTGCCGATGCTTTTTGCGCTGGCATTGGAACCCCTGGCTTGCAAACTGCACCAGTTGCATGCGTCCGCTGCGTTGTGTTTCAGGCAGCGTCCTCTTGTTGTCTCGTTATACGCAGACGACATGCTACTTTATGTGCGCGAGCCAGAGACCTACTTGCCTGAATTACTCCGCGAGTATGTAAAATTTGAGGGCTATTCTGGGTTAGGGATCAACTGGGCTAAGTCGATGGTGTTTCCGCTGACAGCTGGCACGCGTGAGGTTGAGCTTGCCTTCCCTCTGACTTGGACCCGGGATCCGGTGAAGTATCTAGGGATCTGGCTGCATAGGGACCCTGACCAGGTGATCTCCATGAACTATGGACGGGTCGTAACACAGATCACAGACAGGGCGGAGCGATGGTCTAGGTTGCCGCTGTCGCTTGCTGATCGTATTGCCGTTACGAAAATGTCTATATTACCCAAATTGTTATATTTGTTTGTGAATATCCCTATTCGACTGAATATTGCTCTGTTCAAGACACTGCAATCGGCCCTTCTGTCCTTTGTCTGGGGGGGTAAGAAGCCCCGATGTAGTTGGAACGTCCTTGTGCAGCCGTTCGACCGAGGTGGGTTTGAGGCACCCGATATGCGCTTATATTATCTATGCGCGCAGGCGCAGTTTGCCCACTATTGTTTTTTTCCGCAACGGTTCTTGCCGCACACTGCGATAGAGTCCGACGCGGTGCTTCCGATGCCGCTAGTGGCTGCAGCACTCTCTGGAGGGAATGGAGGCCCTAGGACGGAAATCAGCCCGGTGCAGTGCACTGCCTGGGCCTGGCGGACCCTTGCCAAGAGGGCACAGCTCGATTACCTGTATGCCCCGAAGCTCCCTATTGCTGCACACCCGGACATTTCGGCAGCTCAGGAGCGCTCCGCTCTACGAGCACTGGCGAGTGTGGGTGTTACACGAATGGGAGACCTGTATGAAGGTGGTCGGTTCCGCTCACTCCAGAATGTACAGGCGGGCCGAGACTCCGGGTTGATGCTGGGATTTACTTAGGTGAGAGTGCGGCAGGCGGTCAGGTCCGTTTATCCTAATTATCCCACTGAACCACAAACATTGAGAGCACTGCAGGCGGTGCTGGCTGGGACGGAACGCAAGGGCCTGATCACTAGGCTATATGATGAGTCACAGCGGGAGCGGGAACTGGGGGACCACCCTTCATATCTCAAATGGAACACTACGCTGGGGTTTGAGTTACCGCTAGATAACTGGAAATTTTGCTGCGAGCTGACTGGTCGCCTCACGGCGAATTACAATTTGCGTATCATTCATTTTAAATTTTTGCACCAGTTATATTACACGCCAGTGCAGTTACGCAGATTTGGCCTGCGGGATACAGCTAATTGTGTACGGTGCGGGCAGGCTGACGCTGATTTTTTACACCTGGCGTGGCAGTGTGATGGGATAGCTGCGTTCTGGGCCAGGGTTGCGAGTGTGCTCTCAGATGTTGTGCTGGAGAGTGTGCGGTGTGAGCCGGAGGTGTGTCTGCTGGGTAGTGTGAAATATCTCAAGCCCTGCAATAGGAGATTGGTCGCTGTCTCGACCCTGCTGGCTAAGCATGCTGTGGCGCAATGTTGGGGCGCAAAATCCACGCCCACTGTGAAGAAATGGATCAGAGATTTAATATATTGTAGGGAACAACTGGAGGTGTACGCGGAGGAGTTACCGGAGGCCTCACGACCCAAAGACTTTTGGGCTCCACTAACGGTGTATTTATTGAGCCACCCTGTTGCGTGATTTGTCTTGCTCCTATATATGATATCTTCTCTCCTGAGTCTGGCCAAGACTTATTGGACTTGGAACTACCTCTTACGGACTACCACTCATGTGTGCTCACATGGTTTTTTTTTTGTGTGTTTTTTTTTTATTGATCCGACAACTGTATGATACAAAGCTGTTCAAGTGCCGGGGGGGTGGGTGGGGGGTTCAGTTGTTCTTTGTATTCTCTATGTTATACACAAAACTTGGCTGGCATCGACATAGGCGAGGATTGTATTAATGCACCCCAGCCTTGGTTTTTTTTTTGTATACTTGTTGCAAGCCTGTCAATAAACAAAACAAAAAAAAACAAAGGTTACATGGACGTTATAGTTAGGAAATAGTTTTTCAAAAAACGTAGAAATTCACTGAAAAAATCACAGGTTACAGGGAAATTATAGTTAGGAAATAGAATTATAAAAACTATAGAAACTCACTGGCAAGACCAAAGGTTACAGGGACGTTATAGTTCAGATTTCATTCGTACAAAACCATTGAAATTCAGCAGTTATAGAAACCTGAGCTAACTATAACTTATGCCCCCGCAATGCACTGCTTATGACCTCACATATTACATCACTCATGACATGGTAAGTGATGACATCTCAAATGACATCACTGGTGACATCATCCACATAACCACTCACACACCCACTCACTCTTCCTTAGAGCCACACACTCATACAGCCACTCATACAACCAGTCACTCACTGACACAGCCACTCATACAGCCATACACTGACCCATAAAGCTACTCACACACAGACATATTCATCTATACAGCCACTCACACACCCACTCACACACCCATTCAGCCTCTGAACACAGCCACTCACTCACCCATACAAGCACTCACACACTCACTCACCCACACAACCATGTACATACCCATTCACACATACATACAAGCACTCCCATATCTGCTCACTCTCCCATACAGTCATTCACACACTCACTCTCCAATACAACCACTCACACATCAACTCACTTAAACACTCACTCAAAATGACACTCTCTCACCCATACAGCCACTTACACACCCACTCACTCACTCAAACAGCAATTCAGACACCCACTCACTCACTCATATAGTCACTCATACAGCCACTCACTCACCCATACAATCACTGGCATACCCACTTACTCACCAACATAGTTACTCAAAACCCCAACTCACTCACACACACAGCTACTCAGATTTCTACTTACACACCCATACAGCCACTCACACACCCATACAGCCACTCACATTCCCACAAAATCACTCAAAATATACATTATATATGGCCGTCGCCAGTAGGTAATTATAGTTAGGACCTACTTGCCATAGGAAAAGAGTTTTTGGGCATGCTTATAACTTTGGCACCATTTGAAGATTTGTCACAAAATTTTCAAAACTAGTCCGCACTGGGCCAGGGCGTGAAATTCCGCTTGCCCAGTTTGCTGAGTTTTTCCCACTTCAGGCTCCGCATAGTGCAGAGCGGAGTTTTTTCCTCACTTGCGCTCGCCAACTTTAAGTTGGTGAGCAAGGAAAATCTTACTCCAGACCACCTCCTGGCCAGATTTCTCAATGAGGGTGGTCACGGATGGCCACTACCGCTCCGTTGAGAAACCTTCCATTCGTGTTGAGGAAGCTACCGCTTGAGTATAACATCTACTCGAGCAGCAGAAAGAAGCAGTGTCCTCTTGCGCTGCACATAGTGCTGTACATGCTGATTTTCCAGTGCAGGACAAACACCCAGCACTAAAAATCAGCGTGACCGACGCGACCTAATGCACTACACTGTTTGCGGAACTCCACTGAGTTTTTTGGTCACTAACTCTGGCCAGGCCTAGTAGGCACCTGAGTTCAGTGGCTGTGTGGAAAGTTTTGGGATTATTCAAGGGGCCGAGAACAAGAGGGGGGTCCCAAAATGCATTTTCCCCATGCAATTTCCCATAGGGATTTTGAACACAACTACAGCCCGAACCGCTGAACGGAATAACACCAAATTTGGTAGTAAGCTAGCTCTTGGCCCAGAAAGATCCCTTTTCATAATTTGGTGTAAATCCCTTCAGTAGTTTTGGAGTTATTGTAAGAAAAAAGAAATATAGATATCTTGGGACGCGAAACCTCCGCGGATCTGACAGTTCTCATGCTGAGATCTAATTGGCTGCCAACACTTCAAGCAGGAAGTGTTGGCAGCCATCTTGGAACTCACACTCATCTGAGTCCCAAGGAAAAAGGCAAAAAAAAAACATAAGAGGGCAGGGTAGGAATACCCTGACACCCTAGGCCTGGTGGTGGGGTCCCACAGGGGCCCCGCTAGTGGCTAAAAATGTTTTTTTCCCCATTTTGCTTGTTTCCATGTGCCCCCGGGGTGGGCTAGGTCCCGGGTTTTTTATTTTTCATTACAATGGAGAGGGGGTGTGTGGGCCCCATCCACAGGCCGATTTTGTTCCCGGGACTGCCAACCCCCAGGGCCCAGCCGAATACCTTTGGGTGGTGTTGGCGCTGCATAAAACTGCACAAAAAAATGGGAAAAACAGAGTAGTGGAGGAGGGAATCTGTGCAACGGAGTTCAGAAGGAGGTGTGAGGGAGCAAGCACAGATGGGAGGGAGGAGGTAGGGGAAACAGAAAGCAGCAATCAAAGGAAAAGAAGTGACAGAGGAGGGGATGATCTGTGGATGGGGTATGAGGGCAGGTAGGAGGAGAAGGATCTGTTAAAAGCACCAGCACTGTGTACGTTGGTGAAAAAGAAAGAAAAAAGTAGGTCAAGTGAATATTTACAAGTACTTGGTCCATGCTCTGGGGGAGGGCTAAACACAAGAAGAGGCATGACCATGCATGCCAGGGATAAATGGTGACAAAGAATATGAGACAGACAATGGAATGAGCAAATGGAAAGCTGTTGGCGGGCTGAAGCTCATAGATCAAACACAACAGGTCTCTTCGAGACAGCGCATGCGCTGTCTAGCCAACACCTAAAACTATCTGAAATCTTTGATGGAGGTGAATGCATCATTGATCTATAGGAACGCAGTCTGAAGTGACGAGTGGGTTCTTTCTTGTCATTTCCTGATGAGAGCAGAGTCCAGGGTTCTCCTTTTAAATTACTCCAAGTTTGCAAATGAGCAAAGTCCCCTGAAACCTCTGCCCGTTTTGTCCCGCACCATCCACCTTAGTAATATGCAGAGGTCTTCCCTTTGATGCCGAGGAATATGAGGAGATTTCACAGTTAAGAGGAAGTACCCTCGTTTGGTGGAGATTCACCTCTTCGTAGTCTCTTTGATTTCTCTATACAAGGATTCATGTTATCGCAGATTTCTGGAAGAAGACGCTTGAGGAACAATCACATTGCTGAAATTAAAAGCACACAAGATTACTGGAGACATTTCCTCGTGGTCCATTACGCAGCTGTAGTGTAGAATACAGACTAGAGATTTACCCAACGAGTAACAGCAGAAAGTCTTGCAGTTGGGTAGACATTTTGTGCAAAATGGTGGACTCCTATTGGATAAAAGGGCAAGTGAGGTTCTGTTCAGGCCCTGATGCTCATTTCACAGAAATTAAACCTCAACAGGAAATACTTACAAATATAAACATAGCAGGTGCCCCAGTTGAAGCTCCACTTCTGTAAACGACAAATGATCCTAACTTCATTGGCTTGGCGAAGGTAAAGCAAGTGTATTTTCTCTGAAATCCCACATTGAAAAACGATCTGAAATCTTTGATGGAGGTGAATGCATTGTTGATCTATTGCACCACAATCAGTAGTGACAGTGATGAGTGGGTTCTTTCCTGTTGTCCCCTGGTGAGAGCAGAGTGCATGGTTCTCCCTTTAATATACTACGAGTATGCAAATGTGCAAAATCACTTGTAAGCTCCGCCCATTTGGCTCTGCACAGTCCTCCTTAGTAGTAGGCTAAGGTCTTCCCGCCTTTTCCCATGTTGATGGACAGCTTATCAAAAGGCCCCCCAAGCGCGTTTCTCGTTGATTCTGGTGCCGCGTTCTCAATGCAGAGGAGTATGAATACATCTCCACCAAACAAAGAAGCACTTACTTCATATAGTTAAGAGGATGTACCCTTGTTTGGTGGAGATTCACCTCTTTGTAGTTTTGTCATCTTCTCTATAGGAGGATTCAAGCTATCACATATTTCTGGAAGAAGACGCTTGAGGAACAATCACATTGCCAAAATTAAACACACACAAGGTCACTGGAGACATTTCCTCCTGGTCAATAATGCAGCCGTAGTGTAGAATATGTACTAGACATTTACCCAATGAGTTAGCACATTCTAAGTAACCAGTAGAAACTACTCCAGTTAGGTAGAGATTTTGTGCAAAACGTTGGACTCTTGTTGGATAAAGGGACATGTGAGTTTCCATTCTGGCACAGTCACTCACACAGCTACTGACACCCATACACCCACTCAAACACCCACTCATACACCCATACAGCCACTGACAGACCCACACAGTCACTCACACCCACTCACAGACCCATACAGCCACTCACACACCCACTCACAGACCCAGACCCATACAGCCACTCACAAACCCACTCACAGACCCATACCTCCACTCACACCCCACCAGAGCTATTCACACACCAACTCACAGACTCATACAGCCACTCAAACACCCACTCACAGATACATACAGTCACTCACAGACCCACTCACAAACCCATACAGCCACTCGCACACCTACTCACAGACCTATACAGCCACTTACACACCCACTCTCAAAGGTTACAGGTTACAGTTACAAATTCACAAAAAAAACAAAGGTTGCAAGGACGGTATAGTTAGGAAATAACATTAAAAAAAACATAGAAATTCACTGAAAAAACAAAGGTTACAGGGATATTATAGAAAGGAAATAGAATTTCAAAAATATTAGAAATTCACTGGAAAAAACAAAGGTTAGGGGGACATTATAGTTAGTCTCAGATTTCCCACGCACAAAACCCTAGAAATTCAACAGTGATAGTTACCTGAGCTAGCTATACCTTACCCCCCTGCAATGCACTGCTTATGACCTTACATATTACATTACTCATTACATGGTCAGAGACATCACTCTTGACATCTCAAATGACATTACTGATGACATCATCCACAGACCCACTCACACACCCATACAACCACTTAGACACCCACTCACAAACCCACTCACAGATCCATACAACCACTCACACATTCAGTCATACACCCATACAATCACTCACACGCCCACTTACAGACCCATACAACCACTCACACACCTACACAACCACTCACACACCCACTCACAGACCCAAAAAACCACACACACACCCATACAACCACTCACACACCCACTCATACACCCACACAACCACTCACACACCCCTACAACCACTCACATAGCCACTCATACACCTACTCACACACCCACACAGCTACTCAGACACCCACTCACACACCCACACAACCACTCACACCCATACAACCACTCACACACCCACTCATATACCCACACAACCACACACACCCATACAACCACTCACACAGCCACTCACACACCCAGAAACCTACTCACAAACCCATTCAGACCCATGCAGCCACTCACATGCCCACTGACAGACCTATACAGGAGCTCACACACCCACTGATAGATCCATACAGCCACTCACACACCCAGACAGCCACTCAGACACCCATTCACACACTGATACAGACAGTCCCACAGCCACTAAGATGACATATGTGAGAAATAGTATTACTCTCATTAGTAGTACAGAAAGAATAGTAATTCAACTTATGCAGTAGCTTAGTATATATCTTTACATCTCAGAAATGTTTACGAAGCACTTACACTCACTGGATGACATCATCAGTGATAACACTGACTTTGCCATGAGTGATGTAATATGTGAGGTCATAAGCAGTGCATTGCGGGGCATAAGTTATAGTTAGCCCAGGTGCGCTTGGTTGGGGGATGAAGTCCTCTTCGCTGCTGGGGGTCCTCTCAGCAATCCAGCTGTGTGGGGCTTACAAGAGGTAACAGGAGAGCTAGTTGGCCCCCAGGGACCCTCAAAAGGCAACAGAACTTCATCCCCCAACCAAGAGCGCGCCAGGAGGCGCGTTTGCAGAGTGGTGGGGAAAGGGGATGTGGCCTGTGACCACCTCTCAGCAATCCCACAGTGTGGCGCTTATTGGAGGTAAAAGGTAGGCTAGTTGGCCCTTAAGGACTCCCAGCAGCGAAGGGAACTTCATCCCCGAACAAACTTCGTGCCAGGAGGCTGACTGGTGGATAAAGGGGGCGTGGCCTGCTCTCAGAACTCAGCAATCCTGCTGTGTGGGACTTACTGGGGGTAACAGAAGGGGTCCTTGGGGGCCAACAACCGCTCCTGTTACCTCCAATTAGTCCCACACAGCAGGATTACTGAGAAGTCATCAGAGGCCATGCCCCCTTCTCCACCACTCTGCAAATGTGCCTCCCAGCACACTACTAGTTGAGGGATAAAGTCCCCTTGGCTCCAGAGGGACCTTGGGGGCCTATAAGTCCTCCTGGTACATCCTGTAAGCCCTACGCAGCGGAATTCCTGAGAGCTGGTCGGAGGCCCAGCCCCCTTTCTCCACCACTCTGCAAACGCGACGGCTACTTAAAAAACCTTAGAAATTCACTAAAAATACCAAAGGTTACAGGGATGTTATAGTTAGGAATTAGCATTTAAAAAACGTTAGAAATTCACTGAAAAAAACACAGGTTTCAGGGACGTTATAGTTAGATATTAGCATTTAAAAAACCTTAGAAATTCACTGAAAAACCACAGGTTACAGGAACGATAAAGTTAGGCTGACATTTCACTTGTACAAAACCAGAGAAATTCAGCTGTTATTTGAGACGTCATCAGTGGTGTCATCAGTGATGTCACTGACCATGTCATGAGTGAAGTAATATGTGATGTCATCAGCAGTGCATTGTGGGGGCGTGAGTTACGGCTGAATTTCTCTGGTTTTGTATGAGTGAAATTTCAGCCTAACTATAACGTTTCTGTAACCTGTGTTTTTTTAGTGAAAAAACAAATATATATATATATATATATATATCAAAGAAAAAAATAAAGGTTAAAGTAACTTTATAGCTAGTTGAAATGTTCAAACGCAACGCAACGTTGTAAACTCTATAAACCACAGAAATGCACCAGTTATAGAAACTATAACTCGTGCTCTAATGTTACTATAACTCACGCCCTCACTACGCACAGTTTTTACATTAACAATTTCACTGGAAATGTTGCAGTGATATTATCAATAATGTCATAGAAGATGTCATGAGTGATGTAATATGTGGGGTAATTTAGCAGTGCATTGCGAGAGCATGAGTTATAGTTTCTTGAGATAACTATGACTATCACTGGTACATTTTTGTGGGTTTTTTAGAGCTTAAAACGTTACATTGTTACTGAACATTTCACCTAACTATAATGTTACTTTAAACTGTTTTTTCCAGCTAATTTCTTTTTTTTAAATGTAAACTAATATTGAATTAGCATATTAAAATCAAACCCCCTGCCGCGTTCGGGTTACCCCTTCTCTCAGGGCCATTTTTATAGGGAAGGAGGGCCAAGTGGCCCCCCCTCCCGAGCCTCATTAGGCCCTGGTAACCCCATTTCCCAGGGCCTTATTTATCTTAAGGGGGTGTTGTTCTTTATTAAAGGAGATGGGGCTGTGAGGCCCCCCTTCCGAAGCCTTGTTAGGCCCTGGGTACCCCATCCCCCAGAGCCAATGCTTAAAATAAAAGGGAGGGAGGCCGTGAGGCCCCTCTCCCTGAGCCTTATTAGGCCTTGTAGACCCCATCCCCCAGGCTCATTGCTTTTTATTAAAGGGGAGGGGGCTGCATCCCTCCTGAGCCTTGTTAGGCCCTGGGCCCCATTCCCCAGAGCCACTGCCTTAAATAAAGGGGCTATGCATGTTAAATGCGAGGGTCTTGTTAGGCCCTGAGGATCCCATCCCCCCGGTGCCTACCCAGGCCACCTACCATATACTTATTGGAGGCGGTGGGGGAGCCTCAAGGCCCCCACCACCCCAGCTGGCTCCCCACATGCAGCGGGAGCCAGCATTGCTCCCACATGGAGGGAGCAGCTACTGATGCTGCTCCCTCCAAGCGGGAGAAATATTTTGATCTGTTTCCCTGCCTACTTCAGTGTAGGCCAGGAAACAGATCAAAAGTCTGCTCCCAGCCAGTGAGAGCACTTTCTCAGGCAGTTTATTCTGTCTCCATTAACAATAATGGGGTGTTCCAGTGCCCTGCAGAACCTGGGGAATCAATAGTATGCAGTGCACTGTTGTCCTCTGGCACCCTCAAATTTTTATGTCTTTTACCAATACCCTGTATTCTTGTGACACAGGTCCCCATTGAGGACCCATTTTCACTCCTCGGTACACTTGATCCATTGCAATACGTGCAGTGTTTGCCTGAATATAGCACCAAGTAAGATGTTGATAACATTGACCAGGGAAGATTTCAGTGGTCTATTAGAGGACATCCCCAATGTTTAACTCTTGAGTTTAGTTATTTCTATCACTGAGAACCCATTATTTTTCATCACATAGGCTGTTTTAATTTTTCCTAGTCCCGATGAAGACCCACGGTGATGTTTTGTATGAACACACGTTGTAATACAGGTTGAAACATCTACGATACTAATAGGTGTTCAGTATCATTGTCTCGCATATCTACATCCAAGAAAAAGTTTTAAATGGACACCCAACTGAGTTATTTTTGTGTTTTCTGTTCTAATGTCAAGTGTCTTGTATATTGGATTATGTTTCATGTTATGCACACCTTGTATGGCACCTATTTATGTAATTATTTATATTGCACTACAGTCCTGTGTTTTTATATATGATTTTTGTGTTCCACCACGATATATGAATGGTAATAAACCTTGCAAAGTACAGCATGTGTGTCAGTTGTGATTTATTATTCAATTTAGTAATTATATGTATTACACCATTAATTAGCATTTCCTAGTTTATCAGGATATAAATATTTTGATTTAAACGAAATTGATCATTTCTCTACGGAACCAGTTGTTGTTATAAGATCTGGCTCCAGCAAAATTGTGTGATGCATTTTGTTAAAATCCCTGCAGATATCAGATATCTATTTTTGCATTTATTTTTATGGATGTTACCTGTCCCATTTCGGTTGCTTATGGCTTCTTATAAATATATTACGGTTTCTAGGTTTTTCAGTGCTTAAGTCCCACTAGGATTTCTGCCCGGAGTTAAGTAAGCATTGAATATCAATATATCAAATTTAAATCATTGGTATATAACACATACTAAATTAGTCATCTTTCATAGTACTGTTCATTAAGATGGCCTAATCAGTACAATGATAGAATGTCATCAATACAATTCAATGGATAAAGTGCATAAATCTCATACACTTAGTTTTCCTACCATTGTGCATCCTTCTACATCTCCATATCACACTAATGTGGTTCATCATATTCAGTGAACCGCCATATTAAGCGGCTAACTTAACGATTATTAACATATGTCAACATTTTGAAATGTGCTGAATTGCTTTAACATTAGGTCTCAACCATGCCCAGGGAAGCCCCAGTGGGCTCAGCCCAATCCAGGAGGCTGGGCGCTACTTCAGGAGATATACCCTGTGGTGTGGGACGTGCATTTGGAGCATTTTAAGGGGGCTAGGACTACAAGCCCTAGAAAGCCCTGCCCAATCCAAAAGGCGGAGAGCCTGTACAGTGAATCGGTTGGGTGCTACTTATGGAGATTATTCATCCCATTGCCCGGGACGTACATTTGGAGAATTTCGAGGGTGCTAGGACTAAAAGTCCCAGAGAGCCCTGCTGAATCCAGGAGGCATGGAGCCTGTACAGCGTGCCGTTCGGGCACTACTTAAGGAGATTATTCCCCCAATACCCAGGACACACATTTGGAGCATTTTGAGGAGGCTAGGACTACAAGCCCCAGAGAGCCCTCCCAATCCAGGAGGTGGGGAGCCTGTACAGTTCGACAATAGGGCACTACTTAACAACATTATTACCCCTGCAGCGTAGGACAAACGCGGGGCGTCATCATGCTCTGCTCGGGCTAAGATTGGGCCCGTCTTCACTCGTCATTGGCTGGCAGAAGCTGGGCTGGGCCACCCGGCTTTTGCCTGGTTCCCTTGTTCACTGGCCATATGGTCATTGGCACTTAAATAAGGTACTGTACGCCTACTTGTTTCTCTTGAATTGGGCTAGACTTTTAAGACTTATAAAAATGGGAAACGCAGAGCAACCTCCAAACTGACTAATTCCCAGACTGATACTTCATAGGATGGATTTCTGCAGCGCGCAGTAGGTGTCCTAAACAAGGAAATAGAATTGTCCGAGAGCTGCTTATCCCTTTTCTCTCTTTCCTCCCACCTCCTGTGCACCCCCTTCTGATCCAGCAGACCTTGAAGTATATACCATTCCCATTACCACTATCTTTAATCCAGGAGCGGGTCCTCTTGATTAACCTTCCACTACTCCTCATGTAGAACCACTGGTGCCTCTGGAGCCACACGGCAAACCCAAAAATTGCTTAACAAAAGGCCAAGGAATGAAAGGAAAAGGTTAGAGGTGGGTGCTAAACTCAAGCAACCACGATTAACCCCCGATGGCTTGAACAGCGATCCTTTGGGTTTTGAGATAATGGGGGCCCTGTATGACAAAGTGTAATTGAGGCTGAACTATGCAAACTAAATCTATCACCTAACGGACAGTCCATAGACTTGCGCCAACCTTCCCCCTTTGGCCCTGCAGAAATTATTTACTCCAACTCCCCTACAGCCAAGGAGGGCAATACTGATTTGCTGAAAAATAGTTCACGGAGCAAGGGGGACCAGCTCCAATCTGCCACGGGCAATAACAAGTGCTTAGGAAACGAATTGGTCCCTTTGGATGGGTTGAGGGGTGGTGACAGGGATGGGGTCGATGAGGCATAGGGGGTAGTAGGATCTTCATCCACCAATTAATCAAATTCCATCCCAATTAACCTTCCTCCCGAGGCTTGTCCTTATGTGGTGGTATTATCTACCGTACCTTGTTTGCCACCTAACCATATTGAGTCATTTTCCTAGTTCAAAAACAAGGTTATTCATTGGTTGCACAACAGCACCAATATTCTCTACTCAGATGCGTTTGACATCTTGATGGGTTGGCCCCTTGGCAAAAAGCTTTCTGGGTGATTGTGTGGATGTCAACTTCAGGTCTCCTGTTATTGCGCGGAAATTGCTGGCCAAGTGTCATTCTTCCAATGGATTATGTCATGGTATTTCTCTCCTCCTGCTGGGGTATTTTTATCAGCATCTCCCCCAAAGACCTTCGCCCCTGATTCATTTACAAAGACCCCTGAGTCCCAAACCATGAGCTACCATTACCTGGCCCCTTCTACTTCCACCCTTACTGAGGGTGACTGACTGCATGGAGCCCATTGCTTTGTAGCCAGTGAGCCGTTTTTGGTGCATGGAGATGGCACTTGAATTTTGACATTGGGGTCATTAGGATTGGTCCCTCCAAGCTTGCCCTCACATGTTCTCGACTTGAGACAGTGCCTGATTGCGCTTCCAAATCGAAGGATACTTCTATACGATCACCATCTCCCTTTGCCCTGGCGGTGTGTTGAGGATAAGGGTGTATCCTCACCTATTGTCACCAGCCATTGGTTGCACTAGGGACTTTTACTCCTCATGCCAGCTAATGCCCAAACACTGCCTCCATCATCAGCTGGAACATTGCCAGGATCAAGTCAAAACTTGTTGACCCTGGATGGGGCCAATTTATCGATAACCACGTACTTTCCTTTTCCAGGAAACATGGGCAACTGAGTGTGCATTTAGGTGTGGGTTCAAGAGTTTTACTGTTCCTGCAATTAGGCACGCAGCCGGGCATCCACTGGGTGGTTAACTTGCCTGGGTGAGCACCATGCTTTCCTGATCTGTAGAAGAACTCCAAACAGGATCGCTAGATATCCAAGGGATAATACTTCTTTCCCAAAGGCTAAGTCCCTCCTGCTAATTAACATATATAATCGAAGTTTGGGGAATTGTCAAGAAGACTGCCTGGGAAATCCCAGAACTAATCATGGAGGCCACTATTGAAAGGGTACTCCTTACCACATGGTTGGCATCCTGTGGTCTACGGAGCCTGAAAGGGTGTACATCTTCTGTTATCCCAGCTAATAACACGTACAGGACAAGTCATTGGAGCAGCCTTATTTATTATATTAATATCTTTATTGGTGTGGATTCTTTGCACATTGTGTATAACAAGTGCATTCACCCAAGAGTGGAAAGTAATCATGACCATCTCCATGCTACATTGCTATTTCCCACTTTGGGACCATGCCTAATAGTCGTGATTAGTATCTGGCTAACAATTTAGCGCTGAAGCCCGGCTGGAGAGCAATCGGATGGATGCTAGTCAAACCCGACTTCAATTTCACGCATGCAGCAGATTATCCAAGATAAAGCTTTACAATTGACCTTCAAAGCAGCTAAACTGAAGGCAAAGGCAATTAACATCTTTGAGGAAACCTTGAGTCTGACAGCAAAACTCACTTATCTATGTCTGGCTCCGAGCAGATACAAAAATGGAACTCTAACCATAAACTCAAACTCAATAAATGCTCCTTCACTGAATGCTTATGGATCTAAGAGCGAGGGCTGTCATAAGATGAAAAAATCATGTTTATCAGCTCTTAGACTGAGGCATAAATCCACCATAGGGAGATGAATTTGAAACAACTGGAGAAAGAATATAACAGCTTGTGGAGAGGACCATCTTTTGGGTGGTATTCCCCAAAGTCTTGCCTTCCTATGCTGTATCAGTTTCTGCTGACCTAGGACTCTGCTCTTTACCCCTGCAAACCAGAGACAAACTGCTTGTGATCCCACTTCCAAACATAGGTAAATTGGCATACACCTTATTGGCACAATTAATTTACTTATAAGTCCCCAGCATATGGTATTACATATACACAGGGCCTGTAAAATACATGCTACCAGTGAGCTGCAACACTCATTATGCAACCCACCCCATTAGCTCTGTAAAACATGTCTCCAGTCCGGCCCCTGCAGCCTGCATGTGTAGTTTTGCCATTTTGACCTGGCAAAACAAACCTCTTGCCAAACCTAAACCTTCCATTTTTAATACCTGTAAATCACCCCTAAGGAAGGCACTAAGGGGCCGATTCCGATCTCGGTCGGAGGCGCACCCAATACCATTCGGTCGGGAAAAAAGCCATGCAAATGCCTGTTTCCCGAACGATCCGTACAGCATACCGAACGAGTAAGTACGATGCGCACAACAGCACAGAATCCGGCCGAGTCGTACTCACCCAATCCAGGTCCTGTCCTCCGACCGAGGCGAATCCGGAAACGCAGAATCGAGTCGCACGGAAGCCAAAATGCAGCCCCGTCCGGCCGAACAAGTACGATGCGCTTTCCGTACGCCCCGAACCCGTCGCTACGCACGGCACGTCAAAGCATCCGGGAGAGGCGCACATAAGCTCCGATTCGCGCCACAACACGATCCACGGCTACGAGGCGAACACGCCAGCGACGAGGACGACGCGAAGCGACGAGGACGACGCGAAGCAACGAGAAAGACGAACGACACGAACCAACCATGAATCCCTTCGTCCCGATCATACCAATATTCTACATTTACTACCGGAACAGGAACGGACGCGTACGGCGCAGAAGGTAAGTCAGACACCAACCACAAAACACATACAACACGTACACGACACATCACACACACACAGAGGGATGCAGAATTTACTTACACCAGCAACAGCAGCACCATAGGGGTGGGATGCCCATCACCAATGCCACATATGCACACAGGGGCCTGAATGCGCACCACCACCCCTACCCAGGGGGGGCCGGATGCCAACCACCACTACCACCCTTAGCCAGGGGGGTGCCAGATGCCCACCACCACTACCACCCTTACCCAGGGGGGCTGGATGCCTACCACTACCACCACCCTTAGCCATGGGGGTGCCAGATGCCTACCACTACTACCACCCTTACCCAGGGGGGGCTGGATGCCTACCACTACTACCACCCTTACCCAGGGGGGGCTGGATGCCTACCACTACTACCACCCTTAGCCATGGGGGTGCCAGATGCCTACCACTACTACCACCCTAAGCCAGGGGGCTGGATGCCTACCACCACTACCACCCTTAGCCATGGGGGTGCCAGATGCCTACCACTACTACCACCCTTACCCAGGGGGGCTGGATGCCTACCACTACTACCACCCTTAGCCATGGGGGTGCCAGATGCCTACCACTACTACCACCCTAAGCCAGGGGGCTGGATGCCTACCACTACTACCACCCTTAGCCAGGGGGGTGCCAGATGCCTACCACCACTACCACCCTTATCCAGGGGGGGCTGGATGCCTACCACTACTACCACCCTTACCCAGGGGGTGCCAGAAGCCTACCACTACTACCACCCTTACCCAGGGGGGCTGGATGCCTACCACTACTACCACCCTTAGCCATGGGGGTGCCAGATGCCTACCACTACTACCACCCTTACCCAGGGGGGGCTGGATGCCTACCACTACTACCATCCTTAGCCATGGGTGTGCCAGATGCCCACCACCACTACCACCCTTACCCAGGGGGTGCCAGATGCCTACCACTACTACCACCCTTACCCAGGGGGGGCTGGATGCCTACCACTACTACCACCCTTAGCCATGGGGGTGCCAGATGCCTACCACTACTACCACCCTTACCCAGGGGGGGCTGGATGCCTACCACTACTACCACCCTTAGCCATGGGGGTGCCAGATGCCCACCACCACTACCACCCTTACCCAGGGGGGGCTGGATGCCTACCACTACTACCACCCTTACCCAGGGGGTGCCAGATGCCTACCACTACTACCACCCTTAGCCAGGGGGTGCCAGATGCCTACCACCACTACCACCCTTACCCAAGGGGGCTGGATGCCTACCACTACTACCACCCTTACCCAGGGGGTGCCAGATGCCTACCACTACTACCACCCTTACCCATGGGGGCTGGATGCCTACCACTACTACCACCCTTAGCCATGGGGGTGCCAGATGCCTACCACTACTACCACCCTTACCCAGGGGGACTGGATGCCTACCACTACTACCACCCTTACCCAGGGGGGGCTGGATGCCTACCACTACTACCACCCTTAGCCATGGGGGTGCCAGATGCCCACCACCACTACCACCCTTACCCAGGGGGGGCTGGATGCCTACCACTACTACCACCCTTACCCAGGGGGTGCCAGATGCCTACCACTACTACCACCCTTACCCAGGGGGGGCTGCATGCCTACCACTACTACCACCCTTAGCCATGGGGGTGCCAGATGCCTACCACTACTACCACCCTTACCCAGGGGGGGCTGGATGCCTAACCACTACTACCACCCTAAGCCAGGGGGGCTGGATGCCTACCACTACTACCACCCTTAGCCATGGGGGTGCCAGATGCCTACCACTACTACTACCCTAAGCCAGGGGGCTGGATGCCTACCACTACTACCACCCTTAGCCAGGGGGTGCCAGATGCCTACCACCACTACCACCCTTACCCAGGGGGCTGGATGCCTACCACTACTACCACCCTTACCCAGGGGTGCCAGATGCCTACCACTACTACCACCCTTACCCAGGGGGCTGGATGCCTACCACTACTACCACCCTTAGCCAGGGGGTGCCAGATGCCTACCACTACTACCACCCTTACCCAGGGGGCTGGATGCCTGTCACTACTACCACCTCTACCCATGGGGGCTGGATGCCTACCACCAACACCACCCCCACTCATAGGATGGACAATGCATGACACAACCAGCACACCACAACCTAGGGAATGCAAGAAAAAGACATCCCCCAACACCATGACAAGCGTGTGTAGACTGTGTCAAATGCCTACAACACTGAACATGACTTTGAACATACAATGTGACCCCCTATCACATGTGCCACACATATGTGTGTGGCCCCCACAATGCAAGCAGGCCATGACCATTGTGGCAATGGGGTCCAAACCCCCAACATCACAGTGACCAAAATGTAAGGGTGGGGTCCATAGCTGAAGCACATTTTGAACAGTGTGGCAATGGGGTCCAAACCCCCATCATCACAGTGACCAAAAGGTAAGAGTGGGGTCCATAGCTGAAGCACATTTTGAACAGTGTGGCAATGGGGTCCAAACCCCCATCATCACAGTGACCAAAATGTAAGTGTGGGGTCCATAGCTGAAGCACATTTTGAACATTGTGGCAATGGGGTCCAAACCCCCATCATCACAGTGCCCAAAATGTAAGTGTGGGGTCCATAGCTGAAGCACATTTTGAACATTGTGGCAATGGGGTCCAAACCCCCATCATCACAGTGACCAAAATGTAAGTGTGGGGTCCATAGCTGAAGCACATTTTGAACATTGTGGCAATGGGGTCCAAACCCCCATCATCACAGTGACCAAAATGTAAGTGTTGACAAAGAAAAAGCTGCAACTGCCAAACTGCATGGATGATTCCTGGTCACAGAACATAAAACACATCAGTGGCAAAGTAGTGCATGTGTCCCATTGCAACATAAATTGGGGGAGGCAAATACTGCAGTGCAAATAACACATACCTTTGGCCATGTGCAGACAAACAACACCCATGGGGGCTGACACTGTCAACATTCATCAATGACACAATGACAGAAGTGACCATCAGAATGCAGACCCACATATTTGCACCAATGGGCACACAAATGCAGATACCCTGTGGAGACTGTAGATGTGAGGTGAACAGATACCAAACCATGGCAGCAATGGGACACACAAACCATGATCATTGTGCTGACCGATGACCTAGGAGTCCCAGGGACAGCAGGGGAAACCCACCAAACTACATACAGCCAATGGCACACCCAAGATATGCCAATGCAGTGGTGCAGATGCACAAACACAAACAGGCAGACCCACACTGCACATCATACACAACAGGTGAGGGGGGGGGGTGCCAGTGTCCCCAGGCAACCACACAACACATGAGGAGACCTGAATACCAATCATACAGATGTGCATACAGTGCCACACAAAGGTAACTCATGGTTCCAATCCCCTATGTGGGCAAGCAGGCATTGTCAGATGAGAGGGAGCACAAATCACACATGTCACACAGGCACGTAGGAACAGCAACTGACACAGCAAGACACAGACACACCACAGCACTACCCCCAGGGCCCCCACAATGTGGTGACCCTGGGCTGCATTACAATCCCACTGTGATGACAAAGCTAAATGTCGTTCACACTGTGAACCACAGTCATGTGTCCTGAGCAACAAACTACCATCACACCTACACAAGCACAAATCAATCAGCACGGCCAGTAAGCCAAGGCCAACATGGAGGCAGGGGCCTAGCCGGGCAACAACTCTCATCTGCACACACTCAACACCACACCCTCGACCTCCAACAATGTGCAGCAGTGAAGCACACATGCACTGGTGACATTGCACATGCACCCATGACTATTCCAGGGTGGTGGGTGGGAACCAAGGTGCAGAAACACATCACACATGGCCACTCAACAAGACTCCTGAATGTCTGACACACTGCACACTACGCTGTACATGGACATGACGGCAATACCACACCAACCAATGGGATCCCAGCCACAGTCACACACCAATGAAGAAGCCAAGGTCACCCACAAAGAACACACATAGACAACAACCAACATTGCAGCCCGGACCCTGAGGAGTGCCAGCAGTCACACACACAACGTGTCACAATCACTGAAAGATAACACAAACTGGAAATCACATGACAGGGGCAAACAACAAGTGCCAAGGGGAAACCTGACTGTGACCCATCTGCGTCTGCACACAAACTCAGCCCTGACAGCAAACACACCTATGGGTGACACCCTGATGACCAGTAATGTGCCATGCACCCACATCACAGAGAACCCAGGGAGAAGACTTTGGGGGAACATAGGTCAACTCAGCAAGCATCACAAACAGGTACAACACTAGGGATCACAGCATGCACAGCTAAACGGAAGTGAACACACAGACATGCTCATACAACACACACCTTGGGCGCAGGCAATGTCACAGGAGTACACACTGCCATGAGGGGACTCCACTCCTGTGTGAGGAAAGCTGTGCCATATGTTGCCTCAGTAGGGCCCCATCATGTCAGCTGAGCACTTGGTCACACAATCAACAATTAGCACCAAATGAAGGCTCCCGTCACATCAGCCTGGTCATGGAAGTGCCAACGAAATCATCAGCACAGATCCAACACACTTGTATAGCAATGTTGCACTGACAACACAGATGAGTCCTTCCCCATTGATGCCCAAACCTGCATGTCCAGTGGAGATGGCCACACGGTCAGGGAAGTAGACGAATTGAACAATGGCAGGCACAACAGATGTGCAGGGGTGGAAGCCACAGATGTGAATTTGCTAATGTAAGTAGGAAATCCCATTGCCAAATACTGAACACATGACACCCTCAGATGCTGCTATGGATGACATGGATACACCACAGGATAGGACACATTCCCCCTGGACCACATGGGTTCCTGCACAGTAACACTTCATTATCATGAGACCAAATATCACCATCACTGCAGCAAGGGCATGGTTAGCATCATCAACAACATGTACATCAGAAGCATAAGCACTAGAGAACAGAAAGTTGCTTTATTCAGCATATGTGTGAATTGAAAACTGAAAGTCCAGAAAAACACAAAGGCCAATGGCCAGTCCATTGTCAAAGTCCAAACAGGGTGACAGTGGCAGATGTCACCCTACGCATGCCTGCACTGCACAAAACCAGGGACAATCCACTAGGAGGGGCAACCGGGGGCAGGCCAGGCACCGCAAGGACAGGATCAGGGCTCACCAGGAGGAAGCAGGGAAGGGGTGGTGGGTGCTGGAGAGCCACTGACAACTGCAGTGGAGGTGTCTGACATGGTGTGTGCTGGCACAACTGGGGGCATGACTCAGATGTTGTGGGTGCCGGCACGACTGCAGTGGACCCTGCAGATGGAGTGGACAGGTCCGCCACTGCAGTGCCCAAGTCAGACAGGGTGGTAGTGGACTCCACTGCAGTGCCTACCACCAGGGGAGGAGAATGGGGAACAGGCAAGGTGGGCTGGACAGAGGGGGAGGACACCCTCACCACATCAGTGGCACAGACAAGCGCAGTGGGGGGTGTGGTGCCGGGAGAGCAAGTGGCAGGGGGAGAAGGCCGGATCCTCTTGGGGATGGTATATCTATGGGTGGGGGAACCTGGAGCAGGGTGTGGTGGGGGCACCTGTGGAGTGGGGGCCTGAGGCATGGAGGAAGGAGACCTCGTGCCTGAGCTGCAGGGCGGCGGCGGGGTCTTGCTCTTACGACTCCGGGGGACTTGCGGGTGGGGGCCTCAGTCTGTCTGCGCCTGGGGAGGGTGTCCGGGGGCGAGGGGCACTCTGCTCCATGTGGGTGGGCTTCCTCTTCCCCTGAATGCTGTATCAGCTGGATCGGAGGGGAAGAGGCCGAGGTCACTGAGGAAGAGCCACTGGGTCTTTGGGGTTGCAGGTGAGGCAAGGGAGGGTGCTTTGGAGGGAGAGGCAACTGAGGACTGCGCAGTGCTCGTGGATGCGTGTGTTTGTTCCAGGGCCCCATCCCCTGTGAGTCTGGTTTCAGTCCCCTGACTGTGCGTGCGTGTGCGTTTTGTTTGTGGCGTGTGTGTCTGTGTGCTGGACGTGTGTGTGCTGGTGTGTGCCTGTGCCGGTGTGTGTGTGCTTGGGACGGGTAAGGTGCTGGGGAGTGTGGATGGAGCAGAGGCAGGAGGGGTGAGGGACTGTCTGAGGAGGGACACTGCTGCCATCAGGGAGGAGTCCATGGACCTATTGCCCCTCTGTAGGTCAGGCATGCCCGATGAGATGCCCTCCATGAACGACACCAGCTGAGTCAACAGAGCGGTGTGCGCATGGAGGACACTCAGCATGGCTGTCTGCCCTACATGGAGCTGGCGAAGGAGGTACACAGACTCCTCACTCAGGGCAGCAGGGGACACAGGGGCAGGGGTGCGGTGCCTGGCCCAAAGGAGACACGCTCCCGAACATGGGAGCCTCCACGGACCTGGGGAATGGGAGCCGATGGGAGGGCGGTGGTGGTGCTGGTGGTGGCGGGGACAGCAACACTAGCTGGGGTGTGGTGGCTGCTGACACCCGCCTCCATAAGGGAGTCATCCTCCGAGTTGCTCTGGTCCTCAGCTGAGGTGGATGGTGCTGAGGACTCCTCGGTGTGGCTCCCTCGCCCTCCGTGCCACTGGGTCCCTCCGACCACTCCTCGGCTGCTGACCCAGTCTGGCTCTCCGGCTCCTCCTGGTCCGTGGAGCTGTCCCCTTCCGTGGCCGTGGATGTATCTGCAAACAATGGGGAAACAGACAGACATCAGTCACCTGCACCAAACGCACACACCACTGTGAGCACAGCACATTACAGAGCAAGCCCTGGCATCATTAGTTGAACATTGCTAAAAGTGCCCTAACTGAACAGGAGAAGCCAATTGTCAGTCTGATGCCAACCATGGCACTCACATCCCACATGGCCTTGCACCCATCTGTCTGGTGTTTGTTGGATAGCAACACCCCAGTGTGGACACATGCACCACCTACACAGTAGTTGGACAGTGCAGAGGACACGGTGTAGCATGTGGACATGCACACATCACAACTCTTGCCACTGAGTCAGTACAGGTTTCCGGATGAAAGGGATGCCCAGAGTCAAATAGGAAATGCATGTGATGCATACCAGCGACAGACACCATGATGCACCCATGTCCTGATAGCCATCGCCACAATGGTGTGCATGTAGCACATGTCACTCCCCTGCAGGATCACCAATAAGTAGACACATGCCATGGCGGAGGCATGATTGCTAAGTCATACATCACTGTCTCAGTGATGTATGACTTGGCAGCCAGACAACAACACTCTGCACTGTGTCACAATAGTAGGTCATGGGGAATGCAAGTCCTGGAGCTGCACAAGTGCACATGTACATCCCCCACACAACACATCATCTTAACCCTCATCTGTCCAGGTCATACCGATTGGACATATGGGAGACCTGTGACACTACCCTCTGAACCTGAGCCCTCACAATCTGCTGTGAATGGGAAACAGCTGCCTGAACTTCACTTTCGCATACCCCAGTCTGCACGGGCAGCTGATCAAACACCTATGTGACACACAAGTATCGTCTCCTATGGTCACATCTCCAGTGGCATGCTGAGCCCCTACCGAGAAACACCCCAGCAGTCCTGGCAACAAATCCACAGTACACTGACACAGAGGCAGACACCTGAGGGGTCAAATCACTGCGCACAATGTGTCAGCTGATACACGGGAGTGGGAGTACAGAGTGCATTGCATGGCCTGGAGTAGGCATGACTGTCCTGCAACACATGAATGAGGGATGAGCCCTGGACAGTGGATAGCTGGCTATGTATGTGTGACACACGTAATCTGCACACTCCTGGGACCCAAACATTGTTCCCACCCGCTGCATGGGCGTGTGCCACATACCCCAGGCACATGTGGTGGCTCAGCTCAGCAAGTGGACCGCATATCAAAGCAACACGCAGATTACATGTCCGAACACAGGCGTTGTGTGAACAATGGACCCACCCATGATGCCCACAACAGAGTTAGGGAAACAGATGCTGTCCCCCACCTTTAGTGAAGCAAACTGCAAGGACTCAATCCCAAGTGACACACTTCCCTGAATGTAAGGGCCACACCTGGGTATCAGATGAGGAGTGGGCAGTGCACAATAGAGGGACATGGCTCCTGGACAACATGACTGCTGTACTGTGGCAGTTGAACCAGGCCAGAGGAGGGCACATAGCATGTAATACAGAGTTCACAGTGCAGTCTTTGACTCACCCCTCCTTGCTGCTGTCTGGCCTTCAGCTGCCCATTCAGGTCTGGAAACACCACCGCCAGGATCTGGAGCATGTGGGGGTCAGAGTCCGTGTTCCGCCCCTCCTGCGAGGAGGCAACAGCTTCAGCTGGACCCGTGCAATCCTCCGGGTCCAGCCCCGAAGGTCCTGCCACCTCTTCTGGCAGTTGCGGATCCGGCGCTTGTAGACCCCCACGGACCGGACAGCCCGGACGATGTCCTTCCAGATCTCCTGCTTCCGATGGGCATTAACCTGTCAGGATGACAAAGTGAAAAGGCCATTACTACACATGCAACATATCCGTGCATGACACAGTTGTATATACATGTCTCAATCACAGGGGCACATGATGTACAGAGGCAGTGCAACGCTGCCCATGGACAGTTTGCCAGAAGTCACTACATGGTATCATTGCATGGGAAGTAAAACCTTGTTCAAATGCACTGTCACTGCACCATACCTGTCCAGTGCATGTCACTACACACTATGGGGGTGACAACTACTCAGTGAGCCTGCTAGCCAGTGGCGTGCAGACTTTCAGCCTTGCTAGTCAGACAAAATGCACATTCAGAAAGGCAGTGCACAGAACACTCACCTGCTCCCCTGGTGTCCCATACAGCTTGCTGTACTGTGGAAGTAGGCTGTCCAGCAGGGCCTGGTTCTCCTCAAGGCTGAAGGCTGGGGCTCTCTCCACAGTACGTGCCATTGCAGGGTCCAGAGGGGGCAGAGACAGCAGCAGTGCAGTGGCAGATGTCGTCCTGGAGCATGTAGTGCAGGCAAGTGAGCTCTCAGGGGAACAGCCAGCAATATATATGTGCTGGAGAGGCAGATACTGTCCCATGTGTCCAAAGTGATAGGTCCAAGTCGTTTGCATCTTCTGAATCTGGCCAATCCATGGAATAGCAGCACCAATACACGCCCACAGCATCCTTCAAATCTTCAACTTCAAGACATACATGATTTTGCAACATTGTTGTGGGTGACCAACTGAATTTCCAGCAACCGACTCGCTCGAATTTCGAAAACGCGTCCGTTGCCAGGCTAGGCCATTGTCAATGGGTGCGCACCGATCGGTCCATTGCTGATCAACGCGCACAGGGGTACAACGCTGCACTCGCACACATTGAATGCAATGGCCGGCCGGGGCACCGATCGGTCCATTGCGGTACAACGCGTACAGGGGTACAACGCTGCACTCCGCACACATTGAATGCAATGGGCCGGCCGGGGGCACCGATCGGTCCATTGCGGTACAACGCGTACAGGGGTACAACGAGTACCCGCACACATTGAATGCAATGGGCCGGCCGGGGCACCGATCGGTCCATTGCTGATCAACGCGCATAGGGGTACAACGCGTACCCGCACACATTGAATGCAATGTGCCGGCCGGGGGCACCGATCGGTCCATTGCGGTAGAACGCGTACAGGGGTACAACGCGCATCTGCACACATTGAATGCAATGGGCTGGCCGGGGCACCGATCGGTCCATTGCTGATCAACGCTGCATAGGGTACAACGCGCACCTGCACACATTGAATGCAATGGGCCGGCCGGGGCACCGATCGGTCCATTGCTGTACAACGCGTACAGGGGTACAACGCTGTACCTGCACACATTGAATGCAATGGGCCGGCCGGGGCACCGATCGGTCCATTGCTGATCAACGCGCACAGGGGTACAACGCGCACTCGCACACATTGAATGCAATAGGCCGCCGGGGCACCGATCGGTCCATTGCGGAACAACGCGCACAGGGGTACAACGCGTACTCTGCACACATTGAATGCAATGGGCCGGCTGGGGCACCGATCGGTCCATTGCTGATCAACGCGTACAGGGGTACAACGCGTACCTGCACACATTGAATGCAATGGGCCGGCCGGGGCACCGATCGGTCCATTGCTGTTCAACGATCCCTGTACAAGTGACTGGCATATGTCACCATGCCTGTCTCAGATGAACATATGCCAGCCACAGATAGCTCCCAGGGAGTGAGGGGCACACCTACAACACGACAGCCTGTCCAAACTGTATTGTAAGGCTGCATTTCCTATTGTGTGTATGTTGGTGTACATGTTGTCCTGTGGGTGTCACCTGGGGGCAGCCACCCCCAGGCTGTGCACGTGTTCATGGGGACAGGATCCTGGGTGTTACGTGTACATGACCACTGTGATGTGCAACTGTTCATATCTGTGCATGTGCCATGGTCACATTTCACGGTGGTGTATGTGTATGTCATGTCACATACCCCGTGAGTCCCATGTGGGACGGTATGTTTGAGCCAGGGTGTCCCAGTGGCACAATAGTGATGGTCCTCCACAGTCTGTGTGCATGTAGTGTTTACAATGTCTCTGATTTCATGTGCACAATGGGAGCCAGTCTCCACATCCACGTTGTGTGTGCATGGACTTTGATGTTGTGCGTGTGTGTGTCACAGACGTCCATGTCTGTCCTGCAGTGGGAAGTGGGACCACTACCTGTGGGGGTCATGGTTCTTTTGCTCTGGTGTATACCTGATACTCCATGTAATGCCAGTGTCCATGTGGCAATACAGGGTCCCTGGGAATGTACCTGTCGTTGAGCTGTGATGCCTGGGGCACATCTGTCCTCACATGTCACTGTGGGGGTGATTGTGACACGGCAGCAGGAGATGGGAACTGTGACACGGCCTCATGATATCCAATGGGCCAACCTGGGACTTATTGATGCCACTTGTTGAACCGTGATGACAGATGTTGGCCATGTATGTACCATACATGTCCTTACGGAACTGCACACTTCATGTAGTTGTGCCTCATAATGATGTATGTTGTGATATTGAGTGTGTTCAATGCCGCATATGTGGGGTGACTGACAATCTTGCTTTCTTCTCCTCTGCACTGCAGGGCTCCTGCTGTCCATCGACCATTCCCAGACCTGGCAACGATGGTGGAACGGGACAGCATCCGACGGTACCGCTTCACCAGGCAGCTGATTGAGGATTTGGCAGTGCAGTTGGCCCCACATTTGCAGCCTGGCCGGCCGTATCCTACAGCGCTGACCCCCAAGGTGAAGGTGATGGCAGCCCTACACTTCTTTGCCACCGGTACCTTCCAACATACTGTGGCGACTGCTGGTGGGATGTCACAGACCATGTTGAGCCGTGTGCTCCGCGATGTTTTGGAGGCAATGTTGCTATTCCTGAACCGGTACATCTATTTCCCTAGACTGCAACGACTCACTGACGTGAAGAGTGACTTCTATGCCCTGGGGAGGATGCCGCATGTCATTGGCTCCATTGATGGGACACATGTGGCTTTGGTACCACCACAGGCCCAGGAGCAGGCCTACTGTAACCGCAAGCACTACCACTCGGTCAATGCACTGGTGGTGTGTCTTGCAGACATGACCATCACACACGTGTGTGCCCATTTCCCTGGTTCAGCACACGATGCCTTTGTGATGAGGAGTAGTCGCATCCCCAGGATGATGGCACAGATGCAGAACCAGCGTGCCTGGCTTGTCGGTGTGTACTGACTTTGTGCCATTGTGTGTGATCTGATCTGTAGTATTCCGCCCACTTTTCCAAGCCAGCTAATGTGCACTTGTCTGTCCGTAGGTGACTCGGGATACCCCAACATGCCGTGGTTGCTGACACCCTCAGGAACCCTGTGACACCAGCCCAGATGCGCTACAATGAGGCACATGGTCGAACCAGGAGAGTGATTGAGCGGACATTTGGTCTCCTGAAGAGCCGCTTCCACTGCCTGGACAAGACAGGAGGGTCCCTCCCATATGCCCCAGCGAAAGTGTGCAAGATTATCATCGTCTGCTGCATGCTCCACAACCTGGCAGTGCGGAAGGAGTTGCCTCTCATCCAGGATGACAATGACCAACATCCGCCACCTGTGGAGGATCCTGGCCTGGACCACGATGCCAGTGATGATGATGATGATGAGGGTGATGTCCGCACACAGCTCATCACCAACTTCTTTAGCTGAATGTGAGTATCCTGAGGTGTCATGTCAATGATGTGAGTTGGCATGATATGTGTAGGTGGTGCTCTGGTGCTGTTGGAGTGTGTCCATGGGCTACTTGACTGGATGTGTGTAGCGATGTGTGCTTACAGGTGGTCTGTACTCCCCAACAGTGTTGACATGCTAACTTGGTTCTGGGTGGGTATCTTGTAACATGTATTGTGCATGAGTTTTGCTGTTCTGTCCTGTTCTCCATTGCTTTTGACTGTGTGTCATTTCTGTCCTTCATAGGGTACTTTCAGATTCGTTTGGTCAACTGTGTCCACCGACGACGTGATTGTACTTCCAGGGTGGTAGCTGTTGTGTCCCTACAGGTGATGTGCGCAACACCCATGGACTTCCTTCCTTCTACAGTTGTTGACTGTGTGCCCGCTGCCAGGTGGGATTACCTTGCATCTGTAGTGGTTACGACATGTTGCAACTGTGTAATAAACCTGTGCTTCACTTTGTGATGTGCGTTGTCTGTGGTCACACATTTGACTGCCATTTGCTTACTGCACCTGTGGGCTACTTGACTACAACTGGGAATAGGTGTGGTGTCTGTGCATTGCACCGTCTTCCCTGGCAACATCAGTGTAGGCAATGAGTCAGATGGCCTAGGTGTGTATGTGTTGTGTAGCCCTGGTGGTGTGTCTCCCTCATAAGCCTGTGTTGTACTTGCTGTTGCAGTTCGCATACACAGTGTAATTTTGCAGTTCATCATCCCCATGACAGCACCCACGTTGGAATCACAACAGAGGCAAGTATGGTGTATTAGTGTGTTTATTGTGATACATTTGTGTGAATAGTGCATAGGATGGTTAGTGCTGTACATATATCTTGCAATCAGAAGTTCCTAGGTGAATTGAAAGTCCTGGTAGACAAAATCCCCAGTATCGGGGCCACAGTTGTCTGAGACATTGGTCCAACTTGTACTCCCCATGTAATGTGTGGGAGTTGTGTTGCCGTCAACAGGGTGAACAGTTTGTGCACAAAGGTGAACATCCAGAACAGGTTCAGGCTTCCTGGGAGTTGCACTTGGCCATCGGCCTCTCACTTGCCCCTCCTCGGACGACCCCTCTTCTTTGGGGGGCCCCTCAAGTACAGGCTGCTGCGGTGCAGGGGACTCTCCGCCAGAGTCATCCTCCCTCCCTGTGGCAGTTGCAGTTTGTTCAGCACCAGATGTTGTTGGCACACAGGGAGGTGTAGACTGGTTGCTGTTCATCTGGCGGAGGCATTGTAATATGTCCCTGTGCACCGCCGTCATCTCTGCAGTGCGTCCCACTTGGACTCCACGCGGGACATGTGTGAGTCCAAGCGGGCATGATGGGCAGCCTGCTGCTGTTTCATGTCTCTGAGGAGCCCCACTACCTGGCTGAGATCTCCGGTGCTGGACTGGTACGCATCGGCTATGCGTACCAGTTGTGGGTCATCATGCACACCAGCAACCTCTGCAAGCAGCGACCTCTGTCTCCCAGCCCCTCCCACCACCCCTGCCGACATGTGCAGTGCGTGCAGTGGCACGCACAGATGACCCTGGTCCCCCTTGGGGGTTGGTGGTGGTGGTGGTGTCCATGGCCCCACGTTGGTCCAGGGTCCCTGTGCTGGTGTTGCTCCTTGTTCTGTCCATGTCGGCAGGGATGGTATTTGTGGTGACAGTCGTTGGAGGGGTGGGTGCAGGGGGTGCAGCTGGTGGTCCTGCTGGTGCTGCAGCTGGTGGTCCTGCTGGTGCTGCATGTTGACTTGCACCGGATGTGCCAGGTTGGTCTTCTTCGTCCGAGGAGGGCAGAGGCTGTACGACACCAGTGAGCTCCGCATCCTCTTGAGCCTGGGACTGGGACTCCTCAGCGTCTGCTGCTGTGTCCCCATCATCACCTGTTTTTGGGAGACACACACAATGTATGTTATGTTTCTGCAGGCATCAATGGTTGACACACCTGACAGTTGTGACTGTGCCTCTGGGTGCGGGCCTGTACATTGCATTGTCCTAAGTCGTCACAGTCAGGGGTTGATATTGGTGTAGCACATTGTCCTGCATTATTTGGGCATTTCTATGTATTTGTTGGGGTGTGAACATGGTCTGCATTGGTTGTATTTGGTTGACAGCCGGCCCTCCTTCCCACCCAGCCAGTCAGTTATCCCACCATGGACTGTGCTTGCATTGCAGGGAGTGGAAGTTGTCTTTCAGGATGTCAGTCAGTGGTGTCCTGCTGTTGGTTGTTGCACAGTTGCCAGCAGGGCCTTGTGCTCCCCACAGCAGTAGCCAGTGTCAGCCATCTTGTCAGTCCTTATCCACTCCCTGTGATGTGAGCATGGTTCAGGGTGGTGTTGATGGGACAGTTGTGGGGGTGAGCTATGTCTGTGACTATGACTCCCATCATGCTATTGCCTCCACCCCACTTCCCAGCATTCCCATACTTACTTGCTTTTGTGGGGAGTTCAGTGTGTGTGGGTGTGAGAGCAATGGCAAGATGGCTGACAGTGGTGTCCTGCTGTTGGTTGGTGTGCAGTTCCCAGCATGCCCTTGTGCTCCCCACAGCAGTAGCCAGTGTCGGCCATCTTGTCAGTCCTTATCCACTCCCTGT
The DNA here is from genome assembly GCA_963921515.1 of Calotriton arnoldi. Taxonomy (NCBI): domain Eukaryota; kingdom Metazoa; phylum Chordata; class Amphibia; order Caudata; family Salamandridae; genus Calotriton; species Calotriton arnoldi. Next base: position 255,061 of record CAWUFW010002513.1, read on the forward strand.
GATGTGAGCATGGTTCAGGGTGGTGTTGATGGGACAGTTGTGGGGGTGAGCTATGTCTGTGACTATGACTCCCATCATGCTATTGCCTCCACCCCACTTCCCAGCATTCCCATACTTACTTGCTTTTGTGGGGTGTTCAGTGTGTGTGGGTGTGAGAGCAATGGCAAGATGGCTGACAGTGGTGTCCTGCTGTTGGTTGGTGTGCAGTTCCCAGCATGCCCTTGTGCTCCCCACGAGCAGTAGCAACAGTGTCAGCCATCTTTGATCGGGCCTTATCCACTCTCTGTGGATGTGAGCATGCGTGCAGTGTGGTGCTTGCTGGGCCATGTTGTGGGGGATGAGCTATGTCTGTGACTACGACTCCCATCATGCTATTGCCTCCACCCCACTTCCCAGCATGCCCATGCTTCCTTGCTTTTGACTGCTGCGTTCAGTGTGGGGTGGGCTGCCTGTGCAATGGCAGGATGGCTGAGAGTGTTGTCCTGGCAGTTGGTTGGCTAAGCAGTTCCAAAGCAGTGTCCCTGTGCTCCACACAGCAGTAGCCCAGTGTCGGCCATCTTTGTCGGATCCTTATCCAGTCCTAGTGATGTGAGGCATTGCATTCTCCCAGGTGGTGTTCTGATGGAGTACAGTTGTGGGGGGTGAGCTGAGGTGCTTGTGACTATGGCTCCCAGTGCATGCTAGTGCCTCCACCCCACTTCAGCCAGCATATCCCATACATGGAACGTGCTTTTGTGGGAGTTGCAGAGTGTGTGGGTGTGAGAGCAATGTCAGGATGGCTGGCAGTGGTGTCGTGCTGTTTGTTGGTGTGCAGTTCCCAGCATGCCCTTGTGCTCCCCACAGCAGCAGCAACAGTGTCAGACATCTTTGATGGGTCCTTATCCACTCTCTGTGGAATGTGAGCATGCGTTCAGTGTGATGCTTGCTGGGCCATGTGGTGGGGCTGAGCGATGAGCTGTGACTACTACTCCCATCATGCTGTTGCCTCCACCCCCTTCCCAGCATGCCCATGCTTCCTTCCTTTTGACTCTGCTTCCCTGTGGGGTGGGCTGCCTGTGCTGACAGGATGGCTGGGAGTGTTGTCCTGGCAGTTGTTTGGCTAAAAGTCCCAAGAGTGTCCCTGTGCTTCACACAACATTACCCAGGGTGGAGGTTCTTTGTGGGATCTTGAGTTAGGATGTGAGGCATTGCATTCTCCCAGGTGGGTTCTGTGGAGTTTGTGTTGAGGGGGTGTGTGAGGAGGTGCTTGTGACTATGGTCAGTGCTGCGAGTCCTCCTTCCCACCCAGCCAGCCAGATATCCCACCATGGAACGTGCTTCCATTGCAGGGAGTGGAAGTTGTCTCTCAGGATGTCAGTCAGTGGTGTCCTGCTGTTGGTTGTTGCACAGCTGCCAGCAGGGCCTTGTGCTCCCCACAGCAGTAGCCAGTGTCAGCCATCTTGTGAGTCCTTTTCCACTCCCTGTGATGTGCGCATGGTTCATGGTGGTGTTGATGGGACAGTTGTGGGGGTGAGCAATATGTGTGACTACGACTCCCATGATGCTATTGGCTACACTGACTTGCCCAGCATACACAGAATTCCTTCCTTTCAGTGGTCTTCACTGTGTGTTGGTGTTGTAGTGGTGGCTACATGTCTGGATGTGTTTGTTAGTTCTATTTGTGCCACTGCCTAGCTGTAGTTGTAGTTGTGTTTGTACATGTGATGACACGGTTAAATGTAACTTTGAGATGGCATGTGTTGTGTTTATCTGACTGACATACACATTTTGGGATGATTCTGTTCTGGTTGCTGTGTAATTGCTATGAGTGCATGGTTTGACTCTCTCCTTGACAGTGATGTGTGTGTGTATTGTGGCAGAATATTGTGTACATTTGTTGTGTACTCACCAGGCTCTGGGATGTTCTCTAGTCCATAGACGCTCACTGGCGGAAGGATGGCCCGCACCTTCTCCTCCCAGGGCCTGAGGTATACTGGCTTGGCAGGAGGGCCACTGCCGGTGTATTGGCTGAGGAGGTAGTCCTTCTTGAGCAGCTCCCGTACCCTCCTGCGCACGTCATACCACCTGTTCTGGATGTCAGTCTTTGTGCGCAGACATGGTGATTGTGCGTTCACCCTGTTGATGATCCTCTCCCACATCTTGGTTTTCTGGGAGATGGGTGTCTGTTTGACCAGTGTGCCAAACAGCTGTGGCTCTACCCTGAGGATCTCGTCTACCAGGACTTCCAATTCACAATCTAGGAACTTGTGATTCTTCTTGGGGGCATGGTGATGGGTGGTGATGGTGAGTGATGTGTGTGTTGGTGTGCAGGTGAGGGTGTGTGAGTGTGTGTTTTGCTGGGTGTATGTGAGGTAGCTATTTGTTGGTGTGCTGATGGTGTGTGGCTTGTGTGAGGGATGAGCTGTGGGTGTGTGGTTGCTGTCTGTTGAGTGCTGGCAGTAGAATGGCATTTGCAAAGGATCATGGTTGGGATTTGTGTCCTTTATATGGGTGGAGTTGTGGGTGTGTCTTTGTTCTCTGTCCCCACCCCCCAGTATTTATTGGCTTTGTAATTGCTTGTTTGGCCTTTTTTGTGTATTTTTCCTTAGTACTTTTTGTGCATGTTGGAAACGTTCTTGTGACCGAGTCGGACCCTGCATTTGTCTCGTACTGTCTTCTCCGTTTCGTTCACGCTGTGTTTGTGCAGTTTTCTATGCTGCGTACGCGTCGGTCGCGGTGTTTTGTGTTACTCGGCTCGGTTTTGTATGCGTGTCGGTCGTACGGCTTGTCCTCCGTCTCGACTCGGTCGTGGTTTTTGCGCCTTGCATCGTACTTTAGCGGTTTGGAGTTCGCGTGTACGCTTCGGTTGGATTTGTTCCGGGTGCGTGTCGGTCGGTTCGATTCGCGTGTTTTTCCGGCCGGATTGCTGTTTTCCGTGCGGCTCGCCGGTCGCTCGGCTTGGGTTCAGTACGTGGTCGGTCGGATTTTGCACGCCTTGCATCGTACTTGGCGTGTCGGGCACCACAGGTACGTGTCGGTCGGAATAAATTCCGGCTCCGAGTCGGTCGGTGCTTTTTCCGGCCCGAATCGGAATTGACCCCTCAGTGTATGTTTATGTTCTTCATTGACACCACATGCAGCAAAATGTGCGCTGTTTGTTTTGTAATGACATGTTGTACTCGAAGAACTGGAGGATGCCTTTAGATACTTTTCAAGGCTCTTCCTGCTCATTGTCTGTATTGCATTCATTTTTGAGTCTTTCTATTTGAGTTTGAACACTCTTTTTTGAGTTAGTCTGAACTATTGACTGTATTTTGAAATGCTCCTTTGAGTCTTATGATTAGGGACACATTTCCTCATCTATTCCTAAGGCCAGCACTGTCCCGACCCTGCTCTGGGTGCTACAAATATCATCCGGATTATCTAACAAATAGCACCCACAGTTTTCGGTGGCCCGTATGAAGAAATATAAAGGATAAAATAATAAATTTATCTCAAGATAATTTGTGTCCCCATTTTGCAATCTATCTGCTTTTTTGGTTTCCATGACTAGACCAAAATTAAATTATTTGTGGTATTTCAGCTTTCCAGAGCTGCTCTTAACCAAAAGAGTATAAATATTAGTAGGACGGAATGCATTGAGAATGACGGTGGCACTTTGCTTTTGCATTGTGGGATTTGAGAGTTCAAATTGCAAATTTGTGTGGAGTCATGAATTACGCTGCCTGTAAGGTGTTTAGACATGCACTTTTGATTTGTGGTTCATTAGGTGGATTTATTACTGTGATTTTGATGATTTTATCAAATTTGTGAGTTAGAGAATCAAGGTTCATCATTGCGTTAATTTATATGAGAAGAGACTGATTTTGTGTTTGAAACATTTAGAAAATATTGGATTTTTGTATTGGTTTAGGTAATCAGATTCATAGTAATTTAGCTTGAGATATTTTGTTTAACTTGTCTGCAAATGGTGTGTTTTGTGGGGCACCAAGGCACACTGAGATAGGAACTTCTGAACAAATAGGAATCTTTGAGTTGCATGTTTGCTAATTTCAGCACCTGTTTGCCCTCACAGGTGATTAGCTGTCCTCTACAAATTAACATAACCTAACAATTAGAATTAGATTGATGTTTGTTTATTCTTTGATGCACATGAGTGAACATGCTGTTCTAATCAAGTGGATTTCTGCTGGTCGAAAATCTGTCTTAGTGTGATTGACAGTGCAGTGAAGATATTACTAGTTCTTTATTTTAGTAGGTTGACTGTTGATTTCTTCCTTTCATTATTTAGGATAAGCAGACACGATTGGTTTTGTTTGAGTGTATGGTTTGCTGCTGCTGAAGATATTGTGTTGATTTCATTCATGAAGAAAACATGCAGTAATTGACTAATTGTTACCTGAGAGCCAAGAAAGGATTGGTGAGACGTCATCACAAGTCGCACTGTCATTGTTCAGTTGCTGTTGTAGGTCATGATTGGCTGCCCTCGCCATAGCCGTGCTGTGATTTGTTGAGTGTTCGTATGTTTGTCTTTATGTGAATTGAGTGCAATTTGATTGAGAGAAATGGGTGCTGCATTAAAAAAGCCTAAAGTACCTGAATGTCCTATTTCGGAAATTGAAACGATTCCTCCTGAGGATTTCCTTGCATTTGAAATGGAGGATGTAGGTTTTCATACATGTGTGTGGTTAAAAGACTGTCATGAGATCACATCTGATGACAAGAGCTTGCAATTTCTTTTAGAGGGTACCTTCAATGTCAGGAGTCTTAACTACCTAAGGCATGTGATGTGTGAGAGGAAGCCACACCTAGACCTACACAAGTTGAGACATTAAATGAATGGTACTGAGTGTCCATGGCGAAAGAAAGGAAAATAATGAGAAAGCAGGTTAGGAATACAGTAAGCCAATGGTTGGAATTCAAGTGTGGTGAGCAAAAAGGCATGTAGAGAAGACACAATGCAAGGTGGGTGTATTTCCTACAATAATTAGTGAAGCAGATTTAAAAAAATGAGAAAAAATCTCATGATTCTAAAAATGAGAACCAAAAGTGAGACAAAAAATGATGAAAATGATTCTGATGAGGAGGATAATTTCTTAAAGGATTTATTAGGTTCTAGACTGTCTACTTATGCTGATGATGCCCAGACGCCAAGGCCACCAGCACATGAAAATGAATGAGGGAGAGCCAAGCATGAGTATGCATGTAATAACATCCCTCTGTACTGCCAGGGCTCCAGCTGCACTCCAGCTGCAGCTGTATTAGCTTTGCTGGTACTTGTGAGATTACAACTGCTGTTGATGCAGTAGTCCCAGTTTTTGAGGTTGTAGTTATTACACAACAGCGATTTTAACCAGAAAGGAGAGAGAACAATATTGCCAATCTGACAATTGAATTAAGAGAAATTTAGCAAGGTACATTTGACATAGAATGACTGCTTGTATATAATTCAGATGAATTGAAATACTTGATTAAAAAAGCAGCTAGGTGGGTATGTGAAGGTCATGGCAGACTTGAAAAACTAGCAGAAGAATATATCGGATATGTATAATAAGAAAGTTCCATAGAATTTTAGAAGGGATTTGAGTGAAGCTGAAATAAAGTGCATGGGATAAATATCTCCGAGTATACAAAAGAGTTGATTCATTGCATTAAGGACTGTAAAGATTTGAGAAAATGCAGAGATAAATTAAAGAAAAGATTTATATTAAAAGGAAAAAGATTGATACAGAAAAGAAGGTAAATGTGGGCTTCAGTGAGTCTGAAATGGAAACGGTTGTTACAGCATTTTCTATAGAAGTTCATGGAGTAGCATATGTGCATTTTCCTTGGAAAAGGTCAAATCTTTATTCATTTACAATGAATTTTTAAAAGCTGAGGAAGGAACCAGATAAATGGTACACAGAGGTTGAAAAGACTGGTGACTATTTCAAAAGTGCTTTGGTTGGATTTAAATTTGTTTGCGATTATATTCCCTAAAGATGTGTGGTCTGATTGCAAAGTGGCTGTTGCCTGGCCAAGAGAAGTGCCTCTCATTGTGGCTTCTAATAATGGTATGGCTCCTATTGTGATGGAAAAATAGAAAGTAGTGATTGAGCAGTTGAAGCAAAGGGTGCTAGAGAAAGAGGTGAACTGGACAAAAATTTGAGAGCTACCTAGGAGCCAAACGAGTTAGTGCGTACATATTATGAGAGGCTTATACAGATCTATAGAAAGTACAGTAGCAATGAAGATCCAGCAAAAAAAAGGTGTTAGCAGATTCTTATAGGCTTCTGTTTTGGGTTTGCATCCGGAGCAAATTTGTCATATTCCACAGTGTGTGATGTGTTGGCATCGATGAGATACTACAGTACAACAAACATTGCGGTGAATTCTTGAATGCTAAGCAGAAATACATTAAGGAACAGTTCATGGTCTGACAGACAAATGCAGCTTTAGAGAGGCAGCAAAAATCAGATGATGAATTTGAATATAGAGTTTGCACCATCTGCAAGTTCTGGTGCAAATGTGAATTTTGGGATGCAAGGAATGCAAGGAGATGGCATACAAGGAAATAATATTTTGTCTGCACAGATTGGAAATGTGTGTAGGATCTGCTTCACAGGGGTACCCCCACTTTTTGCTGATACTTCTCTGGTTTTCGACATTAGTCTGGCTGGGGCCCTGCTATTCAGAACCCCAGCCTAGCTGTTTCCTCTTTAAAAGGGTCTCCATGTGCCTTAGGCACATCACTGATTGGGATCTGGAGTGCCCTTGTAAGTCCCTAGTATATGGTATACTATGTACCAAGGGCATAGGTACCTCAGAGGCCTGCCAGGGGCTGCAGCATGTATTATGCCACCCCTGGTAGGCCATCCAAACTGGCACCACAGGTCTGCTACTGCAGCCTGGGTAAGGTGGTGCATGCACCCCTTGCTGTGGTATAGGTTACCTATATCACTAAATGCATACACACATATAAACCTATAAGTCACTCCTAAGGCAGGCCTTATCAATCCTAAAGGCAGAGTGCATGGTTCCTATGTGAGAGGGTGCCCCTGCATGAGCAGGGCCCCTCTGCAGCGTTCGGAGACCATCTCTGATGCTGTTTGTAGTGCAGCCTGACCATATACTCTTAAACGCATTATATCCTCGCGGTAAAATGCTAACTATGGAATGGCTGCACCTAAACATGTCGTGTTTGGTGTCAAACATCTTGGAATACTACCCCCCGCCAATCCTGGCGGCGGGGGTAGCATTCCACCCTTCTAGAGGGAAAGGCATGTTAACTCTGACGAGTCCGGTAACTTCTTTCCAGAGCCTGGCATCACAAAATGGATGCTGCTGCCACAGACACGAGTCTGGCCTCCTGCTGCTGGACGAAACTCCGGCAGGGGAGGCCTGGACACAGGTTTCCTGTCCCAGGGAGGTGTGACCACCTCCCCAGACAGGACAATGTGTATTGGGGCTGGGCGGGAGCACTTTCGGGTGCTTTGAAGTCCTGCACTGGGGGCACATTTGGTGTCCCTGTGCATACCCCAGTTCAAACCGGATCAGGGGCTTGCAGCCCCTGCTTTGGCGCGAACTGGACAAAGGGAAAGGGGTGTAGCCACCCCTCTGCCCTGACCCACCCATAGGTGGGGCCACAGAGTAGTCCATCCCCTATTTTTAGAATAAAGGTAGGAACCCAGTCCCTAGGACTTTAGATTATACCTGGACGAAACTCTGAAACAGAATCCTGGACCTTCGACGCTCTACTCACGATTAGAGGACTGAAGAATCTCCCTTGGGGTCAAGGAGTGACTCCCCTGCTTGGCAGGCACCAAAGAAGCATCTGTCCGGTTCGCATCACTGAAGCTCCCGTCGGACGCCGAAGTCATCGCATCACCAGAGGTGGATTCTCAGACTTCCCCGAGGCTACCCTGAGTCCCCAGCAAAGCTGAGGCCCGTGGCTATCGTGGGTGACGTGAGACCGTGACCCCTGGACACCGAGCACATTTGCAAGTGCACCATCTTCTGGGTCTCCCAAGAAGTCGTGCTTTGGGCTCCGAGTAGCCCTAGCCTCCAGCACCACCTGCACCGAAGATCACTGGCCCCCACTCCACGAGTGTCCTGTAAGCCAGCTCCACGTGCGGCGTCACGAGGCTCCTTCGCGGTCGCTAGCCCGTTGGCTAGTAGCCCTTAACGAAGGCCAATCTTTTCTTTACTTGGCAGTCTGGTTGCTCCAGGCCTGCCCTCACTTACCCTCGCTGGGTGAGTTCCCCAGACCTTGCTGGTCTGCATCATCGACGATCTACATCTTACTCGAGACTTGCCGTTGCCAAGGCTTGTTGGGTCCAATCTGGTCGCCGACACCTCTGCACTCGACAGACATCGAGCAACAGCCCGAATCCTGCTCCTGGTCGCCGACAACGCCTCCCGGACCTCGTGGCTGAAGAGTCAAGACGACCGTCATCGAATCTGAAGCACTCGACATCGGTGGGCATCTGTCCATCGCCTCCCTGGTCACTGGCTAGTGACCCAGACTCTGTCCCCTCTGCTTTCAGGTTCTTCAGAACTCCGATCCACTCTTGGATCCACCCGGACACTTTTCTCCTGGTCGCCAGCAGCACTTTGCAGCAGATCGCCATAAGAACCGACGACGAAACCCGACCCCGAAAGGCACCTATGCACCCGGCTTCCCTGGGTGAGGTAACACGAGTACTCCGGTGCTCCCGTGGGTAGAGACTCTTCAAAGTCCTAGATCTCAAAGGGTTTTGTCCTAGTCCTCTTCTAAGTGTCCCTTTCCTCTATTTTCCCGATCCCGACTTTCTCCATAGAAGTTAACGGCGTATCGCGGTTGTGTATTTACACTGCACGCGTCTCCCGTGGGTCCCCTGTGTCACTACCTTGGGTGGTTCCTTGTGGTCCAAGCACTTCTAGAGGCTCTAGGCCTAGTGTCTAGTTCAGTCGTGGTTCGCATACCACTTTATTGGTATATGGTTTGGTACGCCCCTAGGGCCCAAACGTGTATTTGTGCTATTACTGTGATTTAAGATCTTATAACCTATGTATTTCGAACTCTAGCCTCATAAAGAGACTAGAGGGGTGTGTTTAGTAATAAATACATATATTTTGAATATATACCTGGTGTGGTGCTCTTTCATTTGGTCACTCAAGAGATTATAGACTGGTAAAACAAGCTGCTTTACATTCCTTCAAGACTTAGCCTGAAGGCTGCTCTCCACAGCTACCACTAGGATAGCTTTCAATAAGGTTGTCTTTAACCTACCTACCATAAGAGTCGATTTGGACTGGTGCAAGGTGCCCACTATAATTAGTGGACAGCATATGCCAGGCCAACTTCTCACATTGGTGTGCAGCGTGTGGGATTCCAGCTTGCTATTGTTTTACCAGATAATCTCAATTGAATTGATCAACTGAAAACCACTAAAGGTACCTAAGGTACATATAATTTAAGCTTAGAATATCAGTAAGTTCTACTGAACTTAGAGTTGTGTGTTAAGGGATAGCACAACCCTTTCTACAACTCAAGAGAGTTTAGTAGGCCACACTAGAGTAGGTAGTGCATACACCACACCACACTAGTAATGTCTTTAAAAGCAGGATCCAAAGATGCCCTGCAGGAAGCCATTGAGCTTCCCCTCCAAGTATGACACACTCCCATTCTTGGAACTGAGAGCTTTGTGTAACGTGAGGAAATTAAGGACAGGCCAAAGTCCCACCACCCAACACCTCCAGGAGTTGTTGGTGGCTTATGATCTTAGTAAGTCCTCAGAGACTGAAGGGGTAGGAGCAGAGGGTGGGCCAGCAGATGAGGAAGGGGCCAGGGGTACTACTACCCCCAGCCCCCCTCTGAAACTGACCAGGAGGGTGACAATGACCCTGACCTGGAAAACCCAATCCCTTCTGGGGAAGATGAAGATGAGGATCTAGAGAACCACACCTTTGTCCCCCCAGGAAGGATTATGAGTGTGCTCAGAAAGTCTAGGTCTCCTTCTCAGGAGTCTAACCACTCTGGCACCTCAATAGGGAGCTCTGTTTCTTCTCACAGGAGGGAATCCTCTCATGAGAGAAGAAAGAGACTGGTCCAGTATGAGGAAACTCAACTGGAGATCAGGAAGAAGCAATTGGCTTTAGATAGAGAATCCCTAGATCTCCTTAAAGAGAGAAGAAAGTTGGGACTAGAGTCCCATGGTGGCAGCCATGTCCCTAGAGATAGGGAAAGGTCCTATGACCATAGGAACCTGAGCAAGATTGTCCCTCCCTACCAGAGTGGGGATGATATCCACAAATGGATAACTGCTTTAGAGAGGGCCTGTAAAGTACAGAAGGTCCCTCAGGAGCAGTGGGCAGCAATCTTGTGGCTCTCCTTTGCTGACAAAGGTAGAGACAAGCTCCTCACTGTTAGAGAGGAGGATGCTGACAATTACAAGGTCTTGAAGAGTGCTCTTATTGATGGGTTTGGCCTAACCACTGAACAGTACAGGTTGAAGTTCAGAGACACCCAAAAAGCACAGACTCAAGACTGGGTAGACTATGTGGATTGTTCTGCCAAGGCTCTGGAAGGCTGGTTGATGGGCAGTAAGGTGTGTGACTTCTCAGGATTGTATAATCTGATAATGAGGGAGCAGATTCTTAATAACTGTCAAAACCAGCTGTTGCATCAGTACCTGGTTGACTCTGATCTGACCTCTCCCCAAGAATTGGGAAAGAAGGCAGACAAATGGGTCAGAACCAGGGTGAAGCAGAAGGTACAGAACCAAGGTGGGGAAACCAAGAAGCAAGATGCTAAGAACTCTGACAAGGGTGGGGAGAAGGGTAAAGATCAAAAGTCTTCATCAGGCCCCCAAAAATCTTCTTCTGGTGGGGATTCCCAGTCTACCAAGGGTAAAGGCCAAAGAAAACCATGGTGCAAGGTCTGTAAGCAAAAGACCCACTGGACCAGTGATTGCACCAAGTCCAAAGACTCCAGTCCAGCACCCACCAATGCCCCTAAGGCACCTGTTCCCCCTAGTACAGTTGGTGGAGGTGCTCCAGCAAAGGGTTTAGTAGGGTTCACCCTGGGAACTGAGTTGGGCTCTGACTTAGTCAGGGAACTGACTCAGGCTGTGTTAGTCTGTGATGGAGGCATGGATGTGACCTCCACTGTGAGTCCCAGTAATCTGGGCAAGTACAGACAACAGCCTTTAATCAATGGACGAGAGGCTTTGGCATTTAGGGACACAGGGGCAAGTGTCACAATGGTGACACAAGACCTTGTGCTACCTGGGCAAGTTATACTTGGTGAAATGTACCAAGTGACCAATGCTAGCAATGTCAGAACAGACCATACTCTGGCAGTTGTTAACTTCTCCTGGGGAGGGGTAACTGGCCTTAAGAAGGTTGTGGTAAGTGCAAACCTACCAGTCGAATGCTTGCTTGGCAATGACTTAGAGACTTCTGCTTGGGCAGAAGTGGAGCTCAGGACCCATGCAGAAATGCTGGGGATCCCTGCAGATGTGTTTGCTGTGACCAGGTCACAAGCTAAACTGTCTAAAACTGAACAGGCCTTGGATTCTGGAAGAATGGACCAAGTGCCTTCCAAGAGGAGGAGTAGTAGGGTTAAGGCAGTGCCTTCCCCTTGGCTCAGGAGGAAGATCAGTCCCTTGAGGGGGATGATCTCAGCCCTGAAGAAGGAACTGTCCCAGAGGAACTTGAACCTGAACAGGTTGAGTTCTTGGGGACAGGGGGACCTTCTAGGGCAGATCTGAGCCAGGAGCAGCAGAGCTGCCCCTCCCTTGAACCCCTCAGACAGCAAGCTGCTGCTGAGGCTGCTGGGAAAGCTAGTGGTCCCCATACAGTGTATTGGGATGATGGACTCCTGTACTCAGAGAGTAGAGACCCCAAGCCTGGTGCTACCAGGAGGTTGGTAATACCTTTGAAGTTCAGGGGCTTCCTATTGACCCTAGCCCATGATATTCCCTTAGCAGGACACCTGGGCCAGAACAAGACTTGGGACAGAATTGTCCCTCACTTTCACTGGCCCCACATGTCTGAAGACAGTAAGGAGTTTTGTCGCTCCTGTGTAACCTGCCAAGCCAGTGGCAAAGCAGGTGGCACTACAAAGGCCCCCTGATACCACTACCTGTGGTGGGGGTGCCCTTTGAGAGGGTAGGGATTGACATTGTTGGTCCCATGGATCCCCAAACAGCCTCTGGGCACAGGTTTATCCTGGTGGTAGTGGATCATGCCACCAGGTACCCAGAAGCTATTCCCCTCAGGACCACTACAGCACCTGTGGTGGCAAGGGCCCTCCTGGGAATCTTCTCAAGAGTGGGCTTTCCTAAGGAGGTAGTATCAGACAGGGGTGCAAACTTCATGTCTGGTTACTTAAAAGCAATGTGGAAGGAGTGTGGAGTTACTTATAAGTTCACCACACCCTATCACCCACAATGCAATGGTTTAGTTGAGAGATTCAACAAAACCTTGAAGGGCATGATTAAAGGGCTCCCAGAAAAGCTTAGGCGTAGATGGGACATACTCTTGCCCTGCCTTTTATTCGCATATAGGGAGGTGCCTCAGAAGGGGGTTGGTTACAGCCCTTTTGAACTTCTGTTTGGCCACCCTGTGAGGGGTCCACTGTGCTTGGTGAAGGAAGGATGGGAGTTACCTCTCAAGCCCCCAAAGCAAGATATAGTGGACTATGTACTTGGTCTCCGCTCCAGGATGGCTGAGTACATGAAAAAGGCAACCAAAAACCTTGAGGCTAGCCAGGAACTGCAGAAGGCCTGGCATGACCAAAAGGCTGTGCTGACTGTTTACCAGCCAGGACAGAAGGTGTGGGTGTTGGAGCCAGTGGCCCCAGCAGCTCTCCAAGACAAATGGAGTGGACCCCACACTATTGTTGAACAGAAGGGTGAGGTCACTTACTTAGTGGACCTAGGAACACCCAGGAGTCCCCAAAGGGTTCTCCATGTCAACAGACTTAAGCCATATGTGGACAGGGCAGACATGGGCTTGCTCATGGCTACTGATGAAGGGCAGGAGGAAGAGAGTGACCCACTCCCTGACCTGCTCTCACAGAACCCTGACGATGGGTCAGTTGATGGTGCAGCCTTGGCAGGCAGCCTCACTACCCAGCAACAAACTGATTGCAGGCAAGTCCTCAATCAGTTTAGGCATATGTTTTCACTGACACCCAGTCAGACCACCTGGTGCACTCATGAAGTGGACACTGGGGACAGTCTGCCTATTAAAAACAAGATTTATAGGCAACCTGACCATGTCAGGGACTGTATCAGGACTGAAGTCCAGAAGATGTTGGAATTGGGAGTGATTGAGCCCTCAGATAGCCCTTGGGCTAGTCCAGTAGTCCTAGTACCTAAACCTCACACCAGTGGTGGGAAAAGAGAGATGAGGTTTTGTGTAGACTACAGAGGCCTCAATGCAGTCACTAGGACTGATGCCCATCCAATACCCAGGGCAGATGAGCTCATAGATACTTTGGCCTCTGCCAAATATCTCAGCACATTTGACCTAACAGCTGGCTACTGGCAGATCAGACTAGCTGATGCTGCAAAGCCCAAAACAGCATTTTCAACCCCTAGTGGGCATTATCAATTTGTGGTGATGCCCTTTGGTCTGAAAAATGCACCTGCCACTTTCCAGAGGTTGGTGAACACAGTTCTCACAGGACTGGAAGCCTATAGTGCAGCTTATCTAGATGATATTGCTGTCTTTAGCTCCACCTGGGAGGATCACCTGGTCCACCTCAGGAATGTTTTACAGGCCCTGCAAAAGGCAGGCCTGACTATCAAGGCCACTAAGTGCCAGATAGGGCAGAGTCAGGTTGTGTACCTGGGCCACCTTGTGGGTGGAGGCCAGGTTCAACCTTTGCAGAGCAAGATCCAGACCATCATGGACTGGACTGCTCCCACTACCCAGACTCAGGTGAGAGCCTTCTTAGGCCTGACTGGGTACTATAGGAGATTTGTCAAGGGGTATGGATCAATAGTGACACCCTTGAATGACTTAACTTCTAAGAAAATGCCCAAAAAGGTTCAGTGGACAGTTAGCTGTCAAAAGGCATTTGATGACCTCAAGCAGGCCATGTGCACTGCTCCAATTCTGCAGAGTCCTGATTACTCCAAGAAGTTCATTGTTCAAACTGATGCATCTGAATTGGGGGTAGGGGCTGTACTGTCACAATTGAATGAAGAAGGTCAGGATCAGCCAGTAGCTTTTATTAGCAGAAGGCTGACCCCTAGAGAGAAACGTTGGTCAGCCATAGAGAGGGAGGCCTTTGCTGTGGTCTGGGCTCTGAAGAAGTTGAGGCCATACTTGTTTGGTACACACTTCCTGGTTCAGACAGACCATAAGCCCCTCTTATGGCTAAAACAAATGAAGGGTGAAAACCCCAAACTGCTTAGGTGGTCCATTTCCCTACAGGGGATGGACTTTACAGTGGAACATAGGCCTGGGAGTAACCATGCGAATGCAGATGGACTCTCTAGGTATTTCCACTTAGAACATGAAGACTTAACTGGGCAAGGTTAGTTTAATGTCCCTACGTTTGGGGGGGTTGTGTAGGAGAGTAGGATCTGCTTCACAGGGGTACCCCCACTTTTTGCTGATACTTCACTGGTTTTCGACATTAGTCTGGCTGGGGCCCTGCTATTCAGAACCCCAGCCTAGCTGTTTCCTCTTTAAAAGGGTCTCCATGTGCCTTAGGCACATCACTGATTGGGATCTGGAGTGCCCTTGTAAGTCCCTAGTATATGGTATACTATGTACCAAGGGCATAGGTACCTCAGAGGCCTGCCAGGGGCTGCAGCATGTATTATGCCACCCCTGGTAGGCCATCCAAACTGGCACCACAGGTCTGCTACTGCAGCCTGGGTAAGGTGGTGCATGCACCCCTTGCTGTGGTATAGGTTACCTATATCACTAAATGCATACACACATATAAACCTATAAGTCACTCCTAAGGCAGGCCTTATCAATCCTAAAGGCAGAGTGCATGGTTCCTATGTGAGAGGGTGCCCCTGCATGAGCAGGGCCCCTCTGCAGCGTTCGGAGACCATCTCTGATGCTGTTTGTAGTGCAGCCTGACCATATACTCTTAAACGCATTATATCCTCGCGGTAAAATGCTAACTATGGAATGGCTGCACCTAAACATGTCGTGTTTGGTGTCAAACATCTTGGAATACTACCCCCCGCCAATCCTGGCGGCGGGGGTAGCATTCCACCCTTCTAGAGGGAAAGGCATGTTAACTCTGACGAGTCCGGTAACTTCTTTCCAGAGCCTGGCATCACAAAATGGATGCTGCTGCCACAGACACGAGTCTGGCCTCCTGCTGCTGGACGAAACTCCGGCAGGGGAGGCCTGGACAATAGGTTTCCTGTCCCAGGGAGGTGTGACCACCTCCCCAGACAGGACAATGTGTATTGGGGCTGGGCGGGAGCACTTTCGGGTGCTTTGAAGTCCTGCACTGGGGGCACATTTGGTGTCCCTGTGCATACCCCAGTTCAAACCGGATCAGGGGCTTGCAGCCCCTGCTTTGGCGCGAACTGGACAAAGGGAAAGGGGTGTAGCCACCCCTCTGCCCTGACCCACCCATAGGTGGGGCCACAGAGTAGTCCATCCCCTATTTTTAGAATAAAGGTAGGAACCCAGTCCCTAGGACTTTAGATTATACCTGGACGAAACTCTGAAACAGAATCCTGGACCTTCGACGCTCTACTCACGATTAGAGGACTGAAGAATCTCCCTTGGGGTCAAGGAGTGACTCCCCTGCTTGGCAGGCACCAAAGAAGCATCTGTCCGGTTCGCATCACTGAAGCTCCCGTCGGACGCCGAAGTCATCGCATCACCAGAGGTGGATTCTCAGACTTCCCCGAGGCTACCCTGAGTCCCCAGCAAAGCTGAGGCCCGTGGCTATCGTGGGTGACGTGAGACCGTGACCCCTGGACACCGAGCACATTTGCAAGTGCACCATCTTCTGGGTCTCCCAAGAAGTCGTGCTTTGGGCTCCGAGTAGCCCTAGCCTCCAGCACCACCTGCACCGAAGATCACTGGCCCCCACTCCACGAGTGTCCTGTAAGCCAGCTCCACGTGCGGCGTCACGAGGCTCCTTCGCGGTCGCTAGCCCGTTGGCTAGTAGCCCTTAACGAAGGCCAATCTTTTCTTTACTTGGCAGTCTGGTTGCTCCAGGCCTGCCCTCACTTACCCTCGCTGGGTGAGTTCCCCAGACCTTGCTGGTCTGCATCATCGACGATCTACATCTTACTCGAGACTTGCCGTTGCCAAGGCTTGTTGGGTCCAATCTGGTCGCCGACACCTCTGCACTCGACAGACATCGAGCAACAGCCCGAATCCTGCTCCTGGTCGCCGACAACGCCTCCCGGACCTCGTGGCTGAAGAGTCAAGACGACCGTCATCGAATCTGAAGCACTCGACATCGGTGGGCATCTGTCCATCGCCTCCCTGGTCACTGGCTAGTGACCCAGACTCTGTCCCCTCTGCTTTCAGGTTCTTCAGAACTCCGATCCACTCTTGGATCCACCCGGACACTTTTCTCCTGGTCGCCAGCAGCACTTTGCAGCAGATCGCCATAAGAACCGACGACGAAACCCGACCCCGAAAGGCACCTATGCACCCGGCTTCCCTGGGTGAGGTAACACGAGTACTCCGGTGCTCCCGTGGGTAGAGACTCTTCAAAGTCCTAGATCTCAAAGGGTTTTGTCCTAGTCCTCTTCTAAGTGTCCCTTTCCTCTATTTTCCCGATCCCGACTTTCTCCATAGAAGTTAACGGCGTATCGCGGTTGTGTATTTACACTGCACGCGTCTCCCGTGGGTCCCCTGTGTCACTACCTTGGGTGGTTCCTTGTGGTCCAAGCACTTCTAGAGGCTCTAGGCCTAGTGTCTAGTTCAGTCGTGGTTCGCATACCACTTTATTGGTATATGGTTTGGTACGCCCCTAGGGCCCAAACGTGTATTTGTGCTATTACTGTGATTTAAGATCTTATAACCTATGTATTTCGAACTCTAGCCTCATAAAGAGACTAGAGGGGTGTGTTTAGTAATAAATACATATATTTTGAATATATACCTGGTGTGGTGCTCTTTCATTTGGTCACTCAAGAGATTATAGACTGGTAAAACAAGCTGCTTTACATTCCTTCAAGACTTAGCCTGAAGGCTGCTCTCCACAGCTACCACTAGGATAGCTTTCAATAAGGTTGTCTTTAACCTACCTACCATAAGAGTCGATTTGGACTGGTGCAAGGTGCCCACTATAATTAGTGGACAGCATATGCCAGGCCAACTTCTCACAATGTGGTCTCACAGGGCACAGGTTGAGGGTTTTGTGAATAATCCTGGAACAAATGCCAGCGTGCCTAAAAACAGTACTGCATGTCACATCTGTGGGAAAATTGATCACTGGGAGCATGAGTACAGACAGAAACTAGATCAACTTTAAAATGATTTTGTTCTTCAGATGCCACGGAAAATAAATCAAATGACACAGTTCACTACCCCAATCCAACAGATTCCAGTACAAAATCATGGCGAGTTCCATGCGAATATGCCAATAGCTCCAGTGTTGAAACAAAACGCCTCATTGCCAGAATTTACGGTTTCAGCAAAATTAGCTTTAAACAATGACTTTCCCCAGTTTAGACAGGATGTGATTAATTTACAATGACGGTGACTGATGGGGGAAGAGGATTGCATGCTTGGTGCAAACCTAGAGGTAGACCAGAGAGGCCCGTATGTAGATGCTGAGGTGAATGGTCAACCCATATCATTCCTAATTGATACTGATGCTACCTACTCCTCATGATAAAAGAAGTCCAAGTTGTAAGGATAAACAATAAGCAAGTTATGAATCAAGTTCCAGCAAAAGTCTCAGTAAAAAGTGGGTCTGTTGAAAATAATGACTAATTCATATTGTGTGATTCTAGTAGTAAATTGCATGATTTACTGTATGCCGGATGGAGTTGCAATTCAAACACAAGATGAGGATTCAGAGTTAAAAATAAAATCACAAGCATCAAAAGTTCAGCTGTTTCAAACTCTTACAAAAGATGACCTGCTGTGAGATATTGGGATATTGGTTGAGGGAGGTGTAAGCCTTTCTTAAGCAACAACCACAATCTATTTCAGGATGAAACACAAAAAGTCACTAAATTAAGCTGTGCGCACCCCTCTGGTAGCTTGGCACAAAGCAGTCAGATTTAATTTAGAGCCCATATGTAAAGTATTTATGCAGCACTCAAAGAGTAATAAAGTGAAAATCCCACAACAATTTGAAAAAATAGAGAACATTTTTAGAAATTATTTGACATCAAAATGAAAAAATCCAATCAGAAGAACCAGAGATATGCAATTTTTAAAGATTTTGTTAAAAATACTGCCTAGAAGCACAAGTGCCAACTGTGGTTATCTGGTTGCGCCGGACCGGGAACAAGTCAAGTTCAGGTCAGCTGTGATGGAGTGTGGGCTGGATACAGGGAGCAGGCTAGGCCTGCTGAGAATTGTACATTATGTCCTGAATATGGAGCATTGCGCTCCACAGTGACGGTTCCAAGGAGCAATGCGGGGCCCTGCATCGAGATGCGTTGTGCTGCATCAGTTCCGATGAGGAGCTGTGTGGGCTCTAAGGTGAGGTCTACATCGAGATGCATTGCACTGCATCGGTTTCAATGGGGAGCTGCAATGCAAGATCTTGCTTCGAGTTGTGCTGCACTACGTCGGTTCCAATGAGGAGCTGTGAGTGCTGCATCGGGTTGCGTCATGTGTTGGTTCTGATGAGGGACCACAGCTGGACTGACAGAGCACCTTTATCACCACTTCCAAAGGTCTAGGACTGGGGTGGCAGCACTTGGGAGGTTAGGACTCACAGTAGACAGAGTCCAGGTGAAGGATTTAAGGGTGTTGAAGCCGATGAGTCACTTTGGTGGTCCTGAGGTATAAGTTAGATATCTAATCTTTCTTCATTGGGAAGCAGGGCAGTCCTTCGTGCAGGCATGTCAGTGGAGCAGCAGGGGTGCAGAGCCGCTGGGCAGTCTTTCTTGCAGCAGAGCAACTGGGCAGCAGGGCAGTCCTCTTTCTGAATCTTCCACAGGCCCAGAAGTGATTTGTACAGTGGGTGTGAAGGTCCAGTATTTATACCAGGTGTCAAATTTAAAAGAGGAGAAGCTTTTGGAGTTTCCTCCTAAAGAGGTGTTTGGAATTTCTCGTCTCCCTGCCTTGGTCCCAGTCTGTCTAGGGGTGCAATAGGCTAGCGTGAGGTCCTTTGTGTGTGAGCTGAGCCAGTGCCTTTGAAGTATAAATGTGGTAGATCACAGTTCTGCCTCCTCATCAAGCCAGAAATTGCCCATCCTACCAACACCCAAGCCCTCTATTGTGATGCTGCCTAGGAGGAATTCGCAAAGGCCAACTGCTAATCACACCTAGTCATGTGACACACATGCTACAGGCACCAAATGTTTAATGCACAAAAATGCAAAATTTCTAAAAGTGGCATTTTTAGAACTGTGACTTAAAATCTGACTTTACCATTAAAGGGGATTTTAAATTACAATTCCTCAGACACCAAACTTGACTATTGTACCTGCTCCCAATCAAATGTTAGCACTTATTATATGTAATAAGGCAACCCAATGTTATCCTAAGGGAGAGGTAGGCCTCACAGTAGTGAAAAACTAATTTATCCACCAAGAAATGTAAAACATTTTAATTACAATGCACCTTGCCCTACGGGCTGTTTAGGCTTTACCTCAGGGGTGATTTCTATTTGTTAAAAGAGATTTTTAGGCTTGGCAAAGGGGCTATTTTGCCAAGTCGAGTTGGTAGTTAAAACTGCTGGCAGACTGCAATGACAGCTGAGATGTTAAAAAGGACTACTTAAATGGGTGGCCCAATAAGTGGTGCAGGCTCACTAGTACCATTTAATTTACAGGCCCTGGTCATAAGATATACCTCTTTACTAGGGATTTACAAGTAAATTGAATATGTAAATCAGGTGTAAACTAATTTTATGGAGTCAGCACAAGCCATTTAAAACAAGGTAGTAGTGGTATAGTGCATAGAGTCCTACGACCAACAAAAAAGAATTCAGGAAAATAGGAGGGTGAAGGCAAAATGTTTGGGGTGACCCCTCAGAGAGGGTCAAGTCCAACACCTGCCTCTTGATTTAAGACACACAGTTAAAGAAGAGGTATGGGATTTTACAGGTAAAGAAATTAGATTAATTAAAAGTGCAGAGCCAGTGAAAAGTACAGGAAAATCAGATGCAGTTTACTAACAGACTTGTCAATATAAACTTTCAAGAGAAGCAGAAGACGGAATTAAGTCAGTCATAGAAAAGATGACAGAACAAGAATTCTGAGAGAGGTGCATGGTAGTTCTTGCAACTCTCCTGTCATGATCATTAAAAATCCAAGTGGCAAATGGAAGGTGGCTCAAATTGTTGAAAAATAAATAAAATAGTTCAATGTTGTCCAGTAGCACTGAATCCTGCTGTGATTTGGTTTCAGATTCTTGCGGATGCAGAATGGTATACAGTAATAAACTAGTGCCAAATGTTCTTCTCCATTGTTCTTCATGAGAATCGACAATACCTTTTTGAATTTTGATTCCTCAATAAAGTCTTCGTTTGGTGTTGAATCATACAGAGGTATACAGTAAGTCCTTCTTTATTCAGATCCTTAAAAAGATTTGGAAAATCTGCAGATGCCCCGTAATTCATTGCTGATGCTGTATATTTATGGCCAGATGCTTGCTTCCAAAACAAAAGAAGATTGCAAGTTGGATACAATTGCACTCTGGAATGATCTGGCTGACGATGGGCATAAGGTCTCACCTGCTAACCTGCAGTATTGTCAAAGAGAAGTGATGTACCTTGGTCACCACATTGAAAAAGGGGTGAGAAAATTGTCCAAAGAATGTGTTTCTGCAATTCTGGGAATTAATCCTCCCAACAACCCAGAAGGAAGTGAGAATGTTTTTGAGAATGGTTGGCTATTGTCATCAATGTATTCCAAACTTTTCCAATATTGGAAAGCCTGTAGTAGGGCTTTCTCACAGTGACTTGGTGGATCTTCCTAGAATTCAAATACAAACTGCAGTGCACCAGCTCTAGGAATGCCTAATTATGATAGGGATTTCTTCTTATACTGCTACAAAAAAGATGAGTACCCGCTCCCGGTTCTTGTGCAAAAGCATGGTGGATAAAAGCGGCCTGTCACATTCTTCTCTACTACATTCCAGTAGCCGCAGCTCTTCCTGGTTGTCTGAAATATGTAACAGGTGTTTGCCTGGCAATAGAGCAGAGCAAAGGAATTGTGATGGGTTACACATTTATTGTGTTAGTCCCACATTCAGTCTAGATTTTGCTGACTCATACATGAACCCAGCACATGACAAACTGCCACCTAACCAAATATGAGCAAACAATATTGGCAGCTGATGGAAATGGTGAAGAATCAAATCATGATTGCATTGAGTGTAACAGAATTGTATACTAAACCAAGGACAAACATAAAAGATACTTTCTTTGATGACTCTGATCTAACTCAGTTTGTAGATGGTTCTTCTCTGAGAGACTACCAAGGAATACTAAGAGCAGTTTACACAGTACGTTCTATTTCTGCCATTGTTGAAGCAACATACTTGTGCAATGTACCTTAACCACAAGTAGCAGAATTGATTGCCCAGGCAAGAGCGTGCTGTCTGACTAAAGAACATGCTGTCTGACTAATAAACTAAGTGCGACAATCTATACAGCCAGCCAGACTGGCTTTGGACTGCTACATGATTTTGAGCAAGTGTGGTCACAAAGGTTTTTTTTGGACATCCTCTGGTACTCCGATTAGGAATGGCACAGATGTTTTGAATTTGTTAGAGACTACACAGCAACCTAGAGAGATTTCTGTTGTAAAGTGCATTGCTCATAAGTCTGTTAATGACATAGTCACCATGGGCATTCGCTATGCCAATCACGTTGTTAGACACTATGCTCTTGAAACTGTAACAATCAATTCAAGAGCTGGAACAAGAACAATGTGAATCTGAGACAGAAATCGATTAAACTAATTACGTGAATTGTTTTTGTTGAACCCAGTACAAACAATATTGAATGTACTCCGAGAACTTCAGGAGGACTTTCCAGAGGACTAAATGAAAAAGTGGGAAGCAATTGGTTGTAAGAAAGACTATAAAGACATTTGGGTAACCCAAGATCACCAATATGTGCTCCCTGATTCAATACTATCAACTATGGCTAGGTTAATATATTGGCTCATGGAGGGGGAGATAGTATGGTGAGGAGTTTCAAAAATACTGCCATAATAGTAATGTAAGGGCTGTAGCAGAAGATGTCTGTCAAAGATGCATTACGTGTCAGGGAATTAATCAAGGAAAATGAACATTGGTGATCATGAGTCGCGTAGAGAACTCTGAGGGACCATTTACTAGACTTCAGGCAGATTACCTTGTGATGCCTTGTTACAATTGGCTTAGGTATCGTCATGAAGCTGATGCCTGACGCAGAGTCCTGTGCTGCTAGTTGGACCAGAGGCACAGGTTTTCACAGTTCTTTACTGCAATAGATATGGGTGACCCCTTCCAGAAGCCACGTTGCTGCCAACATAGGAAGCAGCTAGGCAGAAATTGCCTCTTGGAATTGGCCCCTAAAAGGAGGAAAAAGCCTAAGGGCAAAAAACCCAGAGAAGAGTTTTAGATGCAGATAAGCTTCAAGTTGGGAACCAAGGCTGAGAATCCAACCAAAAGGAGAAGATTGGAGACAAACTGTGATCTAACAGGAGAAGACAATAGATTCCTGGAGGAGCCAAGGAAGGACTGGAGCAGTGGAACACAACACAGGAGATCTGTAATAGATGCCTTATATAGGCCCAAGACAGGAATTACCTCACAGGAAATGAGAACACCATGTTGGATTGGGAACGTTCTATAGGAAGGGATTGAAAAACCGCCATCTTGGATAAGGCAGTATATCCTATACCAGAAATCCTCCCCAGAAGATTCTGGAAAGAAGAAGAAACATGGAGATGTCAAAGATGTGTCCCAACATGTCCCCAAGGAGGTGCACGTGTGCAAGTGTGTTTTGGTATTGCAGCAGCCTGCCAGTACCTCCACGGCCCTTCTAGCTCCGGTGGGAGCTCGCATTCCGCCCGCCGTCTAGTGCCGGCTTCAGGTGGGGTGTGACAGGTATACTTTGGTAGTTGTTTGCTTGGTTTACAAATTGGAGATGCAACAGCATAACTGTGGCCAAACTATTTTTAAAGGAATTGATACAATTGCTTGGCATGCCTACTTCTATTGAGACAGACAGAGATACCTACTTCAAAAATAAGATATTGAAGTTATTGTGTCCAGCTTTGCACATTGAAGAATAGTTCCACACCATGTACAGACCAGGAGCATCAGGTGTGGTTGAAAGAATAAATGGAACAATACAATTCAAACTAGTAAAGATATGTGCCACAACAACATTTACATGACCAGATGTACTTCCACTTGTATTGATGAGCATTAGAAATACTCCAAACAAAAAGTCGGGTCTCTCTCCACATGAAGTTCCTATGGGGAGGGCTGTGAGAATCCTGTGTATTCATTCAGCACCACTGGTATCAATAACTGATGACATTATCTGAGACAACTACAAGAGCCTGGCTGATGTGGTGAAATCTGCCTCTCATCCAGTATGTGGCAGCCCCTCTGACAAAATAAGTCCAGTGCCATACACTGCATCCTGATGACTGTTTATTGGTGAAGAAGCACATTCACAAGAATTGTGCGAAACA
This sequence comes from Calotriton arnoldi, assembly GCA_963921515.1. Taxonomy (NCBI): domain Eukaryota; kingdom Metazoa; phylum Chordata; class Amphibia; order Caudata; family Salamandridae; genus Calotriton; species Calotriton arnoldi. The sequence goes on from CAWUFW010002513.1 coordinate 278,835, forward strand.
ATGGTGGAGACCACCCTATTGGATGATTCTTGTGACTAACAATACTGTGAAATGTGCTGGAATCCCAAAATGGAGCCATGCAACTCACACAAAGAGATTGAAGACTGTAGATGAAGGGATGGTGACAACAACCACTGATTCACAGTGTCAAGTTTTAAGCTCGAGTTTCCTGCGTGGGTCCAGAGGGGGGGAAAATAATGTTCCAGAGTAGGGTCCAGGAAAAGGAAATCAAGAAGAAGAAACATCGCAATATCATGAACAAGAAAAACAAGCAACTGAAACTCCAGTTTCTGAGAAAGTAAAGCTGAAAATTTGAGTTTCAAGAACCCCCAAATTAAAGCCGTTCACAATGAGCCAAGTTGCTGATGAAGCATAAATCCAGGTACAAGTAAAGAGGATTCAGTAGAAGTCACAAGAGAATCTGAATATGAAAGATGCATTCATGCCACTTGTCCTGAATCCTTGAGAAGTAGCAAACAATTGCACTGGGAGACTTAAAGGCCAGAGATGATCAAAGAAAATAGCACCAGGTTCTGCAGATGGAGAATTGGATCTGGAAGTCTATAATTTGAAAAATTGCTGTCAGTTTAATTTTGAGGAAGAACCACCTTGAACTCAATAAAAGAAATGTTGATGAATTTTTAACTGAAAATTTGAAACACACAAGATCTTTGGGTATCCAAACAAAGGTTGTATGGTTATTTGAATGATATGGAATGAGTTAATGAACTGAACTGAAGTAATTGAAGTTTGAATTGTGATTTTTTTACCTTCTTAGAAGTTGGGTATTCCTGGCTCAAGTTTTTATTTTTACTTAATAGAAGACGGCAAACTGCAGACAAAAGTGCTTCAAAAAGTTTGGTTTATTTTCATGAATAATGATACTAATAATTTTAGTGGGCCTAATGTTGTGTTTGATTCCCCAGCTGGATAGGTTTTTCCCACCCAAATAGAATTAAGCACTATACACAATATATAATAGATGTGAAGTTACCACATAGGGATAGATCAGAAGGTAATTATAGGGAGAATCAATATTTGAATTTGTTAGCTGAGTATACTAGTATCATCAATGATTTCTCTGTTTGCACATACTTACCTTCATCAGTTGCAGAGGGTACAAGCTATTCTCAATTGCCCCCTCTTCCCCCGATATGCATTGTCCTGTAATGTCCTTGTTGGAGTTTTCATCTCTATATCTTTCTGAGATCAGCACTTCCCTAGATAAACTTTCCGCGTCTTAAGACTCTGGGAGTCGTATAATGTTTTCTAAACAATTAAAAGTAATTGCACTATTTCACAAAAATATTAACCAGACAAAAAATTAGTTTGTGTGTAGTTTGAATGAAGAAGAGCAAGAGAATATTAAGGATTATAGTGTATGAAGAGTGAAAATGTTGAGAAACTCAAAGGATGCAAGTGAGGTTAGGAGGCAAATAGAAGCTGCAATTAAATTTAGGCATTCGAATATACATTCAAGATTGGGAATGGAGTATGTGAAACTAGGAGTGTTGTGCATGTTGTGATTACATCTCAAGGTATTAGTTCAATGCAATTTGTTGGAGAAGCTGAGTATGAAAGGAGTTATGTGGTTGATAATGAGTTTTTGATTGGTGAGGAATCCATATTTAGAAGAATTTATTATGTTTGTGGTAAGACTGCCTATTTCAACCTGCCTCGAAATTGGATAGTGAGCTGCTATATTGAATTGGTATTCTCACAGGTTTACCATATGAATGAGATGAATGATGCTATTGGTTTAAAAATAGTGACGCATGGATTTTGACAATTGTTTTTAGATGTGCTTGGTGCTATAATTCCGTCTACTGTTGTGGTTTTGAATGATGTGAAAATTAGGAGATTATCAACTCTTGTTTATCACCTTGTTTCTAACACTGCTGGAACATTGACAAAAAAACCAAAGGATTAATAGCTCTACATGCTATAATTATGCAAAACTGCCTTGCATTAGATATCCTTCTTGTGAAGGAGGGCAGAGTCTGCTGTGTGTTGCAGGTGCAACAGTGCTGCCCCTTCCTTCCAGATGACTTTAAACTTATTGACGTTTCTATAACAAATGTTACAAAATCTCTCGTGCAGCAAACGCTCATGAGTATGGTTTGTGGGGATCAATTGGTTCCCTGGTTTAGTGAGATTGGGAATGGAATTAGTAAAGTTGGTGAGTAGTTTGACATTCTTGGAGGGGTCGTGCTCCACTCTATTCTGACCTCTTTAATTATTGTGCTAATTTGTGCAATCAGTTTCATTCTCTTTTTTAAAATATGTGAAGTGATCTTTTCTAAAATGGGGCTAAATTGTGGGTGTATGAAGAAAGTGTCAGCAACGTCATCAACTTTAGACTTTTATGACAAGAAGTATGTAGTATCCTGTCTTTATTGTTATTTATCATATGCTCTACCAGTGGAATGTTCCGATGATGATGCGTTAGGGAATCTTGGGAGCTTGTCACAGAAAGTCACAGTTGACTGGGGCTGAGCAGCAGGTGGCTGCTCCTGGTGAGGCTAGTCCTGAGCTGAACTACAGAACATGTAACCAACTACAATAAAGTCTCCTGAACTACTACAACCAGCCTGGACTCAGTTACTACAAAGTGCAAGAGCAAGAATGGCATTTCTAAGTGTTCCCTAACTACAGAGAGTATAATTAAATATAATAGTGCATCTCACTGTTTCCTCTATGGAATAGTCTGCCTTGCTCCAATGAAAATAGCTTTTGGGTGCTAGTCTCTGTAAGGACATGTTAACATAAATTCCTACATGACCTACTTTTAAATATCTTACACCCTGCTTTATGGACAATAAGGCCTACCTGGGGTGACTTTTTATAATTTAAAGGTAAGTATTTGCCTGTCAGAGGGGGTAATTTTGAAAGGTTGAATTCCATATTTTCAGCATCTACCCACAGTCTTGGGCTACAATGGCAGTCCTGAAGCCATGTTTACACTATAACACTAGTAGATGGCACAGTAGGTGCTGCTGTCATCTAGTGATATTTAATGCACAGGCCCTGGGTATACATTGTACCATGTGCTAGGAATGTATAGCGAAGTTAAATATACTGATTAAGAGTATAACCAATTTTGACATGCTTTTTTGCGTCAGAGCTCATGCAATGGGTCATGGTTAGCAGAGTCTCAGTGCACAAAGTCAAAATATCAGCAGCACCAGGCACTAAACAAATGGGGTGACCACGGAAAAATAGGCACTTTCCTACACTACCTTTAACAAGTATAAGAATAAATTTGAAAATCTATTTGAAAACTATCACATGTAATCCTCTTGAAATTGGAAACTCATGGTTACACAAAATGTCCTTTTCAGTTGCATGTATCACAGTTATATTTGCTAAACTTAATTTACTCAAATATGTATTTGCAGGTCAGTAAAGTAGAAGTTCAGTGCTAATGTTAATAGTTAGTGACAAATTTAGGCAGCATTGGTATTTAAGGAATAAAAACTCTGCCTTGCAAACATTCTATGTGGTGAGGTCAATCCCAGAGGAAACTACCAGCACCTGTCAGAAACATTATTTGTAAGAATTTAAAGAACAAGTCAGCTCTACAATCAAAGGTTGACAGAAAGTCTCCATTGTCAGTATCTCCTACCATTGGGACATCATACAGTAACTCTCTTAGATTGGCATCTAATTTATTGGTAAAAGTATTAAAGAGGTCAGATGCACTAGTTATCTCTATGAAAGTAACCATCACAAGGAAAAATAAATCAAGGGGAGGACAGGAGCGGTTTAAACAGGTCCAGCACCAAAACTCCTAAGTGGGCAATCTAGCACAAAGAAGGATGCAGTTCCTTAAGGGAGGGAGGGGGAAGAAGAAACTTTCAGGCAGATCTGCCAAATCGAACACAAGGATCTGGGGGGGAATCCAAGTGATCAGATCTGAATGCCCTCATACACCCAAAGGGGTGTCCTGCTTCATCATAGGGTGCTCCTCATCAAACCGGTGCTGCAATGCCTGATGGTCCCCTCAATGGAAACTCTTTAGTGGAGATCTTTTGATCTTAGCTACATGTTGAGTGCAGGTGAGGGGCTGTATATGAGAAGGGTGGTGCACAGATGATTTAAAAAAGTAATGATTATTAAAGCAGTGGTCCCCTTGACATAATAAAAACAGGGGAGCTGTCTTTGGTATTAATGTGCCAAGATAGCTTCAACAAGAGTGAGAAGAGGTCAACATGTTTCATGCCTCGGTGCCTGGAGGGCCAGTGGCATTTCTTCAGAACCAGGTAAATATACCTACCTTACATCGGATTGGAACCAAGGTAGTTAAGAAATGGTATCCAATCCAAAACAGTTCTACTGCACCTGCGGCAGTGCAGGAAAAGTGGCATCCAACCTGTAAAGGGAAAAGCAGAGAGACAGCCTTAAGAGAGTGGCACCAAGGGTATATTGATAGGCACTCAATACATGATGTGGGGGTGACATCATAATATACATAACTGGCAGAGAGCTGCCAATTGGCACAGCAGGTTCCAGAGGTGGCTGGTAGGTCTCATAGGCAGTGTATGCGATTAAAAACATAAGACTGACATACACAGGTAACTGTTCATCAGTGACAAGACACACGTATATAGTAAAAACATCATAAACTGTAGTTTGTGGTGACCATGCCACTCATACCGCCAATGCGATATAGCCCAGTAAATGATCAAACATTAAACTGGATAGTGTTAAAGGTAGAAGGTAGACTTACCCTACAGGAGAGTTAATGATGCCCCATAGGTAGGGCAGAGAACTGCACCTAGCTGTGTAAAAAACTGATACACAAAGATATCTGCTGGTAAGTAATGCACAAGGGCCAGGTAGAAGGCACACAGTAAAAAATATGTTGAGTACTCATGTTGACCTAGCGGTTACTGACCTGGGACCTACCCTCCTCTCCCAACCTGTAGGTCATGAGTCGAGAACTGGCCACGCATTTAGGGAGACAAGCAATGAAGTAATTGATCACCAGTGCTTCAAAGTAAAGTCAGGTGCGGGAGTAATTGTTAAGCGCAGATGAGTGATTCAGGATAGCCGAGCGGGCAGCGTGTGTGCAGCCGAGCAGGTGCAGTGGGTTAGAAGACACGCTGCTCGGCTGGAAAGGGAAGGTGGGGAGTATCTTACATAGTGGCCATCTTGAAAGGGTGAAGAGCCATGTGTATTGTTCTCATGAGTGCCAGACACTCTGAGCAATGTGACCAATACTCGAGTAAAGAGATGCACACTGCATAAAAGTTGCAAGATGGGCATAAGCGGACCGGGAAGCCAGGCTATATTGTTTGAGGTGCACTGAACTGCAGGAGATTTAGCAGACTGCGGGTTCTGATCACACCAATGATTCAGATCATTAGCCTGTTTGAATTTCTTGTTCCGAACCCTAGTGCCACCTGATCTTGAACTCCACTGCAAGCTCTTGTTCGTAATCAGATGATCAACAATTGGTCCAACCGCTAAGTCAGAGCCCAATGGCTCTCCTCTTAGATAACATCCAAGAGACATGTGGTTCATTAAGAGTGTAAACCCTGTTGTTCAAGGAAGGTTTCAACCAAAAAATGATCCGGGTATGGCCTCTCTCAAACCTTCTTTGCGTTCTATCCCATTGTTGACACACTGTTCAATGAAACAACAGAGGTTGGGTGTTAGAAATTGGGTTTCTGGTTTGCAGAGGTATGCACCTTATCCAAGCAGGAACCACAACCCTAGTCAGGGTAAGTCAGATACACTCCCTGAATAAACCTGTGCTCACCCTCTGATAGCTTAACACAGTGCAGTCAGTCTTAAGTTAGGAGGCAATGTGTAAAGTATTTGTGCAACACTTATTACAGTAAAACAGTGAAAACACCACACAAAAATAATCATGCCAGGTTATAATAGAGCTTAATTTCATGATCAAAACAAGACCAATATGACGAAAATCCAGTAAGTAGAACCGCAGTTATGAATTTTTAAAGAATATCTTGAAATATAGTGCTTAGAAACATAAAGTGCCAATGGGGGCTCTCTGATCGTTCTTGACTGGGTCTAATCTGAAAAGTCATGCCGACCGCGATGGAGCATGAGTCGGATACAGGACCCACTGCAAACAGTATGGAAGAAGTGTCGACGTCGAGGAGCAAACTGCGAGGATCAGTCACAGGCGATGCATTGACGTCGATCCGAAGAATTGTAGGCAATGCGTTGGTTCTGAGTCACGCAATGGGGAGATGCGTCTGTAGTGATGTCCCTTTTGGGCCCACTTTGGTTCTGCCATAGTTCCATGTATTAGTTGTTTTAGGATGTCTCTGCTTTTGCACAGCCACACATAATGCATTTGTTTTTCAGTGATTGTTCTTGGGATTCAGTCTGAACATCTCGTACAAGGTCGAACAACATGGTGTACTGTTTTCTTGTGCCTGGTGAGCAACATCTCCTAACGTTTTTAGACATAACAGCATAGCACAGGTGCAGTTTTCTAACACAGTAGTTCTTATCATATAAACTGTGTCTCGTCCCCTTGGGGTGCAGAGTGGAAAATTCCAGCAGAGAGACCAGTCCTGGAATGGAGGCAGCAGCCTTGGGTAAACTAAGTTTACAACTATGATGCGGACCACCTAACTGCACACACCAAGTATGGGGTCCGTTGCTAATCCCAGAGATCACTAATATATCCCTGTGCTCACATAGTGAGGATAGGCCTAGATAGATATATTAGTTGCCATGGTTGGGTTATTCATTGTATACGGCCTGCTAGTAATGTTGGTTATGTTGCTCAGTTGTATTTGTTTACTTATCGCAGCACACATGCTTCAAAATAGACTACGATAGTTTCAATAAATGTATTGTAAACTTCCTTCATGTCTTTCTTTTGTTTACTATGGACATGCATGAGTGAGAAACGAAAGGTGATGGTCTGCTTCCACGGTTCCCTTGGGACTAGAGGTTCATGTTCTAAGTTTACCGGAATCACCTGCTACTCTGGAAAGTTTAGGAATTCAGGTGAGGCACTGTGAGCTAGTTGGATTTGGGCCTACAAGTACTGACGTGGTAGAGAGACATAGTCCCTACATTTCGACGCCCTGTTCTCCCAAGGCACAGTTCTGCTTCCAAGCAAAATCCGTGCAGCACTTTGTCGTCGAACTCCGGGCGATGAAGTCAATGTATCGACGTTGAGCCACACTGTCGGTGCTGGGGTGTCCTCAAAGCATGGGATGTGTTGGCGTTGAAGAGAATGCATCGGTTCCGACCGGCACAAAGTCAGCATTGCATGGACTTTGTAGAAAACAGCCAGAAAACCCACTTCCAATGGCCCAGAATTGGATTGGCACTGCTTGGGAGGACAGGACTCAGTTGGCAGAGGCTTTGGGAGGGTTGAATGAAGTCTTTGATGTCCCTGAGACTTCAGAACAGGAGGCATGCCAGCAAGCCCCTGGAGTCGCTTGGTTCTGGGTATGTAGAGATGCAGGTCCAGTCCTTTTCACTACCAGGCAAGGATGGCAGCAGGCAGAAGGACAGGCACAGCAGAGTAGGAGTCCAGCAGAATGATAGTCCTTTCAGCAGCATAGCAGCCCTTTTTGGCAGTGTGCTCAGGCCCAGAAGTGTACTGAGTTGGTGGTGTCAGGGCTCCAGTACTTATGCCCAGTTGTGCCCTTGAAGTGAGGGAGACTTCAAAGAGAGGCCTTTGAAGTGCACAAGTTCCCTGCCCTGGCTCCAGACTCACTACAGGGGGTATGCAGCTCTTTGTGTGGGGACAGGCACAGCCCTATTCGGGTGCAGGTGTCAGCTCCTCCCTCCCATCCTGCCCAGGATGACCCATCAGGATGTGAATAGCCCATCAGGCACACCTAATCTCCCTTTGTGTGTGATTCTCTAGAGGAAATACACAAAGCCCAGCTGTCACTCCCCCCTGACAGGTATTCAGAGACAGGCAGAGGCACACAATGGTTAAAGCAAGAATATGCCAACTTTCTAAAAGTTACTTTTTCAGACTTACAAGTTAAAATCCGACTTAACCATAAGTTGTGATTTTAAATTGTGAGTTCAGAGACCCCAAATTTGAAATAGCCAACTTTTCCCAATTGGAAATTATACTTATAAAATGTCATAAGGTAATCCAAAAGTTAACCTATTGGAGAGATAGGCCTTGCAGTAGTGAAAAACTAATTTAAAGGGTTTTAACTACCTGGAAATGAAAAACTTAAAAGTACAAGTCCAACTTTTTAAATACACTGCTCTCTGCCAACAAACACATGTGGAGTACACCGCAATATCAAAAGTCTAACAGAACAGCCAACACGTTTCGTTCACAATGTGAACTTTGTCAGGGCTGTAAAAATATAAAATATGCATATATATATATATATATATATATATATAACACATATATAATACAACATACAAACAGCACAATTTAAATATTTATCAACATCAAACAGACATTTCCACCCAATATAAAATAGACAAGTGCAAAGAAATAATAAACATAAATACAACATTACATATAATTGACAGAAACATATAACAAATATTTATGACAAGCTAAAAACCTCTAAAAATAATTTGAGAAAATTGCCCAAACATAGCAGCTTGGCCTAAGCCATTTTCACATATTTACTCGTGTTCAGAACATATATATGGTGTGATGGTGAGAACCAGATACCTCTAAGAACATAACCATGTGGAAACTAATGTGATGAATGACAATAATACTAATATCAATAATCCAACAAAGGGGCTAGGAAAAAAGTTATATATTATTACCAACCAAAATGAATGCATATATAATAATATACAATAAAAAAGGGGGAGAAAATATACCCAGATTTCGCGTAGATCAAAAAAATACATAAAAGGAGAATATGGATAACTTGTTTTCTTTCTCTTAAGTCTCTTCTCTGTCCCATTAAGGATAATTTAGCTCCAAGTGGTATCGAAAGTCCTTATAGAATCAATCCGAATCCCACTTTAAAATATGGTGAAATAACCACCAGGAACATGTTTACGCCCCTTCCAGGCACCTATAACAGCATGACACAATGGTGTGAAATTTATTTCAATTTCAATTTAGAATATATTTTCCTATCCACAACATATGCCAGTGCAACAAAATCAAACAGGATTGTGGCAATACAAAAGCATAAACTTGTCATCCTTGATGGGCCATTAATTCTCAGAATAAGGGCATGGCTACCTTGCCCTTGTCATGTGATGCTCAACTGTCAATTTATAGTAATATATGAGCGTCCCTGAGAATCCTTGACCTGGGAGACCCAGAAACCCCAGTCCCAACAAGCCAAGTATGTAGCCTCGAACATCTCCGGCCTGGAAGTCCTAAAAACGCCAATCTCAATAAGCTGAACACCACCTAATCTGTACTGTATTTCAATATCATATAACATACCACAATTGCCTTCTGCTGGCAATATAATGAATAGAAAGGTCTGCAGTGCCACAGTCATGAAAAAGCATAGTGTATTCAACTTATTCATGTAAACATAGTGAGGCAACACTAATATGCAGCCCAATCTCTTATCAAGCCCGACCCATATCTCTGGAGTCTAATGTAAGAAAGAGTTTCACAGTGCCTCTTATATATATATATATATAGTCTAACGCAAATATTTTCAGAAACCGAGCACCCCCCAACCAAATTGGATCCATATGTGTATATATATATATAGATCGCGACTTTGACCTGGACGAGAACCTCTGGAACATTAACACTAAATTAGACCCTTATCAAGGGGACTCTACATTGGTCAACTATCAAGATTAACATTGGGAAACTAGATATGAAATGGACTATCACACAATAAAATTCACGAGGGACTGATAAACAATGCATCAGTAAGAGGCCCATTGAAGTTCACAAAAAGACCAGGATAGCCTTAAGATTGAAAACTCAAAGCCCTGAAGAAGCGCAATAAGGCGCAAAACACATGTTGGCTGTTTTGAAGGCTGTATGCTGTACTGAATGAAGCTTCTAAAGGAAGGAATAAAAGAAATATTAAACAAGAAAGCGGGAAGAAAAGTTTTTATTGTGTCGAATTCTCAGTATTTATTGTTATGATAAATACTGTACTGGTGGGGACCAGTATCTGAGATACTAAGCGCCGGGCAAGAATCCTAGTACCCTAAAAACGGTATATATATATATATATATATATATATATATATATATATATATATACAAAAAGAGTTGCCTCTAGGTGGATGCACTCCCAGGTGGAAACTACGCCAAAGCAAGGGCACACGCCATGAACAAAGTCCTTTCTGGTATCCTGCCAGACGCGCTGGGCCAACGCCTCTTCAGTGGCAGACCATGTGACGGCTGGCGCAGCGGCAACCACCAGTAAATCCCGTCATAATTATGCTCAGGTGAACCACCTGAAGCAATGCTTCCTGGGACTAGTGGTTCAGTAAAACCCAAGTGGGTCGCCGCCGGCACTCACATTCAAAAATGTCTTTAAAAGGATTGCCGATGTTCACGCCGGCACCCTGCATATAACAGGCACCTCCTGTTCCACAGTTAGCTGCCCCAACAAAGCAGCCGCGGACCCGCAAGTGTTTCGCGGTGGTGCAATCCCGCGACCAGGCAGGCCGCTGTACAAAATACAAAAAGAGTTGACCCACTTGGGTTTTACTGAACCACCAGTCCCAGGAAGCATTGCTTCAGGAGGTTCACCTGAGCGTTATTATTATGGGGATTTACTGGTGGTTGCCGCACGCCGGCACGTCACATGGTCTGCCACTGAAGAGGGCGTTGGCCCGAAACGCGTCTGGCAGGATACCAGAAAAGGATCTCTTCGTGGCATATATATATATATATATATATATATATATATATATATATATATATATATATATATATGGTTGTATGACAGAACAGCAAGTCACACAACCCTGCATTCCTAAACCACGCGGTCTGAATAACGACCGCGCCTTACCCACGCATTGTTTTACCACGCATGCCTGCCTTTACCACAAATTTGTGTGGTAAAGGCATGCATGGTAAAAGGATATGCATGGATAAGGTCGCCACCCCCTTCCCCACCGCCCCAGGGTACAAACTCCCCCCTTCCCCAGGTGCAAATACCTCTACCTCCTCCCAACCCCCACGCTGTGTTCTTCCCCCTGCCCTAATGCCTAAAACCCTGTCCCTTAACCCTGTCCCTTAACCCTGTCCCTTAACCCTGTCCTTTAACCTGACCCTGGCCAGCCCTAAAAACTGCCCCGCCCTCCCCTAACCCCGAAAAACTACCCATTTCTCTCCCCCTGCTCTGAGGCCTAATACCCTAACCCCCAATTTTAAAAAACTACCTCAACACTCCCCCAGCCCTAAAAACTACTCCCACCCCCAGCCCTGAAAACTACTCCGACCCCCAGCCCTGAAAACTACTCTGACCCCCAGCCCTGAAAACTACTCCTGACCCCCAGCCCTGAAAACTACTCCTGACCCCCCCCAAGCCCTGAAAACTACCCTTGACCCCCAAGCCCTGAAAACTACCCCTGACCCCCAGCCCTGGAAAACTTGCCCCACCCCTGAAAACTTGCCCCACCCCAGCCCTGAAACCCTAGCCCCACCCCCAGCCCTGAAACCTAGCCCCACCCCCAGCCCTGAAACCTAGCCCCACCCCCAGCCCTGAAACCTAGCCCCACCCCCAGCCCTGAAAACTACCTCCATCCCCAGCCCTAAAAACTACCTCCAACCCCCCAGTCCTGAAGAATAGCCCCAATTCCTCCCAGCCCAGAAACCTACCGCGGCCCCCCCAGGCCACAAAACTACCGCCGACCAACCCCCTAGCCCACAAAACATACCTCGACCCACCCCCAGCCCCACTCACCTCAACGCGGATCTCTTCCTGCTTCCATCTGTCCATAGCTACACTACCCCTGACCCACACCCAGCCTACAAAACATTCCTGACCCACCCCAGCCCACAAAACATTCCCGACATACCTCCCAGCCCACAAAACAACCCCGACCCCCCCAGCCCACAGACTACCCCGACCCACTCCCCAGCCCACAGACTACCCCGACCTACACCCCAGCCCCACTTTAAATGACCCGGACTCACTCCCAACCCACAAAACAACCCAGACCCACCCCCAACCCAAACTTTAAATAACCCCCGCCCACCCCCAGCCCACAAAACAACCCCGCCCCAGCCCACAAAACTACCCTGACCCACCCCCAGCTCCACTTTAAAAACCTTGACCCACCCCCAGTCCACAGAACAACCCCCGACCCATCCCCCAGCCCCACTCACCTCACTGCGATCTCTTCCTGCTTCCGTCCATCTGCAAGCCCTACCGCGCGTTGCCTGGTTAAGGCATGCGTAATAGGGCTTGCGGAGTCGGAACACCAGTGGTTCAGACCGCTGTGTTCCGACTGTGTGTGTATATATATATATATATATATATATATATATATATATATATATATATATATATATCGGACGGTGTTCTGTTAATGTGTAGCCAATTATAACCAGCAGCCCCACTCATCTAATGGGAAATACTCAAGAGGGCCTGGATTTCAAAGCGCATTTCACATTTGGATATTGTGCAGGACAGACCAGACATATCTCCATTCTAGCAAAAGCTCCCTTCTTATTTGACAAACAGTTTATCTTAGCGAATCCAGCACTCAGTTTGTAAACAATTTTCAGGCAAGACCGAAAAGGCACAATAACCAATACTCTTATGCAACCTATTGATATCATTTGAAAATCCCAAGTTTCGTGACCTATGGCGTACCGTAATAAGTGCCAAACGAGTCCAAGCACAAAGAACACATCTTGCTGAAAGTTCAAAGAGAGAGCCGTCACCACAGATGCCCGTATTTAAAGCGTCTGATGTCATTCTGATAGGACGTAACTTGCATTAAGTTCTTAAAGGGGAACCTAATTCCTAAGACACATGCAATACAATCATATCATAGAGCACGAGTGAATCTAAAGCGTGTATTGACACGCCGCAAAATACAGCGGAGTCTTTATTTTAAAAATGTTATTATCATTTTTCAATACATTTACATCTAAATACGGTTAATCATCATATATACAACTTCCCCCACCCTAACCCACCCAGCCCCACACGTGTCAACAGTTGCAAACACCACTCCTGAGAGAATCCTTTTGTTTAGATTGTTCCATCTTACATAAGCCACCGAGTTTGTAGAAAACTGGAAGAATAGAAATGTTTTTCCAAGAACAGTTCATGAAACAGACAGAATCCAAAAGTGCAGAGTGCTAAGAACCAGCTAAATATGCGCCTAGCGGTATGTAAAGTGACAAGTGCAAAGTGCAAATGCGGCACATTAGGGACAAAAGACAATCTTTAAATCTCACACATGTAAACAAACTATTATGCACAAATATAAATATTAATTACTAAGCAATTACAGTACTTATAGATTAGTTTGCCTGGCCCAGAATTTAGCAGCCACGATCCCCCCCCACCCCCCCATTCATTGCGGTTAGAGCTGGCGAGACAATTTAGACAGTGGTTCCCAGATTACCAATCTCTTCTTTTTGGCATGAATGCCCTTTTTGGCATATATTGCTTTTTCCAGGTTATAAATTGAGAGTAGACGGACCACTGCTGAAAAGAGGGAGGATTGTAATCCAGCCATGCCGAAGTGATACATAACCTGTGAATAGCAATAAAAATTAGGCCCATTCCTTGTCTCTTTCTATAGTATCCTGTACTCCCAATACGATGGTAGAAGGTGTTAACCGGATCTCTCGGGATAAAACTACCTTAAGGAAATCCGAGATTTCTTCCAACAAGGGGCCGAGCTTCACACAAGTTGCAAACATATGTACGGAGTCAGCACCCTTTTCGAAACACCGGGGGCACTTAGTGCCTTTACCCACCCCCCATTTCCCAATTTTACTTGGGGTATAATACAGAAAAAAACACGTTTTATAAAACTGGGCTTGCAGGTTAGCCAAAAGTAGATCGCTTTGTGCAGAGCAGAGGGCTAACAGGAAAACATTATCCGTAATGCCTAATTTCAGCTGCCATTTCCCAGAAATCCTAATCAAGTCATCGGGCATTAAGCTATTAAGAATGCCATAGATAGTCCCGATTCATGGTGCCTTTGGCTCGGTTAGTTTCTCCATAAGCTCACATTTGACAAACCCTGCGGGCCCCCCTGCCTTTCGTTGTAGAAAGTTCCTAATTGATAAGTATTTAAAAAACTCTTTTTGACCAAGACCAAATTTTATTTTAATGTCTTCGAAAGCCATAACCCCATCAGAGGAGTAGAAAGCCACCAATTTATTGACTCCTGTTTTTAACAAAGTTGAAAAGTTGTAACCCCCAAATATGTCCGGCAGCTTCTCGTTATTTTTAGTGGGAGTATAAAAATTCAGTCTACCAATCCCTAATAATTTGCGGATGGCAGTGAAAGCCTTGTAAGTCCCCGTAAGAGTCTTAAACCTTACTCTTTTAATATATCCGTATTCTAGTTGCCGCCACAAACAGCCCCAAGCTTCTGGGCCGATTAGAAGCTTGAAAGGGGAAGGAAGTTCCGTTGTTCGTGCTTGGGGGTGGTCCTGCAGCAATACGGGGCATATCTGCATTATGGAGGCCCAATAATATAATTTTAGATTTGGAAGTGCCCATCCGCCTCTCTGCTTGGGGAGTGATAAATACTTTAAAGACCTTCTAGGCTGGGAATAGGCCCATACAAACTGTGAAAAAAGATTGTCGGATTTTTTTAACATTGAGTTTGTAAATTGAGGGATAGCTCTAAAATATATAAAATCTTTAGGAAAAAATCATTTTTAGAACATTGCACCGGCCCACTAAAGAGAGATGTAGATTATTTAGCCAATGCAATGACTTCTTCATCTCCGAGGCTAGAGAGGCTAAATTCTTCTCAACATTTGTATTAGTATTAGCCAGAATATTCACCCCCAGATATCTAGCCTTAGTAACCACTCTGTGGTCTGTCCAATTAATTTTCTCATTCACGATTATTTGAGTTTTTTCCTTATTTAGTGCATAGCCGGAGACCTCCCCAAAATTTTGAGCCTCAAGTTCTATTGCCTCAATTGCCTTTGCAGGATCTGGTGTCACAAGCGCTAAATCGTTGGCATTAGCCATAATTTTGGTGTCAAATCTGTGTTTATGTATTGAGGGGATCCCCTGGTTTATTTCAAATTTTTTGATGAAGGGGTCAATGTACATTGCGAAAAGCAACAGGGGCAACCTTGGCGGGTCCCCCGTGTGATTGCAAATTGTTCTGTCTGCACCCCGTTGATCAAGACCTTAACCTTGGGATTTATATATAAGGCTTTAATAGCCTGAATAAAACTGGGCCCTAGCCCCGTTCTCTGCATGATGGTCCAAAAGAAAAACCAGGAGTGACCTGTGTAGCATCAAACAATGTAATAGATCTCCTTATATGGTCAGTAATGCTTTTTTTTAGGGATGAACCCATGTTGCCATTTTGAGACTAGTCTTTCAATTACTACCGATAGTCGGGAAGCTAAAAGTTTGGAGTCTCCGTTAATTAAGGTTATTGGGCAATAAGAGCCCATTTCCTGGACAGGTTTGCCCTTTTTGGGAAAAATAATGATTTTTGCCAGTGACCAGGAAGGAGGAGGAGCCGTGCGGTTAAAAATTTGTACCAGCAAGGTTTTAAATATATCTTTAATCTGGTCGATAAATACTTTTGTAAAATTAGACCGGAATAAGATCAGTGCCCACGGCCTTGCCATCCGGTAAACTGGTTATAGCAGTGGCAATCTCCTCCCAAAAAGGAGAACCTTCTAAAAAATTTGCGACCCTCCGGGCTCAGACTTGATATCAAAATTGGATCTAAAAAATTATCGATAGCTTTTTGTCTAATTGCTACTGTGCCGGTGCCTTCCTCAGTGTACAGGGCTTGGTAAAACTGGCGGAAAGCTGTTCTAATTTTATCTGGCTCAGATGTTATCCCGACAACCGGGTCTCTGATGGAATATATCCCGTTATTCGTGGTATGCTGTCTAGTTCTCATGGCTAACTGGTGGCCAATTTGCTCGCTAAATTCACAGACCTTTTCAGAGCAGCGGCCCACTTGGAAGCGACTTTATCGGCTAAAATTTCGCCAATTGAAGCTCTCACTGCTGCAACCTCCAAGTGAGCTGGCTCGATTTCCCTTTTTCGCTGAACTTCCCCAATAAGTTTTTTTCAGCACTTGCTAATTTCTTTTGAAGCTCTTGTATCTGCTGTTTTTCCCTTTTATTCTTCCTTAGTGAGAACTGGAGCATTCCCCACCATATACACGCCTTTAGGACATCCCAGACCACCCCGATTTGAGCAGAACCATTATTTCTTTCCAGGAAATCCTGAATCTAGCCTTTCATATAGTCCTTGTTAAATAATAAGGCCCTCTCAAAACTCCAAGCCGAGATTTCTTTGCTAAGAGATATTCCCTTGACCCCTAAAATTAAAGGGTTATGATCTGACAAAAATCGGGGGATAAGCTTGATATTAACATCCTGAATCAGTGAGATGGACACTAAAAAGTAGTCTAGGCGGGCATGCGATTGATGGGGGGCGGAATAATAAGTATACCCCAAGTGGTTCAGTCTCAGATGAGACCAAACATCAATAAGCCCGTGGACATGGAATAAAGTCCTCAAAGCCTGAAAGACTTTAGGTTTTCGACCTGTGTAAAGCCGTTGATTATCCATGTCCCAATCACAGGGTAAGCTAATATTCAAGTGCCCGCATATTATAATGGGGAGAGGCCAGTGAGCCAACTCCCCAGAAAGCCAATTAATAACCCCGGGGTCGTCTGCTGTGCTACCATATATCGAGCATAAGGTAAAAGAAGGCCTAAATTAGGTCCTACACTCTGTTAAAACCCATCTCCCATGGGGGTATACCTTAGTTTGAATGATTTGGAAGAGACTGTTACGACGGGCTAGAATAGCTACCCCTCTGACCCGAGCACTATGTGATGTCCCTCCAATCAAAGTATATCCCAGTGTTTTTAAAAGACCAGCCTGTGTCCCTTCGATATGTTGTCTCTTGGAGGCAGACAAGATCTGCCCCCCACAATTGTAAACCCTGGGAAACCTTCTGCCTCTTTCGCAAATCGTTTAAACCCCAGACATTAAGAGTGACTATTCTAAAATGCACTAAATTCAACATATTAGTTTAACTGGTTTTCCATTGCATTGTGACAGATAAAGATGCCAGAAATAATAGAAAAGAGAAGAAAAGAGAAGAAAAAGAAAAAAAGAAAAAGAAAAAAAGGGAACGATCCCCCAGAAGCAAAGAACCGCGAGCCACAAACCAGAGGCTCACAATAAACCAATCCCAGAGCACTCTACAACAACAACAAAGCATCATTTTTGCACATTTACAACCATGCTTCATAGTATGGGACCCCAAACATATCCCCCTCACCACCCAAACCTCCCTGCCCCCCAGGTCCCCTCTGCACCCTCCCCCCCCAACCCCCAAAAAGCTGAGCAATCAGGGCTAGCCTGAATGATGGACGCCAAAAATAGAACCTCCGCCACCGCCATATTAACCAAAACCACAGTTTAGAAAGCAAGTCAAACACTGCCTAACATCAGTTAATTTGAATGATTCCTGTTTATACTACCACCCCCTTCTCATTCCCCTCCCAAAGAATAATATAACTGGTGTTTTCACAGAAAAAAAAGCCTAGCTTTGCCCAGATTTTGCCTTGATTTCATTAAGATATTCCTGAACCTTACTTTCTGATGTAAAGCTGCGAGAGGAGCCATTTAAATTAATTTTAAGCTTAGCCGGATTCATTAAAAAAACTCGGGCTCCCAATTGTTGAAAAGGAACAAACAGCTGGCAGAGACGCCATCTGCGTTCGATTGTAGCATGACTGAAATCTGGTTTAGAAAAAAAAGACACCCCTTCAAACATTTTTTTTGAGTTCGGACGGGCATGTTCATAAACCAATTGTCTTAACAGAAAGTTACTGAAGAACACCAAAAAGACTCTGGGTTTCTCTCCTTCGTTAGGTTGCTACTTTTTAATTGTGAAAGGAAATCGATGAGCCCTTTGTATCTCGGAATCCCAGTTCCAATTGGGATGGTCGGGGAGTGCGCCTTTCAAAAGCTTTACAATAAATTATTGAGAGTCATCTCCTTCCACTCCTTCGGGGATCCCCAGAAGTCGGAGGTTATTCCGGCGCGGCCTGTTCTCCTGGTCCTCCAGCTTCCACATGACATCCGTCAGGCAAGCGCCTTGGGATGTACTCTGCGTTTTTAGGGAGGTAACTTCGGCTTCCAGGCTCTCAGTACAGTTTTCAATCATCGTGACGCGTTCCACGATGTCTGAACACTTCTTCTTCAGTTTTCATATCCCCCCTTGTAGCTTTTGGGCCGCACCCTTTGCTTGTCTGTTGTCCGTCTGAACTTCTTCTTGAAATTGTTTGATTGACAGCAGGATGGCCAACAAAGAGGGTTCTTCTCCTGACTCTGTGCTTGGCCTGGCTCTGTCTGATCCTGAAACCCTGGGTGGTTCCTCTCCAGTAGGGAAGGTAAGCTGCGAGCCAGAGTAATCCCATTTCAATTGGCTGTGACTTGCATGCCGTTTCCCTTTCCGTTAGTTGGAGGTGGTCTTCCGGCGTTGCGAGGTGCCCACCTCATTCGTGTTATGGCTGCAGTTTGAGTCTGACTGTGTATCATCACTTGAAGAGGAGTTCTCACCAACCGCGGAATCCGATCCATCGGTTACGGAAAAGAAGTGTTCCCCCGCCAGCTCTGGGGAAGAAATCGAACGTAGATACTGCCCTCCAGCTCACGTACCCTTTTCAATAACCCCAGCAGTAGGAATACTTTCTCCTTGTTCTGGTTCAGCCAGGAGCCTCCCAGCTTGGGACAAGGGGTCAATTGTGGCACCTTTTGCAGAAGCTTTCAAGCTGTTTGTTTCCTTGGGGTCACCCGAATAGCGGAGGAGTTGCGATAGTGTCTGGCCGGGCTGCCTGATTGTTCAGCTCAGAGCATGGGGGCGGTTCTCGGCAGGCCTCCGGGTTAGGGATAGGGTGGAGGGAGCACGAGTCAGGTGCCTGCCCTGAGACCACAAGCTCAATAGCTGCTCCAGGGGCTTCATGGGCTGCCCATGCATTATCTAAATCAGACGTTCTTCTCCCCGTGGGGCTCAAAGTACAGGAGGGGGGAAACAGGGTTGGGATGGAGGGTTGGGAACCCACCCCTTCTTTAAGCGCGGTCCCCCCAGTTGCCCACAGTGCTGCTTTCTTGTTACCTCCTCCGGTGTCCGTTTTACCTTTGGCACTGGTTTCAGATTCCTGCGCCGATGCAGCCGTTCCCACAGCTCCGGTACTTGCAGGCAGGATTCTCGTCTTGGTTCCCCTCGCACCACGGGCTGCCATGTTGCACCTCTGCTCTGTGCTTGCTGATAGAGCCCGCCTGAGCGCAACGGGAGCCGCAGAGTGAAGAAAGGAAATTGCGGCGGCAGTCAGGAGGCAGTCCAGCGAGAGCAGGTTACCGTCCCTCAGCTCAGATCCAATTCCGTTGGAAAAGTGCCGGCGTCTGCCTAGCGCGAAGAGCAGCAACTTTCTGATCAGAGGCCAGACTCCAGGGCACATAGCTTATGGCCGAATATCAGAGAAAACACGGTGTGGGCGACGGGAGCGCGGTGAACTACTCGAGTGCCATCTTGCTCCAGAACCTCACAGCGGAGTCTCATATGAGTCCTTTAAAAGAATTATGACCAACATCACATAATAACGAACCCGTACTAAAAATTACGCACCTCTACTATGTCTTGGGCCATTTCCCTTATAATAGAAACGGGAGGAGATATCACCACAAAGTTCCTTAGCGGTTCATCATGTTACGCAGCAGAATTTAAAGCTTCAGCAACCTACATCTATATAAAAAAGAAATACTAATAAATTTTATTTTAAATACCATTAATGTATCTAATTAATATATTATCAATCCCATGGGTAATACATAATAAAAGACTATTGTCCAAGTAGCACAATCTAAACAGACCTGGCTGGCATAATATCATGAGAGACGTCTCATTCGCCTTCTGTCAGAAGACCAACCCTTAAGTGGGGCTCCCAATGATAACACAACATAAAGGGACCCAAAAAAAGGGCATAGCTAATCCATGTTACAAAAAGGATGGCAAATATTCCTGGAGTGTTTATCACTCACATTCACATTGTATCAATTAACATAAAAATAACAGTCAGTGACAGAGCCAATTTATAGAAAGTATATGCACCCATCATGATATTGATAACAATCTCCTGACCATTGTACTTTGTCAGCAGGGTATATAAACACCTATACTGATCTAAGAAAGGTAATACCAGTCCATTAAGCAGGAAATAAAGATATGTTTTGCATCACAAGTTCGCCATCCATATACTAACGCAGTTAATTAACATACAACAATCACCAAATTGGCTAACGTAAGAATCTCCTAAATTGTTGTACTAAAAAAAACAAAAGTCAATCAGACCAATAAATTGATCGTATATGACCTAAAGCTAACAGACTCATCTTATTATAGTAATCATCCCATTAAACTGAAGGCCATAATGAAGCAAATAAGATCAGAAGGAGAGCAATGGGGTCCCCCAATGCATAATGAATGGATGTACATAAACATTTCTAGTATACAGGCCAAAGCGAGAGAAGGCCAACATAAACATGAGTATTATCCTAATCACAAAAAATAATGGAGTTCCTTATCTGTGTTGTGTCCTATATCTATGCAGCGAGACAGATCCCTCCTGCCTCATTTTGTCTTAGCAGCAATTCTCTGTTACCTCCCCTAATTTTAGGGGGAGTGATCAATACCATGGAATCAGATATCCAAGTTTTTAGCATGTTATTCTTTCACATGAGAGGTCATGGTAATCTTATGTCTGAGTTACGTATTGCTCAGACATGTTCCTCTATCCTAGAATTAGCAATTTTACAGTACTACAACACATTTTATGTTTCAATTACATCCAATAACATATCTCACAAACTAAGTTTTACAGCTGATATGGTGACGTATGATCGTAAGTGTACCCAGTATTATAGTTGAATCATTTAATCCTGTTCTTGCCATACTTACAGATGTTACATTCATTACATGTGAAAAATCCCTTCACAGGCTTTGGCCACAAGGTATTGGTCGCCCTGGATGGCATTACATAACTGGGCCGTAGCCAGTCCCTGATGGTGCTCCCCCTACAATAGGCCATACTAGGTTTAAGAGAGATATTGTCTTTGACTTTTGGAATGTCTTGAAATATATGCCAATGCCCCCACAAAATCTTCTAAACACTATTAGTGTGTTTTGGGAACTTGGGGACAAATGCCAATCAGCATTGTTTACCTCTCATATCTTTAGTCCTTTTATTCAAGGTGTTCTTGCTAGGTACTTGTTGCATCTTATTGGCAGCCCTTTGTAACATGCTATTCTTATAACCTCTGGCATCAAATCGCTGTTTCAACACCTCTATGTTGTCAGAAAAGTTTCTATCTTCACTGAAATTGCATCTCGGACGCATCATTTCACCATAAGGAATATTATCAATGGTAGATCTTGGGTGGACACTAGTCGCATGTAGAACGTTATTACAGGTAGTGGGCTTACTATAAATAGTACTATGTATACATCCCTCTTTCGCATAGAAATGAATATCCAGCTTTTTCTATGGCTGCTCTGATGATTCTTCCGGCATAACCCCGAGATCTAAAACGGCCAACCATAGTGTTCTCATCTGCTGTGTATGCTTCCCTTGTGCTGCAATTCCTTTTTGCTCTTAAAAGTTCCCCGTAGGGGATACTTCGTTTAAGATTGTCCGGATGGTAACTCCGGGCATGCAAAATGCTGTTGCCAGCTGTTTCTTTCCTATATAGTCTGGTGGTCATCACTTCATCTCTTACCTCAATTTGTACATCCAGAAACTCTATGATATCTCTGTGAGTCGTACTAATGAATTTTAAGTTCAAATCATTGTTGGCTATACTCTCCAAGAAATCTTCCAATGATTCCTGTGGACCGTCCCAGATGAGAAAAATATCATCTATGTAACGAGTCCACAGGATCAGAGGACCAAGCCATTCTTCGTTCCTCGCATTCCAGATGTGCTCCGCCTCCCACCACCCCATGAACATACAGGCATAGCTGGGAGCAAAGCAACTCCCCATCGCGGTCCCAGTGACTTGCTTATACCACTGGTCCTCAAAAAGAAAAAAGTTATGTTCTAAACAGAACTGCAACATTTCAGTTAAAATCATGGAGTGATCATACATGGCTAGTGGCCTATCTCTGAAAAAGTACTTGCATGCTTCAAGGCCTAGTTCATGTTCAATACAGGTGTATAGTGCCACCACATCCACAGTTGCAAGTATGTGTGTGTCCTTCCATGGGATATCCTGAATTTTACAGATAAAATCCATACTATCCCTACAGTACGAAGGGAGATTGACAACATAAGGGCATAGGAAATGATCAAGGTAAATGGATGAATTTTCAAGCAGACTGTTGTTGACTGATATGATAGGTCTGCCGGGTGGATCTTGTAGGGTGCTTATGAACCTTAGGTAACATATAGAACACAGGCGTGACAGGATTTTTCACCATAAGGAACTCCAGCTCATTGGTACTGAGCATTCCTTTTTGGTGCCATTCGCTCAAGCGATTGTGGTAAGTAATGATTGTTCTGTTGTACTGGGCAACATTGGATCTTTGGTAGTTCCCAGAGTACTCTAGTTGCTGCTTAGCCTCAGCCCTGTATTTTCCGAGATCCCACAAGACATTTCCTCCTTTGTTGGAGGGTTTAATTACAAATGTTTCTGATTTTCTGAGTGTTGGAAAGTGGATTATTGTAGGGGCAAATGTAGGTCTGCCACTGGCAATAAGGCCACTAACACATGATAGGACTCAGCATAGGTCTTAGAAAATTATTCCTATGCTCAACCCTTGGTAACGTGGCTGCGAGCAGACAGGCTTAACTTCAAAGACAGGTATGTAAAGCATTTAAAAAGACCAATTCAGTAAATAATTAAGACACAACACATAATAAAAATCCAACACCAATTTATACAAATAGGAAATATTTTTATCTTTAAAATGACACCAAAACAACAAAAATCCAATGTAGGGAACCGGAGATATGAATTTTCAAAGATTTAATAAAATATAGCACTTAGAAGATTATAGCACTATATTGGGATACCTGCTCGCGATAGACCGGGGCAAAGTCAAAGTTTCAGGCCGACCGCGATGGAGCCCTGGGCGGCTACAGCTTGCGGCAGGTCCCGGTCTCAGTTTCTACCTTCACACTTAGAAACTTTTCTGGAGCTTTTCTCCTCGAGGCCCCTCGAAGCTCCCAGCCAGTCCGGATCCGGTGAGGGTTCGCCGGATTGCCTTTCAACGAGCTCCCGGTCAACTTCCCAGGAGCGGACTTAGAAACGTTTTCTTTAGCGCTTCAGCGGGGCAACCCAGGAGCCTAGGCCGTCACGCGATGGAAGGCAGGCGGCTTGGCTCTCGCGGTTGCTCCCGGTCACCTTTTCTACGAGCGGACTTAGAAACTTTTCTGGAGCTTTTTCTCGCAGGGTCTCTCGATGCTCTTCATGTAGCCGGATCCGGTGAGGGTTCGCCGGCTTCAGATTTCTTCTAGTCCCGGTCAAACTCTGGAAGTTGGACCGACGGAGCTTTTAGCGGGACGAACCTGGGTGGCTTGGCCGGCTCGCGGTTGAAGGCAGGCGGCTTGGCTGACCAGGTTGAGTCGGTCCCTCTATGGAGCTTTTTTTCAAAGTTCCTCCAAAGTTCTCCAAACTTATTGAACTTCTTCCTGAAGTTCCTCAAAGGGTCCCAAACTCACTCCAAGGGTCTGGAAGCTCCAAGATGGTCCTTGAAAGTTGAGGACTTCAGTTCCCACAATCCACTTGGACGTCACCCTTACAAATCCACTGGTAGTTCTCCAAGGTGCAGATTTAGTTGGTGATGTTCCAGATGAGCTCTTTTAACCTGTAGCTTTCAGGGAGTCCACTCTTTAGTTCCTTTTCAGCAAGATAATCCACAGGGCTGTAGTTTCAGATGGTGCAGTCTTCAGAGGTCAGGCCTTAGAAATCTTTGCACAGCAAAACTTCTCAGCTTGGCAATGTCTTGCTTCAGTAAGTTTCAAGCAGCAGATCTGGAGGGCTCTGCCCCTCTCAGATACTTATTCCATGTTCTCTGGGTCAGACAGGAGGTCACTCCTGACCAATGGGAGCAGGGTAACTCCTCAAAGATATGACCACTTCCTGTAGAGTGTGCATTATTTTGTCCCAGAGTGCATCAAATCTTCCAAATCCATAATGGCAGATTTTCCAGCAAGGAGGCAAGAGCTGGCTAAACACACCCCTAGGATGGCTAATTTACTTAGACTCTCCCCTGCATCTGCTCATACCTTCCTTAATCCCCCCATCTGCCTGAGGGATAAAGTTCAGAGTTGTAAATGTCACTGGGTTCTGCTTTTCTCTTTGAAGCCCATGGCTTACAACCCCTCCCCCTGGCCTGGCATTCCTGTGGACCAGCACACTGCCCTCCCAGCCCAGCTGCATAACCCCAGGGGCTCTTTATCACCTCTCCAGGCAGGCTGGCTAATCCACTTAACTCTGACCAATCAGGGCAGACCACTGGAAGGCTGAATCTGGACTTACAAACAAGAAAGTCTTATGACTTCTCGTAGGTACACTTTAGGAGAAATTCAACAATATCATATTGTTGGATTTATTAATACCATTCGGGGAAATCTTTGAATGGCACTTCTAGCCCTCTCCTATTAAGAGTTATTAATTAATAACGCCCTACCATGTTAACCTATGTAACAGGATTTGCAATGGGAAAATGACTTGGGCCATTTTTTCCAGCACCAGGACTTACAAAAACATATTTTATAAGTACTTTGCTTATATCTACAGGACCCCCACCCCATGGGACAACTAGGGGAGACTTTAGGGGCTCTGAATCTGTAGAAATATTGCAGATCCTCCCTCCACAGTGCTCCTAGCATCAAAGTCGAATTTGGGCAGCACTTTATCACAATGTGGGGAGTGAAATGTGAAATTTCACTTTACCCAGGCATATAAAAACTCATTTTATAAGGGTGTACCTTATAAATACCTGACCCCCCACCCCTGGGACACCTAGGGGAGACCCTGGGGGTCTCTAATATGCCATAACATTGTAGGTTATCCATTTTTAAGTGCCCAAACACCAAAGTCAAGTTTGGGCACAATTTACTTTTTAAAAGCAGTCATGGCATCCAGGGCTGCTTTTAAAACTGACCTCAGGCATCAGCAGTGCACACATGCAAGTGCAGAAACGCTGCTGGCCTCTTAAACTGCCATGCCCTACTACATAATACGGACTGATAGGTAGTTTCAATTCCTCTGCCCTATTATATACTAGGGGCTTATAGGGTAGGTCATGCCAATCACAGGGGTACCCCAACCCATAGTGTACCCTAGTGTATGTAGGTGTTTTAACTGTAGCTAAGTGTTTTCAGCATAGCACTGGCCCTGGGCCTGGTTAGGCAAAGCCCAGGGTCAGTCAGTCAGTTACCACCAGTACCATTCAGCAAAAAGTTGGGAGGTGCCCAGGGCACAGGATGACTTTGCAACATAGCCCTCCCCAAACGAAAGGTGATGGGTTACTAACCTACACCCTGGTAGTCCTCATCAGCTAAGTGGAAAAACCTGGAAAGTCCATCCGCATTTGCATGGGCAACCCCAGGTCTGTGTTCCACTATAAAGTCTATCCCCTGTAGGGAAATGGACCACCTTAACAGCTTGGGATTCTCCCCTCTCATCTGCATGAGCCATCTGAGAGGCCTGTGGTCAGTTTGAACACGAAAGTGAGTCCCAAACAAATATGGTCTCAACCTTTTCAGGGACCAAACCACAGCAAAAGCCTCTCTCTCAATGGCACTCCACCTCTGCTCTCTGGGAAGAAGTCTCCTGCTAATAAAGGCAACTGGCTAATCAAGGCCCTCTTCATTTAGCTGTGACAACACTGCCCCAATCCCTTGCTCTGAAGCATCTGTCTGAACCACAAATTATTTTGTGTAGTCAGGGGCCAGTAGCACTGGTGCTGAACACATAGCAGCTTTCAGAGTGTCAAAGGCCTTTTGACACTCTGGGGTCTGAACCACCTTCTTGGGCCTCTTTTTAGAAGTGAGTTCTGTTAGGGGCCCCACAATGGTCCCATAATTTTGAACAAACCTTCTATAGTACCCTGTCAGTCCAAGGAATGCCCTGACCTGAGTCTGGGTAACAGGAGCTGTCCAATCCAAAATAGTTTGGATTTTAGCTTGGAGAGGCTGTACATGGCCCCCACCTACCAGGTGGCCCAGGTACACCACAGAACCCTGCCCTATTTGGCACTTACTGGCCTTAATAGTCAGGCCTGCTTGCTGCATGGCCTGAAGCACTTCCCTTAGGTGGTTTAAGTGAACCCCCCCGGGTAGAACTGTATACAGCTATATCATCCAGGTAAGCTGCACTGAACGGTTCCAACCCAGACAAGACCCGATTCACCAACCTTTGGAAGGTGGCAGGTGCATTCTTTAATCCAAAGGGCATTACCCTCCATATTTCCATGAGGTCATGTAAAATCACCTCATGGAAGGTGTCAATATTGTCATGTAGGGTCACCGGATTAAACCTGGATCTAGGTTTGAAATCATTTCTACTTATCCGGTCTGTTGCTATGCCCATGTTGCTGAGCAGTTCACTTTCCCAGTCCTTCATCACCATGTCCATTTCTCTCAGAGATGCCAGAGTCTCAATGTCCCCAATTGATAGTACATCTGCCACTGGATCAGGCGTAGCCTCCACAGCCTCCCTTAGATTCCCTCTTTCATTCCCAAAAGTAGTTGAGTAGTTTCAATTTTCTCACAAATAAGATGTCAATGCGTAAGTATTCAAAGTTTGCTACGGGACAGAAGGACAAACCCATTTCTAGAACAGACCGTTCATTTTGTGTTAGTGTATGTGAGGATAGATTAACTATGGTACGGTTATTCTCACCCATCATTGCTTGTTCCGTTTGCTCTGCCGTGTTCCTCTCCCACGTGGCTTCTTGCTGTCTTTGTCCTGTACCTCCTCTCCTTGTTTTTCTGCTGCGTTGTTTTCTTCTCTTCCTCTTGCTCTTGGTGGCTTCTTTTTCATATTCTGATTTTTCCGTAAAAAACGGTATTCCTCAAGTGTTGTAAATGGCCCCATTCCTGCTGTTGCACTTCCGCCTCGGTCCTCAACGTCTGATTGTGCATCTGATCTGGATTCTGAGGTTGCAATCTCCTGTTGCTTCAGTGATTCCGTGTGCCTGAAGTCCCTTCTGGGCCCATCATACTTCTTCCCAAAAGTGAGTATCCGGCCCATGGCATAATCATTTTTATCCCGGATGAATTTCCACCGTTTCTTGTTTTTGATGCCTTCTTCATACTTCGCCAGCCTCCCTTCCATTTCCTTTAGTAATTTCTCAATTTCATCTTTGGAGGCATGTTTATCCAATGTCTCCTTTAGTTTTTTGATTTCTGCCCCTACTTGGTCCAATTCCACTGCTGCATACTTTGATAATAAGCCAAGCATCTGTCTGCATGTGGATGCCATTAGTAGGGACCATTTCTCCAAGAGCTTTGGGCTGGGGTTCTGGTACGTTGGTGTTATCAGGATTCTTAAGCCCCTTGGGACTCTACCAACCTCTATATAGTTATTCAAAGAGATGACCTCCCAGCTCCTGTTCACCTCTTTCCTGCACAATCTCTCGTACAGGAACAGGTCTTCCTTCAATGATCGTGCCCCTCCTGTCACTGCGTTCTCTAGGCGATTGTCCGCCTCGCTAAATAAGCTTTTTGCAACGTCGAGTCTCTTCCGTATTGCTTCACACATTGTCTTATTGCCGCTGTATTATTAATAGGGATGAAAAGTATCTTTTGGAATCTTTTCCCAAAAGCCGATGAAAACCTCCTGCCGCATGCCGAGAAACACACGCTTGGTTCAATGGCAGCAGCAGCACTTCTGCCGTTCACAGATTGTCCTCCGTTTCCTGGTTACCGCGGTGTCTCTACTGCTGTGAAGCCTCACTCCGCCCCACTCCTGGGGTTACTTTTAGCCTCCCGGTCCCGAGTAGACGTCTTCAGCACTCCCACAAGCAAGCCCCACACGAGGGGACCCACGGTTACAACAGCGGCGGGAGCCGGGAAAATATATATATATTACCTACTGGTGGTCGCCAGTAGGTAGTTATAGATATGACCTAGTTTCCATAGGAAAAGCGTTTTTTGATTTGCCAATATCTTTAGTGTCATTTGACGAATCTTCGTGAAATTTTTAGAACTAATGGGGCGGTCAGGTCAGCTGCTGTGTTGAAAGTTTCGGGGTGATTCGTCAAGCGGGCGCCGAGAAAAAGTGGGGGTCCCAAAACGTATTGTCTCCATGTTAATTTTCATGGGAAACGTTAGGCATGGCTACAGCCCAAACTGCTGAACTGAATTACACCAAATTTGGCAAAAAATGTAGCTCTTGATTCAGAAAGCACTGTTTTTGTTAAATGGTGTAAATCTGTTTAGTAGTTCCTGAGAAATGTTAAGATTTCTCAGATATACAACTGTGGCCGCGGAGGATCCGCAAACCCTCCCGATCTCGAGCCTTCGATCTGATTGGCTGCCAACACTTCAAACCAGGAAGTGTTGGCAAACATCTTGTGACTTGGTTGAACAGTCACAAGAAAAAAGGCAAAAAAACCTGAAAAAACTTTAGGGTGGGCCTGGACCCGGGGGGCAATGATGAAATGAGATATGGGGGCCCACGCGGGCCCCCGCATGCCCCGGGGACCACCACCTCCCCGGGGCTTTACTCTTTAAAAAAAAATGTGGGGGGGGCTCCAGCCCCACATGCAGCCCCGGGGACTGCCACCTCCCCGGGGCTAATTATCTTAAATATAGGGGGGCCAGGCAGCACCCCCGCAGCCCCGGGGACCGCCACCTCCCCGGGGCTTAATTCATAAAGATGCTTGGTTGGCCTCCAGCCCCCCCACAGAGCCCCGGAGACCGCCACCTCCCCGAGGCTATATTTAAAAGTAAAGTGTGGGGGGGGGCTCCAGCCCCACCACATAGCCCCGGGGACCACCACCTCCCTGGACTAAAATACTTTTGGAGGGGGGCCTTGTGGAGCTGTAAGTGGCCCTGGGGACCACCACCCCCAGGGCCGGCTCAAGCAATGTCCCAGGGTGCCTACCCCCCAGGACATTGCAGTTTGCTATGGTTTGGTGGGAGCACTGCTCCCGCCAAGCCATAGCAAACACTGCTTCACTTCATGGAAGCGAGAGCAGGAAAAATGCTCTCACTTCCATGAAGCGGAGCAGAATTGCTATTGGGCAGAGGGAGCTGCATGTTTGCAGCTCCCACTGCCCAAAAGCAATGCTGGCTCCCGCAAGAGGCGGGGAGCCAGCAGGGACCGCAGAGGCCTTGATGCTCTCCGCGGTCCCCAATGTTGTGGCCATGCCCTGGGGGATGGGGTACCTGGGGCAATATTGGCCCGGGTAGGGGGGCCGCACAGGCCCCCTACCCATTTTTTTTTAAAGCATAATGCCTGGCCCCAGGGTATTGTGTCCCCGGGCCAAAATTGGCCTCAGGAGGGGGGCCATGTGGCCCCCCTCCAAAAATAAAAAATCAAATACAGGGCAGGCCCCGGGGCCGAAATTGGCTTGGGGAGGAGGGCCGCACGGCACCCCTCCCCTTTGAAAACGAAAAAAAATAACATAGGCCGAGGTAGGCTAGTTCGCCCCTAAGGACACCCAGTAGTGAAGGGGACTTCATCCCCCAACGAAGAGCGTGCCAGGAGGCGCGTTTGCAGACTGGTGGAGAAAGGGGGCATGGCCTGCTATCAGAACTCAGCAATCCCACTGTGTGGGACTTACTGGAGGTAACAGGAGGGGTAGATGGCCCACAAGGACGTCCTTGGGGCCAACTACCTCTCTTGTTACCTCCAGTAAGTCATACACAGTGGTATTGCAAAGAGGTTTTTGGAGGCCACGCCCCCTTTCTCCACCACTCTGCAAACGCGCCTCCTGGCGCACTACTGGTTGGGGGATGAAGTCCACTTTACCTCTGAGGGACCTTGGCAGCCAAGAAGCCCTCCTGGTACTTCCTATAAGTCCTACGCAACGGAATTTCTGAGACTTGGTCGGAGGCCCAGCCCCCTTTCTCCACCACTCTGCAAATGCGACCTCTACTTAATAAAACCTTAGAAATTCACAGAAAAAACCAAAGGTTACAAGAATGTTATAGTTAGGAATTGCCATTTAAAAAAACCTTAGAAATTCACTGAAAAAACACAGGTTTCAGGGAAGTTATAGTTAGGAATTAGCATTTAAAAAACCTTAGAAATTCACTGAAAAAACCACAGGTTACAGGAACGTTATAGTTAGGCTGACATTTCACTCCTGTGAAATTCAGCCATTATAGTTAGCTGAGCTAACTATAACTCGGGCACCCGCAATGCACTGCTCATGACGTCACATATTACATCACTCATGACATGGTCAATGACATCACTGATGACATTTCAAGTGACATCACTGGCATCACTTATGACATCATCCACATAATCTCTGATGCACCTACTCACACCCTAATATAATATTTCAATCTCCCACTCCAAATTTTAGACTACCATTCTCGAAACCATAGACACACCGATAGCAGTACATACATACCCACTCACTGATTCATAGGTCTACACACACATCCACTCACTCACCCATACAGCCACTCATATACCCAGTCACTCACCAATACAACCACTGATATATCCACTCATACACCCATAAGAAACTCACACACCGGCGCTCACCCATAGTTACTCACACACCTAGTCAGTCACCCAAAGATTCAATCACACTGCCATTTACTCACCTATACTGTTATACACACACCACCTCACTTATTCATACAGATACTAACATATACTTAATCTCTTATACAATCACTGACACAAGCACACACTCATCTATACAGCCACTCTCACAATCACTCACTCACATAGTCACTTATATACTCCAACACTCACATATACTGCCTTTCACATATGCAGTTACTCACCCATATACCACTGAGACATCCATTCACTCACCAACACACCCATACGCACACTCACTCACCCATACAGCCCCTCGCAGATGCACTCCTGAACCCATACACCCAGTGAATCACCCACTCACATCCATGCAGGGAGTCACATATCCATCCACCCACCCAGACACTCAGGCATCCATACAGGTACTCAGACAACCAATCAATAACCCATATAGACACTCATGTAGCTACTCACCAACCCATACAGCCACTCACACACCAACTGACAGACTGATACAGACATTCACACAGATTAGTCACTCACCCATACATTCACTGAGACACATATAATCACTCACTTATGCAGTCAGTCACACTACCACTGAATCATCCATACAAACACTCATACACCCATTCATTCTTCAATACACCTTGCGTGTATATATATATATATATATATATATATATATATAATTCTTAAACTTTTAGAAGCACTCCTGTCACTGGATTATGTCATCAGTGATGTCACTAACCAGACCATGTGATGAGTGATGTAATATGTGACGTCATCAGCAGTGCATTGCGGGGGTGTGAATTATAGTTAGCTCAGCTAACTAAAACGGCTGAATTTCACAGGCTTTGTACGAGTGAAATGTCAGCCTAACTATAACATTCCTGTAACCTGTGTTTTATTCCCTGAATTTCAAAGGTTTTTTAATTGCCAATTCATAACTATAATGTCCCTAAAACCTGTGTTTTTTTTGGTGAATATATATATATATATATGGTCTCTTTTGGCTGCTGGGTCGTGGGAGGCCCATCTCATTAAAAGAAGCCATAATCATACAATCTTCGTGTGCGTGCCTTTTTCCTTTTGGAGCAGGGGTTGTGATTATATATATATATATATATATATATATATATATATATATATATATATATATTCACTGAAAAAGCCACAGATTTCAGGGACGTTATAGTTAGTTGGACATTTCACTCGTACAAAACCAGAGAAATTCGGCCGTTATAGTTAGTGCAGCTAACTATAACTCGCTCCCCCGCAATGCACTGCTGATTGCGTCACATATTACATCACTCATAACATGGTCAGTGACATCACTGATGACATCATCCAGTGACTGTGTTTCTGTAAAGTTTAAATATGTTTTTTATATATATATATATAGATATATATATATTCTTCACCGAAATGCCCAAAGCATACCTGG
Source organism: Calotriton arnoldi (assembly GCA_963921515.1). Lineage (NCBI taxonomy): Eukaryota > Metazoa > Chordata > Amphibia > Caudata > Salamandridae > Calotriton > Calotriton arnoldi. The sequence goes on from CAWUFW010002513.1 coordinate 311,150, forward strand.
ACGCACTCACTGCTGCTGTAAACCTGGGTTTTATTGGATGTGGCGACCAGCATAATCACACCGGTAATTACAATCTTGATGCCGACGCGTTTCGAGGTATTAGCCTCTTCTTCATGGGCGGCTGCTTGGAAAGTCACTTGGAAAGCCAGCATGCCATTTTGTATTGTCCCCGCCCATAGTGGGTGTTGCTTAGTGCACAGGAGCATGCTGGAATTTGTAGTACCCTCAGTGGGTTCCATGGACTTCTCTGGCAGCAATTGAGTTATTACCCTTGTAGGGCTCCGGATAGATCGCTGGTTCCATTTTGCCCCAACAGCTGTGCCGCATCGGTGTGGAAGCGTTCCCACCGCAGCCTCTCCACTTTTGAGATGGTGTGACTCCAGCGCGGCAGGGCTGCCGCGTAATAGATTCTTCACCGAAATGCCCAAAGCATACCTGGACGCACTCACTGCTGCTGTAAACCTGGGTTTTATTGGATGTGGCGACCAGCATAATCACACCGGTAATTACAATCTTGATGCCGACGCGTGTCTGAGGTATTAGCCTCTTCTTCATGGGCGGCTGCTTGGAAAGTCACTTGGAAAGCCAGCATGCCATTTTGTATTGTCCCCGCCCATAGTGGGTGTTGCTTAGTGCACAGGAGCATGCTGGAATTTGTAGTACCCTCAGTGGGTTCCATGGACTTCTCTGGCAGCAATTGAGTTATTACCCTTTGTAGGGCTCCGGATAGATCGCTGGTTCCATTTTGCCCCAACAGCTGTGCCGCATCGGTGTGGAAGCGTTCCCACCGCAGCCTCTCCACTTTTGAGATGGTGCACTCCAGCGCGGCAGGGCTGCCGCGTAATAGATTCTTCACCGAAATGCCCAAAGCATACCTGGACGCACTCACTGCTGCTGTAAACCTGGGTTTTATTGGATGTGGCGACCAGCATAATCACACCGGTAATTACAATCTTGATGCCGACGCGTTTCGAGGTATTAGCCTCTTCTTCATGGGCGGCTGCTTGGAAAGTCACTTGGAAAGCCAGCATGCCATTTTGTATTGTCCCCGCCCATAGTGGGTGTTGCTTAGTGCACAGGAGCATGCTGGAATTTGTAGTACCCTCAGTGGGTTCCATGGACTTCTCTGGCAGCAATTGAGTTATTACCCTTTGTAGGGCTCCTGGATAGATCGCTGGTTCCATTTTGCCCCAACAGCTGTGCCGCATCGGTGTGGAAGCTGTTCCCACTGCAGCCTCTCCACTTTGAGATGGTGCACTCCAGCGTGCAGGGCTGCCGCGTAATAGATTCTTCACCGAAATGCCCAAAGCATACCTGGACGCACTCACTGCTGCTGCAAACCTGGGTTTTATTGGATGTGGCGACCAGCATAATCACACCGGTAATTACAATCTTGATGCCGACGCGTTTCGAGGTATTAGCCTCTTCTTCATGGGCGGCTGCTTGGAAAGTCACTTGGAAAGCCAGCATGCCATTTTGTATTGTCCCCGCCCATAGTGGGTGTTGCTTAGTGCACAGGAGCATGCTGGAATTTGTAGTACCCTCAGTGGGTTCCATGGACTTCTCTGGCAGCAATTGAGTTATTACCCTTTGTAGGGCTCCGGATAGATCGCTGGTTCCATTTTGCCCCAACAGCTGTGCCGCATCGGTGTGGAAGCGTTCCACCGCAGCCTCTCCACTTTTGAGATGGTGCACTCCAGCGCGGCAGGGCTGTCGCGTAATAGATTCTTCACCGAAATGCCCAAAGCATACCTGGACGAACTCACTGCTGCTGTAAACCTGGGTTTTATTGGATGTGGCGACCAGCATAATCACACCGGTAATTACAATCTTGATGCCGACGCGCTTTCGAGGTATTAGCCTCTTCTTCATGGGCGGCTGCTTGGAAAGTCACTTGGAAAGCCAGCATGCCATTTTGTATTGTCCCCGCCCATAGTGGGTGTTGCTTAGTGCACAGGAGCATGCTGGAATTTGTAGTACCCTCAGTGGGTTCCATGGACTTCTCTGGCAGCAATTGAGTTATTACCCTTTGTAGGGCTCCGGATAGATCGCTGGTTCCATTTTGCCCCAACAGCTGTGCCGCATCGGTGTGGAAGCGTTCCCACCGCAGCCTCTCCACTTTTGAGATGGTGCACTCTAGCGCGGCAGGGCTGCCGCGTAATAGATTCTTCACCGAAATGCCCAAAGCATACCTGGACGCACTCACTGCTGCTGTAAACCTGGGTTTTATTGGATGTGGCGACCAGCATAATCACACCGGTAATTACAATCTTGATGCCGACGCGCTTCGAGGTATTAGCCTCTTCTTCATGGGCGGCTGCTTGGAAAGTCACTTGGAAAGCCAGCATGCCATTTTGTATTGTCCCCGCCCATAGTGGGTGTTGCTTAGTGCACAGGAGCATGCTGGAATTTGTAGTACCTCAGTGGGTTCCATGGACTTCTCTGGCAGCAATTGAGTTATTACCCTTTGTAGGGCTCCGGATAGATCGCTGGTTCCATTTTGCCCCAACAGCTGTGCCGCATCGGTGTGGAAGCGTTCCCACCGCAGCTCTCCACTTTTGAGATGGTGCACTCCAGCGCGGCAGGGCTGCCGTGCAATAGATTCTTCACCGAAATGCCCAAAGCATACCTGGACGCACTCACTGCTGCTGTAAACCTGGGTTTTATTGGATGTGGCGACCAGCATAATCACACCGATAATTACAATCTTGATGCCGACGCGTTTCGAGGTATTAGCCTCTTCTTCATGGGCGGCTGCTTGGAAAGTCACTTGGAAAGCCAGCATGCCATTTTGTATTGTCCCCGCCCATAGTGGGTGTTGCTTAGTGCACAGGAGCATGCTGGAATTTGTAGTACCCTCAGTGGGTTCCATGGACTTCTCTGGCAGCAATTGAGTTATTACCCTTTGTAGGGCTCCGGATAGATCGGTGTGATTATGCTGGTCGCCACATCCAATAAAACCCAGGTTTACAGCAGCAGTGAGTGCGTCCAGGTATGCTTTTGGCATTTCGGTGAAGAATCTATTACGCGGCCTGCCCTGCCGCGCTGGAGTGCACCATCTCAAAAGTGGAGAGGCTGCGGTGGGAACGCTTCCACACCGATGCGGCACAGCTGTTGGGGCAAAATGGAACCAGCGATCTATCCGGAGCCCTACAAAGGGTAATAACTCAATTGCTGCCAGAGAAGTCCATGGAACCCACTGAGGGTACTACAAATTCCAGCATGCTCCTGTGCACTAAGCAACACCCACTATGGGCGGGGACAATAAAATGGCATGCTGGCTTTCCAAGTGACTTTCCAAGCAGCCGCCCATGAAGAAGAGGCTAATACCTCGAAACGCGTCGGCATCAAGATTGTAATTACCGGTGTGATTATGCTGGTCGCCACATCCAATAAAACCCAGGTTTACAGCAGCAGTGAGTGCGTCCAGGTATGCTTTGGGCATTTCGGTGAAGAATCTGTTACGCGGCAGCCCTGCCGCGCTGGAGTGCACCATCTCAAAAGTGGAGAGGCTGCGGTGGGAACGCTTCCACACCGATGCGGCACAGCTGTTGGGGCAAAATGGAACCAGCGATCTATCCGGAGCCCTACAAAGGGTAATAACTCAATTGCTGCCAGAGAAGTCCATGGAACCCACTGAGGGTACTACAAATTCCAGCATGCTCCTGTGCACTAAGCAACACCCACTATGGGCGGGGACAATACAAAATGGCATGCTGGCTTTCCAAGTGACTTTCCAAGCAGCCGCCCATGAAGAAGAGGCCAATACCTCGAAACGCGTCGGCATCAAGATTGTAATTACCGGTGTGATTATGCTGGTCGCCACATCCAATAAAACCCAGGTTTACAGCAGCAGTGAGTGCGTCCAGGTATGCTTTGGGCATTTCGGTGAAGAATCTATCACGCGGCAGCCCTGCCGCGCTGGAGTGCACCATCTCAAAAGTGGAGAGGCTGCGGTGGGAACGCTTCCACACCGATGCTGCACAGCTGTTGGGGCAAAATGGAACCAGCGATCTATCCGGAGCCCTACAAAGGGTAATAACTCAATTGCTGCCAGAGAAGTCCATGGAACCCACTGAGGGTACTACAAATTCCAGCATGCTCCTGTGCACTAAGCAACACCCACTATGGGCGGGGACAATACAAATGGCATGCTGGCTTTCCAAGTGACTTTCCAAGCAGCCGCCCATGAAGAAGAGGCTAATACCTCGAAACGCGTCGGCATCAAGATTGTAATTACCGGTGTGATTATGCTGGTCGCCACATCCAATAAAACCCAGGTTTACAGCAGCAGTGAGTGCGTCCAGGTATGCTTTGGGCATTTCGGTGAAGAATCTATTACGCGGCAGCCCTGCCGCGCTGGAGTGCACCATCTCAAAAGTGGAGAGGCTGCGGTGGGAACGCTTCCACACCGATGCTGCACAGCTGTTGGGGCAAAATGGAACCAGCGATCTATCCGGAGCCCTACAAAGGGTAATAACTCAATTGCTGCCAGAGAAGTCCATGGAACCCACTGAGGGTACTACAAATTCCAGCATGCTCCTGTGCACTAAGCAACACCCACTATGGGCGGGGACAATACAAAATGGCATGCTGGCTTTCCAAGTGACTTTCCAAGCAGCCGCCCATGAAGAAGAGGCTAATACCTCGAAACGCGTCGGCATCAAGATTGTAATTACCGGTGTGATTATGCTGGTCGCCACATCCAATAAAACCCAGGTTTACAGCAGCAGTGAGTGCGTCCAGGTATGCTTTGGGCATTTCGGTGAAGAATCTATTACGCAGCAGCCCTGCCGCGCTGGAGTGCACCATCTCAAAAGTGGAGAGGCTGCGGTGGGAACGCTTCCACACCGATGCGGCACAGCTGTTGGGGCAAAATGGAACCAGCGATCTATCCGGAGCCCTACAAAGGGTAATAACTCAATTGCTGCCAGAGAAGTCCATGGAACCCACTGAGGGTACTACAAATTCCAGCATGCTCCTGTGCACTAAGCAACACCCACTATGGGCGGGGACAATACAAATGGCATGCTGGCTTTCCAAGTGACTTTCCAAGCAGCCGCCCATGAAGAAGAGGCTAATACCTCGAAACGCGTCGGCATCAAGATTGTAATTACCGGTGTGATTATGCTGGTCGCCACATCCAATAAAACCCAGGTTTACAGCAGCAGTGAGTGCGTCCAGGTATGCTTTGGGCATTTCGGTGAAGAATCTATTACGCGGCAGCCCTGCCGCGCTGGAGTGCACCATCTCAAAAGTGGAGAGGCTGCGGTGGGAACGCTTCCACACCGATGCGGCACAGCTGTTGGGGCAAAATGGAACCAGCGATCTATCCGGAGCCCTACAAAGGGTAATAACTCAATTGCTGCCAGAGAAGTCCATGGAACCCACTGAGGGTACTACAAATTCCAGCATGCTCCTGTGCACTAAGCAACACCCACTATGGGCGGGGACAATACAAAATGGCATGCTGGCTTTCCAAGTGACTTTCCAAGCAGCCGCCCATGAAGAAGAGGCTAATACCTCGAAACGCGTCGGCATCAAGATTGTAATTACCGGTGTGATTATGCTGGTCGCCACATCCAATAAAACCCAGGTTTACAGCAGCAGTGAGTGCGTCCAGGTATGCTTTGGGCATTTCGGTGAAGAATCTATTACGCGGCAGCCCTGCCGCGCTGGAGTGCACCATCTCAAAAGTGGAGAGGCTGCGGTGGGAACGCTTCCACACCGATGCGGCACAGCTGTTGGGGCAAAATGGAACCAGCGATCTATCCGGAGCCCTACAAAGGGTAATAACTCAATTGCTGCCAGAGAAGTCCATGGAACCCACTGAGGGTACTACAAATTCCAGCATGCTCCTGTGCACTAAGCAACACCCACTATGGGCGGGGACAATACAAAATGGCATGCTGGCTTTCCAAGTGACTTTCCAAGCAGCCGCCCATGAAGAAGAGGCTAATACCTCGAAACGCGTCGGCATCAAGATTGTAATTACCGGTGTGATTATGCTGGTCGCCACATCCAATAAAACCCAGGTTTACAGCAGCAGTGAGTGCGTCCAGGTATGCTTTGGGCATTTCGGTGAAGAAGATATATATATATATACATACACACACACCAAGGTGTATTGAAGAATGAATGGGTGTATAAGTGCCTGAATGGATGATTTAGTAGGTGCGTGACTGACTGTATAAATGAGTGACTAAACGTGTCTTACTGAATGCATGGGTTAGTGACTAAACTGTGTGAATGTCTGTATCAATCTGTCAGTTGGTGTGTAAGCAGCTGCATGGGTTGGTGAGTAGCTACATGAGTGTCTATATGGGTTATTGATTGGTTGTCTGAGTGTCTGTGTGGGTGGGTGGGGGGGTGTGTGACTCTGTGCATAGATGTGTGGGTGGGTGATTCACTGGGTCTATGGGTTCAAGAGTGCATCTATGAAGGGCTGGGTGAGTGAGTGTGTGTATGGGTGTGTTGGTGAGTGAATGGATGTCTCAGTGGTACATGTGTGGGTAACTACATATGTGAAAGGCAGTATATGTCAGTGTTGGATTATATAAAGGACTATATGTGAGAGTGAGTGATTGTGAGAGTGGCTGTGTGTATGCTTGTATCAGTGATTGTACAAGAGAGTAAGTATGTGTTAGTATCTATGAATAAGTGATGTGGTGTGTGTATAACTGTATAGGTGAGTAAATGGGAGAGTGATTGATTCTTTGCATGACTGACTAGGTGTGTGAGTAACTCTAGGGATGAGTGGCAGTGTGTGAGTGCCTGTATTGATGAGTGACTGCATGTATGAGTGACTGTATGGGTGAATGAGTGGATGTGTGTGTAGACCTAGGAATCAGTGAGTGGGTATGTAGTAACTGGTATTGGTGTGTCTATGGTTTCAAAAATGGTAGTCTGTATTTTAGAGTGGGTGTATCAAAGGTTATATTAGGATGTGAGGAGGTGCATCAGATTATCACGTGGATGTCACTCACCAGTGATGTCATTTGAGATGTCATCAGTGATGTCACTGACCATGTCATGAATGATGTAATATGTGACGTCATCAGCAGTGCATTGCGGGGCGCGAGTTATAGTTAGCTGAACTAACTATAACGGCCAAATTTCTCTGGTTTTGTACGAGTGAAATGTCCAACTAACTATAACGTCCCTAAAACCTGTGGTGTTTTCAGTGAATTTCTATGGTTTTTTAAATGCTAATTTCTAACTATAACGTCCCTGAAACCTATGGTTTTTTCAGTGAATTTCAAAGGTTTTTAAATGCTAATTTCTAACTATAACGTCCCTGAAACCTATGGTTTTTTCTTTGAATTTCTATGGTTTTTTAAATGCTAATTTCTAACTATAACTTCCCTGAAACCAATGCTTTTTTCAGTGAATTTCCCAAACATTTTAAATGCTAATTTCTAACTTTAACGTATGCGCGGGAAAAAAATATGCTTTCTGATGCGAACGGTGAAATAACCGACTATTTGATAAATTATAAACCTGCCTCTCTCAGATGTGACTTGACATCTTTCTGGCACCGGGCTCCGTTCCGGGTCGACGCCGTTCATAATTCAAAATCCGAGAAGGAGATGGCGGGCTTTATTCTGAATTAGTGAGTGGGAGCCCGTCTGTACCGCCCACTGCGTGATACTGAGCAGAAGAGTGCTTTTCGGTACACACACATATATATATTTTGGCCGCAGTATCTCGGTATTATCTCAAAACAGGTGCCAGTGAGTTACAGGGTATCTTTGAGGTCACGGCAAGTTGGGGCCCTCAGGTTGGTACAAAGTGACTGCGTTTGGAGCCCAGACGGGTGATGGGAGTGAGTAAGGAAGCCCCCAGCACCTCACGTTAGAAGTACTTCGTCCCCGCCACTGATCGTACAGCTACTCCCTTCGCTGCCCTTGCCCAGGAAGTAAAAGCCCTTACGGTTCACCATGGTACGTGACCTCCAGCAGTAGGAAAAAACACACTGGTACGCAAGAGGATCTTACTTCGGACTCGCTGGTGGTTTCAAATTTATTTTAACTCGGTCACTGCCCGCTCCTTTAAAAAGAGAAACTGCTGTTTGTCGCCAGGATCACACTGTTCAGTGAAGTTTTGTAGCTGGGACGAGGATGACATATCATTGTATAACAGGGAAGAATTGCAAAGCAAGGCCACACCTCTCAAGGGGTGTGATACAATGAAAGAATACACACCGCCAACACCAAGTAGTAAAACAGTAGTACATTCTGATTGGTTGGCAGTTTGTCTGAAGCCTTTTTGTTACAGCTGAAGGGCATGTGTTGGTGCGTCAAGTTGTGAAACAGCATTTACTTTAAAAAAACAACGGAAGTAAAATAGTTTAACGTGTATCAGTTTATTCTTTCTTTCAGAGCACACGGTTTTGTGTTGTGAACTTGTGCAGTGGTGCAAATCTCACACGTTTTTGTGTCGTGAACTTGTGCAATGGTGCAAATCTCGGAAGGGGGCGAGTCTTGTATGTTGTAAAGGGGTGCGACCAGGAACGGTAGAATTCCTTTCTCGCTGAAAAATCCAACCAGACGTGTAAATGTAACACTACGACCACACTTTAAGACATTACACACTTAACAGGCTTCTCATTTGTAATTACTGTCATTTTAAGTGTGTAATGTTTTTTCAACTGATTGTACCTCTCTAGGGATAATGATGAAAGGAGTTACCCTGAGTACGGTAGGATCCTCTGACTGCAGGTTACTCGCAGATCTCTGCTACATGCACTGAGCTCGCTCAGCTACATTCCAGGACTTGTGACTCACCTGTCAGCACCCTGAATATCTTACAGGGATGAGACAAGTCCAGTAGCGTAGCATGGGCACGGGTGCGAGCAGGGAAATGCCCCTTTCACTGCTGTTGGGGTAGTAAAACACAGCATTGTTATGGTTCAATCGGCAGCTCAGAGCGCTGGGCCCCAGTGCAACTGCACCCGCTGCACCTGTGGTAGCCACGCCCCAAGATCAGCCTAGATTGTGAGCTCAGCCGAAGCACTGGGTTTGCTTCTATGACTCCGTATTTATTAAGTGCTTTGACTCGGGGCGCTCGCGCCATCGCTGTGGGTGTGAGTATCGCTAAGCGTCTTTACTCCGGGGCTCATGCCATCACCGTGCTCGGGGGTAGGCGGCAGTTCCGGTACATTAAGCAGCTCTTTACACCTTGGAGCACTCCGAAGAGAGTTAGCAGCACTCCGAAGAGAGTTAGCAGCACGGGTGCCTCGTGCAGGAGGCTTCACGCCACTTTTAAGGTGGCGTTGATCAGTGGCGGAGGGTCAGAAGTGAGTGACCTGCACGTGCGGGTAGAGACAGCCCTTGGTGCGTTTAGAACATATCTGTTCCTTCCTCGGTCACCTCGCCTCAGACGTCGCCTCTCCGTCGCCTACTTTCTCACGAACACCCCCCCCTCTGTCGGTGGCTCATTCTTATCCGTATGATTCACCTAATCGCGGTCCTCTACATCCACCCCACAGACATCTGCCGAGCCACGCAATCACTGACGTATCCGTCCACCTACCAGCCCCTTCCAACCACCCGCCCACCCAGATCCACCCGTCCAGTCAGTCTGTCCACCCGCCCACAAACGCCCCATCTCTCTCGCTTTAACGCCTTTCCTGTGCAGTCTGTCTCTCGAGCGCTCAGTTTCTTTCTCCTTGTCTCGCTGGGGCTGGACCGCCTTCCTCTCTCTTGTACAAACACAGTAAGATTCACAAACCTCCATTAATGCAAAATGCAAAACGACCCTGTCCAGTTAGGAGAGTCTTTCCGGGCCTCGTGCTCCGGGCAGGCCTCTGGCGGTCCGCCCTCTCGGCCCAGCCGATCACAGTGACCGAGGTGACGGCCTATGCATGCAGGGAAGGGTGCCCTGGTAACAGGAGCTGAGGTGACAGGCCGCAGGCAGGTAAGGGGCCCCAGTAACAGGAGACGAGGTGACAGGCCTAAGGTACAGGCACCCCTGGATCACGGGCGAGATGTGTGGGGTAAAGGCCGGTTCCAGCACTCACCAGGATGGAAGCGTTCGTTAATCCGCTGTCGCTCAGATGTCAGCCCCCCGACAAAGTTCAGACCTTTCACACCCATCACATCAACCATGGACCTGATGTGGTGCGCACAGGGATGTGTCCCAGCGCGTGAACACGAAGTCCACGCTGTTATTCTCGAAATGATGTTACCTTAAATGTTCACCACGGGAGGATGAAAGGCTGAGTCGACCCTTTGGCGGTTCGAACATGTGCCCTGCGCAGGCGACACTCAGACCGTTTCATCGCATGCTCAACCCACTGAGCTCATTCCAACCTCAAGATGACGCAATCCTCTTCGCTACGTCTTGAGCCAGGATATAAATTGTATGCGTAGGTTATATGCAATGCCCCTTTCAGCAGTGACACGGGTGGGTGCGATTTTTACGCGTCAGTCTTTACGTTACACTTCGGTAAATTATTATTCGGCTGTTCTTCCGCTTCACACTGACCAGTCCGAAATAATGACGTCACACCGACCACCCGCACGCTGGGCCAAACACGATGTCCCTGCTGAACAACTCTGAGAGATCAGTCAATCTTAGGAAAGTTCCCACAATCATCGGTTTCAGATGAAAATATTACACTGAGCCAACACGCAGTCCGTGCCGTGCAGCTGATATTGAGACCATCTTGATTTAATAAGAAAACACGACACCGTCTGCGCTTGCCTTTTATGGTGCTGCGGCAGAAAACATTATTTTACACGCGTCACTATGTTCGGCGACATCTTATCATCTGCCCACCTAGCACGGATCCATGTTTGAAATCGAGAGTTGATATGTTTGTGTTTCCATTCTTTGTCTCTTGAGACCCCACTAAACCCCACCTTTCGAATGTAAAGTGTCAACCAAGGCCTGGTTATTGTGTTTTAGCACACAATGAATGCCCTTTACCGCCCCCTCATATCGTCCCCATATTTGGCAGAGAGGACACCTGAAGTGATGAGAGACTGAGGACTCCATGTTAAAAACATGGACGACAAACATTTTTGCAAGAACGTGGGCCATGTTTATAGCTGGGCAGAGGAAAGACCTCCGATTAAAAAGGGTTGTATGTCCCGTCCAACTGTCCACCAGAGCATTGGTGTCAGTGGTAAACACTGCGGATGATACACCCGTCACTTTTTGGCGGATGCTCCGCATTCCTCACCCTAAATGAGACCAAATTATACACTTCATAATTCTCGATTTATAGAAGTGAGTTTCTGCCAAAATCTCGACACAACCCGCACTTGTAATTAGTTCTTAATTGCAACCGCATTCCAATAAGCGTGCATTAGGAGTGAGTACATTTGGCAATATTAAATCGAGGCTACATATTGCCCCTGGGACCTGGCCCACCCGGGGGCTTTAAGAAAACAAAGTGCGGAAGACCACACTTCGTTTTTAAAAAAAAAATTCTTCCAGATTCGCACACCCAGCGCAACTCCGGCCAAAAAAACAAAAAAAAACAAGGTTTTTTTTTGGGCCTGGAGGTCCCTGTGGGACCGCCTGAGCAGGCCTAGGGGTCAGGGTGTTTCTACCCTGCCCCCTTTTCTTCATTTTTAACTTTTTTTTTCCTTTTTCTTGTGACTCGGTTCGAGTCACAAGATGGCTGCCAACACTTCCTGGTTTGGAGTGTTGGCAGCCAACCAGAATGAAGCTCGTGCTCAGAAGGGTTCGCAAATCCTCCTCGTTGCTCAGATATATACATTTTTATTTTTTTAATTTCTCAGGAACTACTGACCGGATTTACACCATTTAAAAAAAAAAGGTCGCTTTCTGGACCAAGACCTACCTTTTTGCCAAATTTGGTGTAATTCCGTTCAGCAGTTCGGGCTGTAGCCGTGTCTAAAGCTCCTATGGAAATTAACATGGGGAAAACGCTTTTTGGGACCCCCCCGCTTTTCTCAGCCCCCGCTTGACGAATCACCCGGAAACTTTCAAGACAGGAGCTGACCTGAGTGAACCATTAGTTTTGAAAATTTCGCGAAGATTCGTCAAACGGCGCCAAAGATATTGACAAAAGAAAAAACGCTTTTTGAATAGAAACGAGGTCCTAACTATAACTACCTAGGATATATATATATTTATATATATATATATATATTCACTCCACACTTCCCGGTTCTGAAATACAGGGCTGTCGCGGGCGGTCCGAGACAGGATACCGGAAATCCTCAATTTACTGTCCACAAATCCCCGTCATCACAGGAAACACTCGGACTCCCAAATTGCTGCAGATAATTTATTGGCAAGTAAAAAATGATGCGTTTCGGCTTTACGCCTTGCTCACGCTCGTAAACATACAAAATCGCCATGTTTAAATACACCTCCTAATCCTCAATGGAGGACAGACTCACCCACACAAGTGCCTATACATAATAGCAACTGTTGCGGCCATTTTGAAATGGCCGGATTACATAGAATAATAGTGTATAAAGTCATAAATCGGCTATATTTCGCTGGACAGTACTTAATGAACATCATATTTCAATTTAGCGCATTATATACATTAATTACACAGATAATGTGAATATTAAGTTCATGACAATTATATAATAATCCATTTAAATGTCCATTAATAAATTTTACGTTGTTCTCCGTAAATGTGCTCCTCTTCGCTAGCTAGAGGCAAACATTCGTACGAGTTAAGGGCACAGCGTCTCGCCCATCTGGACGTACTGATGACGCTTTGGTTACCTCCCACCAGTGGCTTGTTATTGTTGTTAGTCACTGGTAGTCAATAAAGAACTTCCATCGACAGTTCTGTACGAATAAATTCTGCCCAAGTGGGCTTACGCACAATGACTCAGTGAACATGTCTAATGCAAACAATTCCGCCCAAATGGGCTTAGACACGCCTAATATAAACTTTTCTAAGTCCTTTACCGACAGGGTGCCTAGCTCTAAGTGCTCCTAGTCTAACCATATTATACACAAAGAACAACATACATAAAGCCCCAACGGGCATTGATGTACATTTTACAATCCATGCGGTGATTACCATTAGTCCAACGTTTCCTCATAGGTTACACAAAACAGTTGCAAGAAGAAGTGCCCAAACCTGTAATAAAAAATATTACTTTAAAAATATTTTTAAAAATGATGAATACAAACTGCCGATCAAAAACATTCTCAATGCATTTAATCATGTAAGTGGATTGCCAATTCTTCGCTTAAATTTAACCCTTTGGGTGCCAAACTTTCCAAGTCAATAATATATTGTGATTCTAATTTTCTCAACGATAACTCCTTATTGCGACCTCTTACACCCAGGTTAACGGTATCAATAACCACCATTCGAACCAATGTGTCATCCTGCATATGGTTGTCATGAAAATGGCGAGCTATGGGGTACTGTTTGTTATTATTTCTTATGGCACGTAGGTGCTCCAACACTCGTTTCTTTGCTTGGTGTTGGATGCTACCCACGTACCATTTGTTACATGGGCATATTAAAATATATACACAGTAGGTCGTATTACATGTGAGGTTCTTTTTGATCACAAACTCCCTCTTGGAATTCGGTACCAACAATTTATCAGTCGATACTACCTCTACATGCTTTACAATTGCGGCAACACCTAAACCCAGGTGTGCCAGTCCATCTGCCTGCATCCTGTTCTGTCACATGATTGTGACTCAACTCATCTTTTAACGATCAGCCTTTTCTCAAAGTGATCTGGGGATTACTACCCAAATTTTCCTTAAGATGGTCGTCGGTAAGTAATACATGCCAATGTTTCTTAAAGATTCTACGTATCTCGTTCGCCTGGCCTGAGAATGTAGTAATAAACCTAATAAATTCACTGCTTTCCTTCTCCTTCTTAGAGTACAATAGTTCATTCCTAGACTTCTTTTCTACTCTAGAAACGGCCTCACAGATGATCTTCTTACTGTAGCCTCTATCCTTGAACTTCTGACACATGACTGTTTCTTCACATTTGTAGGCGAAATCAGTGCTGCAATTTCTTTTAGCGCGTAATAGTTCCCCATATGGAATACTGTACACCAGATTCCGGGGATGACTACTACTGGCACTGAGAATGCTATTACCAGCAGTCTTTTTCCAGAAAAGTTTGGTCGTCAAGTTATTATCTTTGACTTCCACAAAGACATCTAGGAATTCCATTGACTTTTTGCTAATATGTTCAGTGAGTTTCAGATTGAGCCTGTTGACATTCAGTTTATCAATAAAACATCTGGCTGACTCCTCATCCCCACACCAGATGAAGAAAATATCGTCAATGTATCGCAGCCACAGGGCCACATTGTTGTCAAATTCCGCCATCTGTGAGACAACCTGCTCCTCCCACCAGCCCATGAATAGATTCGCATAGCTGGGGGCGAAGCAGGTTCCAATGGCTGTGCCCTGTGACTGCCTATACACGATGTCATCAAAGATAAAAAAATTGTTCATTAAACAAATCTCAATCATACTGACAAGCATCTGTGAGTGATGAAATAGTGAAATAGATCTGGTCTTAAAAAAATGTTTAATGGCCTGAAGTCCTAGATCATGTTGGATAATGGTGTAAAGACTGCTTACATCAAGGGAAACTAGAACATAGTTACTCTCCCAGTGTATTCCATCAATTATCGTTAAAAAATGTGTCGTGTCTCTAAGATACGAGGGTAATGCCACTACATACGATCTTAAATAGTAATCAATGAACCTGGACGTGTTCTCAAATAATGAGCCTATTGAGGAGACTATTGGTCGTCCTGGAGGATTACAGATATCCTTATGTAGTTTCGGGAGTAGGTAAAGAATGGGTACCTTGGGGTGTGCACAATATAAGTAATTATATTCCTCCCATTCCACCAACCCTCTTTCTCTCCACTCAACCAATGCCTCTCTATACATAGTGTTCGATTTCAGTATGTCAGCCATGCTCGATTTGCAGTAACAGTTGACATCACTAAGTTGTCTCAGACCTTCAGCCAAATATTTGTGTTTGTCTAAGACAACAATATTTCCCCCTTTATCCGATTGACGGATAACAATACTTTTGTTTGCTTTCAAGTTGTCAATGGCAGTTAGTTGTTCAATTGTTAGATTTTTCTTACTGCATGGGATCTTTCTATACCTTATTTTGCGTAGGTCATTTAAGACTCCTTTTCAAATACATCGATTGCCTCGCATTGTATGTTAGGGAGAAACACAGATTTGGGTTTGAAATTACTACCTGGATTACCTCCTAGATCCTCCCCCCAGGCTTCCCAATCAGGTGTCATATTATTTTCATATATTTCACTATCTTCCATAGAATGCAGTGCATGTAACATTTCAATATCAGCCATATTCAGATTACTCACTCTGGCCTGGTTACTTTCAATCATCTGACTCTGCGGTCTGGTATTAAACCATTTTTTAACTTGAGTTTTCTTGAGAAAAAAAATAAATCAATCCTAGTTTGGGTATAGTTCATATTAAGGGATGGGCAGAAAGATAGTCCAAGGGAGAGGGTCTCTATTTCCACACTGGAAAGAGACCGCTGGGAAAGATTTACGACAGTCATGTTCTCTGTTTTCTGCCCCTTGTTTCCATTCCCATTGGTGCTTTGTCCGCGCCTCTTCCTCCTTTCTTTGGCTTGTCTGTTCCTCCTGTTTTTCCTCTGTTTCCTCGTCCCCGTCCCCTTTGTGCCCCTCCATCTTGATGGAACTCTGACCTGTTGTGACTCATCACCTGGAACTGCAATAAAAAATTACTTGTTTTCTTTTGTGAGTCATGTGTGATTTCTTGATTCATTGCTGAAGTGGATGCGTCCGAAAGACTCCCATCCGAGATGTCACTTTCACTCACTTCTCTTGCATATCCAGAGCTAGTGGGTAAAGTCACCATCATTCCTGTCTTCTTCTCAAACAGGTAATCATACCTTTTATGAAATGTTAATGTCCGCCCTGATTGATAATCTTTATAGTCCCGTAAGAACTTTCTTTGTTTTTTGGCGGTTATTTCTTCCTCCAATTTTTCCATTTTGATCATTAGATTTTTCATATGTTCCTCCAATGCTTCCTTTGTAATAAGCTGACTAATTTCGAGCAGGATTTTGTCAATTTCCAAAAGCAATTTGGCACGGTCCTTCAATGCATATTTGACCAAAATCCGCATCATAGTCATAGAGCAGGATGAGGAATTGCTGGACCATTCTTCCAACATTTCGGTGTCAGGATCCTCATAGGTGGGAATAGTAAAAATACGAAGACCCCTAGGTACACGTTTGACGTCAATGTACCGTTGCAGGGATTCGGCCTCCCACCACTTTGAAAGTTCTTTCCTGTGAAGCTTCTCCAGAGTATTAAACAGTGCTTGTAAATTGATTTCCTCCGTAATGCTGGATGTGGGATTTACGGTGTTACAACTGGCTCCACTCTGTGCGAAAAATAATTTGTCAGCAGTTTGTTTTCTACGAGCTTCCAAACTACTTGCCATGATAGAATAAAAACGTTTCCACAGTTAGTTTGTGCAGGTACAGAGACAACGTTAGCCTGATGCACCTTGCTCCCTTGCCCCCAGGCACGCACGCTGGATGTGAGCGACTCACTCAAACGAGAAGGGGATTCACCAACCACGGAGTCGGGAGCACCACTCCACTCACCCTCCAGTGCGCGCTCTCTACCTCCGTAAGTCAGGTACCCAGCCCCCTTGCAGTCGGTCAACTCACAGCGTGTCTCTGGTTCGTGATCACCGGTGACTCCTGCGTTCTTTAGTATCCAACGCGTATCATAGCATGTGCTTGGGGCATTACATCCAATGACCCACTGCCGGTGTCACAGCCATAGGGGGTCAGCCCAATTTCATTGAAATCTTCACTCCACACTTCCCGGTTCTGAAATACAGGGCTGTCGCGGGCGGTCCGAGACAGGATACCGGAAATCCTCAATTTACTGTCCACAAATCCCCGTCATCACAGGAAACACTCGGACTCCCAAATTGCTGCAGATAATTTATTGGCAAGTAAAAAACGACGCGTTTCGGCTTTACGCCTTGCTCACGCTCGTAAACATACAAAATCGCCATGTTTAAATACACCTCCTGATCCTCAATGGAGGACAGACTCACCCACACAAGTGCCTATACATAATAGCAACTGTTGCTGCCATTTTGAAATGGCCGGATTACATAGAATAATAGTGTATAAATTCATAAATCGGCTATATTTCGCTGGACAGTACTTAATGAACATCATATTTCAATTTAGCGCATTATATACATTAATTACACAGATAATGTGAATATTAAGTTCATTTTTAAACATAGTTGACAATTATATAATAATCCATTTAAATGTCCATTAATACATTTTACGTTGTTCTCCGTAAATGTGCTCCTCTTCGCTAGCTAGAGGCAAACATTCGTACGAGTTAAGGGCACAGCGTCCCGCCCATCTGGACGTACTGATGACGCTTTGGTTACCTCCCACCAGTGGCTTGTTATTGTTGTTAGTCACTGGTAGTCAATAAAGAACTTCCATCGACAGTTCTGTACGAATAAATTCTGCCCAAGTGGGCTTACGCACAATGACTCAGTGAACATGTCTAATGCAAAAAATTCCGCCCAAATGGGCATAGACACGCCTAATATAAACTTTTCTAAGTCCTTTACCGACAGGGAGCCTAGCTCTAAGTGCTCCTAGTCTAACCATATTATACACAAAGAACAACATACATAAAGCCCCAATGGGCATTGATGTACATTTTACAATCCATGCGGCGATTACCATTAGTCCAACGTTTCCTCATAGGTTACACCATGACATCACTGATGACATCATCCAGTGACTGTGTGTTTCTGTAAAGTTTAAATATTTTTAATATATATAGGGAAAGGCGTATTAAAGAATGAGTGGGTGTATAAGTGTGTGTATGGATGATTTAGTAGGTGCGTGACTAATTCTATAAGTGAGTGATTAAACGTATCTTACTGAATGCATGGGTTAGTGACTAAACTGGGTGAATGTCTGTATCTGTCTGTTGCTGTGTAAGTGGCTGCATGGGTTTGTGAATAGCTACATGAGTGTTATTGATTTGTTGTCTGAGTATCTGTATGGGTGCCTGAGTGTTTGTGTGGATGGGGTGTGTGCGACTGTGCATAGATGTGTGAGTGGGTGATTCACTGGGTGGATGGTTTCAAGAGTGCATCTACGATAGACTGTATGGGTGGGTAAGTGTGTGTAACAGTGTGTTAGTGAGTGAATGTATGTCCCAGTGGTACATGTGTGAGTAACTACATATGTGAAAGGCAGTATATATGTGTGTTAGAGTATTTAAATGGCTATAAGTGAGAGTGTGTTATTGTGAGAGTGGCTGTATGGATGAGTGTGTGCTTGTATCAGTGATTGTATAAGAGCGTAACAATGTGCTAGTATTTGTATGATTAAGTGAGCTGGTGTGTGTATAACTGTATAGGTGAGTAAATGGCAGTGTGTTTAATTATTTGCATGACTGACTAGGTGTGTGAGTACCTCTATGGATGAGTGGCGGTGTTTGAGTGTCTATATAGGAGTAAGAGTGCATATGATAGTCCTGTACTGAGTGACCATAAGTATGAGTGACTGTACGGGTGAGTGAGTGGATGTGTGTGTGTAGACCTAAGAATCAGTGAGTGGGTATGTAGTTATTGGTGTTGGAGTGTCTATGGTTTTGCGAATGGCAGTCTGTAATTTAGAGTGGGTGTATCAAAGGTTATATTAGGTGTGAGGAGGTGCATCAGATTATCACGTGGATGATGTCATCAGTGATGTCATTTGAGATGTCATCAGTGATGTCATCAGTGATGTCACTGACCATGTCATGAGTGATGTAATATGTGACGTCATCAGCAGTGCATTGTGGGCGCGAGTTATAGTTAGCTGAACTAACTATAACGGGGGAATTTCACGGGTTTTTTACGAGTGCAATGTCCAAGTAACTATAACTGTCCCTAAAACCTATGGTTTTTTCAGTGAATTTCAAAGGTTTTTTAAATGCTAATTTGTAACTATAACGTGTCTGAAACCTATGGTTTTTTCAGTGAATTTCAAAGGTTTTTTAAATGCTAATTTGTAACTATAACGTGCCTGAAACCTACGGTTTTTTCAGTGAATTTCAAAGGTTTTGTAAATGACAATTTTTAAATGTATTAATTGTTATATTAATTTTTTTCATACTGATTTACTACATTTTTAGAAACAATTTTTTTTACATATTTTATTTTTTAAATTACATTGTAATTACATTATACATTACATTACAAAAATACTTTCTCAGAATGAATTACTTTAGTTTAAATACTTTGCACATAGGCAATAGACTTTTAAGTACAGTAGTTACAGTTGTTGCAATGGGCAACACATTTTCAAACACAATGCAACATTCAGCTCAATGTGAATTTCTAGTTAAATGCAATTAGTTACTTTATGGATTACTTTTCTAACCACAGGACTGGATCCTAGATTCAGTCCTGGGACATCTCCTGTAAACAGTTGAGTAAAAGCGTTTTGGTTACAGTACTGATTTTTAAGGAATATTATTGTATTTTAAAAGTTGACAGAAACTTTTTCTCATATAGTCACCAATATTATCCTATGGAAGGAAATTCACTTAGCAGGTAAAAACTGTTATCGTTACTTTTTCTTACTCAGTGTTGGATCCTGGATCCAGCACTGGTGCATCTCCTGTAAACAGTTGAAAGAATGCGTTTAAGTCATACAGGCGATTTTTAAGGAATATTTGTAGTTTGTAAAAATCAACACTGAAACTTTTTTGCTGAAAACCAGACAATGGATTCCTATGGAAGAAAATATAAGTTACTGGTAAGTACGGTTAAAATTACTTTTCAGGGTCAGTGCTGGGCTAAAAGGTGCAGCACTGGGTTTTCTCCTGATAACAGGTGAGTAAGTCGGAATTCGGATTTCGGCTGATTTTAGAGGAATATTTGTATGTTTCAAAAATCAACACTTAGAAGAATTTCCAAGTGAAACCAGTCAATGATATCCTATGGAAGGAAATTCAAGTTACTGGTAAGTACGGTTAAAATTACTTTTCAGGATTAGTACTGGGCTGAAAGATGCAGCACTGAGGTCTCTCCTGATAACAGGTGAGTAAATCGGAATTCGTATTTCGGCTGATTTTAGATGAATATTTTAAAGTTCCAAAACTCCACACACAGAAGAATTTCCAAGTGAAACCAGTCAATGTTAGCCTATGGAAGGAAATTCAAGTTACTGGTAAGTACGGTTAAAATTACTTTTCAGGACCAGTACTGGGCTGAAAGATACAGCACTGAGGTCTCTCCTGATAACAGGTGAGTAAATCAGAATTCGTATTTCGGCTGATTTTAGAGGAATATTTGTATGTTTCAAAAATCAACACTTAGAAACTTTTTCAGCAAAAGCAGGCAATGATATCCTATGCAAGGAAATTCAAGTTACTGGTAAGTACGGTTAAAATTACTTTTCAGGATTAGTACTGGGCTGAAAGATGCAGCACTGAGGTCTCTCCTGATAACAGGTGAGTAAATCGGAATTCGTATTTCGGCTGATTTTAGATGAATATTTTAAAGTTCCAAAACTCCACACTTAGAAGAATTTCCAAGTGAAACCAGTCAATGTTAGCCTATGGAAGGAAATTCAAGTTACTGGTAAGTACGGTTAAAATTACTTTTCAGGACCAGTACTGGGCTGAAAGATACAGCACTGAGGTCTCTCCTTATAACAGGTGAGTAAATCGGAATTCGTATTTCGGCTGATTTTAGATGAATATTTTAAAGTTCCAAAACTCCACACACACAAGAATTTCCAAGTGAAACCAGTCAATGTTAGCCTATGGAAGGAAATTCAAGTTACTGGTAAGTACGGTTAAAATTACTTTTCAGGACCAGTACTGGGCTGAAAGATACAGCACTGAGGTCTCTCCTGATAACAGGTGAGTAAATCGGAATTCGTATTTCGGCTGATTTTAGAGGAATATTTGTATGTTTCAAAAATCAACACTTAGAAACTTTTTCAGCAAAAAGCAGGCAATGATATCCTATGGAAGGAAATTCAAGTTACTGGTAAGTACGGTTAAAATTACTTTTCAGGACCAGTACTGGGCTGAAAGATACAGCACTGAGGTCTCTCCTTATAACAGGTGAGTAAATCGGAATTCGTATTTCGGCTGATTTTAGAGGAATATTTGTATGTTTCAAAAATCAACACTTAGAAACTTTTTCAGCAAAAAGCAGGCAATGATATCCTATGGAAGGAAATTCAAGTTACTGGTAAGTACGGTTAAAATTACTTTTCAGGACCAGTACTGGGCTGAAAGATGCAGCACTGAGGTCTCTCCTTATAACAGGTGAGTAAATCGGAATTCGTATTTCGGATGATTTTAGAAGAATATTTGCACAATGGTGAAGGAAGGGGCGGGGCCTGAGGTGACATCTGTGCAAACGCGCCCCGTGGCACGTTTTAAGTTGGGGGATTAAGTCCCCTTGAATCCTGAGGGTCCCTAGGGGCCAACTAGCCCACCAGGAACCTCCAATATGCGCCAGGGGCTGCGTTGCAGAGACGTGTAGAGAGGCCACACCCCTTTTTACACCTCTCTGCAACGCAGCTCTGTGGCGCTTTCTGGATGTACCTGTTGGGCTAGTTGGCCCCCAGGGACCCTCAGGATTGAAGGGGATTTAATTCCCCATCTTAAAACGCGCCACGGGGCCTGTTTGCACACATGTCACCTGAAGCCCCGCCCCCTCCCTTCACCACTGTGCAAACACGCCCGTGGCGCGTTTTAAGTTGGGGGATTAAGTCCCCTTGAATCCTGAGGGTCCCCGGAGTCCAACTAGCCCACCATATACCTCCAAAAGCGCCACAGAGCTGCGTTGCAGAGAGGTGTAAAAGGGGCGTGGCCTCTGTACATCTCTCTGCAAGGCAGCCCCTGGCGCATACTGGAGGTTCCTAGTGGGCTAGTTGGCCCCCAGGGACCCCCAGTATTCAAGGGGAATTGTCTTCCTCTGCAAACGCGCCAGGGGGCGCGTTTGCAGAGTGGTGAAGGAAGGGGCGGGGCCCGCGGGCCCGATCGTTTTTTTGTCGCCTGAAGGGGGCTGTGTGGCCCCCTTCCTTTTTCCTGTTTTTGGGCCCTGGGGACCCCATCCCCCAGGGCCTTACCCCTTTTTTTGTAATTAAAATAAAAAAAAACGGGAAGGGGGCCGCGTGGCCCCCTTCCCTGGGCCTGTATTGGCCCCGGGGACCCCATCCCCCGGGGCATGGCCTCTATTTTTAATTTTATTCTTTGGAGGGGGCTGTGTGGCCCCCTCCTCTGGCTATTTAAGGCCCCGGGGACCCAATCCCCGGGGCCGGCCATACCCTTTTTAAAAAAAAATTTAAACTTTGGGGAGGGGGCTGCGTGGCCCCCTCCCGGGCCACTACTTGCCCCGGGGACCCCATCCCCCGGGCTGGCTCCTCTCCGTTGGGGACTGTGGGGGTCCCCAATCCCCCACAGTCCCGCCGGCTCCCCGCGTCCCTTGGGAGCCGGCATTGCTTCACACATGGGGAGCTGCTAAGATGCTGCTCCCCATGTGGAAAGCATGTGCTTTGGATATTGGAAGAGAGAGCAGGTTTCCTGCTCTCTCTTCCAATATCCAGCAGCTTGCTATGGCAGGACGGGAGCCGCGAGGCTCCCGTCCCTGCCATAGCAAACTACAGTGTCCCGGGGTAGGCACCCCGGGACACTGCAGGAGCCGGCCCTGGGGGTGGCGGTCCCCAGGGCCATCAAGGGCTCCAGGAGGGGGCCGCGCGGCCCTCTCCCTTAAATTGCACAGCCCCGGGGAGGTGGGGGTCCCTCGGGCTCTGGGGGTCCGTAATGGACCCCCACATTTATTTTATAAGTGCCCCGGGGAGGTGGTGGTCCTCGGGCGTGTGGGGGCTGGAGCCCCCCACACACCTTATTTAAATTTAAAAAGAAGCCCCGGGGGTGGCGGTCCTCGGGGCTGCGGGAGGGCAGAAGAGCCCTCCCGCACCATTTTTTCAATAAAGCCCCGGGGGGGGTGGCGGTCCTCGGGCTTGGGGGCCCTTTGAGGCCCCCCACACATAAAATTAACCCCCACCATGCCCCCGGGACTTGGGCCACCCGGGGCAACATCAATCGAAGCGCGGGAGACCGCACTTCTATTTTTCTTTTTTTCCGGCAGGATTTGCGCACCCTGAGCGCATCCTGACGATTTTTAAAAAACGTTTGTTTTTTGCCCAGGGGTCCTTGTGGGACCCCTGAGCAAACCTAGGGGTCAGGGTGTTTCTACCCTGCCCCCTTTGTGCGCTTTGAGCACTTGTTTCTGTCCCTCGGTTCTACCGAGGGATAAATGGCTGCCAACACTTCCTGATTTGGAGTGTTGACAGCCAATTAGCATGCAGCTCGTGATCGGGAGGGTGCGCGAATCCGACGCGGCCATAGATATCACTATCTTTTTACTTTTGATTTTCTCAGCAACTACTGAACGGATTTACACCATTTAACAAAAAGGGTTCTTTCTGAACCAAGAACTACCTCTTTGCCAAATTTAGTGTAATTCCGTTCAGCAGTTCGGGCTGTAGCCGTGTCTAAAGTTTCCTATGGAAAATTGCATGGGGAAAACGCGTTTTGGGACCCCTTTTTTCTCGGCCCCCGCTTGACGAATCCCCCGAGACTTTCAGGGTAGGAGCGGACCGGAGCGGGCCATAAAGTTTGAAAATTTTGCGAAGATACGTCAACCGGCAAGAGAGTTATTTCAAATAGAATGTCGCGGATTTCCTATGGATAATAGGTTGTAACTATAACTATCTACTGGCGACCGCCAGTAGATAATATATATATATATATATATATATATATATATATATATATATATATATATATTATTCTTCACCAAAAGAAAATCACGCAGCACTCTCCCAGGGGTGGATTTACAAACGGTTTATTCCTTTAGCAAGCCATTACTCCTTCCAACGCGTTTCAACCGACAGGTCTTGATCACGGTTTGCACCGTGATCAAGACCTGTCGGTTGAAATGCGTTGGTGGTGGAAGGAGTAATGGCTTGCTAAAGGAATAAACCGTTTGTGAAATCCACCCCCTGGGAGATTGCTGCGTAATTTTCTTTTTGGTGAAGAATGGTAATTCGAGGCTAGTCCTGCCTCGCCACGCGCACCAGCTGTGCAAAGCGCGCCCTTCGTGTGGGACAATATTGATGGCTAATATATATATATATATATATATATATATATATATATATATCTTCGCTCCTCTCCTCTCCTTGGGTAATCGTACCCAGAATAAGGCAAAGCACTCACGGGGATAAGTACCGTAACTTTATTAAACGGTCTCCTGGTCACACAGATGCGTTTCGGCAGACGCCTTCTTCGATGTTGGTGCGATCTGGAGCTGCGAATATATATATATATATACACACACACACACACAACACTGTTCATGAAGTTCTGTTTGCGCTAGTTTCGACAACATAAAATTCCACATTCTCAGATGTACATACATTTCTTCATCATGCTAATTAAGTCGTCTCAGTTCCCTGCTATCTAGTGCAAGAATATATTTGGATTCCAAAATCCTCAACTTCTTCTCTCTATTCCCTCCTCTTTCATCCAGTTTTACTCCATCAATCACACTAGATCTCAGATCTTTCTCGTCACCACTGTGTACCTCATGGTAGTGCCTTGCTACTGGGTAGCTAGTATCATTGTTTTTTATCGCTCGTAGATGTTGTAGTATTCTCTTATGTACCTGGAGAGTGGTACTCCCCACGTACAGCTTTTGACATTCACATCTTAAAATGTATACCACATACTCACTTTTGCACGTATGGTGTCCCTGTATTTTATGTATTTTCCTTCCTATTTCTATTTCTTATAGGTTTTCAGCATTTTTGCAAGCCTTACATTTGTTGCAGTGGTTAAAACCATCCTTTGGCTGCAACCAGGTACCTCATTCTACTTTGACATCGCTCTGAACCAATCTGTCCCTCATGGAGCTGGCTCTTCTGAAGGTTATCAATGGTCTTTTTGGTATATCTTATCCTATAACTGGGTCACTCTTAAGCAAATGCCAGTGTTCCTGTAATATATTTCTCAATCTTCGATGCGAGCTGTGGTATGTTGTGATGAATCGCTGCTCTGTTTTGTCTTTATCTGTCTTACATTTGTTCTTGAAAAGTAATGTTTTCTATTGCTAGTTGCAGTCAGGGTTTTGATACTATAACCTCGATCTCTGAATCTCATAAACATTTCTTCCTTGTCCTTTGATGAAAGCAGGGAGGTGCACTAAGAAAGCAGATTCAGTCCATAGTAATTCTTTAAAAAAAATCTTTATTCAAAAGTTCGTGCACATTCAAAGAACAACCAGCCAACGCGTTTCGTTCCCAAGATATATTCGTGGAACTTCATCAGGTCTGTAACAAATAACATAAAAGACATGAAATGACCGACAGACATAACTGATGACATGAAAGCTTCAACATTGTCACTCCCATCAAATATTACCATGTAAATTAAAACACTAAATTACATTTAAAAGGCACATAGGACACATGATTAACATAAAACCCATAATTGACAGTCAGATTATAAAAAAAAAGATTTTTTTTTTTACATTAAACTTATTCTACCTCAACACAATAACATTACTGATGACTGAACAAAATTATTTTTGTTTTGCAGGGAACAAGGATAGACACACAGTGTGAGTAACAAAATAACTACATGAAGACAGACTTAATGGAGACATATTCGCAAAACTCTTTAACAAAAAACACAGTTTGCAAGTGTTATCCCTTCGTTTGACTAATAAATGGTTAATTTAAGTACGTAAGTTGTATCAAAACTTGTGTATTTATCTCATCCATTAGAAACACCAATTAAAATCCACATTTCACCCTAAATCGTGGTGAAAGTAATAACTTATTTGTTTATAAAAAACTTTTTTTGATTTAATTAGTCATAACTGAGTTGATGAATATGAAAACCAATTTAGAATAACGTAAAGAGAAAGACAGAGCGAAAATTATACATAAAGTTGGAGAAAAAGACAGATGCCACAAGAAAACTAATCAATGGCTGGAGTTTAGTCCAGAGAGGCTAAAATAAAGCTAAGTCAGATGATAATCTGAACTCTCACCTCTATAATGAAAAGTGCTAGTGCGCCGTAAGGATACATCTTAAATCTGTTGTCGCCTTGTGATAAAGGGAATTTCCAGGTTTACAGTCTGACACATGGTATGAGAATAATTTAAAAACGTGATTAGAGTTAGGATAAGGTTTATATTAAAACAACCATGTAAATTCTATACTAACGGACGTAAAGTTCATCAGCCTTCTAATTGAATTAACCTTAAAGATAGGCCAAATGGAAGTTTGCGCGTTTACTGGAATACCGTGACTAACGCTTCTTTAAGCCACATGTACGTCACTCGTAGCTAACACCTATGTTAAAGTTATCCCAATTCACCATAGATCCAAGTTCGCCCAAGACATTTAAACAACAATTGTCTAAGGACAATCATCCTTCCTGGTTCTATTCGCCATTCTACGCGAAGCAACTTCTCCCCTTCTCATGCCGGATAATGTCAACTTTGATAAAAAACCTAACAATTGCTTTGCTTATGGCGGTCGCCAACCATGCTGATCAAAGAAACGCAAAATTCGCTGAGTTTGGATCTCCAACTGGCCAAGCATAGCAAAGGAGTTTGGCCACATTGAGAGCTCAATAGTTCCTTGCTATACCAAGCAATTTCTAGCATGCCTTTTTTACATCGTCAACAGATGATGCTTGCCACGATATTCTTCCCTTTCACCAAGCTACGCGAAGGAGTTTGGCCGCATTTAAAAGCTCAATAGTTTCCTGCTATAATAAGCGATTTCAAGCATGCCTTTATATACATCGTCAACAAATGATGCTGGCCACAATATTAATCCCTTTCGCCAAGCTACGCGAAGGAGTTTGGCCGCATTTCGAGCTCAATAGTTTCTTGCTATATCAAGCGATTTAAAGCATGCCTTATTTACATCATCAACAGATGATGCTGGTATGCTCATCCAAATATCCTTAGAATCTACAACTTTAAAACCCCAGTAGCCTCACTCTATATATACCTCGAATTTCACCCAGAAGAGACAGTTACAACTCGTATCAAATATTCAGATGACCAGTATCAATAGCGAGGACGCTCTAAACAAACCCGAAATGTAAATCTCTAATCTACCCAAATGAAGTTAGCGAATATGACAGTCTTCCCACATACCTTGCTAAGTGTCTAGACTCTCCTTCCGGGGTTCCATAATGTTTTAAAAAGCACGCCGTGGTGACACGTTTAAATACTCCTAAATACCAAAAGGGTGATAATCTATGACGTTATATGTCACCTGACATATCGTTGGTTCAACAGCATATCGCAATGCCAGCTATCGTTAATAGGTTCAGCCATCTTTGAATGGCTCCAGTGTCATTCCAATCCAAGAAACCGCGGCTCATAATTTACATGCCAGTGTAATGAGGCATGATCCGGCTTTAGCAAGCGATCTGTTTAAGAAAATCGTCTTATAACCAAACGTCCGGCCATATTGGAAAGGAGCTTGTTTCAACAACCAACCAGGGCTAATAACTTCGGCCATCTATAAGTGCAGTGTGTGAGCCAATACCCACTGTCAAACCGAACCGTCCGGCCATCTTGGAGTAGAACAGATTTAACTATAACCAAACACGTCTAAATGTTTCTGCCAACCTGAAGCAGAGCATGTGGACCAATGCTGACTACCATAACATAATGGATCTCCAGTTATTATGGATCACACCAGTTTGTGAGGCATAGATGCTCTTATTCAAGCGATTATTTAAAACAAGGTAACCTATGTGATGAAAATTGTATCAAACTGAACCATCCAGCCATCTAGGAGTGTAGTAAATATAGTTACAGCCACCCTAGGCTAACTGTTTCAGCCATCTGTAAGCGAGGCAGTGAACACATAATTCTGATATTAGTCGCCTCGTTAAGGCAAAAGCAGAACGCCAGTTTCTGCACTTGGAATTGGGGGGGGGGTAGGGTAAACTAAGGAAAACACCATATGCTTAAGGTGACTGTCCTTTAAGAGCGTTTCTCTCGTAAATGTATTGCGCTGACATCTATCAATGTGCAAACGGACTAATATTTAGCCACTCTTTGCCCCATAATAGGAATCATTAAGATATTCCAAATTAGGAGATTACTTTACACTGATCGAAGTTGATCTGTTCATTAATTAATATGGCATTAGTACCTGACTCTATGCTATATTGTATAATTCAATTCATTAAAGGGCTCATCTACTTTATGCTGCAGTGTTAAACTCAATTCATTGTAGGACTCATCTATCTACTAATTGCGGCTGTCTCAGAAACATCATACACACTTGAATACTCCACCAATGGTGTCTAAAGGAAAGCAGAAGAGAAAAGAGGTAATGAAACCTTAAAGATGTTAAGATAGTAGGGGCGGTACATAACGTTTCTCATATCGTTATCCCTTTTGATTCATAGAAAACTCATAATCTTATTTAAGTGATAGCTGACTATGCATTTCAATCTTGTTAGTGACTATATTAGAATAACACATTTAGCAAACATTGAATTTGACAGTTTCCACCCAAACAGCAATTAATTCAACCAATGAATAAATAACTCAACCACTAAACCATCCTGCACACTTTGTTTGACCTTAACAGAATATTTGATCCAAATCATTGTGGTTAATTTAAAAAGTAGTGAAATTAATTGTCAGTGTTATGACCACAGGCGATCGCCCGCAATCTGCAGACCCACTTTGCCTCCTTCTGTCTGAGAGAGAGCTCCCTATCTCCTCCTCTCTTGTCTACCCTCACATGCTCAATCCCATGGAACCAGAAGACAGGGTCTGTTGGATGGACTTGCCTGTAGTGCTCAGCCATAGGGTACCTGGTGTCTCCACTTGCTATAGCTCTACGGTAATCTTGAATTCTCAACTTTAGATTTCGTGTTGTACTCCCTACATAGATCATTCCGCAGGTACAGCCCAGCACATATATCACAAATGATGTATTGCAGTTAATGAACTCACTGATCTTAGTGTTGAGCGCTTTTGTAGGCAAATTCCTTTGTTTTGTTCTTTCCAAAGTGACACATGTTACATGTGTCATAAATATAAAAGCCATTGGGTTTAGGAGGTAGCCATGTTCTGGCCGCCCTGGCCGATGTTACATAACTCAGGCAGAGTTTTTCTTTTAGGGTTAACCCTTTTCTGTAGGTAACTGAGGGATTTTTAGTTAACGTTTTCTTCAGGCTTGGAACATCATGTAAAATGTGCCAATTCTTTTTTAAAATTCTGAACATTTTATCACTATATGTTGTATATTTAGTGATGAATCTGAGTGTATTGTCATGGTTGTTCCTTTTTCTGGGGCTCTTGTTGTCCATAAGTGTTGAGTCTCTATTCAACTGGTGTACCCTAGTTTCTGCCTTTTGCAAATCTCTCATTTTGTAGCCTCTCTTGAGAAACCGTGCTCGGGTACCAGCAATGTTGGCTTCAAAAGAGTTGTCTTCAGTGCAATTCCACCTTATTCTTACCATCTCCCCATAGGGGATGTTTTTGATCACTGACCGCGCATGCAGTACACCATTGCAGGCTGTTTCTTTGCAGAATAAGGTGCTCTGGACAACTCCATTTTTCACATAAAAGTGGAGATCAAGAAAATCTATCTCCTCCTTATGTTGATTCCTTGTTAGTCTCACATTGTATGGATTATTGTTTAGAAACAAAAAATAGTCCTGAAGTGCTTCATCTGAACCCGACCATAGGCAGTTGATATCATCAATGTACCGCCCCCAAAAGATTATATGCTGGGTCCAGGGGGATGCATTTCTGCTCCAGGCGTGCGCCCTCTCATACCAACCCATAAAGAGACAGGCATAAGAGGGAGCAAACCTGGTGCCCATGGCCGTTCCGCAGATCTGATGGTACCACTGTCCATGTCAATGTAAGAGCGTGCTACCATGATGCCAAATGTGTTCTCAATGCAGGTATAGAGACTGAAACATCAAATGTGACAAAGCGCAAGTCTTCAGACCACGGAAAATCATTGAATTTCAACAGTACATCCTTGCTATCCCTTATGTAAGATGGAAGGTTGACCATAAATTTTTGCAACTAAATATCCACAAATTCTGACATCTTCACAGTTGGTGAACCCATCCCCGAAATAATAGGTTATCCCGGTGGAAATGGGGCCTTTTTGTGTACTTTGGGTAACGTATATATGCAAGGGTATCTGGATTGTCCAACTTTCAAGAATTTGTTTTCTGAGTCACTCAAAAGGCAGATGTCTCTCCATTCACTAAGTTTTAAATTGATGAGAGACGTCAATTCACCTATGGGATTAGCTTTCACAGACAAATAAAATGAAACATCATTCAATTGTAGATTTATTTCATTCATGTAGTCTGTTTTATCCATTATAACTACGTTACTGCCTTTATCAGCTTATCTGATTACAATGCTGTCATCACTCTGGAGCCTACTTAAGGCTTGCCTCTCACTCAGTGACTGGTTGGAACAAGGCTGAGTGGCAAATCTAGTATGATACTCAAGTTTATACAAATCTTCCGCTACCTTTTCGTGGAAGACATCGATAATCTGATGGTACGAGTTTGCAGAAGTAAATTTAGATTTGGGTCGCCCCCACTGTCTATAGTAAGGTTCTCCACAATGTGTGAATCTTGTAGAACAGTTCTTACATCTATATCATCATTGTCCTGAATAGACAAGAGACACTGAATATTTAGAATATCTGCAATAGTATGTGATATGGTTGAAGATCCCTCAGTTGGCATAATGACTTCATACAATCGATCATGAAAATAATCTTTTAATTTCAAAGTTCTGACAAATTTGAACAGATCAATGTGTACATCAATTAGATCACCATTTTGCGTTGGACAGAAGCGCAAACCTTTACTCAACAAATTCAGTTCATCATCGTCAATCGATGTTTTAGACAAATTAATGATTTCTAATTCATTACAGGATTCAATATTGCGTAGAGACCCTGTGTCTCCCCCATCTGGGACAGTGATACCCATTACGTTTTCTTTGATCTTGTCGTCATCCCCTCTCTGTCCACCTGACCTCCTTTTGCATTTCCTTTGGTACCTCCTCCCCCCTCTCCTGGTTTTGGGTTTTGCTTTTTGTGTTGTTTGCTGCTGATTCTTAGCTTTGCCAATTCTTTCTAAAATGAGGATGTTCCTTCCCCTAAAGGGATCTCATTTAAATTGCTGCTTGAAGCAGCGCTACTCTGTGAAGAGATCAAGATACTGCTTGCTGAGCGTGTATCATCTGTCTCATCTCTACCTCTTTTTCTGTCTTCTGGAATCTGGACTGTGTCGTATATTTTAGCAAAGGTGTAAATACGACCTTCTCTGTAGTCTCTATCGTCATGATTGATTTTCCTAATATATTTATCTTTTAGGTATTGCTGATGATTTTCAATTACTTCTTTAAAAATATCATAGTTTTTCTCAACCAAATCTCGAGCTTCTATTGTTTCAATTTCCCTTTCTACCACCTCAATTTCTGATAGCAGCTTTGATCCTTTATCGATTGCATGTCTAATAAGTATTTGCATCATTACTAATGAGGCACCTTCCAGATCGGCCTCCCACTCTTTCAGTAGATCTTCGCTAAGACCCTCAAAGGTTGGGAAAATCAAAATCCGCAGACCTCTGGGAGTTTTATTATTATCAATATACTGCTGTAGAGTGACCCCAATCCCATCACCGTGCTAGCTCTTGTTTTTTCAAGCATTCTAATTTTAAAAAGAGAGCACGTAAACCCAAGACACCCTGTGCATCGTGAGCCACAGGTGGGGGGGTGGAACTTTGCCCAAATAGGTCCTGTTCCAGTTCTTCCCATCCGTCCTTAAATCGTGGCATATTAAACTCCTATAAAGCAGAAATGAGTGCAACCCAGTCCAAAATTAAATCCAAAACTGAACAGAGCGACGGACTAGTTGGATAGCACCTCACTTTGTTACTGCAATTTAGTCTTGAGAATTGTGCACAAATCATCCGGCACTTGTTGCCCTTTAGTGCCACTGAATACAGATTTCGATTTTTGATGAAAGCAAGGAGGTGCACCAAGAAAGCAGATTCAGTCCATAGTAATCTTCCTTGACCTGTTTTTAACCACTCTCTGTGTTTCATATCCTCCTGGCTCTCAGGAACTCCCCATACGGGATGCTATTAATTAACGGTGTTGGATGGAAGCTCTTGGCAAGTAGCATACTATTGCCCACACTTGGTTTTCTATATAATGTGGTCACTAGTTGGTGTTCTTTAATTTCTAATCTAATATCCAGAAATTCTGCTTCTGTGGCACTAATATGGCTGGTGAATTTCAGTTTCAAATCATTTGAGTTGATTTGTGTTAAAATAGCTTAGAACTGTCCTTGTTTCCTCTCCATATTGCAAAAATATAATCTATGAACCGTAGCCATAGCGATATGTTCCTATTCCCCATTTGTCTAATGGGTAGTTGTTTGAGGACTTGATCTTCCCACCAACCCATGTGTAGTTTTCCAAAACTTGGGGCAAAGCATATACCCATGGTGGTCCCCTGTTGCTGTTCAAAGATGTCATGATTAAAATAAAAAATATTTTGTCTAAGACACCAACTCATCATCTCATATAGCATGAGATTATGTTTATAAAATCTTATAGGTCTTTCTTTCAAAAATGTTCTGTGGCCCTCAATCCATCTTTATGATGTATACTCGTGTACAGGGACTGTACGCCCAAAGTCATGAGTAGTATGCCATCCTCCCAGTGTATGTCCTGTATGTGCCTTAAACATTATGTTGTATCCTTGATGTAAGATGTTAGCCGTTCTACAGAAGGTCTTAGAAATGTATCTATATATTTAGATACATTTTCAAAGAGACCCTCCTGGGCTGTTATAATGTGCCTGCCCGGAGGTTTCTTTGCATATGTATGTATTTTTGGTATTGGGTAGAATACGGGTAGCTTGGGCTCTTGTATTTTAAGAAAACGAAACTCATCACTACTAATGAGCCCTTCTGTTCTTCATCCAAGGAGGGCTACATTGAAGCCTTGTTCAACTTCTCTGTAGTGTGATATATTTATTTTCTTATAGCATGTGGGGTCCCTCAGTTGGTTGTACACTTGTCATGTATGCTTTTCCTGACCAGAGAACTATGTTACCCCCTTTGTCCGGAGCTTCTGACTACCACCTCTGGATTCTTGGATAGTTTGTCTAGTGTAGCTTTATAGCTACAGTCAGAATTATGTGCGCTCTTTTTATTTGTGATTTTCATTTGCGTTAGTTCTCTAGTAACTCTATGTGCAAATTTATCCAGACCGTCATTTATGGTAGGTGGCATAGTTCTAGATTTGGGTTTCAGGGCAGAGCCTCCTTCCTCCGAGACCCATACTCCTTCCCTTTCCAATCTTTCAACCACATTCTCCTATTCAATGCCACTCGTCATCTCCCTCCAAATCTAATAGTTCTTGCATTACTGATATATTGCCCACTATTAGATTCTTCTCCATATGGGCGATGTTAGGGTTGATGTGCGTGGGGTGGTTATGGCCGTTCATCTTATACATTTTAGCCAATTTTGGTTTCCTAATAAATTTAAACAAATCTATTCTACTAGTATAATCAAAATTATTAGTTTCACAGTAAGAGTCCCAGACTGATGTTTTTATAGTCATCTTGCGGGAGTTCCACATCTGACAGGTTAATTACCGTCATGGTAGTGTCTCTCAATATCTCCTGTTGCTCCTGGTCACTTTCCCACTGTTCTCTTCTTCGTTGCCTTTTTCATTGGCCGCCTCTTCTTTTCATCCTCTTTCTTTTTGCCTTACACCCCCCCTCCATAGTCTGTGGTTTGTTCTTCTGTCCAATTAAAAAAAAATCTAATTCATCTTGTAATGTAGTATGTCCACTCACTCTTCTCCCTTCTTCATAATCTGTTTCTGAGGTGCTGGTATCACTGGTGATGGATCCTGTTGCACCTTCCTACTGCCTCCCAATTTCTGTCTTCGTAGGTTGTCGAACCTCCTAGCAAAAGTATAAATTTGTCCAGATTCATAATCAATTCTATCACAGTTGAATTTATGCACTTTTTTCTGAATGATACTTTCTTCCACCCTATTCAGTCTCCTCATCATCGTTTTGCTTAAAGATTGTGCCAGTTCCTGATTGACATGTTTTTCAATAATTTTTCCCAATTTTTCAATCTCAGATAAGATTTTTTCTCTGTCTATTTGCACATACTTGATCAGGATGTTCATCATGCCTGCTGAGCTGATAGCATTATGTTCAGCCCACTCCTTAAGAATTTCTGGGTAGGGGTTCTCATAACTGGGCATAGTTAGGATGCAAAGTCCTCTTGGTGTTCTGCCCACATCCAAATATTTCTAAAGGGATTCACACTCCCACCATTTTGTCAATTCCGCTTTCTTTAATTTTTAGAGGGTTTTGAAATGAGAATATATGTTGTCCCCATTCAAGGCAGCCGCTCCTGTGCTTGTTCTGCCATTATGTGTTGCAGTGTTACTGAGGATAGTGGCTGATATATATGGATCCAATTGGTTGGGGGTGCTCTGTTTGTTATGTTATGTTAAAAATTATTTATAAAGCGCTCGTACACCGGTTGGTTTCATGGCGCTGAGTACTAGGGGGGTGCCGACCCGGAAGCAGTTCATTCGTATGCTTGGATGTATAGCCAGGTTTTGAGAGATTTTCTGAATCTCAGTGATCAATGCTTGACCTGATTTCCAGGGGGATGGAGTTCCACAGATGGGGGGCCAGAGTTGCATACCTGCATCCCCCTTGGCGCTTCAGCTTGAAGGTAGGGGCAGTCAAAAGTTGGAGCTGGGCCGAGCGGAGGTTTCGTGAAGGAGTGTAGCGAGAAATGAGGCTATCTATGAATTTAGGGCTCCGGCCGTTCAGGGATTTAAACACCAGGCAGCCAACTTTGAATGCGCAGCGTTGGGGGATAGGGAGCCAGTGCAGCTTCCTAAGAACGGGGGAAGCGTGTTGCCACCTGGGCCGTTTGTATATCAGTCTAGCCGCTTGGTTCTGTACCATCTGTAGCCGTTTTGTAAGGCCAAGTGGTAGACCAAGGTATATTGCGTTGGCGTAGTCTAGACGTGATAAGACCATGGCTATCAGGACCTGTATCAGAGCTGCTTGGGTCAGTAGCCTGCTTATCTTTCTAATTTTTCGCAACCGAAGGAAACAGGTGGAAATCACCGAGCCTACATGAGATTTTAGGGAGAGGTCGTTGCCTATGGTAACCCCTAAGCTTTTCACTGAGGGGGAGGGGACAGGGGGGGGACCTAATTCGTTTGGCCAGTAATGTGGGCCCCACTGATTGTGGCCACCACCTGTCAGAACCAGTTCGGTTTTGCCTGGGTTTAGTTTTAAGTGATTGTGGTCCATCCAGTGACGAATGAATTTCATGGTGGACTGAAAGTCAGATATTGACTGGGGGGAGTTATCAATTGTGAACATTAGTTGGAGGTCGTCGGCATAGTTGAAAGTGACCACTCTTCTTTCCTTCAAGGATCTGATCAGTGGGAGAAGGTAGAGGTTGAACAGGTGCCGGGAGAGCGAGGAGCCCTGTGGGACCCTGCATGTGGTTTTGAGTTTGGGGGCTGTGAACTGGCCAATACGGACTGCCTGAGTGCGGTCTTTCAGGAAGGAGTTGATCCATCTAAGGGCTGGGCCCTGGACGCCTGCCTCACTGACAAGGTCTGCCAATATATCATGGTCGACCGTGTCAAATGCGACCGAGAGATCTAACAGCACCAGGGCCTGGGGAGTGCCTCTGTTAGCCTTTTCTCGTAGGGAGTCCAGTACCGCCAGTATCACCGTTTCCGTGGATTGGGTTGGACGAAAACCCGCTTGGCGTGGGTCGAGGAACTCAGTATGTTCCATGAAATTGGACAGGCATCTTGCGACATGGGCTTCCAATACCTTGGCCAGATAAGGGAGCAAGGAGATGGGGCGGTAGTTTGCCAGCGTCTGGGGATTGGCCCCTGGTTTCTTTAAGAGGGGGACCACTATAGCCTCCTTTAAGGCATTAGGGACACAGCCCTGGGACAGGGAGTTGTTTAGGAGGGCGAGAACAGGGTCCGGGGAGGCGGTGAAGGCCGCTTTTAGGACATGAGGGGGGCAGTGGTCCCAAGGGGAGCCAGATCTGACTTTTGACAGTAGGTCGCGCAAGGTCTCGGTGTCAATGGGCGGAAAAGAATCGAGGGAGTGGGGATTCCTGGGCGTAGGAGGGGAGATTTCTGGAGACATATGGGTGGGAATACTGGCTTTGATGGAGACGATTTTATCAATAAAAAAGTTGTTCAGAGAGTCACAGAGGGCCTGCGACGGCATGGGTTTGCTTAGTACTCTCTCTGGGTCGGAAAGTTCGTCTACAATTTCAAAGATTTCTTTAGCTTGGTTGTTTGAGGTTAGGATTCTAGAGGAGAGATGTGCTGCCTTAGCTGTGGAGATTGCCTTTTTATATTCCTTCAAGGCCATTAAGTAGGTGATTTTTCCTGCATGTGAATAATTCTGCCTCCACTTCCTTTCTGATTGGCGGAGAGTGAGTTTTTGTAGTTTTAGTTCAGGGGAAAACCATCTCTGCGCCTCATGACGGCGGGTTAATCTAATTTGTTTAAGTGGGGCATGTTCATTGCGGGCCGCTAAAAGCCAAGCCGAGATAGTCTCCTCATGGAAGTTGATGTCGGGTGTGGGGCGGGGAGCTGTGTTGACCAGTGTGGCGATAGTCGTTATTGTCAAAGGTGTTCCATTTTCTCGCCATTCCCCCCCTTATGAGTTGGAATTTTACCGGTGGTCGGGTTCTTTAAAGTGAATTTTACCAGGTAATGGTCAGACCATACACAGGGTGTGATGGATAGTGCGGATACCACCAAATTGATGGTCCAAAGTTGGTCCAGAGTGTGCCCTTTTACGTGGGTTGCTGAGGAGATCTGTTGGGTGAAGTTCATGTTTAAAGATTCGGTGGATTGTGGCCCTCCTTGAGGGTCGTTTGCCCAGTAGTTTGAGTTAGACTATATATATATATATAAATATATATATATATATATATATCTGTGAAAAGAGATTGGGCTGCGTGCTAGGGTTACCTTGCTATGTTTATATCAATAAGTTGAATACACTATGCTTTTTCTTGACTGTGGCACTGCAGACCTTTCTATTCATTACGTGCCAGCATAGGGCAATTGTGGTACATTACATGACATTGAAATACAGTACTGATTAGGTGGTGTTCGGCTTATTGAGATTTGCGGTTTTTAGGACTCCCAGGTTGGAGATGTTCGAGGATACATACTTGGCTTATTGGGACTGGCGTTTCTGGGTCTCCCAGTTCAAGGATTCTCAGGGACGCTCATATATTACTATAAATTGACAGTTGAGCCTCACATGAAAATGGGCAAGGTAGCCATGCACTTATTCTGAGAATTAATGGCACATCAAGTATGATGAGTTTAGGCTTTTGGATTGCCAAAATACTGTCTGATTTTGTTGCACTGGCATATTTTGTGAACAGGAAAATATATTCTAAATTGAAATTGAAATACATTTCACACCATTGTGTAATGCTGTTATAGGTGCCTGGAAGGGACTTAAAAATGTTCCTGGTGATTATGCCACCAAATTTAAAGGTGGAGTTTGGATTGATTCTATAAGGTCTTTGGATACCGCTTGGAGATAAATTACCCTTAATGGGACAGAGAAGAGACTTAGGAGAAAGAAAATAAGTTATCCATATTCTCCTTGTATATTTTTTTGGGATCTACAAGAAATCTGGGTATGTTTCCTCTCCATTTTGTATTGTATATTATTATATATGCACTCATTTTGGTTGGTAATAATATATACATTTTTCCTTAGCCCCTTTGTCGGATTATTGATATTAGTATTCTTGTAATTTCTCACATTAGTTTTCACATGGATATGTTCTTAGAGGTATCTAGTTCTCACCACCACACCATATATATGTTTTGAACACGAGTAAATATGAAAAAATGGCTCAAGCCAAGCTGCTATGGCATGTCTTGTTTGGTCAATTGTCTCAAATTATTTTTAGAGGTTTTTAACTTGTCATAAATATTTGTTATATGTTTCTGTCAATTATATGTAATGTTGTATTTATGTTTATAATTTCTTTGCACTATTCTTCCCTTCGGCTCTTGTCTATTTTGTATTGGGTGGAAATGTCTGTTTAATATTGATAAATATTTAAATTGTGCTGTTTATATGTTGTATTATATATGTTTTTTATATATATATATATATATATATATATATATATATATTCACTGAAAAAACCATAGGTTTTAGGGACATTTATAGTTAGTTGGACATTGCACTCGTACAAAACCCGTGAAATTCCCCCGTTATAGTTAGTTCAGCTAACTATAACTCGCGCCCCCGCAATGCACTGCTGATGACGTCACATATTACATCACTCATGACATGGTCAGTGACATCACTGATGACATCACTGATGACATCTCAAATGACATCACTGATGACATCACTGATGACATCATCCATGTGATAATTTCATGCATCTTCTCACACCCTAATATAACCTTTCATACACCCACTCTAAATTACAGACTGCCATTCTCAAAACCATACACACTCCAATACCAATAACTACATACCCACTCACTGATTCTTAGGTCTACACACACACATCTACTCACTCACCCGTACAGTCACTCATACTTAGTCACTCAGTACAGGACTATCATATGCACTCATACACCTATATAAACACTCACACACCGCCACTCATCCATAGAGGTACTCACACACCTAGTCAGTCATGCAAAAAATTAATCACACACCCATTAACTCACCTATACAGTTATACACACACCAACTCACTCATACAAATACTAGCACATTCTTACGCTCTTATACAATCACTGATACAAGTACACACTCATCCATACAGCCACTCTCACAATCACACACTCTCACTTATAGCCATTTATATACTCCAACACATATATACTGCCTTTCACATATGTAGTTACTCACACATGTACCACTGAGATATACATTCACTCACTAACACACCCATACACACACTCACCCACCCAAGCAGTTCATCACAGACGCTCTCTTCAAATCATGCACCCAGCGAATCACCCACTCACACATCTATGTACAGAGTCACACACACCCCACCCACACAAACACTCAGGCAGCCATACAGATACTCAGAGAACCAATCAATAACACATATAGACACTCATGTAGCTATGCGCAAATCCATGCATCCACTTACACACTAACAAACAGACAGATACAGACATTCACACAGTTTAGTCACTAACCCATGCATTCAGTAAGATACGTTTAATCACTCACTTGTAGAGTCAGTCACGCACGTACTAAATCATCCATTCACACACTTATACACCCACTCATTCTTCAATACGCCTTTCCCTATGTATATTAAACATATTTAAACTTTACAGAAACACACAGTCACTGGATGATGTCATCAGTGACGTCATTTGAGATGTCATCAGTGATGTCATCAGTGATGTCACTGACCATGTCATGAGTGATGTAATATGTGACGTCATCAGCAGTGCATTGCGGGGGCGCGAGTTATAGTTAGCTGAACTAACTATAACGGGGGAATTTCACGGGTTTTGTACGAGTGCAATGTCCAACTAACTATAACTGTCCCTAAAACCTATGGTTTTTTCAGTGAATTTCAAAGGTTTTTTAAATGCTAATTTCTAACTATAACGTGTCTGAAACCTATGGTTTTTTCAGTGAATTTCAAAGGTTTTTTAAATGCTAATTTCTAACTATAACGTCCCTGAAACCTATGGTTTTTTAAGTGAATTTCAAAGGTTTTTTAAATGACAATTTTTAAATATAAAAAATCTTATATCAACTATTTTGATACTAATTTTGTAATTTTTTTTTACTATTTATTTTTTGATAAATTAATTTTTAATTACATTATATATTTTTAATGGAAATGGAAAAAAAATGTTTTTAAAAATATTGTATCTGTAATGTTTTTTATTTGTTTTATAATTTTTTTAAAATATATTTATATTATTTACTTTATTTATTTATTTATTTTTTCAATATTTTTTGGAGTCGCGCACCGAAAGCGTACCGTTCTCGATCACTGCGCGGAACCTAGCCGACATTTTAGGATCGTTATGTAGGATCCGCGTCGGATATGCGATGGAGACGTGTTTTCCTGCGTGATTGCTCTGCGACCGGTACGCGACTCCAGGCGCATACGCGACACATACGTATTACTTTACGGACGCTCGCTCACTTGCGCGTGACGTCATATACATGTTCGACGCGGTGGGTGCGCGAT
This sequence comes from Calotriton arnoldi, assembly GCA_963921515.1. NCBI lineage: Eukaryota > Metazoa > Chordata > Amphibia > Caudata > Salamandridae > Calotriton > Calotriton arnoldi. The sequence goes on from CAWUFW010002513.1 coordinate 351,596, forward strand.
TCCCGCTAAATTTTTTAATGTCCAAAATGATATATGTATTTAATATACATATTAGGGCAAGACATTATCTAAGCTAATCATAAAAATAATATACTTTTACTTTTAATAAGCATAGTCTTAAATTCAATTTCGCGAAGTCGCGTTGGGTGCATGCTGCTTGTGCGCACGGTGCGCGGACCCCATGTGACCTGAAAAAAAAAGATTTGATTGGTTCATAACATTTTCTAGTGTAACTATTGAAGGACCCCACCCATTTCAATCATTCTTCTTAGACCTTCTTTGGAGGAACATCTCTCACCTAAGAAGAACTTATTTTGGCTGATTTCTACAGCTGCTATTCATTTCTATCTAAAGAGAATGGCTTGAGGACAGCAGCCATCATCCAGCTCTGAACACTCTTCAGATGATGGATTTGTTCCAGAACCTCCACGCCCTGAAAGATACACCTCAGTGGTGTGGACATTTTTTACAATTCCAGAAGGACAAAAAAAAGTCAATGCAGTGAAGGTCACTTGCAAAATCTGCAAAAGGGTGTTGTCTAGAGGCGATCCAACAAAGAAGTACTCTTGCGGGACCGCAAGCATGTTGAAACACCTGAAGACTCTGCAGCCTGTGAACCTGGCGAGGGAGGAGTGCAAAAGGCTTCGTGAGAACCCTCCGCCAGCAGTAGCCAGCACATCTGCAGCGTCATCATCTCCTGGCCACCCTGACATCCGGCCTGAATTTGCGCAACTTAAAATTAGTTGCATTAAATGCAACAAACTGCTCTGTTATGGGGAGCAGTCGATTGACCTGATCTGCACAGCACAGAGAAATCACCGATGCTGAACTTTTGTTTATTTATTTTTCTGAAGTTCATTGTTTTGTTCCTCCTGTTCACTTTTTTTCTCTACAAAAAAATAACAAAATCGTTCAAAAAAACAAAAAAAAAAGTTCTTTTTAGAACTAACTTCTCTCATTAAAAAAAGAGCTATATTTGTATGATAGTGTGTGAAAGTTTGGTTGAATGTATGCGTAGTGCATAATTGACTGAAAGAATGCATTAGTAGTGTATGGTGAATGTATAAGTGCAGAACTATAAGGAACTGCTGCAGCATGACACTGTAACCACTTTAGCTGCAGTGTGCTGTGGTACTTCCGAAGCACAGGGATGCAACATATGTCCATAAATATGTTGCATGTCTATGCTTCCCTCTGCACTGCTGCTTAAACTGCAGCTATGTAGTGACACAGGTAGCCTTGCACCATGGTGCAAGGATATCTGTGTCGTGTGGAGTTTGATTTTGTGCAGGAAGACACACCTTCCTGCACAAAAACAATGAGTGAAGGCATTTTTCTCCTTCAATGTATGATGTGCAATGCAGCATATATTGAAATAGTAAAAATGAGGAGAAATGAAAACAATTCTCCTTGTTGAGCCTTGCTACACCATTTGGAGAATGGTGCAGCATTTACACACATGTCCAGATTTATGTTTTCAGATAAATTTGGAGATGTGTCTTCTTCTATGAGTGTTGTGTACAAGCACACACAGCAACACCTATAGAACGCACCTTCAACGCAAAGTGGTGTGTATGATTAGGTCGTATTTACATGGAAAAGAAAACATACACAGAGTGCCTTTTCCTTTCCTTGTAAATACGAAAGAGTGTCTTGCGCCATCACTATATTACAAAAAGTGACATATTGTTGGCACAGGATGCTTTTATATTTGCCCCAAAAGTGCTTAGGTATTAGCAGACTATTATAATAAGAAAATATTGCTAATTCATTGTTTGAAAAATTGCATGAGAGTGACAGGAGGTAACCTTAGAGTTATTTCTCCGAAGATGCTCAAAGAAAAATGATTGAAATGATTGCAGTCCTTCAATAGGTACAATGGGAAATGTTTTGAACCAATCAAATCTTTTTTTTTAGGTCACATGGGATCCTATGAGACAGTGATTCCAAAACTACATAGGTATAATCTATGTATTTTAAAGACTGTATTAATACTTTGTAGCTTCTTCCAGGTGTGCAAGCATAGTAAATAAAGAAATTGACTTGTACTAGGGTTAGTGGTTAGGCCAAACCTTAACTATATGACTAATAAGTAGAGTAATTTCACTACTGGAAACAGAGAACAACATAAATTTATAAGTACTTAGGTTTTGGCAAAGTGATAGGACATGTTTATACAGTGGTGAAGGGAAGGAATGCGGTCTTATGTGACATGTGCAAACACTCTCTGTGACGTGTTTTAAGTTGAGGAATTTAGTCTCTTTTAATATTGAAAGTCCCTGGGTCCTACTAGCTCAACATGTCTCTATATTGAACACCATACAGCTGCGTTGCACAGAGGTGGTCCGAAGCCATGACCCATTTTACACCTCTGTGCAATACAACTCTCTGGCACTTTCTGCACATATCTTGAGGGTTACTTGGCCCCCAGGGACACTGAGGATTCAAGGTAACTTTATCCCGTAACTTAAAACGCCCACAGAGCATCTTTCCACAGATATCTACTCCATCCATCCCCCTTTCTTCACCAGTGTGCAAACACAACTAATTATCCATTTTAATACTTAGTTAATCTTACCTTCACAGTAATAGATATAAAAAACACTTAACATTTTTTTCATGTGTTTTTTATAACAAAAATTTCTGAAAATGTCATATTGTATAATTAGGATCTGTAAAAGAGAAGAAAAGAAACAGTTATAATATATAATATTATATTTTTTACAACACAACATGATTTTAACATTTTATAAATTATTTTCTTTACCTTTTTTGCTGTTCTCAGAATAAATTGAATTTCACTACAAACAGTGATTTCAATGTTACTCATCACATAACAGCGGGCAAAAAAAAACAATCAATAAGATTGTATAAAAAAAAACAAAAGTACTTCTAAAATATTTTTAATATACTCAACTATTTCTGATCATTCCATAAAAACTACATCCTCAATAACATACCATATAATACAAATCACAGATATATAAAATGGTCTCTTCTAAGAAAAGTTTCTGACTTGAATTTCTATACACTGTAAATGTTGTTCTTTAAAAATATATGCTGAGAGAATGTGCAAGAAAAAGTCCATAGTTCAAGTATATACTTTTCCTCTAGGCCAAATAGTATTCTTAAAATCCATTATATTTATATTGTCCAATAGTAATCGTATTAATACATATTAATAAATTCCACAGAGGCTGAATTATGTTCCTAAAACTTTGGCTTTAAAAATATTAGGTAGGAATTTGGTAATTCACTAGGCAAACGTTGTTTAAAAACCAATTGAGTATCATTACAATATGTCCATCCTTTATCACATTTTAAATAGGCAGTGTAATGTCCAGATGTTGTAGAAGGACCATGATGGAAAATTATTGCTACTGTTACAAAAGTCCTTCCTGATATTGATAGTTGACTTGCTACAAAATGTTTTATTAAAGTTTCCAATTTTCTTCCATCAGCTGTACAACGTTGCATCATTAAAATTATATATTCTCCATATCTTTGTATAAATAATGTTGATAACATTTCTGATTTGTATTGGCTACACTCCATGTTTTGATTTGCTGCTTTAACTAGTTTGTTGAAAGACACTGATTTACAGTCTGGTAATGTCAAATATATAAATCTTTCAGTGTCTATATTAGTGCTACATGTAAACATACAATTTTCACATTGATGTTCCCATTTATAACAAAGGCCAAAAAGATTTTCAATTTCTATGCCTTCATTTTCCAATACGGTAAGCATATACATTAGAAATTCCTGAGCATCTTGTTGGATATTTTCCGTAAATTGTGTAGAACCAGAACATATATCCAAAAGTTTACGAATATCAGAAATGCTTTGCATTTTACTGTTATCAGTTCTCAATTTTTCATAAACAGAATGCAACAAGCAACAAAATCTTTTTTCCCGATTCTCCATAATTTGCTGTAGCAAACTTTCAAGAAAAAAAACAACATTAACTACTACATTAGCATAGCAGGTGATACCTGCACTATTTTCAAACTGATAACCAACAATATCTTGAACAGGGTCCTTTTTCTTTTTCCTTGCAATCACAACATTATCTTGTTTTTTTTCCTTCTCTATCACTTTACTACAGATATTCTCATATCTTCTTTTTCGACCTACTACACGCTTTTCAAATACAGGATATTGACCTAAATTGGGAGCATACGCTCTTCTTAACCTATTATACTCTTTTACACAGTTTGCATCTGCAGTAATCTTTGACTCATCAAAATCAATCAAAAACAAACCAGATAAAGTTCTGACTCGGGACAAAGCAACATATGCCATACCCTCTTTAAACACGCTACTTCCAATGTTCACCAAAGCACTGTCTACACTTAATCCTTGAGATTTATGAATAGTCACTGCATATGCCAGAGAAAGTGGAAATTGTTTTCTACGGACATACAAATCTTTAACAAGCAAAAAACGAACAGAACAACGACCAATTTGTTTTACTTCTTCAATATGATCAAATTTGATTTTTAAAAATTCAATTCCATCTCTTTTTTGATCATTAACAAAATTCACAACTTTCCCCATTGCTCCATTAACTAAACCTTTTTCCACATCCAAATTACGCCGTAAAATTACTCGACAGTTTACACATAGATATAAATTCTTTTCTAAACCAGCAGTTTTAGATATCGATTTTTCTAAAGAATCCAATTTTGTTTTCAATTTTTCCATCAAAATAATAGTGATTCCTTCATGCTCTATTTTATCAATGGCTTCCATTTTATAATTTCTTCATTTTCTAGCTTCAAAAGTTGTTCATTGAATATAGAACACTCGCGCAGTGTTGGCATTAAACAGATTATAGATTTACTTTCAGCAATTTTCATATATATTTTTTCTGGAACTATATTTTCATTTGGAAACAAATTCGTAAGTAGTCGACTTAGCAAAGCTTGTTTGCCTTGTTCTGTCAGAACTCCAATTCTTATATTTTGAAGAATAGATCCATAATCAACATCATTTGCCTGTCGCATATTTGTAATGAGTTCTTTGTATTCAAAATATGACCAAATATTAACGTTGCCAACATTTCCCAAAGACTTTCTGGTATCTTCATGCACAAGTGTTTTAAATACTGGTTGTCCTTTTACAGGAGTAAGTTGCAGAAGATCTCCAAAAACTATGACATGTTTTCCTCCAAATAAGACATCGTATTCTGTTTTAAGAATTTGCTGCATTCTTAAATGCACAAAAGCAAGCATTAAGTTTGAGACCATGCTTACCTCATCAATAATTAGAAGTTTCATTTTCCTCAGCACTCTTGAAACTTCATAACAAGCTTCACCAGATAGCTTGTGATATTCCAATTTGTTTTCATGCTCTACAGGTAGCATTAGTAAACGATGTAATGTGATTCCTTTAATGTTGTGTGCTGCCAACCCTGTTGGAGCAGTTACAACACAAGACAAATGTGAATTAGTTGTTTTCTGCAAATAACTGGTCAATACTTTAAGAAACTTTTCCCTGTTCCAGCTTGACCACTGACATACATACGGATAGGTTGAAATGATGTGCATGTGCAGTCTTTCGTTTCATGAAGAAATCCATGGTCAATCTGTTGTCTCACTTGCTGATATATTTCGTTCTGCTCAACATTTAGTTGTTCTTCCAAGTTTCCTAAGTCATAATATCTTCTTGAGCTTGATGCATTGCTGTTTCCACCTCATTCATTGCGATTGCTGCTTCATTTTCAACAATTGGTTGTCCTAGTGGATCCTGACTCAGTGGAGGAGAACTTTGGCTGTCTTGAGAACTATCTCTAGCAATTTCAGCTGCAATAGTAGCTTCTTGATCAATTTCATCGTTCAACATTCTCACATAATTTGCAAAAACAGTACATTCTATGGTATCTTTACAAGCATTGAAGGAATCTTCATAGCTCAGAAAATCTCCAAGTAATTCCAATTCTGAACGCCACGGTTTGAACAGTTATAAAAGTGCTAAATAGTAAAATTCCCTTTTATCAGGAGTGTCACAACTCAGTTTTCTGTGATTAATCAAATTTCCTTTCCTTTGTTTCACCAAACATCCTTCGGAACCAATCACTGCATATTTTCCATCAATTATGTTTTCTGTAGTATTCCGTTTAAAAGTGTAGTTTTGCAGCACTTCATAGAGACATATGTTCTCAAGATGATGACTTCTATTTGGATAATATGTGTCCAACATATTTGTTTTCACAATATCTGTACTCTCCGGATCTTTTTCTGCTAAATATTCAATTTCTTGAACAGATTTAAGTACTCGATTTCGCGTTGCAGCAAGACCCTAGACTCACCCAAATGATTCTTCTAGATTCTGAGTATAAACTGGCAGATGATAACCGTTCTGAGCATTCATACGCTCCAATTTCTCGATGGGATAACATCTTCAAACTGAAACTGTATAATTTCTTACTTAGACTCTTCTCGTGAGAAATCTCTTCCCACATTTCTTTCAATTCGGTCTTTTCTGATTTTGTAATGTAGGATGTTACATACCAAGCAACAGCAATGGAATTATCCGCAACATACTGAATATCCATATTAGCATTCCACATTGAGAGAATAACAGGATTATAATCATTTATGTATTTTGATTCTTCACTTCTTCTCAAATTGTATGTATTTTTTGGAGACTTTCTAGTGATGGTATGTCTCTTAGCTGACATAAAACTGTTTACTCTTCCTTTGGATATTACAGGACGTGGAAATCCAAAACGACATTTGGAATAAAACTTTTCCTTAGACTTGTACTTTCGTCGACAGTATTTTCCGCATCGATGGCTTTGGAATCGTAAAACTTGTTGTCTTAAGTTGTTTTCTTCTGTTCTTTTGGGTATAGCACATGTGGCATATTCTTCAATAAAAGACAAAACAGTATCATCAGAATCAGTTCCGAATTTGGGGGCATCTTTGATCCATATCAGCATATGTATATGAGGAGCACCTCTAGCTTGATACTCCTTTCTCCCCAAAAAATCCAGAACTTCTCCAAGAGGAGGATTCTTTTTATTGCAGATAAAAGACATCATAGCTTCAAATCTATGATTGAAATACCTGCATACAATAACAGGATCCAAAGAGCACAATTCTCCAGGTGTCTTGTATTTAATATTTTTTACATTTGAATTTGCCTCTCGAAGAAATTCAAGTAAATCATCCCAAGCGTATTCAGCACAGCTTAGGGTAAGAAACCACGTAGGAGTTCCTAAGTTCCTTAGCATGCATTTAAGTTCTCCATGACGATGGTACCAATACTCATTAGTACCACGCTGACATGCCATCAAATTAATCAGATGAGATTCTAAATGATCGTCTCTCTGATGTACTTTATCCATAAATTCCTTTGCAGAAACATTTTGAAGATGTACTCCTGTTTTCAAAATGTGGTTGACTGCATATGAAAGTCCAGACAAGTCACTCTCAAACAAAAGATGAAATATATATGGGATACATTGTCGAAATCTTGGATCTTCTGCATACAATCTTGTTGTCCGATATTCAGATGCAGGAATCTGCACAGGTCGTTCATCATATCGTCCACCTTTTCCAGTTGGAAAAAGCTGCGGAAAACAACGAGCTTCCAAACTTTTCTCCCATACACCGATGGGAGTACCCTTTGCTTCCTTCATTTGGAATAATTCAATAGTATTCCCCATCACTTCTTTCGAATGAAGCGGATGTACACTATAATGTTCATAGATTTCTTCATTTTTCGACATGTCCACTTTTTCAATTTGACCACTTGACGTTTCAGTGTCATCTCCTAAAAGTATTTCTTCTTCTTCCACATACACATTTTTATAGTACTCATTGTTTTTTATTAGATATAATGTTGCCTTTTGCACTTTCCTAACATCCACTAATTCTTGCCAGATTTTCTTACTCTTAGTAGGAACACCATTAACTAGAATAACTAATGGTTCACTTTCTACATTCTCTACACCAATAGTTTCAATATTTTTCTTTAAATCTAATGGTAAATATACAACTCTTCCTTTTAATCCTCTCTGTAAATCTGTCGGAGGCAATTTACCTGTTTTTGGCTCCATACGAACAATAGCCTGAAATGGGTGTACACATTGAATCAGATTAGACTCATACGTGTTTAAATCTATCAGTTCAGGAGGAATAGTTACCAACTCTAGTTCATTATGAACAGCTCTAGCAGGCATTTTATTCTCATTCAATTTGTTATAACAATATTTACAGATACGTTGATCAGAACCCAAATCAAAACAATTCTCTACCCACAAATAAGTTGCAAATTCCTTCCACTTATCATTATTTTGTTTTTCACTTTTAAAATACAGATCAACACTCCTAGTCTGATTTCTATAGTGAGTTTGCCGGCAACAAATACAAGAATAATTTGGCCTTTCACCTGAAATCACCTTAAACTTTGTAATTTGTTCTTCAAAATTTTTTGTAGTAGTATGTTGCACATTCTCTTCATTATTTTCTTCTATTAATGTGTCAGTTTCTGCACTCTCTTCTTCCGGACCAAAGTAACAAAACTCAATTTCATCACAAACCTTCTTCACATCTGATACTGACCCACGCAAAAGAGCACTGTTCAACTCATTTAATTTTAGTGCTGGACTTTTTGCATAATACAATTTTCTGACTAACTTCCGCATTTGAGAATGATGTACTGCTAACATCCTGAAATGATGAAAAACACTTCGACATACTTTTCTAGAAAGACAAGCCAGAGAATGACCTTGCAAACCAGTATTTTTCTCACTCTGCAAGGGTCTAGTCCTTGCAACATCTTAATCTTTTGTTTAACACTTTTTTAGTATACTGTCGTAAGAAATTGCGTAAAATATCAATAGATTCCTGTCGTACACTACAAATACTACTGCAATCCCAAGTATACACTGGGGCTTTAGGACGTCTCCCTAGAACTTCATCAGCTATCACTTCTTCTACATTTCTGGGAACCATCTTCTCTTTCTCAATTGGACAACCATTTCTAACCTCATAAGCTCGACCACTGGTATCAACTGCATGCAATAAATTATTGGTCTGAAAATAACTCTCTTCATTAAAGAAAGGCTCTGAACTTGAACTATGTTTCCATTCACCCAAAAAATTTTACACAAATTAGTTCTGTTAATTACTCTTTTCTTCTTACTTTTGGCCTTCATAAAATGGATTGGTTTATCTAGTGATCGAATTCTGTTTAAAACTAAAATGAATAATTTCCTTTTTAATTCAAAAGCTTTTTGAACAATGGATTCAATATGCTTTTTCTTTTTATAAAATAGTGCTCTTTTTTTTATATTTTTTCACAGCTTTAAGCAAGTTAAATACAACTCTATTATAAAAAATCTTTTTCCTAATTTCTTTGTACTGATTTTGCCTTCTTTTACCAATCATTGTATGTTTTGAATGTAATTTTCCATTTACTCCTTTCTTTTTACTTATATTCTTTTTTGTGGTTGAAGCATTGTTTGTACTTCGTACAATCTGTACACTATTTCTAGGCTTTGAAATTTTTTTAAGGAATTCTTTTGTTGTCTTACCGGAAGACTTTTTCTTTTTACCCACATGATGTTGGTCATCCAATACTTGTTCTGCAGTTTTGTTCAAATAATTGTCCTTTTGCTGTCGGTTTCTCTTTCTTGATTTTTCAGGCATGATAACTTTATTTAAATGATGATAAACAATATCTGTAAAAAATAATTATAAATAAATTAATTTTAATAAATTTATAAATTATAACTTTCTATTACTATACAAACACATTGCACATGTTAAGGCCTAGCTCACTGTATAAGTAGTTGGGTAGCAAAACAATCAGAGTACTACAAGGAGAGTGCCTGGGTGAATTTATAAGTGGTTTAGTTTTGGCGTAGTGAATGGATTAGTACATAGTGCTGAATGGGTCACTACAACAGTGCAAGGACAGTTACAGGATGTTTGCTGGACTGTATGGATACTGCCTGGGGAAATGAAGATGTGTAAGATAAGTGTGTAGGTGATTAAAGGACTGAATGCATATTCGATAAAGATATGTAGCAGTCCTTGCACTAAAGCCTGGATCACTGCATGAGAACTTGTGTACAGATTAAATGATTAGAGTACTGCAAGGAGAATGCCTGGGTGAATTTATAAACGATTGGGTTTTGGCAGAGTGAATGCATTAGTACATGGTGCTGAATGACTCAATACAAGATTGAAGGGGAGTGACAGGGTGTTACCTGGAATATAAGGAGACTGACTGGGAAATTAAAGGCCTCAAACACAAGTGTGTAGATGGTTAGTGGACTACATGCATAGTGGATAGGAGTTTGAAGCACTCTATGTGGAAAGGCTCTAAATCACTGAATGACTATTTGGATACAAACTGAATGTTTACAGTACTGTAAGGAGAGTGGCTAGATGAATTTATAAGAGATTGGGTTTTGGCGCAGTGAATGGATTAGTACATGGAACTGAATGGGTCACTAGAGGAGTGCAAAGGGAGTAACAGGGTGTTTGCAGGAGTGTATGGATACTTACTGGGTAGTTGAAGGTGTGAAAGACAAGTGTGTAGGTGTTTAGAGGATTGCATGCATAGTGGATAGGCGTTTGAAGCAGTCCATGTTGTTGAGTCTCTCACAATGCTTGCCCAACTTGACAACATGACATGTTTTAAAGCAGTTATCTGTCTGCAAAGACATGAAATAACCAAATGCTTCTTTCACAATGGTTGCCCAAACGCACACAGACTCACAGTGTGATTCTAGACAAGCAACACTGTTCCTTGGATTTTACTGAAACACATTCACTAGTCTGGAAGGGGTAAGGTGACTGCACACATTTTACATAATTCACTACTGCAGTCTAATGTGAATGCCTGTCTCAATCTGCGAATGTATAAGCAATGACTGGCTTCTAATACTACTAAAACTTGACAACATAACAGGTTTTAAACCGGTTATCTGTCTGCAAAGACAGGAAGTACCCAAATGCTTCTCACACAATGGTTGCACAAACGCACACAGACTCACAGTGTGATTCTAGACAAGCAACACTGTTCCTTGGACTTTACCGAAACACATTCACTAGTCTGGAAGGGGTAAGGTGACTGCACACATTTTACCTAATTCACTACTGCAGTCTAATGTGAATGACTGTCTCAATCTGCGAATGTATAAGCAATGACTGGCTTCTAATACTACTAAAACTTGACAACATGACAGGTTTTAAACCAGTTATCTGTCTGCAAAGACATGAAGTACCCAAATGCTTTGCACACAATGGTTGTCCAAACGCACACAGACTCACAGTGTGATTCTAGACAAGCAACACTGTTCCTTGGACTTTACCAAAACACATTCACTAGTCTGAAAGGGGTAAGATGACTGCACACATTTTACATAATTCACTACTGCAGTCTAATGTGAATGACTGACTGTCTCAATCTGCGAATGTATAAGCAATGACTGGCTTCTAATACTACTAAAACTTGACAACATGACAGGTTTTAAACCAGTTATCTGTCTGCAAAGACATGAAATAACCAAATGCTTCTTTCACAATGGTTGCCCAAACGCACACAGACTCACAGTGTGATTCTAGACAAGCAACACTGTTCCTTGGATTTTACCGAAACACATTCACTAGTCTGGAAGGGGTAAGGTGACTGCACACATTTTACCTAATTCACTACTGCAGTCTAATGTGAATGACTGTCTCAATCTGCGAATGTATAAGCAATGACTGGCTTCTAATACTACTAAAACTTGAGAACATAACTGGTTTTAAACCAGTTATCTGTCTGCAAAGACATGAAGTACCCAAATGCTTCTCACACAATGGTTGCACAAATACACACAGACTCACAGTGTGATTCTAGACAAGCAACACTGTTCCTTGGACTTTACCGAAACACATTCACTAGTCTGGAAGGGATAAGGTGACTGCACACATTTTACATAATTCACTACTGCAGTCTAATGTGAATGACTGTCTCAATCTGCGAATGTCTAAGCAATGACTGGCTTCTAATACTACTAAAACTTGACAACATGACAGGTTTTAAACCAGTTATCTGTCTGCAAAGACATGAAATACCCAAATGCTTCGCACACAATGGTTGCCCAAACGCACACAGACTCACAGTGTGATTCTAGACAAGCAACACTGTTCCTTGGACTTTACCGAAACACATTCACTAGTCTGGAAGGGGTAAGGTGACTGCACACATTTTACCTAATTCACTACTGCAGTGTAATGTGAATGAGTGTCTCAATCTGCGAATGTATAAGCAATGAGTGGCTACTAATACTACTAAAACTTGACAACATGACAGGTTTTAAACCAGTTATCTGTCTGCAAAGACATGAAGTACCCAAATGCTTCGCACACAATGGTTGCCCAAACGCACACAGACTCACAGTGTGATTCTAGACAAGCAACACTGTTCCTTGGACTTTACCGAAACACATTCACTAGTCTGGAAGGGGTAAGGTGACTGCACACATTTTACATAATTCACTACTGCAGTCTAATGTGAATGACTGTCTCAATCTGCGAATGTATAAGCAATGACTGGCTTCTAATACTACTAAAACTTGACAACATGACAGGTTTTAAACCAGTTATCTGTCTGCAAAGACATGAAGTACCCAAATGCTTCTCTCACAATGGTTGCCCAAATGCACACAGACTCACAATGTGATTCTAGACAAGCAACACTGTTCCTTGGACTTTACCAAAACACATTCACTACTCTGGAAGGGGTAAGGTGACTGCACACATTTTACATAATTCACTACTGCAGTCTAATGTGAATGACTGTCTCATTCTGCGAATGTATAAGCAATGACTGGCTTCTAATACTACTAAAACTTGAGAACATAACAGGTTTTAAAGCAGTTATCTATCAGCAAAGACATGAAGTTACCAAATGCTTCTCTCACAATGGTTGCCCAAATGCATACAGACTCACAAAGTGATTCTAGACAAGCAACACTACTCCCTGGACTTTAGCAAGAGTAACACATTAGTCTTATTAAAAACAAAGGCACCACATACAACCCCTCACAAATTAATAACTCACCTTTCAAATTGATTTGTTGATTAAGAAGTATGTCAGTCACACACCAGATTTTCTTATACAGAATGTCTGTACTGCACTGCTCTTAGCAAAACCAAAAAATGGCAAACTTTCCCTCTCATTCTGCACACATATACATGTAAATATCAAATCACCTTGCTTCCCTCCTTAATTCAAAAGCTAACACACATTTCTATTGGTTACACATTTCAACCCTTTCCAATTTGATATAACTTTGAACCGTACCCCCAATCTGCTTACTGCCTGTTACCATAGTAACAGTTCATGGAACACTCAATGGAACTCACAGGTCACAAGTTCAGCACACAATGTTGCTAATCCAAACAGCAAGTGTGCTTGACTTTTCAAAATATCAGCTTATCCTATCTAATGTTCCTTTCAAACAGTTTTCATTAACCAATAAGAAACATGCTTTTGAAACACAGAAACATGCACCCTACTTTTCAGTGTTTAATGTTCTCAAACAGCCAATCATTTTTTTTTTTTTAAACTGCATCTTATCCACCATTTTAGAAAAACTTTAGTTGTCAAACTGCCATTTCACATACAGGCACCTTCTGAGTGCATCCAGACCTCCTTTCAAGATGCTTAGAGTGTGGATTGTGGGACACAGCTATATTTTCTGGAGCCAAAGGTATGCAGAAAACAGTGGCATTGACAAAGACCTAGCTTTGCCAAATGTAGACATTAAATGGATTGGACAGAGAGGATTAAACTGGCACCAATTGATGCCATTGGTTAAATCCTTTTTGCATCTCCAACACCCTGACCTCATAATTGTGCACTGTGGTGGCAATGACCTAGGCACTTTGACTGGGGTAGGTCTGGAAATGCTTATGAAGGACACCTTTGGAGAATTGATGTCACTTTTCCCCCAAACTGCCTTTGTGTATTCTAATATATGTCAAAGACAAAAATGGAAGTGGTCCAATCAATTTTGTCCACAGATTGAGAAAGCTAGGAAACATGTCAATAAAGCTGTTTCTGCTTATCTCAGAGATTATACAATGGGGTCCATTTACAACAACAATCTGCGTTTTAATATGGACGGCATCTATAGGAGAGATGGTGTTCATTTTACAGATGAGGGTAACAGAGTCTTCCTCAACAACTTTAGACTCTGCATCGGTACTTACTTGTAGGTACCCAAATATCCCAATAAACACAACGGCTCTTTTTAGAGCCACCCACGATCTAAACACCTAAGCTTCATATATATATCTGAAAAATATTACATTTGTTTTGCTTGGAATCGCGCACCCAATGCGTTAGGAGTCGCGCACCCCACGCGTGCACACCAGGGGGCCGCGCTGAGCGCCGCGCTGGATGCGCGACACTTAATTTTACCGTAACAAAAAAATAGCACATACCACTAATTTTTATTCTCCCCGGGGACCCCATCCCCCGGGGCCTATATACAACGTTGGGCACCGTGGGGGGAGCCCCAATGCCCCCACGGTCCCAGCCGGCTCCCCGCGTCCTTCGGGAGCCGGCATTGCTTTTCCACATGGGAAACTGCTAACATGCAGCTCCCCGTGTGGAAAAGCAATTTGGTTTGCATTTTGAAAGAGAGAGCAGGTTTCCCTGCTCTCTCTTTCAAAATCCAAACCAGTGCTTGCTATGGCAGGACGGGAGCCGCGAGGCTCCCGTCCTTCCATAGCAAACAGCAGTGTCCTGGGGGTGAGCACCCCGGGACACTGCAGGAGCCGGCCCTGGGGGGTGGCGGTCCCCAGGGCCATCTCAGGCTCCAGGAGGGGGGCCACGCGGCCCCCTCCCAACATCTTCAAAGCCCCGGGGAGGTGGTGGTCCCCGGGGCTTCGGGGGTCCGAAACGGACCCCCAGTTTAATTTTCTTAGTGCCCCGGGGAGGTGACGGTCCTCGGGGCATGAGGGGGGGCTCGAGCCCCCCACACAGGTCATTTCATTTCTTAAAAAAATGCCCCGTGGGGTGGCGGTCCCCGGGGCTTGGGGGGGCCTTAGACACCCCCCCACATATTACTATTAAAACCCGGCATGCCCCCGGGACTTGGCCCACCCGGGGGCCAATTAACAACGAAGCGCGGGAACCCGCGCATCATTTTTTTTTTTTTTTCTCGGCGGGATCCGCGCACCCTAAGCGCATCCCGCCGATTTAAATTTTTTTTTTTTTTTTTTAAATGCTTTTTTCTGCCCAGGGGGTCCTTGTGGGACCCCCTGAGCAGACCTAGGGGGTCAGGGTGTTTCTACACTGCCCCCTTTGTGCGTTTTGCGCACTTATTTCTGTGCCTCGGTTCTACCGAGGCATAAAATGGCTGCCAACACTTCCTGATTTGGAGTGTTGACAGCCACTTGACAGCCAATTAGCATGCAGCTCGTGATCGGGACGGTGCGCGCAGGGTGCGCTCAGGGTGCGCGGATCCGACGCGGCCATAGATATATACATGATTTTACTTTTGATTTTCTCAGGAACTACTGAACGGATTTACACCATTTAAGCAAAAGGCACGACTCTGAACCAAGGGCTACCTTTTTGCCAAATTTGGTGTAATTCCGTTCAGCCGTTCGGGCTGTAGCTGCGATGAAAGGTTCCTATGGAAAATTACATGGGGAAAACACGTTTTGGGACCCCCCTTTTTTCTCGGCCCCCGCTTGACGAATCACCCCGAGACTTTCAAGATAGGAGTGGACCAGAGCGGGCCACAAAGTTTGAAAATTTCGCAAAGATTCGTCAACAGGCGCCAAAGTTATTTCAAATAGAATGTTGCGGATTTCCTATGGAAAATGGGTCCTAACTATAACTATCTACTGGCGACCGCCAGAAGATAATATATAACCACCACCAGTTGCTCCACTATGTGTCCAAGGCCCTGCAGGGCGGGTCGGTGCTTCGGGAATGGAGCCTCCCGATTAACTTCCCGACACCACCTCCTTCTTTCAAAGAAAGGCGCACCAACACCAGCTGTGGAGTTAAAAAAGCACTTTATTCTTGCACGGGGTTAAAATATATATAGATAGATATAGATATATATGTGTATTTTATATTTTTTACAACCCTGACGAAGTTCACATATTTTAAACGAAACGCGTTGGCTGTCCTGTTTTGTCATCAAAGAAAAATAAAGATTTTTTTGGAACCTATAGAATTGATTGGACTGATATATGTATATTGGACTTTGATATTGCGGTGCACTCCACATGCGTTTGTTGGAGTGTCCTGACCTTTGAGTTGCACCTTCGGAGCAGCAGGTGCTGTGTTTGTACACGCTACAAGATATATTTGCTAAAAATATTAGGACAAGGAGGGAGGTGCGGTCTTGGTGCTTTGGCTCACTGCTTCATTCTGTGTTTATACACTGCACCGTGCCCTTGGTGCTGTCCAGGGCTACCTTAGAGGTGACATATATGTATTAAAAAGGATGGTTTGACTTGCCAGGACGACATGGCAGTTTAAACTGCACACACAGGCTCCGCAATGGAAAGCCTGAGACCTGTTTAAAGGGCTACTTGAGTGGGTGGCGCAATCAGTGCTGCAGGCCCACTAGTAGCATTTAATTTACAGGGCCTGGGCACTTATTGTACCACTTTATTAGGGACTTGTAAGTAAATTAAACATGCCAATTGTCAATGTGCTAATGTTACCATGTTTTAGGAAAAGAGCGCATGCACTGTAGCACTGGTTAGCAGTGGTAAAGTGCCCAGAACACTAAGGTCAGCAAAAATGATTTCAGCAAGATAGGAGGTCAGAAGGCAAAAAGTCAGGGGAAACCATGCCACGGATGCCAGGTCCAACACATGCCCCCTCTCCCACGAGCTGGAGGAAGCTACCCAACCCCTTGGGAGTTCTCTTCACTAAGGTGGAATAATCTGGAGAGACCATCAGCATTGGTGTGGTCTGTACCAGGACGGTGTTCCACCGTAAAGTCCATTTCCTGTAGGGAGATGGACCACCTCAATCGTTTGGGACTCTAACCCCTCGTCTGCATAAGCCATCTTGGGAGTCTGTGGTATGTCTGAACCAGGAAGTGAGTGCCAAACAGGTATGACCATAGCTTCTTCAGCGCCCAGACCACAGCAAAGGTTTCCCTTTCTATTTACTCCACCTCTGTTCTCTGGGAAGTTACCTCCTACTGATGAAGGCTACAGGTTGATCAAGCTCTGAGGCATATGTCTGAATAATGAATTCTTGGGAGAAGGCAGTGGCCTTGAGCACAGGTGCCGTGCACATGGCCTCCTTCAGGGTAAAAAGCATTCTGGCACACCTTTTCACCTGAAGCGGCTGCTTCTTGGAGTCTGCTCTGTCAAAGGGGCAACAATTGTGCCATACCCCTTGACTAATCTTCTGTAATAACCAGTGAGGCATAAGAAGGCTCTCATTTTTTTCTGGTTCTAGGGGGGTTCCCAAACCAGAATGGTCTCAATTTTGGCCTGGAGGGGCTGCACCTTGCCACCTCCCACTTTGTGACCCAGTAAGACCACAAAACCCTGCTCTATCTGGCACTTACTGGCCTTAATATTCAGGCCTGCACACTACAGAACATGAAGCACTTCCCTGTGGTGGCACAGGCGGTCCTTCCAGCTAGAGCTGAAGATTGCAATGTCATCTAGATATGCTGCACTGAAGCTCTCCAACCCAGCCAGGACCTTATTCACCAACCTCTGTAAGGTGGCAGGGACGTTCTTCAATACAAAAGGCATGACCCGGAACTGGAAATGCCCTTCTAGTGTAGAGAACACAGACCTCTCTTTTGCCCCCTCTGTCAAGGCAATCTGTCGGTACCAAGACATTAAGTCATACCTGTTGAGGAACTTGGCAGCTCCAAACAGATCTGTGAGCTCATCAGCATTGGGAATGGGGTGTGCTCCAGTCTTAGTGACTGTATTGAGCCCACTGTAGTCCACAGAGAACCTAAGTTCAGGTGGGACACCTGGAGGGGCAGCCTTGGGGACCAACACCACTGGACTGGACCAAGATCTGTTTGAGGGCTTAATTACCCCTAACACCAGCATCTTGGAAACCTCCTTGTTAATGCTGCCTCTCACCTTGTCAGACAACCTGTAAATCTTGTTCTTTACAGGTGTGCTGTTCCCAGTATCAATATCAGAGGTACACCATGTAGTGTGAAAGGAAGAACAAAGAGGTACACCATGTAGTGTGAAAGGAAGAACAAAGAGGCAAACTGCCCCAGCAACTGGTGGCAGTCTGTCTGTTGGTCTAGGGTCAGTGTAGGGCAGAGGCTGACACCCTCCATGGACCCATCCTGCTCCTTGGAATATAGGCAGTCGAGGAGAGGTTCACTCTCCCCTTCCACCCATCATCAGTGAGCAAAAGCATGGTAATTTCAGCCCGCTCAAAGTGGTGCTTGAGGCGATTAACATGCAGGACCCTCAAAGGGTTCCTAGGAGCTTTGAGGTCCACCAGGTAGGTGACATCACTCTTGTGCTCCTTTTCCTTATAGGGCTCAGACCAGCGGTCTTGCAGAGCTCAGGGCTCCACGGGCTCTATTACCCACACTTTTGGCCAGGCTGAAACTCAATCAGAATGGTATTCTGGTCATACCAGCATTTCATATCCTCCTGCTGTTCTCCTGGGTGAGTTTCCAGAAGCAGGCTGTTTGGTTGCGAAGGGCCAGCATGTACTAACCACATCCTCAGGGTTGGCTCTCTTGGGAGCTTGCTCCCAGCCCTCATTCAGCAAACTGAGAGGCCCCTCCACAGGGTGCCCAAACAGAAGTTCAAAGGGGCTGTAGTCAACTCCCTTCTGTGGTACCTCCCTGTATGCGAACAAAAGACATGGCAGGAGGACATCCCACTTAAACCTCATGGGTTCTGGTAGACCCCATAATCATGCTTTTAAGGGTTAAGTTGAATCTCTCAACCAACCCATTGGTTTGTGGGTGGTAAGAAGGGGGAGAACTTGTAGGTTACCCCATACTCCTTCCACATGACCTTCATGTAGTAAGACATGAAGTTGGTACCCTGGTCAGATACCACCTCCTTGGGAAAGGCCAGACAGGTAAAGATCCCCATCAGTGCCCTTTCCACCCTGGGCACAATCACTGTCCTCAGAGGAATAGCATGGTCCACCAAGACCGGAAGAAATCAGTTATCCATGGCTGTCTTGGGGTCCAGAGGCCCAGTGATGTTGATGCCCACCCTCTCAAAGGGGTTACTCACGATAGGAAAAGGTTGTAGGGGGGGGCTTGCACTTCCTCCCTGTCATGCCAGTCACCTGGCAGGTAGGACAGAACCTGCAGTATGCATCTGAGGCCTTCCTCATTTAAGGCATTAAAAGTGGGTGACAAGCCTGTCAAATGTGTTGTCTTGCCCCAAATGGCCTGCCAGTAGCACATCCTAAGACCTACCCAGTCGGAAGATCCTGTAGCACCGGGTGGACCACCAGAACACATGTTTCACCAGGCTCAGGAGCCTTAGGCTCAATATACAGGAAACCATTCTCCCAGTAAATCAGGTGCTTGCCAGATGCATCACCAGCTACCTAGATCTCAGCCTGCTGCTAAAGACCCACAAAAGAAGGGCATTACCTATATGCCTTGTACAACTCCTCCCTGGTGGGATCCCCTTCCTGCTGCTGCAGTTGGACAGCTCATGCAGATTACCTAGTTCGGTCACATTTTCCTCTGTAGGTACTGAGGCGCCCACCTCGGGGAGTCTCAGGAGTGGGTTTCCTGCACCCTTTGCCCTTCCTCTTTTTGGGAGGTACCTGGGCCATTTTTCTAGGTTCTCTTGACCACCCTTATGGGCTGCCATGGATCGTGTGTTCAGGCACACCCACTCAAGCAACCCTAACATCTCCATGTGGAACCTGAGCTCCACCTCCATCCAGGCGGTATGCACCAGGTCATTATCCAGCAGACAATCAACAAGCATGGATGGACTCACAGCTACCCTTAAGGAACCTGAGGCCCCTACCGTTCAAAGGTAACCAGAGCCACTTGGTCAGCTGCAACCACCTGGTGGAACACCATAGGAACTACCTGCTCCAAAGACACCAGATTACACATGACGGTTGTCATGCTGGCTCTTGTGTCTCTCGGAGCCTCCACCCTCTGTGCATTGATGGTGACCCACTGACTGTACTTTCTAGTATTGTCAGGCATGTGGGTTCTCTGTCACCCAGTGACAATACGGTAACCTCTACACTATCCCGAAAACTATCTCCTCCCCAAGCGCTGTACTAGCCAACCCCAGTGACTGCCCAACGGTGGGGGCTGTGCCCGCTTATGACACTTGGCACCTCTTTTGAAGTGCCTTTCCTGCTGACACTCAAAGCACTTAAGGGATGCCTTCTCTGCAGACCTACTGTCAGGGAACCACTTCTTCTCAGTAGGGGGATGGGAGTCCTGACCCGAAGAACTATTTTGGGCCCTTTAGAGAACTCCTTACTTTTATTTTTGTCCCACCCTCCTCCTTCTGGTGAGGACCCTGCCCAATCTTGGGGTGATTTCCCCCAGATACCCTCATATAGACCTTGGTGCTGAGCTAGCTTTCCGCCTTCTTAGCAAGCTCCATGGGGTCAGTGAGATTACTATCAATCAAGCGTACGCGCAGATCTGGAAAACAATTACTGAACATGTGCTCTCTGGCAAATAGATCATACAGCCCTTTGTAATCATTCACCTCCCTGCCCTTCTCCCAGCCATCAGTGCCTTGCAACCGTAATTCACAAAATCCACCCAGGACTGTTGGGGCAGTTTTAGGCTGTCCCTGAACTTGAGCCTATAATTTTCTGGGGTCAGACCATACTTCCTGATAAGGGCTTTTTCATGGTGGGATACCTCATCCTGTCTTCCTTCTTCTCTAGAGCCAGTAGGATGCCCCTCCCCTCCCTAGGGATATGCCTCCACAGACTAGCCCCCCCAATATCCTCAGGGAACTTGTGTATCTGCAGGGCAATCGCATAGGCCTCAAATCACTTAAAAATGTTGTCTCCCACCACAAAGTCAGGCACTAGTTCCTTGGGTATGTGGACCCTTCTGTCTCCAGAGGGCACTGAAAAAACACTGCTACCTTCTGCCTGCCTGGCCTTGAGGTCCACCTCCGTAAGGCTCCTCTCATGAGCCAAATACTCCAAAGCAATTTTCTACTCCATGGCCAATTACTTTTGCTCTACCTCCATCTTTAACTTGACAAGCTCCAATTGTAGCTTCCTCTCCTCTTTCCTGTCCTCTAGTTCTTCTGGAGACAGGCCTCTAGATGAGACACTGCTCCCTGCCCGGGGTGGAATTTCCAATCCTGGAAGGATGTTGCCCCCCTTCTCTGCAGGCAGCAGTCCAAGACCCTCCTCTGGGTCCTGGTACAAATCATCCTTCTCATCCAGCTCCTCCTCCTCTGGGGTCTCATTTTTTGCAGCATGGGCTTCAGACCAGGCTGTCAGTTTCCTAGTGGCACTCTTTACAGGAGTACTTGCAGAAATCCTTCAGCTGGGCCACAGTGTAACCCTCATGTTTGACCAGCTCAAAATCCATGTTTGCAGATGCAGAACCTTTATTTAGAGACATGGTTTTAGGAAAAAGTAAAAATGCCAATCAGGAAGAAATGAAAAATTTAAAATGCCAATCAGAGAGAGTAGGGAAACAAATGCTAATGAGGATCAGAGACAATTGATTCATATTGGTCTTATATGTGGATGGTACTGTACACCAAACTACTATAAGGCCCTGCACAAACACAAGTCCTATCCTCACCAATGTAAGAAATTGGGTTTCCGGTTGGCAGTTATGCACCTTGTCCAAGCAGGAACCAAACTCCAAGTCAGGGTAAGTCAGATACACACCCTAAATTAACCTGTGCTCACCCTCTGGTAGCCTGGCAGAGCAGTCAGGCTTAACTTAAGAGCCAATACGTAAAGTATTTGTGCAACACTTATTACAGTAATACTGTGAAAACACCACACAAAAATAATCCACACCAGGTTAGAAAAATAGAGCTTAATTTAATGAACAAAATAAGACCAAAATAACAAAAATCCAATAGGTGCAAGCGGATTTATGAATTTTTAAACAATATCTTGAAATATAGTACTTAGAGACATAAAGTGCCAAACGGGGCTATCTGGTCGCGCTCGACCGGGTCAAATCTGAAAAGTCAAGCTGACTGCAATGGAGTGTGGGTTGGATACAGGAGCCACGTAGGGCAGGCTGCAAACAGTACCTTCATCAAAGAAGCCTTGACGTCAAGGAGCAAACCTCAAGGGGCTGTCAGATGTGATGTGTTGGATTGTAGGCGATGCGTCGGTTCCGAGTTGCCCAGCTGGGAGATGCGTTGTCATGGAATTCTCGGTGGTGAAGGCAATGCGTCGTCGTTGAGCCGTGCTGTCGGCACTGTGGTGTCCTCGAAGCGGTGATCCATTGGTGTCAGAGAGAATGCATCGGTTCCAACTGGCGCATAGTCAGCACTGCATGGATTTTGTAGAAAACAGCCAGAAAACCCACTTCCAAGGGCTCAGGACTGCATTGGCACCACTTGGCAGGACAGGACTCACAGTTGTCAGAGTCCAGAGCGATAGCAGGGTTGAATGGAGTCTTTGATGTCCCTGAGACTTCAGAACAGGAGGCAAGCCATCAAGAACTTGGAGTCACTTGGTTCTGGGGATGTAGAGATGCAGGTCCAGTACTTCTCTCTACCAGACAAGGAAGGCAGCAGGGCATGCACACTAGAGCAGAAGTCCACCAGAGTCCAGTAAATTGATAGTTTTTTCAGCTACACTGCAGTCCTTCTCGGAAGAGTGTCTTCAGGTCCAGAAGTGTACTGAGTTGATGGTGTCAGAGGTCCAGTACTTATATCCAGTTGTGCCTTTGAAGTGGGGGAGACTTCAAAGAGAGGCCTTCGAAGTGTACATGGTCTCTGCCTTTCCTGCCGACTCACTACATGGGGGTATGTAGCTCTTTGTGTGGGGATAGGCACAGCCCTATTTATGTGCAAGTGTCAGCTCCTCCCTCCCATCCGGCCCAGGATGACCCATCAGGATGTTAATGGTGCATGAGGATGTGAATGGCCTATCAGGCACACCTCAAATTCCTTTGTGTGTGATTGTCTAGAAGGCATGCTCAAAGCCCAGCTGTCACCCATCCCAGACGTGTATTCAGAGACCAGGAATGGTTAAAGTAAGAAAATGCCAACTTTCTAAAAGTGACATTTTCAGACTTACAATTTAAAATCCGACTTTAGCATAAGTTGTGATTTTAAATTGTGAGTACAGACACACCAAACTCGAAATATCTGTCTTTTCCCAATTGGAAATTACACTTATAAAATGTAATACGGTAATCTCAATGTTGATCTATAGGAGAGATAGGCCTAGCAGTAGTGAAAAAACAATTTAAGAGTTTTTCAGAACCTGGACATGTGGAACTTGATTTGCCAATGCTACCATGTTTTAAGGAAAGAGAACATGCACTTTAGCACTTGGGTAAAGTGCCTAGAATAAAAAGGCCAGCAAAAATGAAGTCCACAAAACAGAAGGTTAGAAGGCAAAAAGTCAAGGGAAACCACTCCAAAGATGCCAAGTCTTACAATGGGTATTTGAGGAGGGCTTCTTTATTCTTGTTGTTTGTGGGGCCACCTCACAAGGTCCAGTTCACTCTTCCATGATTTACTTATGGCTGCCTGTGGTGTCCTCCTGAAACTCTGTAAGGTAACAATGAACACATGATGCTGTATTCAAGGCTTTGGTAATTGAGCCTGGGCCGTTGCTGATGAAAGTCTGCTATTATTTGATCTTCAATAAATCACCTTAAATTACAAGAATTTACAGCGTGTTATTTGAACACAACAAATTTTGCAACAAGTGGGTCTTCAGTTACAGTATTGCAGAGTGTCTATGTTGTGAACTTAAGATCTTCAAGAACTGTGGTTACATGGTGGAGATCTTCCACTGCCCACATTGCTTTTTACACATTATTGTTTTTACTCATTCTGACGGTAAAATTTGGACTAACATCTTCAGCAAGGGCCATGAGGCAGAAAATGCTACTTTTGCATAAACACCATAAATGGTAGGCATCAGCATGTTACCAAAGAAGAAGCGTAAACAGCACGTGGAGCCACGTATAGGTGGCACTAAATCACAATATAAGTACATGCTACTGCTTAAACCCATGCAAAAAGCTCAATGTGTCCATAAGAAACAAAGGAAAATCATCATGCTGTTTAATGCACCTCGCGTTCCTGAAGATTTCCGCTTGGGTGCTTTTGGAGCAAGCTTGGTAGAGTAGTGTCTTAAGGTTCCTACTAATTCAGTAAGTCTGTACATTTGGACAACATAAGCGTCAAAACTATGGGGACTGAGTCCACTCATACCATCAGATTATATTGGCCCAATTCCTGCCTAGCTCACAGTATGCCATCTGGACCCCTAACCTCACAGGGTACTGGATAGTGCCTGCAACCTCAGAACATAACAACCCTAATTCCTGCAAGGGAATTGTGGAAACAGATCTACCCTTTCGTTGTAACCTCAGGCATGCCCAAAGGGAGATACAAGAAGTACACAAATTGGAATTTCAAACATTTATTGAACCAGTTGGGTTCCTGTGTAAAATACGTGTGCTGTGATGATTAGTAGAAGGAAACAGAGCATTGTAACCAGCATTACAAGAATGGTGAAAAAGATTATTAATTCAACCATTATAGTTGTTGCAGTGATTTTATGAATACATACAATTTTACTCCTACCTAGTTCTATCTAGCCTAAAGAACATAGGGTGAATGTGGTTCTGCCAGACACCTTGGAGTGGTCTAACTCCCCATTTACCTGTGTGTGTGTGTGTGTGTGTGTTTCATCTGGAAGCCAGCCTGGTGTATAACAGGTCTCTGTCCCTCTCAAGATAGTGATGAGGTTCAGCAGGGCTGGAAATCAGGCATGGGGCGACCACTACAATCTGTATAATTGGTTCTCTGCCTAGCATAGGCTTGGGCCAGTTTATATAATGAAAACTGGACCCATTCACACTGTGCCTGAGTTCAGATCTGGCTGTCATTGTTGATTCTACCAATTCAGAGCTTTCTCTGAACAAACAATATGCAATGGCAGTTTGCGCAGTGTACTTGGTCCTTGGACAAAATGTACGATGATGTGATAATGTGCCTGCGAAGAAATATATCTGTAAGCAAAAACACTTTCTAAGGACACTATCACTCTCAAGCACACCAGCAATATGTGCTAAAAGTCCTAGTCTAAAAAGATGGCAACTTTTAACGTGGACATGTAAAAAGGGGAACATTTGTCCACAGGCCCTATTAATCTCATGCCAGTAGGTGGATTAAGCCCAACCTGAGTTTGATACAGAGTATAATTAAGTCACAGTTCCCAAAAAACAAACAATAGTACATTTCTTTTCTTGAAAGATATAAGTATTATGCAAGGTTTCTAAAAAAATGTTGCTGATGTTACCAAAGGCTGCAGAGCATTTTTGAAAAAAAGGGGCTGCACTTACTGGGATAGAGCAATGTAAAGTTTATTTTGATGAGATCAGAAAACATTATTTGAGTGCTCTGGAATTGCACTAATTTGGAGCTGGACAGTTCAGTTGACTAATAATGGGTGCTAGCTCTTATGACCTGGGTGCAGTCTTAACACAGAAAGGTGGTGAGCATGAAGTTACTGAGGGTTCTGCATCAAGAATGTTGCAGCCAGTGGAGCGTAGGAACACTGCATGGACCAGCGTGCAAGTTACATTTAGGATGAAGGAGCAGATGTTTACAGTGTGAAGAAGATATGTCAGACATGCTTAAGAAGTGGAGAAGGCAAGGAGAGCACAGCGGTGAACAGGATTGGCAATGGTAATCTGAAGATTAACTACAAAAGGAGTTGGTGGCTTACCAGCATAAAGAAACAGTGGAGCACGCGTGTGAGGAGGCTCGCGGAAGCAGTTCAGCCATAGCCATGCTGGTGAAGGTCGCGTGACTTGCACTAGCAACAGGAGCTGTGGTGGGCATGACACACGTTCACGAGAAGGAAGCTGCAGAGCATTGGAGGAACTACATCACCAGACGAGGAATGCAGGCAGTGGTGTGAAGAGCGCATGCGGTGCATCGGATCAGCCATATTTAGTTGGACTGGTCCATAAGGAGTATTGTGACTGGAGTGTGCGAGACGTCAAGGGAGCGCACAGGGTAGGAGGACGAGAGTGCCTTGGAGGCTCACGGCAACCAAGGAGCTGGAAGGGCATACTTAATAAATTTTATTGTTGCATATTTATATTTAATAAAAGGGGCTACAGTTATAAAAAAAAATTAACATTAGCTAGGAACATAGGAAGTTTAAGGAATAGAGTTTATATTTACAAGTGAATGTGAGCATGTTAGAGTTATGATGGTAGTTTAGCGGGAAAAAAAACATTTGGAAGGAAGACTTATTTTAAGCTGTCATAACAGAGTGCAAAGAGTTAAAAAAAAAAAAAAAGTGTGCAGCACAAACATTTACATTGACCCCACCAATTCCATTCTTGCCAGTTCCTGGGGAACCAAGCATGAAGTGGCAAGAATAGAAAGATTATTTCTGTAATTGTATGGAGAGAATTAACAATGAGACATTAAGTGCAGAAACAAAGAAAGGTATTATGTTACATTCTTTGGGGCCAGAAGCGATAAGGCAATACAACCAAATGGTAAAGAAAATGAGGATGAAACAGATTTGTACGCCAATACGTTGGATGATTTAGAAAGATATTATGCACCTGATGGAGCAAGGACTCACAAATGAGACTTGCTCGGATGCAATCCTCTTAAAGTACTAATGTATTAAATTGTATTGTTTATACTAACTATTGCACACACGAATACAAATAGCAAGGAAGCTTGCTTATGTGTTTTTACTAACAAGTAACGCTTGTCTATTCTAAAATAGCCGCTAAAACGCGGGAACTTTACTGCGCATGTCTCAACCATATCACGTGGTGTGACGTCTTTCTTTGCTTGGTGGGAAAATTCTTGCTTCTGCGCAGTGTGATTTAAAATGGCTGCTATATGTTCTCACATGCTACAGCTTGCTCTTATGTTTTGTTTAAACTGTAATATTCTAACGCTATTAATGCGGGGATAAGTTTATAAGTAAATGGGAATAGAATAGACAGAGTGGGTTTTCAGTGAAACATTTTATTTGTGATTTTAATATTTTCTTCTTTGACTTTATTAGTTCGTAAATGTTGGGCCTGGGGTTGGTGAACTGAAAACTCGAATGACGTGGGTTCTGCGCATGCTCCTTGAAAGACTGCCCAGAGCGGAAAGGATGAAGTCAACCTGGACGTCGTCCAAGGCCACGACCTGATGGCCTATATTGTCATATTCATGAATGTCCTTATGAAATTGTAACAATGTACATGAAAAGGCACAAACTTTGTCATGAGACGGGTGGGAAATAAAGCAAATGTATTAAATTTTAGGGGCGGTATTCTAAAACAAAGAGCTTTAAGAAAGTGAATTAAATCAATATGGTGTGAGGATCAACCCCTGTCCCCGTCCAATCAGAAGTAGTGGCCCCATAAGTTAGCAACATTAAGGGGAGGTACATGGGCGTAGAAGGGTATAATAGATATAGAATTAGCAAATTAGTCATTCAAGCTTGACCAGGCAGATGCTGCTCAGCATTAGGAAGAACAGGACGAGCTGATCGATTGCAGACTGAACCGCTGTCCAGAGAGGTCCTAAGGTGGGGGCGGCGGAATCCATTAGAAGGAAGAAACGGGAGAATCGAGGAGAAGCGAAGTACCAGAGAGGGGAACGACGCAGGCGTCGTGGGTAGAGAGGTCACCGGTCCTGTTCTGATCCGGGAGGAGTCTTTTGCTCTTCATCCTTCCAGGGTCCTATCTTTCCAACTCCTTGGCCAAGGGGTTTGGTTCTCGCACTTAGGCAAATATAATGCAACCTTAGTTGCGCTGCTGTCTCTATCTTCTCTTTCCTAAGGGACCGTCATTAATCGATAAATCATTGTTGTGCTTCCTCCTTGAGATTTGATTCAAGTACTATGTGGCTTTGTATTTTACTCTGCTAAATCTTTAGATAAACATTTTAAAACTTCTTGACTTTGTGATTATTTAGAAATTATGAATTGTATGGAATGTCACTCATTTTAAATTTCCCAACTGGCAAAGGATTCATTGGTAAGTCATTACTCTTCAATCAGAAGGTAATTGGTAGCAGGGATTTGATAAAGAGTACCAACTGACCCATCAGCGGAAATTGCTAGCGTAGTATGAATGTATGGGCCCAAGTGAGTATTTTGTGTATGAATGCTTGTTGCTAGTAACCCGCTGGATCACACCAACAGTATATATTGCAGTAGATAGATATAAGTTTTACCATAGGAAGCAAGGAGAGTCGGAAACGATCGATGAATATGTCTCGGCTTTAAAGAAGATGGCAATTTCATGTAGATTGCAGTGTGTATCGGAGTCCCAGAGAGAGTCTGGAACGGAAGAACAACAGTGAGAGGAGAAGGATTGTGCCTTAATGGTGAAGGAGGTAGTTTTGGATGTAGAAAATGGAGGTAGAAACAAACTAAGATGTGAAGTAGATGTGGCAGGTATACCGGTGACATTGGTGGCTGACTCAGTATCGCCTTTCACCATTATTAATGTGGACATGTGGAAGGAAAAGATTGGAAAAGTGATTGGTGAAGACTTGAGGAAGTCTGATATCAGACCTGAGAGCTTCACAGGAGAAGTGATACCTATGGTGGGGTTTGCCGGGATATTTTGTTCAAGTTCAAAGGTTGCAAGGAACAAGGGAGAATGTATGTAGCAGAGTATGGGCCGTGCGTTCTAGGTTGGAGGGATCAGAGAAGTTTGGACAGCATTTTAAACCCCAACAGTGAAGAGCAGGAACTAGTGATGAAAGATGGGAACCTTATGGGTGAAAGGGTACGCAAGGAATTTGGTGATGTATTTTCTGGGATGATTGGATTAATGAAAGGATTTAAAAATATGATTATACTTAAAGAAAATGCTGTACCATTGAGTTACAAAGTGAGGAATGTTCCATTTGTAGTGAGGAATGAAATGGAGAAGGAATTGTACAGATTGGAAAAGGCAGGATTAATAGAACGCATAGAGTCATCAGAGTGCATGTTTCCAGTGGTCGTGTCCAGGAAGTACAACTGCAAGATCAGACTACGTGCGGAGTTGAGAGGTGTGAATCGTCAAATACAAGTGGATACGTTTTCTTTACCCAAAATAAGTGAATTGTTGGCCAAGACAAAAAACATGAAATGGTTTTCAAAGGTAGATTTATCATCGGCTTATCACCAGGTTCCACTACATGAGCAAAGTAGAAGGATAACAGCATTCTTCACACCGTATGGATGTTTCCAATATGTGAGGATGCCATTTTGTTTGGCATCCGCAGCCTCCGTTTTTCCGAGGTTGATGGGGGATGTTTTAAGAAACATCGAAGGGGTTCTGTATTGTCAGGACGATCTATTAATCATTGGTAAGAACAGAAGGGAACATGATGAGAGGTTGAAGGAAGTTTTGAAGATGTTGAGAAAAAAGGGCTGACGGCAGAGTTTTTGAAGTGCTTCTTTGCGCAAAGTCAAGTAACATATTTAGGCCATTTCATTGGGAAAGATGGTATTTCACAGAAAAAAGAGGTACTGGAAGTGCTAAGGGAGGCCCTGGAACCAGGAAATAAAGAGGAACTGCGCTCGTTCCTTGGACTTGCGGAGTTCCCTCAAAATTTGTAAACAATTTTGCAGAAAAATCTTACGACTTAAGACAATTATTGAAGATGCAGAGCAAGTTTGAGTGGGGCGAAAATTGTGTGCAAGCTTTCAAAAACATAATGGAAGAAATTTGTAAAGCAGCACCCATTCAAGGATTTGATTCAGAGTTACATAGCATACTTACCATGGATGCCAGTGGGAAGGGTTTGGGTGCAGTGCTCACGCAAAAAGAGGAAGGTGGAAGAGAGGTGGTGATTGGGTTCGCATCCAGAAGCTTGACTCACACAAAAGTGTATTCTGTTATAGAGAGGGAGACATTTGCTTGTGTGTGGGGTCTGGAACATTTTTGGGCATTTCTGTGGGGCACGGAGTTTAAAGCTAGAACAGACCACAAACCCTTGGTTAATTTGCTAACCACAGAAGAGTTCGTGAAAGCTTCAGCAAGAATTGCAAGCCTCTCAATGCGATTGCAAGATTTTAATTATCAAATCAAATATGTGCCAGGTGTACAGAACAGAATCGCAGATTGTTTAAGTCGTATGCCATTGCCTATCAGAGAAGTGCCAACGAGTGTATGGGATGAGTACCAGGTTGTACTGGTGGATGAGGATAGTATGGACTCCATAGTGAAAGAGGAGTGGAAAGTTGCCTATGAAAAAGATGATTTACTTGAAAGTGTAAAGCAGTGCATCATAGGAAGTTGGGACTTGAAGAAAAATGAACAAATGGAGGTGAGAAGTTTTTGGGAGGTAAGGAATGAGCTTGGATTGGAGTCAGGTTTTATTGTGAGAGGAGGGAAAATTGTCCCACTGTACAGTCTTAGAGAGAAGGTGTTGGACTTAATGTCATGAAGGTCATTTTTGAATTGTGAGAACGAAGAGGAGGGACAAATCTAGGTATTGGTGGCCGGGAGTGGACTTGGATGTTGAGAGAAAAGTGAGGGAGTGTGAACAGTGTATTAACTCGGACAGGATTTGACCTACTATGAGACCACCCTTGATCTCAAAAATGGTGTGGGACGTGTTGGCTGTTTATTTTATGGCCCCTGTACAGACTTTAGAGGGTGATAATAGGTTCATCATTGTGTTGGTTAATTATTTTAGCAAATGGGTGGAGTTGGACATTGTACATAAAGCAGATGCAGATGCTGTGGTGGAGTTTTTGGAAGCAGTATTCTTAAGGGAAGGGCTTCTGCTGAGGCTTATAAGTGATAATGGGGTGCATTTTACAGCTTCTAAAGTTGAGAAGTTTTAAAAAAGGAATGGAGTGATGCATGTAAATGCCTCTGTGTACCACCCAGCAGGGAATGGAGCAGTGGAGTGATTCAATCGAGTGATCAAAGGTACCATCCAGACAGCCTGTGAAAATAAAAAAAAGTGGGAAGTGGAGTTAAAGTAAATGTTATGGACATACAGGTTGACACCTTCCCTTACAGAATACAGCCCTTTTGTGCTGATGCGGAGTAGGGAGCCATTCACCAAAGACAATATGGGGTGGATGGATAGTGCTAGACGTGTTGAGTGGTCACCGAAAGTAGTAAAGGAGAACATTATTAAAACACAGGATACATATAGAATGTATTTTGATTTAAAGAGAGCAACTAAGGAGGAGATGTTGTGGGAAGGAGATTGGGTGAAGGTGAAGAACGCGGGGAGAGTGCCAAAAGGACAAAGTGTGTTTATGGAACCTATGAGGGTGAAAGAATGTTAAAACATTTCTGCAAGGTTGAGCGACAATCATGTATGGCACATGAGTTGTTTGGCCAAATGTAAAGCTGTGGAAAATAGAAAAGGAGGAGATGT
Organism: Calotriton arnoldi; assembly: GCA_963921515.1. Classification (NCBI taxonomy): domain Eukaryota; kingdom Metazoa; phylum Chordata; class Amphibia; order Caudata; family Salamandridae; genus Calotriton; species Calotriton arnoldi. The sequence goes on from CAWUFW010002513.1 coordinate 383,143, forward strand.
TGCTGATGACACCACACAGGGTGATTGGTTGTGGGAAGATGAGGTGGAAAGGGAGCAAGGAGATGTGCGGAGTGAATTTGAGTCTATGGAAGAAGCAGAGGAGACTCAAGGAAGTGAAGAGGTTGGCTCAATGAAAATGGGCCGTTTGGGAAGGATCATCCACACTCATACAAGGCTCAGGGATTTGTATTAAACTGAGTAAAGTCTTATTTATTTATGTACTGTAGCCTATGTTGTTTACTGGATTCATTTAAAAAAAATGTATTTGTATATATGTTGGAAAATTGTTAATTTGTGTAAATTGAATTATTAGATCAATTGATAGTTGTCTTATTTAGCATATGCAGAAGGGGGATGTGTGGTGTTGCTGTGCAGGGTTTGGAACGTGCAGCATACCTTTGTGAGGTAAGATGGAATGGGATCAGAAGGTTTGGGGGTAGAGTTGGTGTCGGTCGTCAGGGATGTGTTGGATGCTCTCTTGATGCTGTCCTTCCGCAACACATTGTTGCAATTAAAGAAGGTTGAACTCAGGATTATATGTGTCTATTTGTGTGTTGATGGCTTGCGTGTTGAGTATAGCAAGGTTTAAGGTGTATTTGTGGGGCAGACCATTCATGTTGAAAATGTATTATTAACCTCTTGTTGATATCTTGACAGGGGTCTAGATTAAAACATCTTCCGCAAGGTTGGCCACCTGTCTGCAAAGTAAATATAATTCAATTTTTTAAGTGCCAGTAGAAAGAACCACAAAACTGATTGAAGGTTGCCGGTGGAGTTAAGGGACAAAGTAGAGGCCATTTAGGAGTGTAAATTGGAAGAATGGATTGTTGCCAGTATTGGTGATGAAGTTATATGGGTGGGGAAAATTATTTGCAGTCATGAAATGGAATGAAATGGAAATTTACTCAGTGTGGAACGCTATCTGTTACAGAGGGATGGCTGTAAGAGAAGACGCATGTAAAATTACAACAATTCTGGAAGGTTGCGGATCAGTAATCTTTAGAAGAGGACATATTGGTTCATAGAGACAAGTTGATTCTGCCTTCTGTTTCAGGGAGAAATCACTCACAGTGGTTGCCTAGAAATGAATATGAACAAAAGGAATGCAAGAAACGAATACTGGTGCCCTGGTCTTGATGGCAATGTAAAAAGGTCGGTAAAAGGATGTGTGAGTTGTAATAATGAGAAGCGCTTAGTTCCAGATATACCCATGGAGTGTTTGGTGACTAGCATATCAGAGATTCAGCGTGTAGTTCTTGGGGACCAGTTTATGCTCTTCCTGTACAGATGAGATATTTCATTGTGGTGATTAATCACTTGTCAAGATGGGGGAAGGACGGGGGGATCATATGGGTATCAGAGCCCACAGAAAATGCCAGACATATTTGCAATGAAAATATTTCCAGAGGAAATACCTACAGATAACGGTGTGCAGTTGGTTTTGCCAGACATGAAATGTTTCTTAAAGAGGTGTGGTACAAGGTAAATTAGTATGGCGCTGTACCATGGTCAAATTAAAGTTTTAGCACAGTGTTAGTTAAACGCACCCAGAGTGTGTACAGTCATAAGGTGGATTTGGTAAAGATCGTAAAAGATCTAATTTGGTCATATAGAACTTCTCCACATATAGCTACTGGGAGCTCACCATTCAAATTCATGACAGGCAGGAAGGTGGTCTCAGAAATCTGTCCATTCTGGGTGATAAAAAGGTGAAAGTTGCCAATCCTATGTGGAAAAAGGCTAAAATAAACTCTTGCTGTGGCAAAAGAATCACAGCAATTCAAATTACTCACCTGCATGCAACATTTGCAGAGTTCCCAGTATGTAGGAGATACTTGTCCCACAATTCCCTGCACTGGCTCAATTGAGCTGAGATACATCAGGAAAACACAAGATGGCCACTGCGGACAACGTGGCATCACAGAACTGAGGAAGTTTGTTGCGTGGGTGAGAGTTCGCAGAGGAGAGAGGCAGCTTGGTCCAGCAGGGCAAACCAGATAAGGGGAAATCCTTACAGAAAGTTGCTTTTGCATGAACCTTTCTTCCTCATATTTTTACTTTTTTCCGTTAAAGTTTTGAGAATGTAGTTTGTAGTAGAGTTTGTTTTTTTGTTTCGGGGTTTCTTTGGTGTATTTTACTGTATAGTCAATTTTTGTTTGTGGGCAGTTGCATCGTCCTCATGGAACTCTGTTATATAACATTGATCACACGAGAAGGAGACATTTCAAGGCTTTTCAGTTGGACCTGGCCCCCTGCTGAGAAAACTTTGCTGTTACTTGTTCTTCAATAGGTGTTTTCCTTCTTCCTTTCTAGTTCCTCCTTATCTTTGATCCCCCCCAGCTCACCCTCATTAGCACCTAGGGTCCAGATCCCTCCTGCTGCCCTACAAATGATTTTCTTAAAGCGGAAACAATAATTAGGGCTTTAAATTAATAGGTAGGTACAGGAACATTGACGCTTCCGTTAGACGGTGTCCTGAAAGAAATACTAGCTGGTAATTTAGATGACCATTCACATTCCTTGGGGTGGGTGTGATGAAAGTTCTCCTCCAAAGCCAAGTCAGATTCCATTATACATCCAGAGGAATCTGATCCCTCATTTCCCCCTGTGCTACCATTATACATAATATATACAAAACATATGGTTAGATATCTTCAGTGTTTGACACTGACTCAGAAGCAAGATTTATGCTCTCTCTTAAAATGTATTGCTACCTAAATATGATGCCTTGGAATCTTGTCCCATTTGGGATTTAATATCTGTTGAGCTGAACAAATACTGGTGCAGACATAAAGGGTAGTCAAACAGGACGTAACTTTTATTGTAACTATTTACCCGAGACCATCGCTTTGCTGTTATAGAGCAGAATGATAACATGGTATTTCATAAGAATGCCTGGGTAGCATTCTCTCGGCTTCTTGGCTTCTTCGTTGAGTTTACAGAGAGAAAAGTCCCACCCCTTTACTTTCACTCTGTGATTGGCTCAGCATGGGCATCTGGGCTACTTGTCACTGATAAGCGCCAAAGGTCCCTAGTGTGAAGATACTACAATATTGGGGATAAAATAAGTAGAATAATCTTGCTTTGATAACGGCAATACATACAAGATTTATTGAATGCTTACAACATTGAAATTATTAAGGAACCTGTGAAAATCCTAAGCACGCATTTTAGATAACAATTTAATAGAAGGAGACATTGAAGTTGACGGAATCAACTTTGTCCATCCTTTAATGAAAAGTGGTATTGTTGGAAGTTGTGGGACATCATAAGGATCATACCCCTTTGCACATTTGTTGACTCATGCCTCTTGAATATTTGTTTGCTGTCACTCAACCTGGGATGTGATCAAAGAAAGGAAAACAATCTTGTGTTTGTCATTTGCAATCTATTGGAACTTTCTAATACATTGTAGGATGATATGAGGGTCATTCTCTTATGTGGGTTCTAGATATGGGCCTGGTGAGCTAAATACCTATATTTAATGTGACCAGACCTTCAAACATTTAGCTGCCTTTCAAATAGACACCAACAGCATATTCAGTCTAATGCACATGTGGATTTATTTTAAATTTGAATCTCTCCTCCATCAATAAGTCCCCTAAAACAATAGAGAGACACCCTCTTGTGTGACTGAACAACTGGATTTCAGTATTCATAACTGTGTAGAGTGACCTACGCTCTGCAGCCAGGCTTTTTCCATGAGTGAGCCGGTATCCTTTGAATGCTCATGATCCCTCAGTTGCTTCCCATAGAAGTTGGGGTATATTCAAACTAGCCTGTATGCTGCAGAAATCTTTTCTCTGAGGGGTCCAAGCTACTAGGATCAAATAACAGCTCTGCAAGTCATTGACCTCTTCAGAGCATTGGCACACTTCTCCTGGAATGGTCAATCTACAAAAAGCAAAGAACTCTAACACAATCACTCCCCAAATCTATATTTATATTCATTAGAAATTGGGTCTCTAGTTGGCAAAGATATGTACCCTGTCCAAGTAGGGACCACAATTCTAATCAGGGAAGCTAGATACACACTGAAAGATGACCTATACCCACCCACTGGTAGCTTGGCACAGAGCAGTCAGGCTTATCTAAAGAGGCAATGTGTAAAGTATTTGTGCAACAAACACACACAGTAACACAATGAAAACATTGCACAAATACTCCACACAGGTTTAAAAAAGTATAGAATAATTTTATGAGTAAAACAATACCCAAATGACAAACATCCAATAAGTAGAACCTAAGTTATGAATTTTTAAAGAATAAACCAAAAATTGTGCTTAGAAGTCAATAGTGCTAAGGGGTTACTTAAGGTCGTGCTAGACCGGGGTAAATCCAAAGTACAGGCTGACCACGACGGAGGGCAGGCTGGCTACAAGACTCAAACAGGTCCAGCTGACCAAGTTCCTTGAATGGAGCATGAGTCAATGTCGAAGACTCCCTGCGAGGAGGCGCCCCGTCGTCATCGATACCGTGGATGGAGGCGAAGCTTCGACGCCAATCCACACAGTCAATGAAAGCTTCAGCATCGAACCCATTTATGATGCAGGCTCTGCGTCGATGCCGAGCCGCATAGTCCGTTGTGGCGATGTCCTTAATCGGCTCTTGCGTCAAAGCTCAATGAGTTGGTTCTGATTGGTGCAAAGTCACCCCTGCATCGACGTTGTTGCTAAAAACAGCCTCAAAACCCACTTCTAAGGCCCAGGACAGGATTGGCACTTCAGGCTAGGGAGGACTCACAGATAGCAGAGTCCAGCAGCAGCAGAGTTTGTAAGAAGCCTTTGATGACCCTGAGACTTCAGAAAAAGAAGGCGCAAGCCCTTGGAGTCATTCTGGGTTCAAGTGAGATGGGTCCAGTCCTTGTACTCAGCAGGCATGCTCAGCACAGGTGTGAAGCAGTTCCTTAAGAACAGTCAGACTAGCAGAGTGGCAATCCTTGTAGCACAGTAGTCTTTACTCCTGGCAGATTTCTTCACAGGTCCAGTAGTGTACTGTCTTGGTAGGGTCAGAGCCCCAGTACCTATACCCTAATATGCCTTTGAAGTGGGGGTGACTTCAAAGCAAAGTGCACTGGTCCCCATTCATTGCAGCCCTCTCTGACAGGCAATCTGTGGGAGGTAATCAGGCCTTTGTATGGGACACAGGACACTGCCCATTCAGATGTCAGCTCCCTCTCCCTCTTCCTGCCCAGGAAGAGCTATCGGAATGTAGATGAATGCAGATGAGTTATCTGTCACACCCACCCTTCCTGTATTTGTGGCTATCTAGAGGGAATGCACAAAGTGTATCTGTCACCCACCCCAGATGTGTATTGGAGACAGGCAGCAAGGCACGCAGAGCAGTAAGTGTAGAGAAATGTCTACTTTCTAAAAGTGCCATTTCTAACATAGTATTGTTAAATCCAACTTTACCACTAAGTAGGATTTATCATTACCATTCCAAAGATATGAAACATGATGCAACTCAGGTGCGCAACGCCCATTGGGCTGAAAGGGCTTCAGCCCCTCCCCCCCATCGTGTGTGGCAGCCCGGGCTGTGACAGCTTCCCGGGCACACACACAGGTGTACCCGAGCACTTCACAGGTCTTTAAAAGACCATTTACTTGCTAATGAGGCTTTGTTGTTTTTTCACCCCTTCTTAGAGCCCCTGCATCTCCACTCTATCGCTGGAAGAATTAGCCCCCCCCCCGAACATTTTAGTAGCCCCCCCCGAAATGTGGCTGTAGTTGCGCCTCTGATGCAACTACTCCTTTCTAATCAGGAATTACAGCGTTAAAGTGTATTGAGGAATTCCCAATGCTAGCCTATGAGAGGAGTAGGCTTCACAGTAGTGAAAAACGAATTTAGCTGTTTATCACTACCAGGACATGTAAACCTTAAAAGTGCATGTCCTACACAGCACCCTGCCCTTAGGGCTACCTAGGGTCTACCTTAGGGGTGACTTCTGTGCAATAAAAGGGAGATTAAGGTTTGGCAAGTGATTCTAAAAATGCCAAGCTGAAGTGGCAGTAAACTGTACACACAGGCCTTGCAATGGCAGGCCTGAGACAGGTTTGCAAAGCTACTGGTGTGGGTGATACAACCCGTGCTGCAGGCCCACTAGTAGCATTTAGATTACAGGCCGTGGGTATATGTTATACAACTTTACAAGGATATCATAAGTACACTAAATTTGCCAATCAGGTATACACCAGTGTCACCATGTTAAGGAGAGAAGCAGATGCACTTTAGCACAGGACAGCAGTGGTAAAGTGCTCACAATCCTAAAACCAACAAAAAGACACAGCAAAAAAGTGGAGGTAAGCAGGCAAAATGTTGGAGGAAGACCAGCCTAAGGATGACAGGTGTAACACAATTCCTACAGGGATCCTGGCTGATCCTTCATACAAAGGGTAGAAATATCTGAAATGCCTTTTATTTCAGCACCACTTCCAAATGTGACTTATCTGATTTCTGAGCTCTCAGATTGTTCGTCCAACATTGAATCCAAGATGTGTTTTGTATAGGATAAATATGGATATATTCTATTGCTAGAACCATCTAGTATGTTGTTTTCATTTCTTGACCTTTTATAAGTTTGTGGTTCATTATTTGAACTGTACCTTTCGTGGATGGTACTGGTATTGCTTGAATGAAGAGATTTTCTGGTCATGATATCGTCTCTCTGGAAGGCTGTAGTGAGTTTTTCATTTCTGCAACTGCAGGTGGCTGGGGATTGTAGACACCCTGAACTTTCCTTGATTGTAACCATCCAATGCCAAGACATGGTCACTCACCTGCAGGTCAGTGATGGGAAGCTCTCATTTTACATTTGTTTTAGGTCATTTTTTGGTATAGAGATAAGCACAGCTTTCTGGAAAAGTAGCTTAACCCACTGAGATATCATCAGTGCACTTGCCCAACATATGTTTCATGCCAGTTCCTTCAATTAAACTAGTAGCAATCCACAGATTGGTGCTGCCATTGGGAGGACTTCATGCAGTGGCGAGTACAGCAGTCAGATCAAAAGGCTCCTTCTCCCCGGCACAATTATTCTCATAGGTATGGCTTACTGAGGCACTCACCACAGGTGGTTGTTTGCTTTGCTAGTTGGAAAATCCTGTCGACGTTTTTTTCCTAGCAACTTACATAGTTGTATTGTATTTGCCTTGGTACAATTTTCTGTTGCCTTCTATTGACCAACGTGTCAAAACATCTAGGGGTTTCTGCTGTTTTTTCCATTTAGTGTCATATCTTTGACAGGAGCCGAGTACAATGCAGTTATTACTGTGACTAAGCGTTCAATATGACTAAGCATTGCCAAAGCAGATAGGCCTGGTTTGTGTTCTCGGATACAAGCCAGAATTATTGCCTAGGACATTGCTTGTTTAAGAAAGAGAGCTCTATTGGCTTTGCCAATATTTGCCTTTGAAGTGATTAATTGCACTCTTACTTGCAAACACTCAACATTTTACAGGTGTAGCTTGTTAATGTGATTGTATTCTGATATGTGTAGTCCTGGAAATTGCATTTTTGTTTTTGATCACAGTCCCTGGACAATCTGTATGAGCAATTACGTTTCACAGCCATTATTGATCATCATAGTCTGTTTGGCACCCTAGTGACTCTGGACTCTGAGGAAATCTTTCTCAGTAGGACAGTTCTGCCTTTGGGCTTGTAAGAAAAGTTTCTGTATTTCTATGCATTGTTAGACCTGGCATCATTGGCGCGGGTCTCCCTTCCTCTTTTCGCTTCCTATCTTTTATGTTGGCTGGATTTAGATGCTCTGGGCTCTGTGCCACTGCCAATCAGTGCCACAGCGCGAATGCTCCCGGTGTAAAGATGACTGTATGAATTGGGATAACCATAATTGGCTCGTTTGGTTTACCTGTCAGTCCCTAGTATAAGTGCACTGTGTGTGCCCAGGGCTGGTAGACCAAATACTGCTGGTGGGCCTGCAGCGCTGATTTGCGCTACCCACCGAAGCAGCTTTTAAAGTATGTTTGTGTAGCATGTTCTAATAACGAGTTACCCTCCATTTCACTGTTTACTATTGTGAGGCTATCCGTTCTCATAGGCCAGAATGTACAGGCTGAGTATTACATTCCATAATCCTACCTGCCCCCAGGAACCTGATAGGAAATTCGAATTTGATATGTTTAAGTTCAGGACATTGAGATACATCTTTTAGTAAGGATCATTTGCATAGCCCGTGTTCGAAAATGCCTCTTCTAGAAACGAGGTATTTTCTTGCCTAAGCTTTCCTGTAGGCTTTGCTAGTGTGTGTATTGGCTGTCTGGTTTTGGAGCAGCAGGGCCAGCTGGGTCAGACCTGGCTGGAGAGAGAGATCGGCATTTAGAGTATGGGGAGGGGTGACTCTTTGATCTGAGCAGGGCCGTGCATGGCAAGGTGAATGATGGCTCCACCTCCCACTGGGCGTCTGATAGCAGACCCCCTGATTCTCAAAGGGCAGGATGTTGCCTCGTAAAGCAAGTGCTCCCCGACCCCACCAAACTGGTTCTGGCTGGATTCAGTGATTTGTGACTTTAGAGAACAAAGACTTTTTAGGTATGAAACGCTGCGCTGAAACCTTTTTCAAGTGTGTTCCTTCTGGATGTCAAGACGAAACTCTGTCCGAGTGAACAGAGGAAAGGACTTTGAAACTTTCACCAAGCTTGCTGAAGAAACTACCCGAGGGCCTGAATTGAGAGCGCCTCCTGCTGAAGTCTCAGGGACATTAGACTTCACCCCGTCAGACGTCTGAATTCCTGTGCGAGGGATTCTACTTGCAGGTGAGGCCTCCGTTGAGTAATCCGGAGCCTCTAGTTCTACTGTGAGGAACGCGGACTGGTAACCCTTGTTAACTCTGTGTGGGCCGCCGCAGCCAAGAGAGAGCTGCCGCCACTGAGAGCCCGCCTTATTTTGAACCTTCGGAACCTTCGCTGAATCTGTGTGGGCCGCCGCAGTTAAGAGAGAGCTGTAGCCGCTGAGTGCCCGCCATTGTGCCAGCCTGGTCGAGATCATCCTTTGTCCTGTGGGCCGCCGCAGCTAAGAGAGAGCTGCTGCCGCTGAGTGCCCGCACCTTTGCCACTTTGCATCATCGTGATTTGTCCTGTGGGCCGCCGCAGCTAAGAGAGCTGCTGCCGCTGAGTGCCCGCACCATTGCCAACTTTGCATCATCGTGATTTGTCCTGTGGGCTGCCGCAGCTAAGAAAGAGCTGCTGCCGCTGATTGCCCGCACCTTTGCCAACTTTACATCATCGTGATTTGTCCTGTGGGCCGCCGCAGCTAGAGAGAGCTGCTGCCGCTGAGTGCCCGCACCGTTGCCACTTTGCATCATCGTGATTTGTCCTGTGGGCCGCCGCAGCTAAGAGAGAGCTGCTGCCGCTGAGTGCCCGGACCTTTGCCAACTTTGCATCATCGTGATTCGTCCTGTGGGCCGCTGCAGCTAAGAGAGAGCTGCTGCCGCTGAGTGCCCGCATCTTGGCCAACTTTGCCTCATCGTGATTCGTCCTGTGGGCCGCCGCAGCTAAGAGAGAGCTGCTGCCGCTGAGTGCCCGCACCTTTGCCACTTTGCATCATCGTGATTTGTCCTGTGGGCCGCCGCAGCTAAGAGAGCTGCTGCCGCTGAGTGCCCGCACCATTGCCAACTTTGCATCATCGTGATTTGTCCTGTGGGCTGCCGCAGCTAAGAAAGAGCTGCTGCCGCTGATTGCCCGCACCTTTGCCAACTTTACATCATCGTGATTTGTCCTGTGGGCCGCAGCAGCTAAGAGAGAGCTGCTGCCGCTGAGTGCCCGCACCGTTGCCACTTTGCATCATCGTGATTTGTCCTGTGGGCCGCCGCAGCTACGAGAGAGCTGCTGCCGCTTAGTGCCCGCACCTTTGCCAACTTTGCATCATCGTGATTTGTCCTGTGGGCCGCCGCAGCTAAGAGAGAGCTGCTGCCGCTGAGTGCCCGCACCTTTGCCAACATTGCATCATCGTGAGTCGTCCTGTGGGCCGCCGCAGCTAAGAGAGAGCTGCTGCCGCTGTGAGCCCACCACGGAGATGCACAACGAGAGTCATCGCCCCCACCAGCCCGGGCCGCCGCTGAGAGCCCACCTGTCCCCGAGTGCCCGAATCATTGTGAGTGCACGTTGCGGACCACTGCAGTCAAGAGTTGTGGTCGCTGGGAGTCCGCCTGTCACCGTCTCCGCTTCTTCGAGAAGCTGCGTGCTGTGTCCCCGTCCAACGGCAGGTATCTGGTGCGCAACGGGTCGCGTAGACCCAGGCCTTGAACTCAGTCAGTGCCATGTTCTGGTGAATACGTTATTGCCTTTTTAAGTCCCTACTGATTTACGTGCATTGTGGCTGGTTAAAACACTTTGAGAGTCGTGTTAAACCTTAGATAAAGATACTACTTTTCTATACCTACTTGAGTTGTGTCCTTTTGTGGTGTCGTTACTGCCTTATTGTGCATGGTCATAAATGCTTCACACACTGCCTCTGAGGTAGGCCTAACTGCTCATGCTACGTTACCACAGGGTTGAGCAGGGGTTATCAAAGGGGGTAGCCCACTTGCCCTGACTTAGGAAGAAGGGTCCCTATTTGGACATTGGCGCCAGCCAGTGACCCCCATTTCTAACATTGGCGGTCAGCGGTGAGGATCAGGACTTGCATTTATGATCCACGTACAATAACTGGTAGACTTCACTAGTGAGTGCAGACCAAAGTGCAGCCACGCACAAGTTTTTTGTCCCTCTTCGAATTTTTTTTTGGTTTTTTTGTTTGGTTGGTTGTTCTAGTATTGAATTGTTGATCGCAGCCATGAGTACTGCTAATATGGGAAGCTCAACATCCAATGCTTCGGAGGATCTCACCTTTGAGGAGGAAAGATTAGATACCTATACTGCCAGACAGCTGAAGTCATTTTGTAAGCAATTTGCAGTCCCCGTGATAGGTCTCTCTAGGAAGGAGGAGTACCAGAAGGCGCTGAAGGCCTGGTGGGAAGCGAGAGAGTCCGCTGGGGATGAGGAAGAGAATGCTGGAGGGCAGCAGGATGATGCAGTAGAGGGGGGGGGAGATAGCACACCCTCCAATCCAGGTACTAGTGTATCCCAAAGGAGCCTGACCCCAGAAGAGCTGGAGGACAGGGAGAGAGATAGGAGGCATAGTTTGGAGATGGCTAAATTGGAAGGTCAGAAGGACCTTGAGAGTAAGAATTTAGACATTGAGAAGGATCGATTGTCAATTGAACTTGAGAAAATGAGAATGGAGCATGAGAGAATGTTGAGGGAGATAGAGATCAGGGCGAGGAGTGTCCCGGTCTCCCCCTCTGGTGGCAGCATACCTTTAGTAACTCCTGAGAGTAGAGTTTATATTCCTAAGGATGTCATTAAGGATTTTCACAAGAGTGAGGATATTGGGCAATGGTTTGCCGCATATGAGATACCAATGGTGTCCCACCGGGTCCCTGAGAAGGATTGGGGAGCGGGATTGTGGGGACGCTTTGTGAGTGATGGTAGGGATACCCTGTTGGACCTGCCTGAGGAGAGCAGGATGGTGTATGCCCATATGAAAGAAGCTTTGATGACCCGTTATGGTTTGACCCCAGAAATGTACAGGAAGAGGTTTAGAACCTGTAAGAAGTTAGAGGGTACCACGTGGGTTGAATATGTGTCTTTTTTCTGCAGATCAATGGATCGCTGGGTAAAGGGTAGCAAAGGGAAACTTTTGAGCAATTGTATGATTTGTTTGCGTGGGAGCATTTTTCTAGTAACTGTTTTCCAGAGCTACGCCAGCACCTGATTGATAGCAAGCTGACTAACCCTAGGAAGCTTGCTGAGGAGGCGGACCGCTGGGTGAGCACCCGGGTCCGCAAAGGTTTTGTGGGAGACTTCGCCAGAGGTGGGCAGGGTCCCCAGCAGAGAAGTGGGGGGGACAAGGGTATGCCGAGGCAGTTCCAGAGAGGGCCCCAAAGTAATTCTCAGCCTTCCCCTGAGAAGAAGCCAGTGTCCCCGACAGGTAGATCTGTTCAGAGGGGGCCACTCACTTGTTTCAGGTGTGGTCAAGTGGGCCACCGGTATTATGATCCCCAGTGTCCCCAGAGGGACCCCAATGCATCCCCTCAGGGACCCCAATGCATCCCCTCGTGCACCACCCCGTCAGATTGCCAGTGTAGCCCTGGGGGGGGAGGAGGTAGAGGTCCAAGGTGGGTGGGATCCCGTAGAGTTAACCCTTGTCTCGCTAGGAGACTTTGAGAAGGTCCCTAACCCCACACTGCCTAATAACACTAAGAAGTACCGGCATTGGGTGACCATCAATGGCCATAGGGTGGAGGCTCTCAGGGACACCGGAGCTAGTGTGACTGCTGTCAGCTCCCGGTTGGTGTCCAAAGAGCAGGTTGTCCCCCATGCATTCTGCCCCGTAGTGTCAGCAGACAACTCAGAGAGCCAGTGTGAAGTGGCTCAGGTTCCCTTCGAGTGGGGGGGGTCTCAGGAACTCTTCAAGTGGCTGTGAGGCCCGCCATGCCTGTAGACTGTCTGTTGGGCAATGATCTAGAGAACTCCCCGTGGGCTACGGTGGAGAGAAAGTCTCATTTGGAAATGTTGGGTCTGCCTGAGTGAGCGTGTGCGACCACTCGGTCCATGACTGCTCAGAAGGGTGTTCAGGAGGGTCTCGAGCCTGAAAGTATGGCCCAGGCCCCTGCCTTAAAGAGAAGGGGTAGGGGGCGCGGGAAACCGGCCCCGCAGTTCCCACGGTCCCGGAGGGAGCAGACCTTGAGGGGGATGCCCTGGAACCTACAGGGGAACAAGTGGCTGAACTGGGGGACCTACCGGAGCTGACGCATTGGCAGCAGGAAGGGGGGCCCTCCAGGGAGGAATTTTGCGAGCAACGGAGAACCTGCCCTTCTCTTGAGGGGGTGCGGCGACAGGCCGCCGCCCAGGCCCCAGGTGATCAGACAGGGTCACATCGGATCTATTGGGAGAATGACCTCCTTTACAGCGAGCCTAAGGTTGCGGAGCCTGGGTCAGCCCGTGTGCTGGTGGTACCCCAGCGCTTCAGGACCTTCCTACTGGGGTTGGCTCATGATGTGCCACTGGCCGGACATCTGGGGAAGACCAAGACCTTTGAGAGGCTGGTCACCCACTTCTATTGGCCCCAGATGCGCAGGAGCTCAGATGCTCACTGCAGGACGTGTGAGACTTGCCAGGCGAGTGGGGGGAAGATTAAGGCCCCACTACAGCCCTTTCCCGTTGTGAGTACCCCATTCGAGAGAGTGGGCATTGATATTGTGGGGCCTCTGGATCCCAAGACAGCCATGGGCAACAGGTTCATCCTGGTCTTGGTGGACCATGCCACCAGGTACCCTGAGGCCATCCCGCTCAGGACAGTGACGGCCCTCGTGGTGGGACGGGCACTGATGGGGATTTTCTCCCATGTGGGATTCCCCAGAGAGGTGGTGTCCGATAGGGGAACTAACTTCATCTCCAAGTACATGAAGTCTCTGTGGGAGGAGTGTGGGGTAATGTATAAGTTCACCACTCCTTACCACCCCCAGGGTAATGTATAAGTTCACCACTCCTTACCACCCCCAGGGTAATGGGCTGGTTGAGAGATTCAACCGGACCCTTAAGGGCATGATTATGGGCCTAGGTGAGCCCATGAGGCGTAAGTGGGATGTCCTCTTGCCATGCCTGTTGTTTGCTTACCGTGAGGTGCCACAGAAGTCCTTAGGGTTCAGTCCCTTTGAGCTGCTCTATGGTCACCCGGTAAGAGGGCCTCTGAGTCTGGTCAAGGAAGGCTGGGAGTAATCTCCCAGGAAACCTCCCCAGTATGTGTTTAGTTACATGCTGGCCTTCAGGAACCAGACTCGGTGTTTCAGGAAACTTGCTGAGGCAAACCTGGAAGCAAGCCAGGAAGAGATGAAACGCTGGCACGATCAGAATGCCACTCTGATCGAGTTTCAGCCTGGACAAAAGGTTTGGGTCATGGCCCCGGTGGAGCCCTGTGCGCCCCAGGATAGGTGGACCGGCCCCTTTGAGGTGGTGGAGCGCAAGAGTCCTGTTACCTACGTGGTGGACTTGCAGTCTCCGCGGAACCCCTTGCGGGTCCTGCATGTTAACCGACTGAAGCCCCACTTTGAGAGGTCTGAAGTGGGCATGCTTCTGGCCGCAGATGCTGGGATGGAGGAGGAGAGCGAGCCCCTTCCTGACCTCCTGTGTGCAGGGGAGCGAGATGGGTCAGTGGAGGGTGTGGTCCCCTCCATCACACTGACTACTGAGCAGCAGGGTGATTGTCGCCAACTGTTGGGGCAATTCAGTGATCTGTTCTCCCTGGTGCCTAGTGTCACTGATTGGTGTGTCCATGACGTGGACACTGGGGACAGTCCTCCCATTAAGCACAAGGCTTACCGAGTGACTGACCGGGTAAGGGCCTACATTAAGGATGAGGTTACCAAAATGTTTGCCCTTGGGGTGATTGAGTCCTCTAGCAGCCCTTGGTCCAGCCCAGTGGTCCTGGTACCAAAAGCTGCAGCGCCTGGTACCACCCCAGAACTTCGGTTCTGCGTGGACTATCGGGGCCTCAATTCAGTCACGAAGACTGTCGCGCACCCCATCCCCAGAGCTGATCAGCTCGTAGATCGGTTAGGGGCTGCAAAATACCTCAGCACATTTGATTTGACGTCTTTGTATTGGCAGATCGCCTTGACCGAGGGAGCAAAGGAGAGGTCCGCATTCTCCACACCCGATGGGCACTACCAGTTCCGGGTGATGCCCTTTGGAATGAAGAATGCCCCTGCCACCTTTCAGAGGTTGGTCAACAGGGTGTTGGTTGGGCTGGAAGACTTCAGTGCCGCCTACCTGGATGACATTGCGGTGTTTAGCTCCTCTTGGGAGGACCACCTGCGCCACCTCTGGGAGGTATTGATGGCACTGCGGAAGGCAGGCCTCACAATCAAAGCCAGTAAGTGCCAGATTGGGCAGGGTTCTGTAGTGTATTTGGGGCACCAGGTGGCGCCCCTTCAGCCCAAAATTGAAACTATCCTGGCGTGGGAACCCCCCAAGACTCAGACACAGGTGAGAGCCTTCTTAGGACTCACGGGGTACTACAGGAGGTTTGTCAAGGGATATGGCAACATTGTTGCACCCTTGACTGAGCTGACTTCTAAGAAGCAGCCAAAGAAGGTAAACTGGACTGACACCTGTCAGAAAGCTTTTGACGCCCTGAAGACTGCCATGTGCACCACACCCGTGCTTCAGGCGCCCGACTTTTCAAAGGAATTTGTTGTCCAGACAGACGCCTCAGAGCATGGTATAGGGGCTATTCTGTCACAGATCAATGAGGAGGGACTAGACCAACCGGTAGCCTTCCTAAGCAGGAGGTTACTTCCCCGGGAACAGAGGTGGAGTGCAATTGAGCGTGAGGCATTTGCTGTGGTCTGGGCGCTGAAGAAGCTGAGACCATACCTGTTTGGGACTCACTTCCGGGTTCAGACAGACCACAGGCCCCTTAGATGGTTGATGCATATGAGGGGTGAGAATCCCAAGTTGTTGAGGTGGTCCATTTCCCTACAGGGTATGGATTTCACGGTGGAACACCGCCCTGGTACAGAACACGCCAATGCTGACGGTCTGTCCAGATTTTTCCACCTTAGTGATGAGAACTCCCAAGGGGATGGTTAGTTCTCCCCACATTTCAGCTGGAGGGGACGCGTGTTAGACCTGGCATCATTGGCGCGGGTCTCCCTTCCTCTTTTCGCTTCCTATCTTTTATGTTGGCTGGATTTAGATGCTCTGGGCACTGTGCCACTGCCAATCAGTGCCACAGCGCGAATGCTCCCTGTGTAAAGATGACTGTATGAATTGGGATAACCATAATTGGCTCGTTTGGTTTACCTGTCAGTCCCTAGTATAAGTGCACTGTGTGTGCCCAGGGCTGGTAGATCAAATACTGCTGGTGGGCCTGCAGCGCTGATTTGCACTACCCACCGAAGCAGCTTTTAAAGTATGTCTGTGTAGCATGTTCTAATAGCGAGTTACCCTCCATTTCACTGTTTACTATTGTGAGGCTATCCGTTCTCATAGGCCAGAATGGGCAGGCTGAGTATTACATTCCATAATCCTACCTGCCCCCAGGAACCTGATAGGAAATTCGAATCTGATATGTTTAAGCTCAGGACATTGAGATACATCTTTTAGTAAGGATCATTTGCATAGCCCGTGTTCGAAAATGCCTCTTCTAGAAACGAGGTATTTTCTTGCCTAAGCTTTCCTGTAGGCTTTGCTAGTGTGTGTATTGGCCGTCTGGTTTTGGAGCAGCAGGGCCAGCTGGGTCAGACCTGGCTGGAGAGAGAGATCGGCATTTAGAGTATGGGGAGGGGTGACTCTTTGATCTGAGCAGGGCCGTGCCTGGCAAGGTGAATGATGGCTCCACCTCCCACTGGGCGTCTGATAGCAGACCCCTGATTCTCAAAGGGCAGGATGTCGCCTCGTAAAGCAAGTGCTCCCCGACCCCACCAAACTGGTTCTGGCTGGATTCAGTGATTTGTGACTTTAGAGAACAAAGACTTTTTAGGTATAAAACGCTGCGCTGAAACCTTTTTCAAGTGTGTTCCTTCTGGATGTCAAGACGAAACTCTGTCCGAGTGAACAGAGGAAAGGACTTTGAAACTTTCACCAAGCTTGCTGAAGAAACTACCCGAGGGCCTGAATTGAGAGCGCCTCCTGCTGAAGTCTCAGGGACATTAGACTTCACCCCGTCAGCCGTCTGAATTCCTGTGCGAGGGATTCTACTTGCAGGTGAGGCCTCCGTCGAGTAATCCGGAGCCTCTAGTTCTACTGTGAGGAACGCGGACTGGTAAACCTTGTTAACTCTGTGTGGGCCGCCGCAGTTAAGAGAGCTGCCGCCGCTGAGAGCCCGCCTTAATTTGAACCTTCGGAACCTTCTCTGAATCTGTGTGGGCCGCCGCAGTTAAGAGAGAGCTGTAGCCGCTGAGTGCCCGCCGTTGTGCCAGCCTGGTCGAGATCATCCTTTGTCCTGTGGTCCGCTGCAGCTAAGAGAGCTGCTGCCGCTGAGTGCCCGCACCTTTGCCACTTGGCATCATCGTGATTTGTCCTGTGGGCCGCCGCAGCTAAGAGAGAGCTGCTGCCGCTGAGTGCCCGCACCTTTGCCAACTTTGCAGCATCGTGATTCGTCCTGTGGGCCACCGCAGCTAAGAGAGAGCTGCTGCCGCTGAGTGCCCGCATCTTGGCCAACTTTGCCTCATCGTGATTCGTCCTGTGGGCCGCCACAGCTAAGAGAGAGCTGCTGCCGCTGAGTGCCCGCACCTTTGCCACTTTGCATCATCGTGATTTGTCCTGTGGGCCGCCGCAGCTACGAGAGAGCTGCTGCCGCTGAGTGCCCGCACCTTTGCCAACTTTGCATCATCGTGATTTGTCCTGTGGGCCGCCGCAGCTAAGAGAGCTGCTGCCGCTGAGTGCCCGCGCCTTTGCCAACATTGCATCATCGTGAGTCGTCCTGTGGGCCGCCGCAGCTAAGAGAGAGCTGCTGCCGCTGTGAGGCCACCACCAGCCCGGGCCGCCACAGCCTCGTGCTGCTGCCGCTGAGAGCCCGCCTGTCCCTGAGTGCCCGAATCATTGTGAGTGCACGTTGCAGACCACTGCAGTCAAGAGTTGTGGTCGCTGGGAGTCCGCCTGTCACCGTCTCCGCTTCTTCGAGAAGCTGCGTGCTGTGTCCCCGTCCAACGGCAGGTATCTGATGCGCAACGGGTCGCGTAGACCCAGGCCTTGAACTCAGTCAGTGCCACGTTCTGGTGAATACGTTATTGCCTTTTTAAGTCCCTACTGATGTACGTGCATTGTGGCTTGTTAAAACGCTTTGAGAGTCTTGTGTTAAACCTTAGATAAAGATACTATTTTTCTATACCTACTTGAGTTGTGTCCTTTTGTGGTGTCGTTACTGCCTTATTGTGCATGGTCATAAATGCTTCACACACTGCCTCTGAGATAGGCCTAACTGCTCGTCCATTCTACCTGCAAGCCCTGAAATCCACTTTTCTGGTACCTTAGAAACTAGTTGAATCTGATGATTTTCAGGAAGCTCCTTAAACATGGCTCTTCTAGTTTCCCTGGTAGACATAGATATCCTCTTTACTGTTGTGTTCTCTGCCCCAGGAAACACTCCAGAGTCAGGTCAGTTTCACGATATTCTTTATTGCTTATGGTTGCTGCTGCTGCCCACATGTACGTCCGTCTTCTTGCCCTCGTTGTTTCTGAATCCCTCCCCACTCCCCTGACTGGAAGTGGTGTTCGGTTCCTGTCCCCTCCCCACCAGTCGGGTACAGGGTCCTAGTGCCCCCTTTCCCAGGTCACTACATCTACTTGCAGCATTTCTTCATTTTAGACGCTAGCACCGAGACCCTCTCAGGCATTTGTCGCACTTTACAAAAAATAAATATCAAATATCAGTATACACTTTACAGTTTACATTGAGAAAGTGGAGTTTCTGTCATCATTGTACAACCATTGGATCCAGGCAGTTCTAAGGAGTTACCATTAGTTGGGTGGACTGTCTTTGAGAACCATGGCATTTTGTGGAAGTTTACAGGGCAAATGCAGTCCCGAGTGGCCATCTTACCCTTCTGATGATTTGCTGGCCTTAGTAGGGACTTTCCTGTGTCATTCCTGCCCTCCTCCTCTGTGTCCACGCTAATCCCCATCTTCCCTCATGCAGGTTGAGGCCACTGCCTCTTCCGGTTTTGGCTTTTCCAGTGCGTGTTGCATTGCATTGCAAGCATTGAAAACGCCCACAGGTTTTCAAGATGGCCTTTATGTTGAATCTAAACACAGCAGGCCTGCCATTTTGAAAGGATAGAAATCAACATTCCAAAATTGACTGGCTCCACAGTTGGCTTTGCCAAAGCTTGTGACACAACTAAACAAGCATTTTCACAGCCCGTACTTTGAGCGAGCAAGTTTTGGCAAAACGAGACTTATTGGCTTTGCCAATGCTTGTTATCTACGTTGTTACACCTCGCTAAGCAATTTATTTATTTTGACCATTTTATCTGCCCATCCTCCTAAAACTATCTTTCCTACAAGGTTTGGTCTGACAGGGCGCCTGGCCCTTCTGATTCGTCCCCTTTACCAAATACCAGTTGTTTCGGGTCAGGAAATCAGCCAAGTACTGCTTCAGCGCCAGTGTCTAAAATGTAATCCACAGGCAAAAGATGTAACAGTCCTTCATTCATATCATGCATCTTGCCAACTGTTAGATGCAAATTGTAAGGCCCATTTGTACTTCGTGAACCAGAACTTTGCATTCCTCCACTTCCTGAAGTTTTGCAACTTCAAGTTCCTTCTTATATGCTAGGTCGTGTTTAACACAAATGTAGAAATTGGGTGGCTGGCCCAGCTTTCGGATGCTTGCACTAAGTCCTTCAAAAAGCTTTAATTTCTCTGTGTGTCTCATTCATTCACAGCATTGTCTTCTTTTGGCATCACTCTCCTCGCCTGCGGCCGTTCCTGCTTTAGAACAGAGCTGTGCTATTTGTAAATTGTTGGCGAATGCGATGCTATCGAGGACTGTGAGGGGCCTTTGTTTCTGGCTACAGACTTTTTGAGTAACTGACGGTCTTGCCTCTTCCAGCGCTGTCGGATAGAGAGTTTTTTACATCACCTCCAGTGCTTTAAATGGGCCGGTACTGTCCGATACGGAGTACCAGCACTTTTTTATTTTGAGAGGGAGAGTACCGGCACTTCTCAAGAGAAATGCTATACTTTTAATTGGAGAGTACAAGACCATAAGCGAAACCGCAGCTTCCGTCTTCCTTTTATACACCCACCTATATTATTTTCTTTGGATATACCTCGGTAAATCTTTTACCACTGCTCACCTATAGCATAATTGTCATCACATCATTGCTGATTTTCCTGTATTGTGATTTTCTCGTCTATCTAACTGTAGAAATCCTATGGATTGCATCGCCAGAGTCCAGTGAGAAAAGTGTAATACAAAAGTGTCGGCCTCACCTGTTTGAAGGTTTGTTTTCGTAACATTTTTATTTCACTAAACAGAAAGAGGCTGCTGATCCCGTTTCAGATTAAGTTTAAAACCCCCAAGCACATTGTGGGAAACCTTGCTCAGAGCGAGACTATGCGCCTGATGTATCACAGGGCTGTACCAATTCTGTGTTTATGGGGAATAGCTTTAATATGGAAATGCTTTAATTCCGGAGTGAAAAGGGTGCTGTGAATCATGCATGAACGCCTAGAATGCGGCTGCCCGTGGCCCCCACAGGGGGCCACCTAAGCGGGCGGCCCTCTAGTGCCATTTGGGCACCAGCCCACCCCCCTGTTTTCCAATCCTGGGGACTCAGGGAGGAGTCCCCCCTCCTTGCCTGTGGTGCGCTTGGCGCGTCACGTCCGGCGCGCCGTGGAGCGGGGGGAAGGTATATAGGTCTTCCCCCGCCTTCCTGGCGTCCTCTGTTGCGCCGGACACGCCGTCTTTGGGTCGTTGATCGTCGCCGTCGTTGGTCTTGCGAGTGCTGTCGGTCAGGGGCCGTTTCTAGTAGCGAGGTGAGTCGGCCCCCTCCACCCCCTCTCCCTCCGCTCCGGCGATTTCACTGCCACCAGCCCGTATAACCCGTATCCCCCCGTCACCCTCGTGGTGTTCGCTGCCCGGCCCGCTGAATGACCGCGGGTTTGCGGTGCATGCGGCAGGGGATACGGTGTGGGGACTGGCTGGGGGCCGGAGGGAGGTTGGTCTTGTCGCGGGCCCTCTACCGATAGATGGGCCCTCGTGGGCTCCGGCTCGCTGAATGCCTTCTGCAGGTCGTCTCCTGGTTCTGCATTTGGATCGGTGACCGTGGGCTTTTCCTATTCTTAGCCCTCGTCCCCGGCACTCCCCAGTCCCCGCAAGGGTCATTCTATGCGCCACGCCGCAGCGCTGTTCCCCTAGGTCCGGCACAGAGCGAAGGCTCCACGGGCTCCGGGCGTGCTGACGCCGGGGCTCGGTCAGGGGCCATGGCGCATAGACCCCTGCGCACAGAGTAGCTGGGCAGCAGCTCAGTAGCCAGCTGCGGCGGAATGGGCATAATTTGCATAGACAGCCGATCTTTTGGATGGTACATCAAGGAACCTGTTATGGCTCGGGCGAGTTGCGCCGCCATGGGGGAGGGAGCGCTTTGTCGGGCGTGCTTGTGCGGGATGAGAGGGTGGCAGCCTGTGCAGTCATGTCTTGTTTATTGCTCTGCCTATGGCAGCGCGTGCGCTTGTGGGGGATGTCTGCATCCTCTGAGTATGGGGCACTCGCCGCTTTCTGCTTCCTGGGTGCACATGAAATAGGGGACACGCACCACCTTTCATCATTCCCTCGACTGCATGGGCTGCGAAGCTGATACGTTCCCCGCGTCGCGATCTCTGGGCGGGAGGCAGTGCCTTGGTGCGGTAATTCTGGGCCCTCTCGGGTCAGTTTCTCTCGTCAATTGGGATTATGTTGAAGGTTGGATGGTTTAGCTCAGTTTGTTAGAGCATGGTGTTACTAACACAAAGGTCGCGGGTTCGATCCCCGTCGCGCCACATCTTTGCTGGGAGGAGTGGTCTAGCGAGGTAGAGGTTGGCGACAGCCCGTGATCGGTGGGTCACGGATTTGTATCCCGTTGATAAGGGCACAACGTTCTCAACATTGAAGTGAGTGAGGGGTAGTTGTTGGGCGGGGGTTGGTCTCGGCGTTCTCTGCTGCTCACCCGCCCCCTTAGTTAACCTTTATCAATCTCAGACCCGGGGTGAGGTGGGGGGGGGGAGTAGAGAGGTCGTGGCTCGATCCTTGGGCCTGGATGCCCTATCCCCTTAGGCGTGTCGCTTGGGTGGGAGAAGGTTTCATGTCGGGGGAGCTCTTGCTCGGTCTGGGGGCTTGGACCGCACCGGTTCCCGACTTGTGTTGTGGAGGGGCGTGTCGGCGTGGTTGGCTCGCCCCTCGCGCCTGTCTCCCAGAGTGAGAGGGTGGTGTGCGGGGATGCCGTGTACCCCCTGTGGTTGGCGCGGTTGGTGGGACTGGCGCAATTGCCCAGTCGGGTCCCGCTGGTCGGCGAGTGAGGGTCCTTGCTTCACTTTCCTGGTCGCTCTTGCGGTTCCGTTTCTTGACGCAGGGAAAACATTTCTGGTCTTTCTCGCTCCGCGTGGGTAATTGCAATTTTGTCTTCGTTTGTGATGGGTGTGACGGCCAGAGCTCCGGACTTTGTCGCTCGAGAAGCAGATTCGAGCAGGGGTGTATCCACAAATAAATGTCCGTTGCCAGCTTTGTTTGGTAGGCAGAGCGCCTTGCTTATTGACCCGCAGGTCTGGGGTTCAAACACATGTGAGCCTATGTAAGGAATTATGTTAAATGTATCTAAGTTATGCCAAACTTTTCAATGTTTTACCGCAAAGGATGGCCACCGGAGGTCCCCCCCCCCCCCAATGGGCTAAGATTTGTTGAGTCGCCTACGTTTGGGCGATCCTCGCGGCATTTTTCGGCCCGTTCGTATCGGGAATCTGTATGCACAGGGCCAAGGTTTTGTTTATGGAGGGCTAGCACTATCAGTAGAATGTGCCCTGGTTGCTAGGGTGTTTTGGCTGCGGCATGTTGAGGGGTCCCTAGGCACTTGTAGATGCATGGTGGAGGCATTGGGGCTTAGCGGCGGTGCTCTGGTCAGTTCATCGTGGGGAGAACTGGTAGGGCGGGAGGTCGAGTGTGCGGTGGCCACAATACGCCGCGCAAGGAATTGTCGGGGGTCCTTTCGTCCAGCGGGGTGGGCGTGGCCCTTCGCATAGGTGGCATTACGGGACAGCGTGCGCACACCAGAGCGGGGTTGCTCTGTGTAGGAAAGTTGCGGACTGCACGGACCATTAATTTGGGTGCCGCCCCAGAGATATTTACATGTTGTTCTTTCCTCCCCAGTAATTCTGCGAGTTTTCAGTCGCACCGAACCTGCCAGGACCAACTCGCGCAGCCGGGCAACGTAAGCAACGGTAAAAGCAGTAAGTAGGGCAGTGCTGTCCACGCCCAAGGGGCAGAGTGTCTAGTTTGGGCCGGCACACAAAGTGTGGGTCTTCCTGGTGCAGGCAGCTTGGTACGCCATACAGGGGGGCAATAAGGGTCGGAGAACTTGGCGAGTAAACCTTGGTCCATGGTGCGGGCCCGAATCATTAGACATGTATTGGACTTGTATCTCTTGTGATCATGCAAAGGTAATGTGTGAATAAACAGCATTGTCTTTTCATCCATAGATTTCCTATAATATCTCTGGATCGGTCTACGCGAGGGGGGCTTGTGCACATCAACGTGCAAGGAAAACGGCGCTGTCATGGCATCTTTACGCATTATTGACTACGGGAAGCTGTTTATTAATTATGCAGTACGTAAAAAGTCTGTGGATTGCGGGGTCAGGTGCAATCTTACCCCCTTATCCCGGTAGAAGCCCCGCCCCCCCCCATTTAATCTCACAGGAGCCCCAGATAAAATGCCTAGTTCTGGCAACAGGTCCTATTGCACGACAATTTATCCTAGCATTTCAGCGCACACAGGTTTTGTATATGGCTTCCAGTTAGTAGGGAATGGAGAGTGCGGGAGGGTAAACAACTCGAGTGCAGCCGCATAGAGGCTTATGTACAAGATTGTCTATAGAATGTGTTTACCCTCAAAGGACTGAGTCACCGACATGCAGGCACTGAATGAAACTGCCTTCCCTATGAGAGCGCAGCAGATGGCTCAGTTGAGCAACGTGACCTCCAGCAGCTGGATAAATCCTGTTGTTGCTGCACCGGAGGGTGATCAGTAAGGGCAGATCATTTTCACAAGCTTGTGGCTAGGGGAGGGGTGGCGCGATTTGCCGCTGCTGCCTTCGCCGTTTATCTGGGCTTGGCTGGCAGGGTGCATAAAGTCTCGTTACAATTAACATGTGTATTCTGTTTCTCACATACAGGCTATGGGGCCACATTTATTCTCATGGTAGGAGCACAAATAAGGGACGTCATGTCTCGGCGGCCCATGTTTTGAGGCAAGAACCTTATCGCCGTGCAATTTCTATCCGACTGAGTGTGACCCCTGCTGAGCCCCCCCCCGAAGGCTTTTGTCATCACATGGGCAGGGAGTCCAGCCCCATTTTAGATGTAGTCTTAAGCAAATGACCAGGCAGCAGTAATTGGGGATGCCGCTGGCGGTGCTGGACTACCGGTGCAGTATCCACGCTTGTTTTGTGCCCCCGAGGAGGTTTCCGGAGGACCGTGCTGCGGGCATCACAGTGCCCTGGACTGGCCCGAAGAATCGGTAGCAGGCAATTTGCAGGGAATTCAAAAATGTGAATGTTAGGTTTTTATGTGTTCGTGTTGCGGGTTCTAGCTATCTTGTCTAGGCACACCAGTTAGTCCCTTTATGGGTTAGACCGCCAGGGCTTAGGCTGGCGAGTAGGAAGGCTGCGGTGCACTGTGCAGTGGCCTTTTCAGTACTTGTAATGCCGCACAAAGACTGGGATATCCAGTTGTCGGGGCTAACAAAAGTATAATGTCTTATTTCTATGACCCTCTTTACCGGATTTGTCACCATGCAGGTGCTCGCCAGGTTTGAGCATGCAGAGGGCCGTGCAAAGGTCTGGGCCAACTCAGCAGAGCAGTTGCACACTGGTTCCGGGGCCATGTTACAGGTTGCTTCTGTCCAACATCTTTCCCTGCCCGAACAGCACTTGTGAGAGCAGGTTGAGGAAGCTGATATCTAGCTAGGGTGCTGCTGTCCCAGGTTGGTGATACAAGGCTACAAGGTATTATAAACTTTGGCATGGCCTTTAATAAAGCGAGGGCAAGTAGGGAAAGGAAAAGGGAAAGGAAGAGGGTAGTTTCAATGCAAGTGTTTTAGGTGGTCAAGGGGTGGTGTTGACTTTTGCAATATCAGAAGAGTAACTAAGGACACCAAAGTCCCCCTGTGTTCCTCCGGCAAAGCCCAACTATGTCCTTTAAAAAGCTCTGGCTGATGTTACTGTCTCAGCACTAGCAATAAAAAGATGTTAAATAAACGGGCAAACATTTATTTAAATGTTATTTGTGTTAAAGAAAGGAAGTAACTAGCGAGCCCTGCACTGCTCAACTTTAAGAACATCTTTAATTTTAAAGACATCGTGCAGCAAAAGTGTAAAATATGATAGTCTCTTCAAAATTCATAAAGTATTCAATTAACCTGCAGAACCTTGTCACCTTAGTATATCAATGCATTGACAAGTGTTACTTAAAGTGAGGGTTTCAATGTTGATTTGCAAACATTAATTCTTCCCTCCTCCCTGACAATAAGACCAATGGTGAGCAAAAGGTAAATCAGTTGATATGTGCACTCTTTGGGTGACCTGGGTTCCTATTATAAATGAGCAACATTGTAGTTTATTAAATTAAAACACAGGAAAGGGTTGTGTACAAGGTCATTTATTTTGAGGTCCTCTTATTTGTGATAAGCGAGAAAGTGCCTATCATCGACAGTTCTGATGGCTTAGGGAGCGGCGAATGCTTGGTCCGCTCGCATTGGCAGGTTATTTATGTGTGGGCTTAGCTTTGCATGTTACCCTGCAGTAGTTTTACTGACTAGGGTGAGGCAGTGGATAGTGTTGGAAGCATTGGCTCAGAGATGGGTCCTTCGATACCATTATTAATCTTAAACTCGGTCAGTGTACAGGCCAAGGAATGGCGGCATGCCCCCCCGGGTGCTGGGGATGCTTTGTTGGTTGGCAGCTTTTCAGATGTTTGTCGCAAGCTTGCACATGCTTGTTTCCGCAGAGTTGGGGCAGGTTAGCATCCCCACCTTGTCTCCGCGGGGTTGATGTGTCTTTCGGGTCATTATGATCAAGTAGAGCCATTATCGATTGGTATAGCTGGACATAGGAATGCCAGGCTAGAATCCAGGGGATTACAGAGCAAGTGTTCCGTGTTCTGAGCCTAGTATATGCAGGCGTGAGTAATAATGGTAGCCGTCAGTTCAATCTTGCATCACTATAAATTCAAGAGAATAGGCATTTCTTAAAGTGTGAAATAGGCCCTATAGAGGGCTTACAGGGACCATTCACCTAGGCCAACCTGGACGGTGCAAACTAGTATGATCCGGGTGGGATTGAGCGCTGCAAGTGTGGGCAGTCCTTGCAGGGGTGGGATCTAAAGCCCAAAGGCCGGCCTTCAGCTTTGGCGTCAGGGGCCTCTTGGGGGGGGAGGGTTCAAGCCCCAACCAGAAGCGACATGGCCATCTTTACTACACACTCCAGTGTGGTTGCCTGTTAAATTGTGTGCTATGACCCAGAAAGGGCAGTTGTTGGTACATAATTATCAGTGAGTGGGGTAACATACATCGGTATTCAGTGCCATCCCGGCTATGTGAGCACGCGCGCTTCACAAATAGTCAATTATGTTATGCTCCAACAAGCGCGATATACAGAAAATGGTAAGAGTGGTAGTAAGGTGGGTTTGGAGATCTCTTGACTTCTGCCAGCAATGGCACATCTTGTCATGAGTTGCCTGGGCAAAGGTACGGCAAACCTGCCCGGCAGCATTGGAAACCCTTCCACTCATCAGTCTGTACCCTGGTACTGGGGATCATCCAAGTAAGAGGGCAAACTAGGGCTTAGTCACCCCCGAAAGGATAGGTACAAACTTGCACACTGTGCGTCAGGGTTTATAGTACACAGTACTCGGGCTTTCTCTTTGGGCACACTGCCTGTGCCTTGTGTCTTCAGCCGGCTGTTTTATCTTGTCAGAGAGAAGAGGATGTGGGGCACACAGTTGCTCTCAGCATGGCACATTAAGGTGGGTGCAAACCGGGATGTTACCCATTTAAAGTCACAACTGCACACTGTGCTAGCAGTTAAGCAACGGGAAGTCCCCTCAGATGGAGCTGAACAGGCGTCATTGCTGTAAGACAGAAAGGGTTCATGGCAAGTACATGAGGACACACTTGCTTATTATCACTTATTCCTGGTTCATCAGATAGTTCAGCCTGCCAGGTGTTTGTCAGGGACACACTAGGGCATTAATGGAGCTGCAGGAGGTAGCGAGGTAACGTGCTGTGAGGCAGTGTGGTCTCAGCAGACCCACAGAAGGGGGGGCTGCGGCAATACTCGAAACTGGGAACCTTAGATTCTAACAGTATCGTTGGTAATATACACATGACCCCACTGGTCATTTTAAGGTGATACACCTAGGGGGCAACGACCTCATTGCCCTGGGGAAGCGGTCACTATTACAGGCCATGAAAACTGACCTAGGGGAGATCAGTAAATGCATGGGTCAATGTGAGCTCTGGTGGTCTGAAATCATTCCCCGCAGGGTGTGGCACGGGGCCAGGTCTGGGGAGGCCATTGAACATTCCTGGAAGAGGGTGAATCGTGCAATGTGTAAGTTCACAGACCAGAGGGGCCTGGGTTT
This sequence comes from Calotriton arnoldi, assembly GCA_963921515.1. Lineage (NCBI taxonomy): Eukaryota > Metazoa > Chordata > Amphibia > Caudata > Salamandridae > Calotriton > Calotriton arnoldi. Next base: position 410,538 of record CAWUFW010002513.1, read on the forward strand.
CATCAGACATGAGGTGATTCAAGATAATGTGCATGGGAACTTTGACAAAGATGGGGTTCACTTGTCACCAATAGGGATGGATCTATTCCGTTTAGATCTGCAGGAGGCCCTGGGGCTGAGAGGTGGCAGGTGAGAGTATACCTGTTGGTGGGGGGGCTCTGGCGGCGACGGGGGCCGCCTCCAGAGCTGTGGCGGAGTTACAGGGCGATCTGGAAGCGGATGGGTACAGAAGGGTACCTCTGCGGGGCACAATAGGGGTGCCAGAGCCAAATACCAGGAGCCTCATGGCAGGTTCCTGGAAAACCGTGTCGGCATCCCGTTAGTCCTTTGGGCGGTTGTGGGCCTGAACAACTGGGGGCTTGCCTTGCTACGCTCTGCCCTGAAAGGGGCGTGAGTAATAAGGGACCAATGTGTCACGTGATCCGGAAAGAGGATCACCCCATAAGGTAGCACTGATTGGGTTCGCCACAGTGCTTGGCTCATCAGGCGGGCAGGCAGCGAGGGGCTGCCTGCCCTTGGATCGCCTGTAAGATAACCCACCATATTGCATACTCTTGTATGGAATAAACCTGCAGCAATATTTTCCCAAACAAAAGTTGTGTTGTGTATTTATTTATTTAGCATGCATGCTATGTGTTTGTGTGGGTGGGGTGTGTTGCCAATAATGGCACTATGCGGCTGCCCGCGGCCCCCGCAGGGGGCCACCAAAGCGGGCGGCCCTCTAGTGCCATTTGGGCACCAATCCACCCCCGCCTTTTCCAATCCTAGGGACTCAGGGAGGAGTCCCCCCTCCTTGCCTGTGGCGCGCTTGGTGCATCACTTCCGGTGCGCCGTGGAGCGGGGGAAGGTATATAGGTCTTCCCCCGCCTTCCTGGCGTCCTCTGTTGTGGCATACCCGGCGATGGGGTGGCAGGCAAGGTACATGGAATGTTGTAATGTTTTCTTTGTGTTGCAGGCGGAGTTACAGGGCGATCTGGAAGCGGATGGGTACAGAAGGGTACCTCTGCGGGGCACAATAGGGGTGCCAGAGCCAAATACCAGGAGCCTCATGGCAAGTTCCTGGAAAACCGTGTCGGTGTCCCGTTAGTCCTTCGGGCGGTTGTGGGCCTGAACAACCGGGGGCTTGCCTTGCTCCGCTCCGCCCTGAAAGGGGCGTGAGTAATAAGGGACCAATGTGTCACGTGATCCGGAAAGAGGATCACCCCATAAGGTAGCACTGATTGGGTTCTCCACAGTGCTTGGCTCATCAGGCGGGTGGGCAGCGAGGGGCTGCCTGCCCTTGGATCGCCCGTAAGATAACCCACCATATTGCATACTCTTGTATGGAATAAACCTGCAGCAATATTTTCCCAAACAAAAGTTGTGTTGTGTATTTATTTATTTAGCATGCATGCTGTGTTTGTGTGGGTGGGGTGTGTTGCCAATAATGGCACTATAAATATTACAGCTCCTACTGTTCCTTTTCTTTCAAATAACATGTGGATAACTAATTATAGAGACACAACCACAGTCCCATCCTATGTCAAATAAGCATTGGCAAAGCCAATAGGTCTCGGCAATCCGAGTGCTATAGGCTTGTCAATGTTAATGTCTATTGGCGTTGTCAATACTAATGGCACAGCAGTGCAGCCATGCGCACTCTGTGTCAGGTGAGGCCTGCCCTCCTCGCAGCTTCACCAGCGAAGCATGTAATGTGCCCTTTCCCCTCTGGGGGCCATAGCACTGAAAGCAGTGCAGCAGACACACATCAACATAGAAAAGCGACATCTCCAGAGCAGTGCTCCGCTTACAAATGGCATCATGTATTAGCAATGTAATAACGATGTAACAGCAATGTTATTTACATTAGTTGGCATAATGTAAGCAATTGATTTTTGTTATTGTGGTCACCCTGCATGCAGGGAACAATGTATATGTTCCTACTGAATATGTTTGTTTGCACTATATATTTCTTGTTCTATCACGTGAAAGATTAATAAAAGGTATATGAAGGAAATGTATGTTGGTAAATACAACATAATCACTGTTGCTTTCATACGATGGTCAGCCTTTAATTTGATGGATGGGACAATTGAAAATCAAGCGCACAGGCATGATGAAATAATACGTCAAAGAGAGATGTAAATATATACTCACACTTCTTTGTATTTCATAGAGGCTTTGTGAGTGCATGTCTGAAACGTGAAACCAATTATAAAGCCTTTTTCAAGCAAATATTTTGAAAGTAAATCATAATAAAAAGTAATGTTGCACTGGCAAATCATTTCTTTTATTAGTACCCTGATTTGCTGGTAAAACATCTTTAAATGTGATTGCACCCAAAACACACACTTAAATCGCACTTCTATCACTGCAATGGAAAGAGTTTATTTAGGTATATTTATTTACAAAGAAAATCATGCGATTAAAAGCCTTCGTTTAAGCGCATGTTTTGCAAATAAATCAGATGCACTCAGAATTAACAGTAATGTTGCACCAGCAAATAAATATAAAAAGTAAACACTGTGTGTTGGAAGTATTTAACTTTGATTTTCCAGTGCAACATCACATTTAATTATGATTGCGTCAAGTGAATTACTTTTACAACATGCGCTTAACCCCTCCGGTGCCACAGACGTAATGGTTATGTCCTCGGCTGCAGCGCTGCTGTGCAGAGGACGTAACCGTTACATCCTGGCACCCACCCACGGGGGAAGCGCTAGCACTCCCCCTGTGGACCGCTAATTTATGGGCCCCCTCCTTGGATGGCAGCGGAAGCGCCTTCGCTGCCACCCCCATCACCCCCTCTGCATTCTGATGATGTCGGCGTGTGCACGGCACACCAACGCCATCACAGCAAGCCGGGGATGCGCTGGAAGCAAAGGCTTCCATCGCGTAGGAGAAAAAGATACGTTTTTTCTTCTGGGGGGAAATGGGGACAACAAAGAGGCAAGGAAGGGAAAGGAAGGCGTTTTTCCTTTTCCCTGATGTATCTTTGCAGTGCATTCATGCTGTGCGATTGCGGGTGGGGCAGCGATCGCGCAGCAGGAATGCACCCATTAGGCCACCAGGGATTTTTTCACCATATTGTTTTGTAGGGGAGTAGCCCCTTGGACAATGGTTGCTCCCCATAAATTTGGGCACTGTTTTGGCCATTTTCTGCCCCTCCCTCCGTGGGCAGTTCTGCCTTATTTTTAGGCCCATTTGCCTCCAAGGGGGGCAGAATGCCACTAGACACCTGGGATTCAAGTAATTGATATGTTGGGGAACGGCCCCTTGGACTCCCCATTATCGGGGCAATATTTTGGCCATTTTCTGCCTCCTCTGGGGGGCAGATTTGCCTTATTTTTAGGTCCATCCGCCTCTAAGGGGGGGCAAAAAGCCGCTAGACACCAGGGATTTTCTTTATTGATATGTCAGGGAGCGGCTCCTTGGGCAAGGGTCACTCCCTATTATGGGGGCAATATTGTGGCCATTTTCTGCCCCCTTTAGGGCAGATCAACAATATTTTTAGAGTCATCTGCCCCCAAGGGAGCCAGAAAACCACTAGACACCAGGGAAAGTTTGTGTGTCTGAAGTGAAGTTCGGCTGACGGTCTGCATGTATTGGTGCTTGGCTGGCGATGTGTGTAGACTGATGCTTGGCTGATGGTGCATGTGGACTGGCACTTGGCTGGCGGTGCTTGTGCATTAGTGCCTTGCTGGCGGTGCGTGTGCATTAGCGCTTGGCTGGCGCTGCGTGTGTATTAGCGCTTGGCTGGCGCTGCGTGTGTATTAGCGCTTGGCTGGCAGTGCGTGTGGACTAGCGCTTGGCTGGCAGTGCGTGCGTACTAGCGCTTGGCTGGCAGTGCGTGCGTACTAGCGCTTGGCTGGCGCTGTGTGCGTACTAGCTCTTGGCTGGTGGTGCATGTGGACTTGCGCTAGGCTGGCAGTGCATTTGGGATGGCATTTGGCTAAAAGTGTGCAAAGACTGGCGCTTGACTGGCGGTGTGTGTAGGCTGGCACTTGCTTGGTGGGCAGTGTATGTAGAGTGGCGCTTGGCTGGCGGTGTGCGTGGACTGGCATTGTGTTGGTGGCTGGTAGCCAGTAAGTGTATTGACTTGCTTGAGGTGTGTTTGTCAGTTGTCTGATGTTTGGGTTCTTGGTGGTGAGATAGGTGTGTAAGTGCTGTTGGCGTATGAGAGTGATGGGCCCTTGAAGGACACTGTTTGTAAATGTAAGTGTTGTATTGTGTTGTGCGTGCAGCTGGCAGTGTGAATGGTTTTCTGTGTCTGACGCATGAAAGGCATGTGAATGGACTGTGGCTTTACAGCACACGAGCTGTAAGTCAGTGGTTCTTTTATCTAATCTTGAAATTATTAGCAGTGACTTTTGCAGATTGTATTTCATAAAATCATTGGTAAATAAAGTTTTTTTTTATGAACCATTTACTTACCCTCGTGCCAAATCCACCCAGAAGGCCTCTGATTGGTGTGAAGTAATGTTTTGGTGTTTATTTTGCTTTTTACTGTCAGTGCATACACTCTCTCTCTAGTGAACACCTTCTGCCCTCACATCTTTTTGGAAAATGGCCACCAAGGGAATAATATGTGGTATGTTTTGTGTGGAACGCACAAGATTTACTTACCCAGAAGCCCTTGTTAATTTGATTCATTGATAAAAACATATTGTTTCCTCACATTTCAGTGTTGGAAAGTTGTGTGATCATTGGGCTTGCACAAATTTCCTACCACCCAGCGTTCCCCCAGATCTCCTGATAAAAATGCGACCTCACTTGTGTGGGTAGGCCTAGTGCCCGCGACAGGAAACGGCTCAAAACATATTGTGGAGACATCAAAATTATCTATCACAAAATGACCTCGTTTTGCAAGGGGGTCACCTGCGTTTTTGGTCCGGGGCTCAGCGGCCATCTAGGGAAACCAACCAAACCCAGACATTTTTGAAAGCTAGACACCTGGGGGTGTGCAGGGAGTTGTGTCTGGTTTTAAAAAATGTGCAGGTTTGCTAGGTTTCCCTAAATGCCGGAAGAGCTGGGGCCCAAAATCCACAGGTAGGCACATTGCAAAAAAAAAGAAATCAGTTTTCAGTGTAAAAATGTGATGTGTCCACATTGCATTTTGGGTCATTTTTTTCTTTTGCGGTCAGTAGGTCTACCCACACAAGTAAGGTACCATTTTTATCAGGCGACCTAGCAAAAAACAGAATAATACAACAAGTGTTATTAGCAATTGTATTTCTCTGCATTTGTGCCTTCCAAATGTAAGACAGTGTGTAAAAAAGAAGTCATTTTGAAACATGCCCTCTAATTCACATGCTAGTATGGGTTCCCACAAATGCTCTCTTCTGCAGCACTTTGTTTCCTATTTTTCCCATGAAAAACAAAATTTAGTTGTATTTTAGCTAATTTCTTGGTCCCCTCCGGGGGAATTCACAAACCTTGGGTACCTTTAGAATCCCCAGGATGTTGGGAAAAAAGGACACAAATTTGGCATGGATAACTTATGTGAAACAAGTTATGGGGCCTAAGCACAAACTACCCCAAATAGCCAAAAAAGGGCTTGGCACAGGAGAAGGCGGGGGGGGGGGCGTCTGTCGGTGGAAGAATTAAACAAAGGCTCTGCATCGCTTGATTTTGTTTGTAAACACGCACCCAAATAAAGGCCCTAATTACGATGGCGGTCGGTTGGACCGCCGACCGCTATCGCAGGAGCAGTGCGACAATCAGTCTGCGTTCCCATCAGCCCAATTACAATATGACTGCCATTGTGGCGGTCAGAAAGTGCTTTTTTCACTGTGGCTTGTGGTGCGGCCCAGGAAAAGGGCCGCAGCACGAGTTGCAGTGAATGACAACACTTTGTGCACATCCATGCACCGTGTGCCAGGAACCATATGGTACTACATGTGCCCCCAGCGCCACCTTGTAGTGGCCCACGGGGGACAGGGGCCCTGTTAGCGGCCCCAAAAGTCCCTTTCCGGCTGCATTTTCATTGCAGTGGGACCACCATGAAAAGCAGTCGGAAAGGGACATCCTAATCCCTACAGCGGTGCCTGCACAGGCACCGCCTTCATTGTAGGGATAGGATTCTGCCCACCGCCCGACGGGATCTTGGATCCTGTCGGAGTAGGCGGTTTTTCCCCCAATCTCTGCTGCCCGATTGCCTGCGTCGTAATGCGGTGGTCGGACCGATGCCCTGAATGTCGGGCAGACCGCCACAGACGGCCTGTCGGTGGCAGTCCTCCCAACATCGTAATGAGACCCAAAGTCTTTAAATTGATGTGATAGAAGTGTGATTTAGGCATGTGTTTTGAAAGTCAATCACAGGCACTCGCACTCACAATTACAAGTATATCATACCAATGACGGGCCTGAGTGTTGACGTACATGAATCATGTGCAAAATAGCTAAATAGGCGCCCTCGGAAAACAGCATCAGGCATTTGACCTTGGTCTTTGAATGCAGAGCAAATGTGACGAGATAAGAACAAGATTTACAGGCCTGTTTACAGAAATGAATAAAAGCCTTCATTTAAGCATTTGTTTTACAATTAATTCACAGGCACTCAGAATTAAAAGTAATGTTCCTGTATGCAACATTTGCAGATGTTGTAAATGTAATTTGCATGCATTCAAAAGTAAGTGTAATGTTGCACCGCAATTCAAAATAACAAATAAATGCAGTATGTTTAAAGTATTTAACTTTGATTTTCTGGTTCAACATTACATTTAATTTGAAATGTGTGTGAATTACTTTTACAACATGTGCTTAAACAAAGGTTTTGCATCGCTTGATATTGTTTGTAAACACAAACCCAAATAAAATCTTTAAATTGAAGTGATACAAGTGTGATTGAGCCACTTGTTTTGAAAGTCAATCGTGGGCACTCAGAATTACAAGTGTATCACCAGTGGCGGCCGCCACCAATCTAAAGTGGAGGAGCAGCTTGGGGAGGGTAGGTGGTGGCAGTTAGGGGAATAATAATAAATATAAAAAGACTTACCTGCCGCTGACACTGCTGGTCGCCTCGATGCTCCTCTCCAGCTCTCGTCCCAGCAGTCCATGGGCCACAACACAGGATCTCCACCCAATCCAATGCTGATGTACGCTGGTTTGTAACATATTACTCTGGGTGGACTGATCCAGACATCCAAAGTGAGCAATTTATGGTGCATCATGGGAGTATGAGGTGGCTTTTCACTAGTGGCATGATATGTGGGTGCACTTGGTGCATGACTATGATGTTTCTGGCATGAGTTTGGAAGCACTTTTACGGCTGATCACACCTTTTCACTGTTTTGGAATCATTGGGTGTTTTTATCTTTGTGCATGCTAAAGATTGCTTTCAGTAGACGCTTCCGGTTATCGTGTATATCCTTTCATGTTTCAGTTGACCTGGAAGTCTGGGTTTTCTACCTGTTTCTGTATTGTTGTTATCATTTGCCACAGCAGCTAACTTGAGTCTTTTGCCTCTTATTAACTAATGTATTTTTTGGAGTCTAAATTCTGTCACTGAAATGCAATATTATACTATTGTTTCGTAGTTACCCCTGATGTTATGTTGTGTTAATGGATACTTGATATAGCACAACAACTCGCCCCTGAAGGGTCATCTCGGTGCATCAAACACCCAATGATTCCAAGGGTGCTTTTCTCTATTTCGATCTGCTTTCCCTTGTCCTCTGTGGGTCCGGTGCTTAGTGTTGAACTGCCTGGTGTCTCTTTGGGTGGGTGGGTTGCAGCATGGCTGGTCAATAAAAAAGACGCTTTCAATGGTATAGAATCCTGATTAGAGGTAGTGGGTTTCTCAGATGTATGGCTAGTATGGGCAATCGGTAACCTAGTAGACATGGTTTCACTGTCTTAGACTACGCTCTCTTCAGATGAAGCAACATTTGGTTTAGAAAAGGTTCAGCGTTGTGCTTATTTTTCAGCCCATCTGTAAACCTCATCTAGTTTTAATCAATCGTATCACGTTTGAATTTCCGCAATTTCCTTGCGTGAATTTCTTTGGAATGTGTATCCATTTTCATGTTAATCTCATCCAGTGTCTTTGTCGAAGTTTGTATGTCTACTCTGCTTTCTACTTGTGTTTTTAGATCATGTATCTCAGATGATAAATCTTTGAGTATTGATGACAGTTCCTCAATGATTAGCAAAAGGAGATCCAATGAACACTGGTTAAGGATTGCATACCAGCGGGACTTAAAGATTTTATTGAATTTAAAAATCATTGGTCTCAATGCTATCCTCAAACCGCGAGGTATGCACTGTACTTTGATATTTTAAGAGGGTTGTGGCTTATAGTTGTTGATTGACCTCCTTCTTCATTGTATATTCTAACTGTCAAAAGTTGGGTAACGGTGCCAGGAGAGGCATTGAAAATCCTAGCTTCTTGTATTAAAGAATAAATGTCTGCTGCTGCTTGTGAAGTGTAAGCTTTTGTTTCAGCTTTGGTATCTGTAATTTCTTTGTGCAATATCCTCAAATTACATTTTGATGTGTGGAGCACGATAACTGAAAAACAATTTGCGTAACCAATATCGTACCATGCACTCAAAACTAATCACATTAATCAAGTTAATCAAAATAGGCTACTCTGTAACGGAGCCTGCCTGTCCCCTTGAAACCATTGTAAGAATCCAGTAACCAAACGGTTAAATTGAGACAGTGCTACAACCATAAAGCCCGCAGGCTAGATTCAATGACTTTTTTACAATGTAAATAGTCTTTTAGTATCAAATTAATTTCAATTTAACACAATGTCTGAGCAACATATCAATTTAGTCATTGGCTGTGTTACAGAAACCATAATGAAAATCCACTTTTGTAGATATCCATGAACAATGTAGAAGTTGTGAGTTCAGTGACTTGATAAGCGAAAACCAAATGCATTTCGGGTGTGGACACCGTTAATCAGGGGAAACTACGAAACAATAGTATAATATTACATTTCCGTTATAGAATTTAATCTCAAAAAGATACATTAGTTAATAAGAGGCAGAAGACTCCAGCTAGCTGTTGTGGCAAATTATAACAACGATACAGTAACAGGAAGAAAACCCAGACTCCAAGGTGCACTGACACATGAAAGGATATACATGATAACCGTAAGTGTCTACTGAAAGCAACCTTTAGCATGCACGAAGATAAAAACTCCCAATGATTCTAAAACAGTGAAAAGGCGTGATTAGCCGTAAAAAAGTGCTTCCAAATTCAAGCCAGAAACATCATAGTCTTGCATCGAATGCACCTTATATCGTGCTGCTAGTGAAAAGTCACCTCATACTCCCATGATGCACCATAAATTGCTTACGTTGGCTGTCTGGATCAGTACATCCAGAGTAATATGTTACAGACCAGCGTACATCATCATCGGAGCAACAGTCATCTGATGAAAAAAATAAATAAACGAGTGCTATTAAAGTGAGACTCGAGTGTTACCTAGCCCACGGGTGGGAAAAACCACATGTAAGAAACTTACATCAAAAAATTCATGGCTGGAAGGCATTCAAGAAATCCAATGTAGTGCATCCAGTAACTAGTGTACGACTGAAGGACTCAACTAGTACAACGCTTTGTCCTACAAATTAACAAAACTGAAGTTAACCCGGGCACGACTACATAAACATGACAAAATTTGCAAGTGGCAGAATTCGTGGACTTACTTTGTCATGAGGAAGGTGGTCATGCTATTCTCCATCGGCAACTAAGTGACTGGGCTAGCCAGTGGTCCAGATATGTACCTTTAGCATGTCTACGTACATAGCAGAGGTGTACGGTGTGATGAGAGACAATAAACATAAAAGATAGACCACACAGGCCACCGTGTATAACGGCTACATGTCATTCCCCCTCAAAAAGGAGGAGGGAGAGATACTTGAATGAATATCTCCTACAGAGATGATACAGAACAAAATATTATAATACATGTTTGCGAAATACAAACACATGTAAATACAAAATGCACTTTCTTGATTGACTGCAGGACTAGAAAGGAGCATTATTGTTAAGGCCAGGCGAAAGATCTGGTAGTTGCCAAAGTTACCAACCAGTAAATAATTATGGAACATTCAACATGTTGTTTTCAAAAACAATAAATCCAACAATCAAAAGGCTACAGTATAAATATTAAACAGGCTTAGTATAAAGGCATGTGAAGAGGCTCATGGATAACCTTAAACATAACATGAATATAAAACACTGCACTCCATAGTACAACAGAATGCCACATGGCGGTGGTTACAACAGTATGATCTCAACAATTATAAATAGCAAATCATTTCAAGTTTGTCATTCAACCTGTGTGGCTCTAAACTATCAAGGTATTTTATTCAGAATGTTTCTCTCTGTGGTAGTGTTTTCAGTTCGTTGGTGTTGGAATCAACTTTTCTCAATCACTGTGTAGCGTAATTGAGAGATATTGTGTTTACGGTCTAACCAGTGAACCACTAAATTTGCGGTTGTGAGTACGTATCATGCTCTTGTGCTCCGTAATTTGGAGCTTGACTTTTCTCTCAGTTTTGCCCACGTATAAAAGACCACAAGGGCATTTGATGGCGTATATACGTTTCTCAGAGTTGCAGTTTGAGGTGCGGTGAAGTTTAATTTGTTTGCTGGTACGAGGGTGTGACAAGGCTGAGCCCATCACCACATTCTCACGGTGTACAGAATTGTGGCATTTACGCATGCCTTTATGTTTATGTTCCTGAGTTGTAGTCCTGGTGGATAGTAATTTTTTCAAATGTATTGGTCTAGAGAAGGCAAAAATAGGTTTTTCTAAGAATAAACCTTTAAAATCAGGTTCAGCTGAAAGTAACTCCCACCAACTGTTGATACATTGCTTGATCTCTGCAGCTTTGGTAGAAAACTTTAAAACAAATACTTCTCTAGACATATAACTTTGGGAGACTGTTGTAGAAACGCATTTACTACAACTCAGGAACCAAACTGAACTGTAACTGGAATGTGATATTATACTATTGCATTGTAGTTACCCCTGATGAACTATTGGTTCTGAGAAGTGTGATTTAGCCACGTGTTTTGAAAGCCAATCACTGGCACTCAGAATTACAAGTATATCATACCGATGCCGGGTGAGTGTTGAAGTACACCAATCATGTGTAAAATTGCTAAACAGGCGCCCTCTGAAAACAGCGTCTGGCATTTGACCTCGGTCTTTGAATGCACAAATGTGATGACAAGAACAAGATTTACAGGACTGTTTTGTGTTAAGTGGTCTTTAAGAAAGAGAAAAGTAGTTCCTGAAACAGATCCTAAAATGGAAGCAGTGTAGGGATAGTGTAATTGGTCCATGCTCTCAGGGAGGACTAAACATAGGAAGAGGCTTGACAAATGTATGCCATGGACAAATGGGGAGAAAGAATATCAGAGCGACAATGGAGACCACAAATGGGAAGCCTATGGGAGGGCTGAAGCCCACAAAGTATATACAACATTTCTCTTTGAGACAGCGCATGCGCTATCTAGCCGGTACCTAAAAAGAGGGAAAAGCCTGCACAGCTATTGGGACTTGCCTTTAACATGTCTAGAGTTCTCAAACTTCAGTGAAATGCAGAGAACCTGCACATGACCATCTGAAACTGTGCATCAGGTCAATCAGTGATCATGTAAATTGCACTGTTCCCCCAAATGTAATCTCTGAGTAAAATTTGGCGTCATTAGTGAAAGAACGTTTGGATTAGTTTCTGGTACTGTCCAATACACTGAGTCCTATTGTAGGAATGTGAGTTCCTGGTGCAGTACTCCTGAACTGCCATGCTTCAAATTGATTTTGGAGTGCCTGGCATATTTTCCTGCTCATAAGACTGTTGCCACAAGTCACCTAAGATGGGCTCCGGTTGATTTTGTAACACAGATGATTCAATTGGTTATTGGTTGCAGCTGGTCAATGGTCGTGGGGTGCACCGTTTTTTACCTACATCCTAAAGTGAAACTGCCCTCTGCCTGATAAAGTCGGCTGCGCCTGTCATTACTGTGCCCTCTCTCTCATCCCCTTAGTGAAAGAGGCATCTTTGAAGTAATGCTTTGGTGACTGTGGGCTGGGTACCCCAGGCTGGGAATCCCCCTGAATGTGCACACCCTCCGGATTGAGGGTGTTCCATAGTGATCGTGGTAGTCTAAAAGGATGCTGTCTCCTTTTGTCTCATGCCCCAGCCAGTGTAAGCCCAATGTTAGGTGTCCAATGGGGTGTCTCATCCCCTTCAGCGGATGAGTATGTTTCAGCCAGTTTCAGCAGTTAGCCTTTGGTCTCGAAGAGGATTTGCCTGAACAAGACTATAGCAAAGGGCATGGTCACAACTTCCCTACAAGGAAGAGTTTCCTGCTCTTACCACACATCTTGTGTCCGACTATGGCAAGGTAACAAGCTAAATGCCTTGATTGGCTAGAGCCTGTCTGGGCTTGATCCATGTCTGCCATGGAGGTAACTGGAGTTCCTACCATCACAAAGGAAACCAGAGCAACTGCTCACCTTTTTGGAATATGGTTTCCACTGAGGTCCTGCAAAGCACCTACAGTGAAATGCATTTGGGAAGAAGTGGATCACATCTCCTAAAAGTGAAACTAAACTTTGAATCTGTGTGGTCATATGGATTTAGCCCAACTTCCACTATTTGTGAATATAACACACACAACAGTATATTTATTATACATTTTTCATCTACTAACTGCATTTAATGTTCTACCCCACTCTGCCCTCTAAGAATTCTTCTTGGCAGTTGTGTCATGTCCTACTCATGAGGATGGCTGCATTCTGGGTAGAGCTCTGCAATCCATAGAAATGACAGAACTACTGGCAGGAGTCATATGACACACATTTTCTTACATGAAAACACATCCGGTTTGTCAGGTTTGTGAAATGAAGAGCAAGACGCTATATGGTTACTGCATCAGGGACTTTAAACACTTCACCCCTGTATGTTAAATTCTGTAAAGAAGGTACATGGCAACGCATTGCGCTTGCAGGAATATCTGGATCCTGGGCAACTCTCTTAACACAGTGTCCATATGACAATCTCTGGTTATTTTCCATTAAGGATAAGATTTTTCATGAAGAGATGTGTCTTAAACGTCTTCCTGAAGTGGAGGAGTAAAGCCACTTATCGGATCAGTGTTGGGATGGTGTATCAAATCTTTAGTGCATAGCTGTAGATGTGTGAGCATTCCTTGCAGCATTGCTGCATTTTGAGCCTTGCAATGCCCTGACTACTTGAGCTGTGTTCTTCGCTGGAGGGCATGATCTTGTTTGCCAGGTATTGTGGTGAATTGAATGCTAAGACCTTAAAGATGATGCCCCCTTTCTTGAAGGAAACAAAAGTAGAGCCCCTATTTGGCTATAGAACTGTTGAAGCACAGGTGTGATTTGGTAAAATCTTCTCATGCATCCGCGGGGCATATTTTTCATTTGGGTGAAAAGTAGGTGCCTGGGATACCCAGAGCAAACACAAGGAGATGATGGACGGTGCACTGAAATATTTAAGACACTCACCCCCAGTCACAGATCTGGGTTGAATCCATCATTGTTCTTTAGCTCACTTTGCCACCCCAGTTCAGACCCAGCCATATGCAAATCAGTCTTGACCCTTTGCCTCATGGGAACAGCCCTGCCTGAACTGCCAAGCCAAGTCTTCCCTGGACCGGAAACAATCATCCTGGGACCGGTTTCGGGTTAACACCCCATATCAGCCAGGCTAGCTTGAATCAAGTGGCAAAGTGAGCAAGGGACCCACGTCTGGGCATACCCTGCCAACTTAGGGCGAGCAAAGCAAACACAAGGAGATGATGGACGGAGCACTGTAACTTGTCAGAAACTCACCCCCAGTCACAGATCTGGATTGAATCCATCATCGTTCTTTAGCTCACTTCGCCACCCCAGTTCAGACCCAGCCATATTCAAATCAGTCTTGACCCTGTGCCTCATGGGAACAGTCCTACCCGAACTGCCAAGCCAAGTCTTCCCTGGACCGGAAACAAGCATCCTGGGACCAGAGGGCATGGCATTGACACCACCTTGGTGGGATAGGACTATGATCTTGATAGGTGATTTCAATTCAATTACATCGGCGTGATTCTGCAAATAAGGAAATTCTACAAGGCTGACTGGGTTTTTTGATGAGGATGCTCTTGGTATAGAAATCAAGTGACTTGGCATATTAAATGGCATGAGGTTTCAAGTCACTAAGTAATCAACTTTCAAGATTTCCTTTTTCCTCTTTTTCATAGTCCTTAATTTATGAAGACAATCATTTCATCAACACACTTTGCTATATACTCATGTGTCACAATAAACCAACTTGATATTTGAGTATAGCCTCCAATTAAGTGTTCTGAAGTACAGATGGCTGTGGCACCAATACCACTATACGCACAAAATACTTCCAATGAAAAGACAAAATTGTGGAAGCAGAGACAAAATAAGATAAGAGATCCACACAGATCTTACTACTATACAAGAAAGTGTTCAGCCATGCAAGAAGTAACTCAGTCACGGTTATTTGACTGGGAAAACAGAGCACCAGAATTGAGCAGATATAATGGCAATAACCACATGGCAAAAAAAGGATCAGACAACAGAGTCCTAGGAGCAAAGATTCTTTCAAAAGACCCCCAACCCACCAAGAGGGCGGTTCCACCAACCAAAGACCAATTGAGTTGGGCTGACAATTCAGGAGAGCCAGCCATAGGTTCACTTGTGCCTTCCGGCCGATATGTATTCACAATGAAGAGAGGATGATAAACAGCAAATTTGATGCCACTAATCAGAGAATTCGACAAGTTTGATGGATTGAACCCCTAGAGCAACATTTGGAAAAGGATGAATGGAAACGACAGCAACAACCATAGTTTCATCCGACTAAATTACGCTCAGAACTGGAAAAAATAAGTAGGTCATTGGTAGAGGAGAATATTTCTGCTTAAGCACAGGGAACTTACTTTTCATTTGTTGTAATCCACTTAAGAAGGCTATGACTATATACCAAACTAGCAGTTCCACACACTGCCCCCTCGCCCCCATTTAAGGGTGGTGGAACCACAGGGTTTCCAATAGTGGAGCCCCATATGGCAATGCTGGCAGTAATCCTTAACCTGATTGCATGTCCACCACTGGTTCAGCAGGTCACATGGCATGTGGTGACTAGCAGGACAACCATCACTCATTTTCCTGCCCAAAGCTGCCATTCAAACCATGGCGGATTTATGAAGGGGCACTTACAATGGCCCCCAAACAAAAAAAACACCTCTTTCAATATAGCAGACTCCTTAACTGACACTAACCAGAGGTGCTCCCCTAATCCCTCCTTCAAAACATTTCCAGAATGCTCAATGCAGCTGCTCATTATCAGATAAAAAAATTCATACATGCTAAGTAGATGACAAATACATGTTTTTAGCTGACAAAAAAAGGTTGGGCGGAAATTGGAGAGGGATAGAAAGAAAACTCAAGAGGCATCTGACAGAAGCGTATAAGTTTCTTGTAATGTAAGGGAACACCATGGAGCAACCAAAAAGCAAAGAAAGATCACTTTAGCCCCAAATATAATGCTACAAACATCCGTCAAAACCTGCTCAGCCATCACAATAAAGACCACCTGTGTATGGAGAAAGCAAATATAAATGCTTCTCTACAACAAGGCCTCTGCTGCTCTAAAACACATTATAATTACTATGGTGCTGAATAAACCATTAGTCAACCTGTGAATTGCAAACCCATCTCTAACTTCTCTTTTATTTATCACATCATGGGCGGTGAGATTACACAACATCTACAATAATTAATAGAATCCAATTCATTATTGCATGCAAAACAATCTGATTCCAGACTCAGGAGAAGGATTGTATCCAAAAATGTATGACATCAGGGAAGATCTGCTGTTCTCCCTGGATAAGAGCTGATCAGAAATCTTAATCTTCCTTCATCTATCTTTAGTTTATAACAGCTTGGGCCATAAAACGTTATTGGAGCACTTGGCGCACCTGGAGAACGAGGGCACGCTCTCTGGAATGGCAGCACTCCTCCTTGACAAACTGGGCCCGGAAATCAGACTAGGCTGTTCATCATCAACTGCTAACTCGCCCTTTATGAAGCTTCACAGGGATCCCCCATTTCCCCTTTTATCTTTTATTGAACATATACATGAAACCCTTGGCCCAAATGATCTCGCAATAAAATTGGGGTTCTTACTGTATTTTACCACAGTTGTATTTAACGTCAGATTACGGTTTGGTTCAGATCTGTCTTTTGGTTAACATATCACAGAGGTGATCAAGAGCATCATTAGACAAGTGAGTAATTTTGATTACGCAGGCCTAACTTGTCCCAATATGAGAATTTTGCAGTGGCATAGCTAGCCCTATGGCCGCCCGTGGCGGTCCCTGCTTTTGCTGCCCCGCGGAGGCCCAATTGAAGAGGGAGAGGGGGGGAGGTGCTGGTGAGATCAGCTGCAATGTAAGGGGGGGTGATTGCCGTCCCCGAGACAGCAGGTTAGAGCGAGAGGAGGCCGCCGTCCCCAAAACATGTGACGCCCGGGGCGGACGGCCCCCCTGTCAACCATTCTCATGTTTTTTTTTCTGAATCTGCTCATTTTGTATTTTGATACTGAAGAGAAAGCGTCACCCACCTTTTGCCTGCAGAGTCTGTGGCATCATCCCTTGCATTTATGTGAAAATTAAGTTCAGTTCTTTGTGAGATAATTCTGTTTGCGAGGCGTATGGTTGAGGAAGGACACAACTAATTATTTTTTTCTATTTTTGGATTTATTTTATTTATTCAGTTATTTATTGTTTTTGGTGCTAGAGGTTTTGGAAATGGGGATGCGGGCCTAGCACAGGCCCATGTGGGGAGGAATATAAAGGAGACGAGAGCCAGGTGTACTGGAATGACAATCGGACTTTGGTATTAGTGGGATCCTGATTTTTTTTTTTACCAGACTTGCTGATTGACCCCTGGTGTTTTACTGTTCGGGGCTGGTATATTAGACTGCTTTAGCTCATAGCCCTTTTTTCTCAATTAAAGTTGATGCTTCACTTTCTCATTGCTGCAATGCAGAGGTGTAAAGAAACTGTGGATGGGGATTTCTTGTCAAATTTGGTATATTTTTGTGTAACCTTAGTTTTTTCAAACCCACAATTTTCTGACGTGCGCAGTTTAGGTATAGACCAAGGCATTAAACTTAAATGACACTTACTTGGTTTCTGAAATGATGCTGCAAGATATGCAGATGAGGAATAGAATGGTCATGGTGGATCTCTTGGCAACAATTGGTAGTGTGTACACCAAAGCCAGCCATGTTGCTTCCAAGATGTTCAACTAATTTCTCTCACAATGAGTCAAACTACTTCTACTCCAGCCTCGCCACCACTGTGGAGCCCACAGGAATCAACTCTGCCACCTGTGGTATTCTGTATCTACCTGGTTCCTTTGTTTAACCTTTTTGTTAACAACTAGGTGAGGTCCCAATCATAATCAGACAACATCCAAATGTAGACAACAGGATGTGGGAGCACACCGCTGACCTCTCAGGCAAGGTTCGCCCCTGGCATTCTGGTAAATGCAGTTTCTTGTAGTTCGCTCCGATATTTTCGAGTGTTTCGCCAAGGTTGGCGCAGATAGTGCTGATCTCTAGACACGTGTTTCTGGTTTATTAACCGTCATCAGTAGAGAATACAGTCTTGTATTTTGGGGTTTGCAGAGTAGGCTGCCAAACATTATATCAGGTCCGGTACCTCTCACTGGCGCGCAGGTGCTTCATCCACGAGCTCATCAGCTCAATGACTCACGGGAGTACTTTAAATAGACAACAGGATGTGGGAGCACACCGCTGACCTCTCAGGCAAGGTTCGCCCCTGGCATTCTGGTAAATGCAGTTTCTTGTAGTTCGCTCCGATATTTTCGAGTGTTTCGCCAAGGTTGGCGCAGATAGTGCTGATCTCTAGACACATGTTTCTGGTTTATTAACCGTCATCAGTAGAGAATACAGTCTTGTATTTTGGGGTTTGCTGAGTAGGCTGCCAAACATTATATCTGGTCCGGTACCTCTCACTGGCGCGCAGGTGCTTCATCCACGAGCTCGTCAGCTCAATGACTCACGGGAGTACTTTAAATAGACAACAGGATGTGGGAGCACACCGCTGACCTCTCAGGCAAGGTTCGCCCCTGGCATTCTGGTAAATGCAGTTTCTTGTAGTTCGCTCCGATATTTTCGAGTGTTCGCCAAAGTTGGCGCAGATAGTGCTGATCTCTAGACAAGTGTTTCTGGTTTATTAACCGTCATCAGTAGAGAATACAGTCTTGTATTTTGGGATTTGCTGAGTAGGCTGCCAAACATTATATCAGGTCCGGTACCTCTCACTGGCGCGCAGGTGCTTCATCCACGAGCTCGTCAGCTCAATGACTCACAGGAGTACTTTAAATAGACAACAGGATGTGGGAGCACACCGCTGACCTCTCAAGCAAGGTTCGCCCCTAGCATTCTGGTAAATGCAGTTTCTTGTAGTTCGCTCCGATATTTTCGAGTGTTTCGCCAAGGTTGGCGCAGATAGTGCTGATCTCTAGACACGTGTTTCTGGTTTATTAACCGTCATCAGTAGAGAATACAGTCTTGTATTTTGGGGTTTGCTGAGTAGGCTGCCAAACATTATATCAGGTTCGGTACCTCTCACTGGCACGCAGGTGCTTCATCCACGAGCTCGTCAGCTCAATGACTCACGGGAGTACTTTAAATAGACAACAGGATGTGGGAGCACACCGCTGACCTCTCAGGCAAGGTTCGCCCCTGGCATTCTGGTAAATGCAGTTTCTTGTAGTTCGCTCCGATATTTTCGAGTGTTTCGCCAAGGTTGGCGCAGATAGTGCTGATCTCTAGACACGTGTTTCTGGTTTATTAACCGTCATCAGTAGAGAATACAGTCTTGTATTTTGGGGTTTGCTGAGTAGGCTGCCAAACATTATATCCAGGTCCGGTACCTCTCACTGGCGCGCAGGTGCTTCATCCACGAGCTCGTCAGCTCAATGACTCACGGGAGTACTTTAAATAGACAACAGGATGTGGGAGCACACCGCTGACCTCTCAGGCAAGGTTCGCCCCTGGCATTCTGGTAAATGCAGTTTCTTGTAGTTCGCTCCGATATTTTCGAGTGTTTCGCCAAGGTTGGCGCAGATAGTGCTGATCTCTAGACACGTGTTTCTGGTTTATTAACCGTCATCAGTAGAGAATACAGTCTTGTATTTTGGGGTTTGGGATCAACTCTGCCACCTGTGGTATTCTGTATCTACCTGGTTCCTTTGTTTAACCTTTTTGTTAACAACTAGGTGAGGTCCCAATCATAATCAGACAACATCCAAATGTATCTCCAATTTCTTAGTGACTATCTTTCCTTTATGCTCTAAAATTATACAAACTTTTTCACAAGTTTGAAATTTGGATGTATACCAACCACCTCTAGCTTAAAGTTTCTAAAACTGAATTCATCCAATTTCGCATCAAATTTTGCCCATCTTTACAATACCTCAACTGATGATAAACCAAGCACCAACACTTGCCAGAAAAGTAAACAAAAATCTGGGGTTTTAACTTTGATTATTGGATACCTTTGGAGGCCAAGGTGAAGAAGTCTGTGGGAAGTTGTATGTAACAGATGAATTGCGGCTGTCCGCGGCCCCCGCAGGGGGCCAATTCAGCAGGGCGGCCCTTTAGTGCCATTTTGGGCACCGCCCACCCGCTCTAGTCGTTGGGGGGTTCTGTAGGAGCCCTCTAGCCAGGTCGCCACTGTGGCGTCCTTCCGGTGCGCCAGGTGGGGGGAGGGCATATAAGCCTCCCCCGCCCCTCCTGGCGGTCTCTGTTCGCCAGCCACGCCGTCTCGTCGCGTCGTTCGTTGGACTCGTCGTCGGTCGGGAGATCTGCTGTTGCGAGGTCAGTCGTCCCCCCCCCTCTCCACCCCCGATCCCAATCGCAGGCCACCCAGTGGCAACCCGTCCCAGCTGCAGTTACCCCCCACCCCTGGTGTTCTCGGTGTGGCACCGCTGGGTGGCTAGGGCCTGGGGCCGGGGTGCAGCGTGGGATCGGCCGGGGGTTTGGGTGAGGGGGCCTAGTCGCGGCTCTCGATCGCGGGCCCGCCCTACCGAGCTGCTGGCTCAGTTAAGTGATCTCGTGGCCCACAACCCAAATGCATGGGTTCGACTATACATAGGCCACGTTAGTTGTTGTTCTTGAATTTTCCGGTGGCCAGCCTCACTCCTTTCAACTAGGCAGGCCTTCCGCCTCCTGCCCCGGCGGCGTGCTGGCAGCACCAATGCCCCCCCTGCCGTTCAGCCTGGCGCAACGTCCCCGGGAGGGGGCCGAGCCTCACGGTTAGAGCACCGAGCCTCGGCACACCCGACATGCTCGGTCTCTGGGTGCATCACTCCCTTCACGTGTCCTGACTGTCCCGGGGGGCAAGACTCAACCCCCCAAGGGTTACTGGTCGCAGGGGCACACAGATTAGCAGCGCGGTCTTGGCGATGCAGTTCGATTCCCGGCGCTCCTGGGGGCGGGCGCGGGTATGATGGTGCTCGCTGCCCGAACAATGCCGCGCTACTGAGGCGTACCACCGCGCGACCCGGAATGAGAGCGGTGGATTGTAAAATTGTGGACACCATGCTCAAGGGGCGGGTAAACCAAGGGTCGGGGGTCCAAATCTCGCTGGGGCTTCTTGGCAGCTAGACGGGGCGTAGGACTCGGCGCGAGGCCCCGGGTTCAACCCCCCCCCACCCACCCACCCACCCTTCAAATGTTGCCTCTGACGGGGAGATTAGCTCTCCGTGTTTGCCTGCAGTGCTGCAATGCTGACGTTGTGGGTTCGATCCCGGGCCGGAGCTAGAAACGTACGTGCTTGTGTCAGATGCACGCTAGCAGGGTGTTTGTGAGGGCAGCGGAGTAGGGAGAGCCCGCCGCCCGATCGGCCCGTGCTGGGGGGGGCCATGATGTTGACGGCCTGCTTGCTCACAACCCCTCTTCCCCCTCCCCCCCGGTACCGGATGGGTGCCGGTGCGTCACTGCCAGGGGTGCAAGGGGGGGTTTTTACTGCCCACAACAGGCAGTGCAGCGGCACCGGAAGTGCGGTGCGCGATCACCGGGGGCGCAGGGGGGATGGCATGGCGTTATGGTGTTGACGGCCGGCTTGCGATCTGAAATAGAAATAAGTAATATTTTACATTTCCCATGTTCCCCCCCGCCCTGCCCGTTTTTGCGTGCGTGAGGGGAGACCGACCTACCATCTAGCCGATCGTCGATGCTAGGGCGCTGTGGCTAGGGTGCGTTTAGGGGCCTGGGGCCCATGTGGGGCCTATTGCTTTTGTGGGATCAACAGCACAATCCCGCAGGGGCCATGGCAGCGCCAGCTGGGGCAATGGTTGGCGTCATGATGCAGCGCGTACAATAAAAACTATTCTCCTCCCAGGTTACTTATAGGTCATCCAGGGGCAAACTATATTTCTCATATCCACATGACGATGGGGCCCATAAACATCGCCTAACACACACGCACACTCCTGGATTTCCTTTACACCTTTATGAAATTCTGTACTCCTAGGAGAAGCATGAGAACTAAATGGAGAACACCATTTATGTACCGCTGGAAGAGCCAGGATATCTTATTACCTTAATTTGTCACTTTCTTTTAGTTATTTCTTAAGATATTCCTGCTCATTGTTTTGTCGATGAATCATTCATGTAAGAAATTAGTTCATAGTGATTAAGACCAGCTGAATCACAATAACCAATTACTGATGTCACAATCATTTAGGAAAATAACCACCGAGTCATTTTGGGTTTAAAGAATCTTAAATTTTATATAATTTTTAAAAGCATGAGAAAGAGTTTAATACTTTATTCAATTATTCATTCTTAAATTCAAATATTTATTAAGCATAATCAATTTATTGCAGAAAGGAAATTTTTGTCATGAAGCCAAAACCCTAATTACCTGCCTAGCTTCCTAATTTAGCCTAATGATTTCTAACCTAAGTTAAGAATTAGAAATAGCCTGATTCTCATACTCAACTGGAAAATTAAGACAGCAACAGCAACTTCAGCTCGTCAGCATCAGCTACCTGCAACCCGTCTCATCTAACAGTCTTTCAGCATCTCCCGCTCAGTAAGGGATCGATCAGGACCACCCAGCACTGGAAGCCACCAACACGACTCTCCAACTCCTCTCCTGACTGTGACTGCAACCGCGACTGACCCCCTCCCACTAAGAGTAGGCCCTCTTATACCCTAATTCTAACTTTGCTAACTAACTGTTGCAACATTAATAGCACGCTTTTCTTTCATTGGTCCATGCATGTCATCTTATTCATTCTTTTAATCAAGTTCTCTTGGATTCAAGGGTCCTTGGATCATTTCCTTTCCCATACGCTTAAACATTTTCATCCGTTTCGATCAGTACATTTGTAACTTCTTTCGACACATTCGAGAGCTCCGCAGTCATTGTCCTTTCTCTTAAACTTGTTTCCCACGGGCCTTCTGCTGATCATCATGGCACACTATCAGTTCAATTAGGTCACACCAGCCTTGACCATTTCTTGCATCCTAGCGTCTCAGTAACCTCACGAGGTTGGGTTTTTTCTCCGATTTCATCCCGTGTCATGTGTCCCCTTGCGCCTGCGCACATCTTCCCACTGGCGGCCATTTTATATCGCCACTCGGTTATACTTTTAGAAGCACTAATTTGAGGCAAACAAAACATAATTAAAATAGAGAAAAATAGCCCTTTCGTTTCCCTCCCGTCGTCTACGTACCCCAATTAGTTATTACCTAGCAGAAAGCAACATTTAAGCTGTTCCTTACTTACCATCACTATTGTTTTTGCAACGACACGTTTTATTTCTATGAAGCACAAACATGCATTTACTTTTAATTAGTACGCATTTATTTTTACGTTATAATTAGACACACGGACATCCATTAATAGATTATTTAGCACACATTTTTGGCATGTTACCCTTCCCATACATACAGTGTTGATTAATACATTTAAACGAACATTTTATTTAATTAATTATAAAATTTGTTAGGGGTTAAATTTTTTATTTTCCCTGCTCCATCAACTCCCCCTTTGGTGATTTTTAAATCACCACATAAAACCCAAGTCATACTTCTTTTCAAGCAGCATGTCTTTCATCCTTTGCTTTCTGTTATTTACACATCTGTTTCTTCTTCATCTTGCCTTTTAGTCTCTTTATACATGCTTTCTTTCATTTTCTCCAATTCAATTTCACCCATTTCTCTCTCTCTCTCTCTCATTATTCTGTTATTCCTTTTTATCTTATTTTGTCTTACTTTTCTCTTTATACATGTTATTACTATTTTCAATACCATGGCTAACAGTATTACTATAGTTGCTACTATTATAACTTTCCCTATCACTAGTCTACTCATCCTAGTTAACCAATTTGCTACTGAAGAAAACCCTCTACCAAGTTTTCCCAAAACACTTTCAACCTCCAGTGGAACTAGTTCTTTGTGCAAATTTGTAATATTTGTAATATACTTCTGTATATTTTCACTTTTATCAGGAATGTAAGTACAACAATGTTGGACTTTCAACATTCCACAGACTCCACCCTCTTTTGCCAAAAGAATATCAAGGGCAAGCCGATTTTGCATCACCATAGCTCTCATGGCAACCATTTCGGTATTTACCATTAAGAACCCTCCCGCAGTATCTGTAGACAAACGATCTACTACTGTGGATAACTTCCGAATTTTGAATGCATTCAAAGATATTCCCACTGCTGGTATCAATGCTCCAAAAATATCACCTACAATTTCTGAAAAACTTTCCCTCTTTCTACGTGTAAATCTATTAATCATCTTGTATGTTCCCTTTTCTTCTCTGTCCATGTGAAAATTTTTTGGAAAGACCAGGCCTACATAGCAAGTTCCATACCAATGGTCCGGTAACCTGTAATAAGCTCTATTCCCACAAACATAATAGATACCTGGAAATATTGGGTCCTTTCCACCTTTGAATCCCCAACCTCCCAGAATTTGATAATTGTCATGGCAGATACTGGAACCTACAAAGTAATTGTCATAGACTGTCTTATTTCTCCTAATACACAACTTTCCTGTTTGCGGCCAATCTAATGTCATTGCTGCATTTATCTTTTTCCCTTCATGATTTCCTTCCTCAAACGTCCATAAGCGTTTTCCTTCCTCTCTTATTGCTTCTTTTTGAAATTTCATTCTTCTTTCTTCAACCATTTCTAAAAATACCTTTTCTTCTTTCTTTAACTCACAGGTAAGGTTGTTACTAACTATTTCTTCTAACGTTAATTTTCTATGTTCTAAAAAGAATTCTCCTAAAACTTTTGCTGGTTTTACTTTGTTAAGTTCGGGTACTACTGGAATGTTTGCAAAAATCTTATCTATATCAGTATAATAAGATTCTAATCTACCTGTTTTATAAAATAAACTCGCTATTACACTACATGTTATTCCATAAGTCAGAGGTAGGTGATGATAAGTCACACCTTCTGATACTGATGCAGGCAACTGCATACAAACATAACAATCTCTCACATCCATTGTCTCTACGTATTCATACAACAATTTTGTAAAAACATTCTTTGAAAAATCTGTTACTGACTTATCCTTATGCAACTCTGCACTACTTCTTAAAATAACTGGTTCTTTAATATTAGTTTCTTTTTCTGGTTTAGTATCATTTTTTGCTTCTATCACAGCTACACTAATAGGAATTGTGATTGCTAAAACTATCCATATGGTCATTAATAACCCTGTACAAAAACAGCACATTTTGCACCATCTCTTTATAAATTCACATTTATCTCTTCTATCCCTATTATTTTCCATTTTTCTTTTTCTATTTGTTAAGTTTCAGAAAATTGTGTCACTACACCTCAGAAATGACTTAGATGCCACTCTGCTCTCAAAAGTCTTTGCTTGGTACTTTCTTTAATTCTCTCCAGAATTCTTTCGTTGTCACATCCGGTGATTTGTCACATCCAGTAAATTGTCATGTCCGGCAGAAGCACTATAAGTCTTCACTTCAGGTTTGTTGCATCTCACCTTTTCCCATCCGACTTCTCAGTCTCTGGTTCTCGTGAGTGTTTTCTTCTTCTTCTTTGTAATCTGTTAGTGCAATATACAGCCACTCAGGTGACTTATACTTTGCATTCACTTTCTTTGTCCTTTTGGACTTTTGTAATCTTTTTCCACTTGGTTTTTCTTGTCCCTTTTGACTTGTTACTTCATTTACTTGTTCAGCACCTTCGTCTCCCGCTCTTATTATTCTATATCTCAATTTTCTTACATAGCTGTTGGGCCAATTATCTCCTTTTCTTGGCCTTTTGGTTTCACCTTCTCTTTCTTCTCTTTCTGATTTCCAATTTCTTTTTCTTGATTCAGTTTTTGCTTTTTCCTCTCCTCCACTTTCTTCTGTTTCTGTTTCAACTGTTTCACTATTGTCTCTTATTTTGAAACTTATAATCTCGTCATCTCCTACTGGTGGATCTGTCTTCTCCTTTTTGTTTTCCCTTATTACTGTCCCTCCTCGGGGTTCTTCCGCTTTGGTGTTTTTCTCCTTTTCTGCTTCTAAATTTCCCTGTTCTTCTGTTTCTCTATCTGTCCCTATTGCTCCTCGGGGTTCTTCTCGATTTTCTAACTTTTTGTGTACTTCTTTCCCTACTTCATCTATTAATATTGTTTCTGAAGGATTTCCACCATAACTTGTACTTGGTTGTTCATCTAACTCAATTTCTTGCTCAGTTTCTTCTCTAATTGGTTTATAGCCCCAAGTTTTCCTTAGGAATTCTTCACGGTTTTCAACTGAATCATCAGAGTCTGAAGTTGTGTCAGATATTTCCAGATGTCGACTTACAGGTCGATCTTCAAGTTCTGGAATTTCTGAATTTCTTTCTTCTTCTTCTTCTTCTTCTTCTCTAGAGGTACTTGCAGTTGGGGTTTCCAGATGTCGACTTTCAGGTCGATCTTCAAGTTCTGGCACCCTTTCTTTTATCTTTGTTGTCCCAGCCGTTAAACTTTTATCCCACACTTCCAGACGCCGACTCACATGTCGATCTGTAGGTTCTGGAACTCTGATTGTGTGGCTGGCATGAACCCAGTTTTTCACTCCTGCACACTTGACGGCAGTCGTTGTCACCAGGATTACCTGTCGTGGCTCGTCCCAACGAGGAACTAGACAGTTTCTTCTCCTGTGGACTTTTATGCGGACCCAGTCTCCTGGATTCAAATCGTGGGCTGGTTTTCTTTCAAGAGTGGTCGCATCCGGTCCAACCTGATGAAACACAGAACGCACCACATCAGCCAGTCCCTTGCAATAATCCAGTACTATATCATCAGTTATAGTTAATAACTTGTTGACAGGTACGTGTGCTTGTCTCATTGCTCGTCCCATGATCATCTCATGAGGACTGAGTCCAGTTTTCTTTTCAGGGATGCTTCTGATGGTCATCAGAACAAGAGGCAGTGCATCCGGCCATTTGAGTCCTGTAGCTTGACACATTTTTCCCAATCTGTTTTTAATTGTTCCATTAATCTGCTCTACTACCCCAGAAGCCTCTGGTCTGTAAGCACAATGTAGTTTTTGTTTAATACTCAATGCTTCACAAATCAATTGGATCAACTCATTTTGAAAATGTGTTCCTCTATCTGTCTCAACCGTGACTGGAAAACCATACCTTGGAATGAACTCTCGCAGCATAAGTTTTGCCACTGTTGTTCCATCATTCCTTCTTGTGGGGTATGCCTCCACCCAACGAGAGAACAAACAGACGACCACTAGAACATATCTTAGTCTGTTACTAGGGGGCATCTCGATAAAGTCTAACTGCATTCTAGTGAATGGACCTCCTTCTCGTCCTATTGTTCCTAGACTCACTACTGTTTTTCTTCCTGGGTTAAACTGTTGACAAATAAGACATCTTTGACAAAGACTTTCAGCAATGGCTCTGAATTTTGGGTTATACCAGGTTTGTCTAAAAAGTCTGATCATTGCATCTCTCCCAATATGAGCTTGTCCATGGTACATCCGTGCCATGTCTGCAATCATGCTATCAGGCATAACTGGTCTTTCATCTCTGTATACCCACACACCATTATTTTCCTGTCTTCTACATCCTGCTTTTATCCAGTAATCTTTTTCCTCATCTCTTGCTGTTTCTTGTAACTGCCTTACTTCATCCCATGTTTCGACAGTATTAGTGAAAAGCAAAGGACAAGAGACATGCTCCCTTTCTCTATTTTTGTTCAGGGACGCCATGTTTTCCGCACAATATCTAGCGATCTCATCAGCATAATTATTGCCGACCGCTATGTAATCTTCGTTTTTCTTATGCGCCTTGCACTTCACTACAGCTATTTGTTTAGGCAACTGTATCGCCTCAAGCAGTTTTTTAACATAATCTCCATTTCTGATAGGTGTTCCTGCAGATGTCAAAAATCCTCTTTGTGACCAAATCTGACCGAAATCATGTACGATGCCGAAACCATATTGGCTATCGGTCACAATCGTGATTCGTACATTTTTCCCCAATTTACATGCTTGAATCAAAGCAATTAGTTCCGCAACTTGGGCAGACCTAACTCCTTTCAGACAAGACGCTTCCATCACAGTTGCCACTGTGCATACTGCGTAAGCTGCGCTTAACACTCCTTCTTTTGTACGCAAGCATGAACCATCCACAAACATGACATAATCAGATTCCTTTAACGGTTCATCTTTTATGTCAGCTCTTGGTTTTGTGCAATATTCCAGCACGTTCAGACAATCATGATCTACTTCGTCTTGTTCAATTATGCTTTCTTCATCTGGTAATGATGTAGAAGGATTTACATTCATGCATCTATCTATGGTCACATTTTCAGCGCTCAAGATGACTTTTTCGTACTTAGTCAGCCGACTATGTGTCATGTACTGTGTTTTTGTTCTTGTCAAAAGAATTTCTACTGAATGGGGAACATATACTCTCAGTGGATACCCCATCACTATACCTTCACTTTGTTCCAGACTTACACAAGTAGCAGCAACTGCTTTCAGACATCCAGGCAATGCTTTTGCTATAGGATCTAAAACAGCTGAAAAATAAGCGATTGGTCTTTTCATGGTCCCGTGTTTTTGTACCAGTACTGAAAATGCACATCCATCTCTTTCACTGCAGTACAATTCAAAATCCTTCTCATAATCAGGCATGCCTAAAGCAGGGGCCTCGCACAGTTTCTTTTTCAATTCTTTGAAAGATTTCATTTCTTCTTTGTTTAACTCAAAAGGGTCTTTTACATCTTTCTTGGTCAATTTTTGTAAGGGTTTTGCAATCAAAGAGAAACCACTTATCCACTGTCGACAATATCCAACCATTCCCAAAAACATTCTTACCTCTCTCTGAGTCATTGGTGCTCTCATTCCTTGAATCATTCTTACTCTTTCTGTCGCTATTTTTCGTACTCCTTTCTCAATTTTATGCCCTAAATACTGGACTTCTTTCTGACAAAACTGTAATTTTGAAGGAGACACTTTATGTCCTCTTTTCTCTAAATGGTTCAGTAAAGCAATTGTGTCACTTACACATGCTTCTTTGGTTTTCGATGCCACCAATAGGTCATCGATATACTGCACCATCACTGATTTTTCTGGCATTTTTAAATCTTCCAGAGATTTCTTTAGAATCTGATTAAAAATTGAGGGGCTTTCTGTATACCCCTGAGGAATTCGGCACCATGCCAAAATACGCTCTCCGAACCGGAATGCAAATAATGGCTGGCTATCTGGATGCAAAGGAATAGAGAAAAATGCGTGACACAAATCTATCACAGTGTACCACTCAGCTTCATGTGGAATTTGATATAGAATTACTGCAGGGTTTGGCACTATTGGACAACATGGTACAACTATTTTGTTGATCCTTCTCAAATCCTGTACTATTCTATATGTTCCATTTGGCTTTTTCAGTCCCATAATAGGTGAATTACATGGACTGCTCATGATTTCTTTCAGAATTCCCTGTTCAATCATCTTATTTATCACAGGAGTTATTCCTTCAATTATTTCTGGAGTTAATTTGTACTGTGGCGTGTTCGGATAAGTTATCCCTTCTTTCACTGTCACTTTTACGGGATCAACTTCTCTCATTAACCCAATGTCTTCTCCTGAAAAATCCCACACACTTTCTTTTACTGCACCTTTTAGTTCTTCTGGAAGTTTTTCTGCATCAAATGCAGGAAACAAACCATTCGTTTCAGGTTCCTGATTCATCAAAGTTACTTTATACAGAACATCTTCATCTGAAGTCTGAAAACCTATTCCATCTGGCGTACAATAAATTGTGCAATTCATCTTGCATAAAAGGTCACGACCTAAAAGATTTACAGGACTACAATCGCACACTACAAATTTATGCATTTTGCTAAAAGAACCAATTTTTACTTCCACCAATTCAGTAAGTGGGGTTTTAATCTGCTGATTGGCTACTCCTACCACTTGGATGTATTCACCTGAGAGAGGAAGGTTTGGAATTTCCACTGATCTAACAGTAGAACGGGTAGCTCCAGTATCGACAAGGAATGTTACGTTTGCACCATTCACTTCTCCATCCACAAAGGGACCAGACTGATCTACCTCTAGAGTTGCGCCAAGCACGCACTCTTTCCCCTCTCCTGCGCACCGTCAGAATCTTTCATCCGGGTCATCCTCACTCTGACGCAACCAATACTGAGAAATGTTAGCTGCTCGCGGCAACTGTGTTACCTGCTCTCCTCCGTAGAATCCTGTTTCTGTACTGTATCTTTGCTGGTTAACAGTGTTGGGAAGTGGTGGTTGCGGCACCTGACTTTGTTGAACAACTACCTCATTCTGCACCTGTGGAGTTAATGATTGATGTTCCGGATTAGGTTTAGGTGGGAACTTACACTCGTTTCTCCAATGCCCTAATTTTCCGCAATTATGACATGGCCATTTCTTCTTTGCCTCTTCTAGACTCACTTGACCCTTTCCTTTACCTATGTTTGGTCGCATTTTATTCTGTCCTGATTCGTTTCCATTATTATTGTCCAATTGAGCTTCTTGTTTTTCTGCCACCTTCACTTGTGCCCACATTGCCTTTTCTTTCAACTTACGTTGTTTACTCTCTATTTCATCACTACAATACTTAGCATATCTCAGTACCTTATCTACACTTCCATTCTGCCAGTTTATCATGTGTTGCTTAATCATATCACTTATTTCTGGTTTCAGGCCAAACACAAATCGGTATACAAAATGACTCATGTCCTTTTCACTCAACTCCTCATAACCACTATACTGCTTGAAAACCAATAACAGTCGCTCATAATATGCATGTACAGACTCCTTACTTTCCTGTGTAGTTCTATCAATTTTAACCCAATCTGTCTCTTTAGGAGGAATCTTATTCTTCAAAAAGGTAATCACCTTATCGTACTTCTTCATCACATCAGGACCTGGAGCTCCTGTCTTAGGATCTCTTGGATATTCTGTAGTTGGCCAGTCAACTGTAATCTTACATTCGGACCATAAATCTGTTGGTACCACTATGTCAAACAATCCATCTAAATCTATCCACAACACTTTTGAGACTTTTACAAACCTCTCTACTTGTCGGTACCACTCAACTGGTTTCTCTCTTAACTTTGGAAAGTCATTGGTAAATGACAGTATGTCCTGCCTAGTCCAGGGAACATGCACGTAACTACCACCTGGAGTTTCTCTCATGGGGTATTCTTTGACAACAGATTCTTTTTCAGTTATCATAAAAGCCAATGAACCTTTGTCTGTACTTTTCTCATTCTTCTTTGTCCATCTAACCTTCCATCTGTCCACATCACCCCATTTTCTCAACAACACAATTAACTCCTTTATCTGTGTCAGCCTTCCTGCCGTGTTCAAATTTTCAATATCTTTTTCACAAAAGTCTACTCTGTATGGTTTCTGCAACGTTTTCACCTTTGCAAAATCTATTCCAATCTCACTAGCCACTTCTTCTAGTTTGTCATGTAAATTCTTTGCCCTCCATGTTATACTTTTGCACAGAAACATTATTTCATCATCCTGATAATTTTTTATCTTTTCGGTACCAATCGTTCCTAGAATTAATTCTTCCATATCTATTTTTAATCTGATCACATCTAATGGTTTTTCTTCTGTTTCTTTTATTTTAAAAGCTTTCATCCACTCATTCAACTCATCAGGAGTCGGACCTATGGGTGTATTATTTAGTTCTATCCAGTTACCACTCTTTTCAGGCGTTTCTGTTGCAGATTCTGTTACCATATGCATTTTCCTACCATTGCATTCATTCACCGTTAAATTTGTAGGTGGACTCGGTCTGTAAGTACTAGCCAAATTACTTGTACTTGCACTTTGTTCCATCCTTTCCTTTTCTCTCTGAAATTGTGAACTCAAGGGAATCACCAAAGATCGTTCATCAATTTTCTGATTCTCAAAAACTGGTATTACTGGACCTATTGTTACAGGCACAGTAACTGCTTCCATATTTTTCGTTAATTCTCTAATTTTCTCAGTTAGTTCTTTTGTTGTCCTTGCCAATTCGCTTGCATTGTCGCTTTCTATTCCTTCATTTTGAGAAGTTCTCATTTGTTCTTGTGACCTATTTACTTCAATTCTCTTTTCCGGACTTTTATTTCGCATAGTCTCTATTAGTGGCGCATTTGGTGTCACCACTGTAGAACTCTGCTGATACGGAGGTGGATTTCTATTTAAAATATCCTCCAGCAATTCGTCATCCGTTTCGCTCTCATGCATATATTTTTCTCTCTCTATATGTTTCTTTTTCTCAGTCCGTTTTTTCTTAGTCCCTTCCTCAACTGTAAAAGCTGGGAACAAACCTCCTGTCATGTTAGCACATCTCCATCGTTTTATTCTGTCCTCATGATTTACTCCCCACAATCTTCCAGGCATAAACTCATGATCTCTCATTCCTCTGAATCTCTCTCGTTCATACATCTCATCTTCCCATTCCGTCAAAGCTTCAAACTGTGTTGGTCTAGGTCTAGGTTCCAACTTACACATTTTTTCTCGCAAGTTTCGCAAAACCGCTACACTAAATGATCCATTCTCAGGGAAAGCCAAAGCACCATCATTCTTTGTATATTTTGCCCAATTTTCCAACCATATGCACGTATGATATCCATATTTCAGCATCATATGTGAAGCTGCTGATTTCGGCGGAGGAATTACTTGTCCCTCTCTAGTCACAACCTTTTTGTCTTTCTTAAAGAAATTCTTCAATTTCGTCGTCCATGACGTTCTCTCCCTTTCATACTCGTAATATGGCATGTTTTCTATTTATTTTTCCCTTTACACTAACGCTGTTCTGTGTACGGAACTTTGACCAATTACAGCGCGACTCACACTAACGTACCAATCAGAACAATTCCCACCGTCCGTGAACCAACCAATCCTAGCGCGGCACTTTTCTACGTCACTCCTGCTCTGTGTTCACGTGACTAGCGCACTATCCAATCCTAGCGCGGCACTTTTCCACGTCACTTCTACTCTTTACCCCTCCTTTACAAAATTTATCGGCAATTTTCTTTTCGCTGTTTTCTCCGTTAGTTACAACAATTAAAACAATTCCATAGTCTGATTCGCTAAACAAAGTGACAGCTTTGTCCTTTTACACAAGAATCCTGTATTTCCAGTAGGCAGCGCTTACCTCTACCCTACCACAGAATTATTTACTCTCGCCGATAAAGTAGCACTTCCCTCTACCTTACCCTTCTTTCAAACAAACAATTTACTCGTTTCTCTGGGGATAAGACACATGTGGAGACTAGGCTCCTGAGAATTAAGGCCAAAGTTTCACAAGTAAACGTGATTTGCTATTTCAATTACACACTTTTCGCACAGAAATCCCTAACATAACACAACCTGTGTTATTACCAAAATGAATTCAGACCATGTACCAAATTCCATGTGACTTCTCTTGCCACACGTGTTCCACTTCCTACATCCCAGAAGCGTGAAAACTCACATATAACATAACGCGACTCAACATATAGTGTTAGTCATCAAAAATAATCAATAATCAATAAACAATAATCACTAAACTAATCTATAGAAAACCATAACTCTGCTACCAAGAAATCTGATGCAGCGCGTACAATAAAAACTATTCTCCTCCCAGGTTACTTATAGGTCATCCAGGGGCAAACTATATTTCTCATATCCACATGACGATGGGGCCCATAAACATCGCCTAACACACACGCACACTCCTGGATTTCCTTTACACCTTTATGAAATTCTGTACTCCTAGGAGAAGCATGAGAACTAAATGGAGAACACCATTTATGTACCGCTGGAAGAGCCAGGATATCTTATTACCTTAATTTGTCACTTTCTTTTAGTTATTTCTTAAGATATTCCTGCTCATTGTTTTGTCGATGAATCATTCATGTAAGAAATTAGTTCATAGTGATTAAGACCAGCTGAATCACAATAACCAATTACTGATGTCACAATCATTTAGGAAAATAACCACTGAGTCATTTTGGGTTTAAAGAATCTTAAATTTTATATAATTTTTAAAAGCATGAGAAAGAGAATTTAATACTTTATTCAATTATTCATTCTTAAATTCAAATATTTATTAAGCATAATCAATTTATTGCAGAAAGGAAATTTTTGTCATGAAGCCAAAACCCTAATTACCTGCCTAGCTTCCTAATTTAGCCTAATGATTTCTAACCTAAGTTAAGAATTAGAAATAGCCTGATTCTCATACTCAACTGGAAAATTAAGACAGCAACAGCAACTTCAGCTCGTCAGCATCAGCTACCTGCAACCCGTCTCATCTAACAGTCTTTCAGCATCTCCCGCTCAGTAAGGGATCGATCAGGACCACCCAGCACTGGAAGCCACCAACACGACTCTCCAACTCCTCTCCTGACTGTGACTGCAACCGCGACTGACCCCCTCCCACTAAGAGTAGGCCCTCTTATACCCTAATTCTAACTTTGCTAACTAACTGTTGCAACATTAATAGCACGCTTTTCTTTCATTGGTCCATGCATGTCATCTTATTCATTCTTTTAATCAAGTTCTCTTGGATTCAAGGGTCCTTGGATCATTTCCTTTCCCATACGCTTAAACATTTTCATCCGTTTCGATCAGTACATTTGTAACTTCTTTCGACACATTCGAGAGCTCCGCAGTCATTGTCCTTTCTCTTAAACTTGTTTCCCACGGGCCTTCTGCTGATCATCATGGCACACTATCAGTTCAATTAGGTCACACCAGCCTTGACCATTTCTTGCATCCTAGCGTCTCAGTAACCTCACGAGGTTGGTTTTTTTTCTCCGATTTCATCCCGTGTCATGTGTCCCCTTGCGCCTGCGCACATCTTCCCACTGGCGGCCATTTTATATCGCCACTCGGTTATACTTTTAGAAGCACTAATTTGAGGCAAACAAAACATAATTAAAATAGAGAAAAATAGCCCTTTCGTTTCCCTCCCGTCGTCTACGTACCCCAATTAGTTATTACCTAGCAGAAAGCAACATTTAAGCTGTTCCTTACTTACCATCACTATTGTTTTTGCAACGACACGTTTTATTTCTATGAAGCACAAACATGCATTTACTTTTAATTAGTACGCATTTATTTTTACGTTATAATTAGACACACGGACATCCATTAATAGATTATTTAGCACACATTTTTGGCATGTTACCCTTCCCATACATACAGTGTTGATTAATACATTTAAACGAACATTTTATTTAATTAATTATAAAATTTGTTAGGGGTTAAATTTTTTATTTTCTCTGCTCCATCAGCGTCACGGACCCTCAGGCAGGGCGGGACGCGGAGGGTGGTGATCAGTAAGCGGTCTCTTTCTTATTACCGCTTCAGTGATGGGCTTTGCATATTAGGATGTTTCAAATGATCAGCAGTGTGCAAATTATAACAAATGGCCACAGAATTGGTGCCTATCAAATTTTACACGCAGCTATTGTGCATATGGGCTTGTCTGTGTCTTTTATGCGCGCATCTTTGGGCCAGGTGGCCATATTTAGCAAGATTGAGTTGTAGGTGTAGGCCAAAGTACCTCCCTTATGAAGGCACGCCAGTGGGGGGATCCTGACGTCACCGAGGGCACATTGGCCAGTGAACTGTATACTGTCTTATGTTTTGCGGTTGTTAGGTACATATGACACAATGAAGCTAGCAGAACCGTCAGACGTGGTGTGGTTCCCCCCAAAGCTAAAACCTGGAAGTACAAGCACCAGGTGCAGGGCAGGTGCCCCCCGCGGTGCCATTCCTCATGTCCGCTAATGTTTGTTTTTATTACAGGGTCCCACAGGCGGATTGGTCATCGTGAGGCTCCGGTAATTTGGGAGCAGTCAGGGTAAGCGATGTTACTGTACACTGGCCACCGGGCAAGGCCCGCGGCCGCGGGGTCCACAATGGGAGCACAGGGCCTACCGGTCTTAAGCCGGTGCTGGGGTCACGCTGGAGGGTGAGGCCCATGCTTGTATGCTAACTATGAAATTTGGGTCTTCACAGTGAGGGACATCCCTGGATCTCTTCCACGAAGCCGGTCGCTCGGGACCAATAAGGAGAGGCGTGTCGCAAGGATAAGCAGGTACGGGTGCAGTGATTATTGTCACAGGAGGGCGACCCTACGCCGCAAAGGGCCCACCGCGTCTGACAAAGCGTGGGCAACATCATTTGGGCGGGGGGTCGGCGGGTCGGATGAACCTGAAGGGAGGGGCTTGGATTGTGGTGAAGTGTCTTATTCTACAATTTGACTTGCAGCTACCACATAACCCCTGTTTTCAATTTGTGACGCTTCGCCCCCACAAGTGCGCCGACCTCCCACCGCATCGATCCGCTCTCCTACGCGACCGTGAAAGAAGTTAGGTGTCAGGAACCGAGAAGTAAGTAAGTACCGGGGCACGAGTGGGTTGGACACGCGACGGGGATTGGGAAACAGGGATCCCTGCGGCCCAACAGTGTGGCGGCCCCCTCAGGGAAGGGCGGGGCACGTATTCACAATTTTCTCTTCCCCGCAGAGCACGCCTAGGCAATCGGCTAGATAACCCGGAGCCATGGACAGCCAGGGAACTCCCGCTCCACTGTTCTCACAAATCAGCTGTGTAGACGAGTCTCAGCCCAGCACGTCGCAGGAGGCAGTGTGGGAGAACTTCATGGCCATGGCCAAGGCGAAAGGGCCGGACTGGCACAAGGTTTCCTCGACGCCCGAGGGCAGGAGGATTCCGGGGTGGTGGCCGACATCCTACAAGCGACACAGGCAGGGCTCGTGGATCAGGGACCAGTCAGATGCAAGCGCGTGCGCAAGCCCACCAACAAGGACTTTCCGATGGACATGCCCCCAGCGAAAACCAGGGTAGTGATCACCCCGCGAGAACCAGAACCCGCAAGGGTACCGGCGGCCGTACCGAACACTATCGCAGCAGGATCAGGGAACTTTGAGAAAATGGGTAAGGTGATGGACAATATGCTGATGTTGATGGGGCTATTTCAGACGCGGCTGGACGCCATGGCATCAACGCCCCCGTGGCTGGCTGCAGTGCCCGCCGACCCGGGGGCACCCACAGTATTGCAGGTTTGGGGGGGCCATGCAAGTTGTGCAAACACAACCGCCAGGGTGGTGGGGTCGGGGACCACTACGGGGTTAGGGCCAGGGTCTGACACAGCGTTGGTCTCTGACCCTGCAGGACCAGCCATTTCTGCCACCGGTCAAGGGGGCAGCCAACTGGCAACACCACCAGCAAATGCTAACCAAGCGTCCGCGACGAGTTCCCTGCCGACCAGTGGCCCGGGGGCTGTTACGACCACCCCACCCCAGGCCAGCACCATCCCCTCCCCCCCCGAGCCCCCAAGTCACCTGCGGTGTCGGTACCCCGGCCACCCGTCACGGCGGCACCCTTGGCCTCGGGGCGTTGCTCACTGTCTTGGCAAGTGCCCCAGGCGGCCAAAGAGGGGATATGGAGAAGGGAATTCATTGATATCCTGACCTTACTCATGCATGGGGCAGCAGGGGCAGATACTAGGAAAATGGGTGGGAAAGAGGAGGAGAAGAAGGTGAGGTAACAACTCTGGCCCGAGAAAATGATTGAGAACTGGGTTGAGGCGTTCACCATACTGTCGGCAGTAATTATGGAGAAGTATCTGGAGCAGGGTGAGGCGCTAATGCAATATTCCCACATCATACAGCAGGAGGCTAAAGTGACAGGAGGGGTCGGGTGGTTCAACTACGATCAGGATTTTCGCAAGCGTATGGCCATATGCCCGGAGTTAGGGTGGGACCAAAAAGAGATCCAGCTCTGGGTGCAACACATGTGTAAATTCACCGGTGAACACAAGGAAGGGGCTGGCAAGAACCAGAAGGAGTGGGACAATGAGAAGGGGACTAAGCAGACTGGGAAGCGCCCCTTCAAACGGCCTTTTCGAGGGAGCCAGGGAGGGGGTCGGAACCAAGGGAGCAGGAAATTCAATTCCGGAACTTGCAGGCTGTACAATGCGGGGTCCTGTTCCTGGGGCAAGGCCTGCAAGTTTGCACACAACTGCAGCAAGTGTGGGGCCACACACCCAGCCGTGTCATGCAATGTCAAGCGAGAGGGTTCACCGCCTCACAAGGGCAGACAAGATAGCTAGTAACACAGAGGAGACAGAACGGCACGCGGCCTCTCACCCCACCCATCCCCCAAGGCCAGCGGGCACCATCCTACCAACCTCCAACGTCAAAGGGCCCTCCCCCATCATCATACACAACCTCCTCCCCCTGCTCAGGTCCTATCCCAATGCCAAAGACAGATTGCTCTTAGCTAGCGGCTTCACAGAAGGGTTTAAGATTCCATACCAGGGCCCCTTGGGTTGCAGGGATGCAGAGAATCTCAAGTCAGCCAGGGACTTGCCAGGGGTAGTAAGGGAAAAGGTCCAGAAAGAAGTGGCCCTGGGCAGAGTGGCGGGTCCCTTCCAGCACCCCCCCTGGAGCATTTTCTAATCTCCCCGCTGGGTGTGGTCCCCAAGAAGGAGCCCGGGGCTTACCGATTGATCCACCACCTGTCCTACCCCGAGGGTGATTCAGTGAACCACTGGTTGGAAGAGGGGTCTTGTTCGGTCTCCTACTGCTCCCTAGACATGGCAGTGGACATGGTTAGGGAGAACAGGCAAGGGGCGTGGCTGGCCAAGGCTGACATTGAGTCCGCCTTCCGCCTGCTCCCGGTTCACCCGGACAGCCAGCACCTCTTGGGGTTCAAATTGCATGGCGAAGTGTTCTTTGATCGTTGCATGCCCATGGGCTGCGCGGTCTCCTGCGCTTACTTTGAGGCCTTCAGCTCTTTCCTCCAGTGGGCACTCACCTGGTCGTATGGCACAGAGGGGGTGACACACTACCTGGATGACTTCCTGTTCATAGGGGGCTTAGGGACACAGGAGTGTAGTGAGGGATTGCGGTGTTTCCAGGATTTAGCGGGGCACTTGGGGGTCCCCCTGGCAACGGGTAAAACCGAGGGTCCGGCCCAGGTTCTCACGTTTTTGGGCATCGAGCTGGATACCATCAAGGGTGAGTCCAGGCTCCCTGCCGAGAAGGTTGAGGACCTGCGGCAGGATATCCAGGCGCTACTGGGCAAGGACAAGGCCACCCTGGGCGCGGTTCAGAGTCTCCTAGGAAAACTGAATTTCGCAGCGAGAGTCATCCCAGCAGGGAGAGTTTTTTCCAGAAGGCTAGCCAGGGCGACGGCCAAGGTTCACAAGAAACATCACCTGGTGAGGCTAGGCAGGGGACTGAAGGAGGACCTATCAATGTGGTTTGAGTTCTTACTTGACTTCAATGGGACAGTCATATGGAGAGCACCCTGGGCAGGTAGCCCGGAACTATTCCTTTTCACAGATGCTTCAGGGAGAGAGGGTTTCGGTGCCATAATGGGGGAGGAATGGTGTGCCCAAAAGTGGCCTAATGCATGGCGGCAGCGTAAGATAACCTTGAACATAACGGTACTCGAGCTGTTCCCCATTGTGATTGCCCCGGCACTTGTGGCCCAAACCGTTGGCGGACAGGAAGGTAATTTTCTGGTCCGACAACATGGCGGTGGTGCAGGCAATCAATGGCCAGACAGCAAGTTGCCCCCTAGTGCTGTGTTTATTGAGAGAATTGGTCAGGGCCGGCTTGCGCAGCAACATCGAGTTTAGGGCTAGGCACATCGAGGGGGTAAAAAATGTGGCAGCTGACGCTCTCTCTCGTTTTCAGTGGCTCCGTTTCCGGGAGGCCTGGCCGCGAGCGAGAGCGGAGATGACACCCTTCCCAGCACACCTATGGCGCATCCTGCAGTGGAGCAGCGGCTGAGATCGCTGGGGGAACGCTCCTTGGCACCAGGGACCAGGAAGAAATACAAGGCCCAGATTGACACATTCCTAAGCATTTCAGAGACCCTGAGCACAGGCTCGCTGGCTTTGGACCAGCAGGTTCAAGCATTTGTTTTATGGGCCAAGGATCAGGGGAAGAGCCACTCGTGGGTCTGTGGCCACCTGGCGGCAGTGAGCCACGATACCAAGCTGAGGGGGGGGCAGGACCCAACCAAGTCCTTCTTGATCAGAGCGGCCCTCAAGGGATGGGCCAGAGATGAGGTTAGGAGCCCGGACTCTAGGGGCCCCATCGACTTCCCCACCCTACAGGGGATGCTAGATGTAGTACACCAGGTCACCCACTCGCAATTTGAGGACAAGCTATTCTCGGCAGCCTTCAGCCTGGCATTCTTTGGGGCATTCAGGATGCGCGAATTGGTAGCCAGGTCAAAAACAGACACGTCTGGGGCCGCCTTGAGCAGCCAGGATGTCAAACTAACGGACAAGCTAGTGATACGTATCAGGAGGTCCAAAACAGATCAGGCAGGGTGGGGCGGATGTAGTTCTGGAACCGCTGGGAGATCCCAGGTATTGCCCAGTGGCCATAGTTAGGGATTACATGTCCGTGCGTCCTGCGGCACAAGGGTACTTCCTGATACATGCAGACTTGGGTCCCCTGACTAAATTCCAGATCGACCGGATCATGTGCGCCTGCCTTGCTCGCACGGGCCTTGCCCGCCCCGACAAAAAGTATTCCAGCCACTCATTTAGAATTGGGGCGGCGACAGCGGCATTCAAGGCGGGCATGGAGCCGGAAGGCATAAAGAGGGTTGGGCGCTGGCAATCGCGCTGCTTTGAGCGTTACATTCGCCCATGAAGGCTCAGCATGTAAATATAATATGAGTGCCGTGGTTTGTAGTGATCTTGATAAAATGTGATTAAATAGATATGAAACAAGTGGTAAAAGGTGGCGTCCATTTATTCACCAGGTTCCCGAGTGTGGGTGATCGGCCATTCATACGTGGCCAGGATGGCTCAGTGGGCTGCACGCAGGAATTGGATGCGGGGGTTTACACAAACGCAGTTTGTCTGGATGGGCTTCCCTGGAATGAGATGGAGCAGCATCAGGAACAGACTGGAGCAACAGTTGGCTCTAAGGGGCGACCTCCCCAGCATCTTGGTGATCCACTTGGGGGGCAACGACCTTATTCCCATGGGGAGGAGGGCACTATTACAAACCATGAAGTATGACTTGGGGGAAATCAGCAAACGCATGGGTCAATGCGAACTCTGGTGGTCGGAAATCATCCCTCGCAGAAACTGGCGCGGGGCCAGGTCTAGCGGGGCGGTGGAACATTCGCGTAAAAGGGTCAATGGTGCCATGCGTAAATTCACAGACCAGAGGGGCCTGGGTTTCATCAGGCACGAGCTGATTCAGTCCAGAGTAGAGGGATACTTTGAGAATGATGGGGTCCACTTATCTCAGGTGGGGATGGACCTGTTCCTGCTTGACCTGCAGGAGACACTGGAAATAGCAGGCTGTAGGTGACAGTATAGCTCGCATGTGGGGGGGCTCTGGCGATGACGGGAGCCGCCTCCGGAGCTGTGGCGGAGTTACAGGGCAATCTGGAAGCAGACGGGTACAGTAAGGGTACCTCTGCGCGGCACAGTAGGGGTGCCAGAGCCAAAGACCAGGAGCCTCAGGGCAGGTTCCTGGAAAACCGCGACGGCGCCCCGTTAGTCCTTCGGGCGGTTGGGGGCCTGACCAACCGGGGGTTTGCCCTGAAATGCTCCGCCATGAAAAGGGCGTGAGTAGAAGAGACTAACGTGTCACGTGATCCGGAAGAGTATCATCAAAGGTAGCACTGACGGCGTGTCCCACAGTGCTGGCTCACCAGTCGGGCGGGGGCAGCATAGGTTGGCACAGCTGCCCGCCCTTGGA
The DNA here is from genome assembly GCA_963921515.1 of Calotriton arnoldi. Classification (NCBI taxonomy): domain Eukaryota; kingdom Metazoa; phylum Chordata; class Amphibia; order Caudata; family Salamandridae; genus Calotriton; species Calotriton arnoldi. The sequence goes on from CAWUFW010002513.1 coordinate 451,843, forward strand.
TCGCCCGTAAGATAACCCACATATTGCATACTCTTGTATGGAATAAACCTGCAGCAATATTTTCCCATAACAAAAGTTGTCTTGTGTATTTATTCATTCTTGAATGCTCAGACTGGGGGTGGGAGAAGTTGCCGATAATGGCACTAACAATGAAACCATTACTCTCTCTTCTGTCCATTAAATGAAAAGATGTAGTGATCAGGCCATTGTGAATGCCTGGGTGGGTTATTCTAATTGTATTTATTCTTGGCTTTCCCGCCTTCCAGAGTATGTGTATCCTTTGAGCCCATATTGTTGCATTGAGGTCTGCAAAGATCTTCAGTGGCTCCTGGTTAAAGGCATATTCACTTTCAATTAGGTGTTGGATGTACAGATATGTTCACAAGCTTGCACCGACATATACTGCTTGTCATATTACACCTCACACTCAAGATTAATAACTCGGAGTTACAGCAGATTGTAAAAAGTGTGTCAATAGGCTCAAATGTAAAACTAGGTTAAACAGGGCATTCTCAATTGCTTGGACTAGGTTGTGGAATTCGCTTTTAGTGGAGGTTAAAACTACCTCCTTCGTGGCCAGCTTAGAACAGGGCTGAAACCATAGCAATACAGGTGTTGTGTAATATTTGGTATCCCCTCGGGATTGTGTATCCCCTGGCTTCGGCAGACTCCAGAGGTCTCGCTTATTGGACCTCTCGGACGGGCCCACGAGCAGCCCCGCCCACCTCAGGAGAGGAGAACCTCGGCTCCAGCAGGCAGAAGCAGCAGCGCTCCGAGCAGAGCTGCTGCTAGAAATGCACGCATTACAGATGGGTGACTCTTACACAGCCATTGAATCCCTTACCTCATGGAGACAGGAGAGGGAATAATTAACGAAAGAATGCCTGCCGAAATTAGCTGATTCGTTGCTGGTCCATCTCCTTCCGCTCGCTTAACATATTCTCATTACGTTTCTCCTTAAATGACTCATTGGTTGCCCAAGACATAGCTATTATCTTTGGAGACCTTTCACCCCTGTATGCAGTAAATGCCTCCGGATGGAGAGTTCTTTTATGAAGCACAATTAAAAAGTGATTTACAGTAAAAGCGTTATTGGAATTTTATTCGAGTTTATGTGCGCTATATGTGTGTTGTGAGCAAATATTTGTGTGTCTGCGAAAAAGCATGTATGCCTTTGTGCCACTTTCATCCTGAGCTGTGGAGGGCAAGCATGTTTTATATCTACATACTTTAATTCAAGCACCTGCCTTTGCTTGTTTCTGCAATTGTCTGTGCCTGTGCATTTGTATGTGTGCGTGTTTGTGGGTGCATATGTGAGGGCATGCATTAGGTGGATATGTGTGTGTTTGGGCACCTGCATGCTTTTGTTTTGTTTCTGTATGTGTGTGTGCCCTTATCTTCCACGGCATGTCTCTGTGTTCATGTTTGTGTTTGCATGCAATGTGAGTGCATGTGTGGTTGCGTGTGTGCCTCGTGTACAGACTTGAGTGCTGCAATATATCTTTCAAAGTTAAGATATAAGATACCAAATTATATTTTGAAGTGCCTAGTTCTGGCAAATAAGAGCAACAACAGTCTAAAGACTATGGGTCTTTTTTAAAGTTTTAAAATGGATGTAGACATGCAGGTTCCTGCTCTCCTGAAGATGAGCTGTCCCACACAAAACCAAATGAGATGCTTCTTGAATGTTTCATATGCAAATGATTTAGATGATTTGTATGAAAAGAGTCGAAAAGGAGAGCTTCCTTTTTATCAAGTATGTTAGTGGCTCTAGGTGTGCTCACAGGGGAGCATATGTACAAAGAAGTGGCGGAGTGAGGCATTAGCCGTCATGGCTTAACGCCTCACTCCACCACTTCAGAAACGCAAGGCTGCACTATATTCAGTAGCGGCCCGTGGTGGGAGCAGGGGCGGTGCGTCCATTGGGGGCGTTGGGGCGTTGCCCCCCGCCCGTGCCCGCAGCTCCTCGGCATCTCTGAACTTAGTTTACTTAAGTTCAGAGATGCCGTCACCGAGGAGAACTGAGTCTGACAATCATGTCAGTCAGCATGACGTCGGACCGCCCACCCCCTTCAGAGTCTGAAGGGGTGGGCGATCCGCGTCATGTTGACTGACGTGCATTGCAGACCAGCCAGGGACAGGCAGCAGCACAAGTGCGCATGAGTGGGGAAGGTGAGCGAATTTTTCGCCCGTGCCCATTCATGCGCACTTGTGTTTCCACTGGCTTGCGCATGCCCATTAGGAGCCCCTCGGTCTCCTAAGGGGCAGGCAGCGGGCGAAGAGTAACCGTGCCCTCAGCCAATCCTGGCGCTGCAGCAGCGCCAGCATTGGCTGAGGGGTTGCCACTCCACTCCTGATCGAAGAGGCGCCATTGCTGCAACGCGGACCAGGAGCAGAGGCGGTCAGGTAAGTTTTCTTAAATTTGTATTCTCCCTCGGCCCCCCACCCCAGCGCGACCCCCCCCGCGAGTACTGCGAGCCGCGGCTGTTAGAATGTATGCAGGACAGGGGGCTCGTTGCATACATTTGCACTCTTGCACGACAGGCATTACACGCTTCAAGGCACGTTGTACTTTAGGCCGCTACGGGGAGTTCTTTCTGTTCACTCCCAGTAACACACATTCTCTCACACATCCACTTGGTCATTCATTCAGCTAAGTCCAAGCCTGTCTTGAGTTCTGCTTCCCATGAGGTGATTTGCGTGGGATCGTTCTGGCTTCTGGAGCTGCTTTCCCAGGTTTCTCTCCCACGCCTCATTTACCTTCATCAGTATTGCTACTCTAACTAATTCTTCACTCCAAACTGCACACCTTCATATCCCGCAATACTTCCCTCCCTCCCCCAACCCCCCATGTCATGGCCCCCTTGGCCCCCTTCGCATAATCAATGAGACGGCACACTACTGTCCTGGCCGCACACCCTCCAAGTTTATATGTTGTTCAGTTGTTTTATTGCTACTCCTAGCTTGCTCTGCCTGGCTGTTGTGGCAAACTTTGACATGTATTAATACAGCTAGGCACTGTAACCCTATCGGCATGTACTTAGCAACGGTTCTTAATTTGTAAAATAAAATAAGTGCCGTATCGTGTGTTAATACTTTTGTTTGTGTTCCTCCTCGCTCCGCACACTGGAGATAAGAGCTCCGGAAACCACCGACTCAAATTAAGCACTGATTTAGTTACAAATCAGGAATTCCCCATTTATTCTCGTCGTGAACGGTGAAATGATCCATTATTGTCTGAAAACCACGACGACTGCTAACCACTGCCTATCTCTCCTCTCGTGGTCTTTTTCTTGCTTCCTCTGTAGCGTGTGCTAATGTTTTTTTCCTAAATATGCAGGCGAGTTTGTGTTCATTGTCGCTCTGGAGACACACAGCCACGTTATTAAAGCAGGCATTAAACATGCTTCAAGCGCAGGCTGCTCACAAGGAAGTATGGGGAGTTCTTTCTGTTGTTTACTCCCAGGAACACACATTCCAATAAGAGAAATCAAGTGCATTTGGCAATTGCACGTTTCGTAGATTTAATGCAAATGGGACTCATTTACACAGTGGCTACCTTGAAATATTACGTTGATCTGGGCCTACTACATTAAAGAGCCCTGCTCTACATAGTACCAAGCCAGTGTGCCCACGTTGTACATTGCTTCAATGCACTTTCATCAGCAAGAAAAAGACCCAAATTACAGTATTAGAAACGACACTAGAAGGGTACATTTTACGTTGGCTGTTCTATTTGCTGCACTAGTCAGATACTTAAAGCATGATGGCTCGAGAGTGTTAAAGTGGCCAAGATTGGCAGCTGAAAGCACACGCTGCACATTAAAGCCCCTCTTTATTGATGTCATAACTACACTTTCACAATTGCTTTACCGACCTTATTTTCTCAAATATGCCTGAAAATGCCCCATTTACCCACTTTGTTTTTCAAAACTTTCTCGCGGAGAGAACACCCCAACCCCCTACTCACATTATTATGCTTGCTCGCCACCAGGCACTCATCCCGAACTTTTACGCCGCACTACTTTCAAATGTCACCAGCCGCCACTGGGTGGGAGTGCTGCCGGGCGGTGACGTGGGGCGATGCAGCGCGCGCAACGGAATTCGTTTTATTTATTTATATGTTTACTTACCTCTATTCGGCCGTATTCCGTAGTTTACTACCCCCCACCCTGCCCCTCCCCCGCCCCATGTCAACTCCCAGCAGCACTCCCACCGCCCAGCAGCACTCCCACCACGGGCCGCTACTGACTATATTTACAAGAATATGGTGCAGCCCTGCGTTTCCCCCTGCGCTGGCGCTACACTTAGCTGCCTAGCGCCAATGCAGGCACCCTTGCACCATAGTGCAAGGGTGTCTGCCTGCAGGGGAAGATTGTTTATGTGTAGGAAGGTGTCCCTTCCTGCACATAAACAATCTTTAAATGCCGTTTTGTCACTTCTATGTGTGCTGCTTAATGCAGCACACATGGAAGTTACAAAATGTCATTTTTACAGATTGTTTATGTGCAGGAAGGGACACCTTCCTACACATAAATAATCCAAGGCATTTGCTTTTTCCATGTGTGCTGCACAAGGCAGCACACATGGAAAAAACAAAAACGAGGAGAAATAAAGCATTTCTCCTCATTTCGCAAAGTTAAGACCAGCTTTTCCCTGGTCTTAATTTTGGCGCTGCCTCCTATTTACCCCACCCTTGTAAATAGGGGGCAACATCAAAATCAATGGGTGTTTTGCGGTGGAACGCCCACCTCAACACCCACTGCCCACCCCTTTCACGCTAAGCATAGCGTGAAAGGGGGCCTTGTTTACAAGGCAGCGTTAAGCCACGTTAAGTGGCTTAATGCTGCCTTGTAAATAAGGCTAAGCACCTATCGCCACAGGAACGTCAGAAAAAGTGACGTTCCCGTTACAATAGGGGCTTGTACATATGCCCCAGAGTTTCTTGTGAAGTGATTGACATTTATCCATGAACTTGTAATCAGGGCCTTTCGAGTTTCCTAGCAAAGACTAACTCATTTGTCCCGATTTTCACTCTCTGTGCTAAGTTTCTATGGGAAAGCCCTGCTCCTGTCAGACCTTCAATGCCACTCCACATGTGGGTCACAGAAGAGGCCTCCTGGCCAGTGAAGCCCAGCTATTCACAAGATGCGAGAGGAATAAGAGTGAGAAAACCCTTTCATGCTGCACAAAGCTTTCTCATATTTCAGAATGGTGGGAGCTGGTGTGAATCTCAACAACAAGAGAGGGGTCCCCCTGAGCCCAAGGGACAGGACTCCAAAATGACAATTAGTCAAAGCAACAATTCCCTTGGTCAATGTTCAAACACACTAATAGTGATTTATGCCACATTCTTACCAAACATACCACTAACACCAGAGGCATCATCAGTTTGCCAAAGCCAATATACAAATGTTTTATTCAGTAATATTCCGATTAAAAAGGTGATATAAATTACAATTGGTCCAAACACATTAAATAAAGCACCGTGAGTTGACTTCCAACATGGAAGATATACACAAAATCATATAGTCATACATTTAAAATACATAAAGGGAGAATATAATTCGACATTCAAATTTTGTCATTTGCAGCACTAATCCGACAATAATTCCATGGTCAAACCATCATTCAGGGGCGGTGCGTCCATTGGGGGCGTTGGGGCGTTGCCCCCCCGCCCGTGCCCGCAGCTCCCTCGGCATCTCTGAACTTAGTTTACTTAAGTTCAGAGATGCCGTCACTGAGGAGAACTGAGTCTGACAATCATGTCAGTCAGCATGACGATCGGACCGCCCACCCCCTTCAGAGTCTGAAGGGGGTGGGCGGTCCGGCGTCATGTTGACTGACGTGCATTGCAGACCAGCCAGGGACAGGCAGCAGCACAAGTGCGCATGAGTGGGGAAGGTGAGCGGATTCTTCGCCCGTGCCCATTCATGCGCACTTGTGTTTCCACTGGCTTGCGCATGCCCATTAGGAGCCCCTCGGTCTCCTAATGGGCAGGCAGCGGGCGAAGAGTAACCGTGCCCTCAGCCAATCATGGTGCTGCAGCAGCGCCAGCATTGGCTGAGGGGTTGCCACTCCACTCCTGATCGAAGAGGCGCCATTGCTGCAACGCGGACCAGGAGCAGAGGCGGTCAGGTAAGTTTTCTTAAATTTGTATTCTCCCTCGGCCCCCCACCCCGCGCGACCCCCCGCGAGTACTGCGAGCCGCGGCTGTTAGAATGTATGCAGGGCAGGGGCTCGTTGCATACATTTGCACTCTCGCACGACAGGCATTACACGCTTCAAGGCACGTTGTACTTTAGGCCGCTACGGGGAGTTCTTTCTGTTCACTCCCAGTAACACACATTCTCTCACACATCCACTTGGTCATTCATTCAGCTAAGTCCAAGCCTGTCTTGAGTTCTGCTTCCCATGCGGTGATTTGCGCGGGATCGTTCTGGCTTCTGGAGCTGCTTTCCCAGGTTTCTCTCCCACGCCTCATTTACCTTCATCAGTATTGCTACTCTAACTAATTCTTCACTCCAAACTGCACACCTTCATATCCCGCAATACTTCCCTCCCTCCCTCCCCCAACCCCCCATGTCATGGCCCCCTTGGCCCCCTTCGCATAATCAATGAGACGGCACACTACTGTCCTGGCCGCACACCCTCCAAGTTCATATGTTGTTCAGTTGTTTTATTGCTACTCCTAGCTTGCTCTGCCTGGCTGTTGTGGCAAACTTTGACATGTATTAATACAGCTAGGCACTGTAACCCTATCGGCATGTACTTAGCAACGGTTCTTAATTTGTAAAATAAAATAAGTGCCGTATCGTGTGTTAATACTTTTGTTTGTGTTCCTCCTCGCTCCGCACACTGGAGATAAGAGCTCCGGAAACCACCGACTCAAATTAAGCACTGATTTAGTTACAAATCAGGAATTCCCCATTTATTCTCGTCGTGAACGGTGAAATGATCCATTATTGTCTGAAAACCACGACGACTGCTAACCACTGCCTATCTCTCCTCTCGTGGTCTTTTTCTTGCTTCCTCTGTAGCGTGTGCTAATGTTTTTTTCCTAAATATGCAGGCGAGTTTGTGTTCATTGTCGCTCTGGAGACACACAGCCACGTTATTAAAGCAGGCCTTAAACATGCTTCAAGCGCAGGCTGCTCACAAGGAAGGTAGTATGGGGAGTTCTTTCTGTTGTTTACTCCCAGGAACACACATTCCAATAAGAGAAATCAAGTGCATTTGGCAATTGCACGTTTCGTAGATTTAATGCAAATGGGACTCATTTACACAGTGGCTACCTTGAAATATTAGGTTGATCTGGGCCTACTACATTAAAGAGCCCTGCTCTACATAGTACCAAGCCAGTGCGCCCACGTTGTACATTGCTTCAATGCACTTTCATCAGCAAGAAAAAGACCCAAATTACAGTATTAGAAACGACACTAGAAGGGTACATTTTACGTTGGCTGTTCTATTTGCTGCACTAGTCAGATACTTAAAGCATGATGGCTCGAGAGTGTTAAAGTGGCCAAGATTGGCAGCTGAAAGCACACGCTGCACATTAAGGCCCCTCTTTATTGATGTCATAACTACACTTTCACAATTGCTTTACCGACCTTATTTTCTCAAATATGCCTGAAAATGCCCCATTTACCCACTTTGTTTTTCAAAACTTTCTCGCGGAGAGAACCCCCCAACCCCCTACTCACATTATTATGCTTGCTCGCCACCAGGCACTCATCCCGAACTTTTACGCCGCACTACTTTCAAATGTCACCAGCCGCCACTGCCATCATTGTGTACTACTTCTTTTTTTGACCAGGATAAATTCAATTTAGTGCAATTGTTGTAGCAGCGCGACGCGTTTCGGTGGATTCAGTATGTTCCAACCACCTTCTTCAGGAAGAGAAACTTTTATATCTCCCAACGCTTCCAATCAGAAATTATAATGAGGTGTCACACGCTCCTCCTGGGATCTGGCTCCTCAAGGTGAAGCAACAATAAAACAATTCTATGTTGTGTCCCAGATGATTTCAAAACAAGGACTCTCTGCGAGCCTTGTATCAAGTATAAGAAACAAATGTGCAAGTTTTTCCAAAATCGATTTTGGGATTAAACAATCTCCAAAGTTGTTGATCTTCTCGCTACAGGGCTCTTCCTTAGATAGAAGCCGTGTGCCGGTGCCGCACAAATTCACGTCGCCCTCTGGTCGTTGTTGAATGGTGTGAACCTGGACTTCCCATGTGCAGAGCCAAGGAGCTGGGTGATTTGTGTGAAACTAGATTTTCAAAGGTAGTGCTGCTGATTACAATCCAGTTCGGTGGGCTAATGCACCTGCAAAAGAAACCTGTGTATAATCAACAAATCTGGAACTACTAAACCTTGTGTCTGCACTATGAGAAAGCATTGTCCAAGTCAATTAGTCTGGCTTACAACTGAAAGTACCTCTACGCTTTGTTCCATGCAGTCACTTGTCCACTCTCACATGAAAGTAGTCACTCTTTATCATACAGTCAAGCATCTGGCCTCACCTTACCAACGTATGAGAACCTCAAGATCGGACAGTGCTCCACAGCTCATTCATCACAAGCCCAGAAGACTGACAAATGAGGAAGATGCTTGATATGCGTGAGGCCTCACTTTGGGAACGACCTGGACCCTTTTATGAGAAACCTGGTAAAGTGCCTTCAGTTGAGAAAACACCTTAGAACCAGCCTTTTCATAGATGCATTCAATGTTCACCCTTTAAAACATAGTCAATATATAAAACAGACACAAATGTCCTCTGAGATCACTTCCTAGGATGACCATTGACGTATCTCCTAATGTTTACCATATCACGGTGGTCCATTTCCTTTCATCGCCGTATAATTCTATTCCTTTCACCTTCTTTGCTTCCATAGTACTCTAAAGTAGTCCTAGGGCAACATCTAAGAGCTTTGTAAAACTATCAAATGCATAAACACATCTGCACTTTAGTTCCGCTTCCATACCTAAATCAAACTATATATGTCCTATTTGTCATGCTTGCAGAGGGGCTTAGACCCAGTAATTCAGTACTTTGCTTGATCGGCCAAAAAGTGTGGAACCTGCTTTGTCCATCCGCAATTCCTTGCTGCCAGCCTGGTTGGATAGAGTTGGAGCTGCGCTAACCACAGTCATCCATTCATTGTGGTCATGTGATGACTGCTGGTGTGGCTTATATAGGTGGGGCCAGTGCGGGAACAAGGAAAATACAGGTATACCTGCTGACCCTCCTCAAGCACTATAACATGTGCAGTGGCGGCTGGTGAAATTTGAAAGTGGTAGGGTGTAAAATTATTGTTGTACTGCACTGCGGTGAGCGAGCGGAGCGAGCCCGAACAACCTACGAGGGGTTCGGACAAGGTTCTCCCCCCGAGAAAATTTTGAAAAAAGAGTGGACAAATGGTGCATTTTCAAGCAAATTTGAGGAAGCAGGAAGGTTAATAAAGCAATACGATTGAATTATTTATCATTTAAGAAATTGCCACTTTTTATGAGCTATAGAGGACAATCTTTGCTTATGTAAATGTATGCAGCTGTTTACATAGGTGTGTCTGGGATTCCAAACACAGGCGACCCGGAGAAGAAAAGGTGGGAAGATTGAACGAGCCATGGGCACCCCTGGAACAAAGGGGATGTGTTTCACTCGTGGAAAGGAGGGGTGGGGAAGATTGGGTGAGGGGCGAAGAACATGATGTACCACTATATGTGTGAATGGAGCCACCAGCGTGGCATGGCATTTGGGCAACTATCCTCCGGTGCCAAGGGTCAAAGTCCAGGGGAAGCCCCACTATCCCGCATCCGTGCCTCCAGTCCGTTCTTAAAGCAGGGGCCCTGTCTGGCCCTCAAGAGAAAGGGCAAGAGAAACACCTGAGCCCCAAATATCGCACTGACACGAGACCCACAGGATACCCTTAGACATCATACACACCCCAGAGCTGGGCCTATGTCATGGAACATCCAACCCACACCATAGCACGACCTCAGCCCAAAGAATGCTTGCTCTCTGACACGGGGTTGGATTGGTAAGGCGGGCACTGGGGCAATGGGCCGGTATCCGTGTTCCAGATGTGGGCTGCTTTTTTGGCCAGCGGGGTGGTCGATTTTGGCTGTGTCTGCAGTTCAGATGATGCCACCGGCACAGTGGGGGCCTAAGCAGCCTTTATGGAGGCAGATGGGCCTCTGTTACTGCCCTTTTACCAATGGGGCGGAGGTGTCATTCCCGGTCTCTTGCTGGCCAGCCCATTAATGTATGCAGATTCAGCAGGGGGCCTGAGCACTTATATTCAGGTGTGATTCACCATTGTGAGCTAATCCGTGCACAAAGGGTCCTGGCAACATTTGCATTTTTTTTTATCTTAGTGAAGTTAAGAAACATGGCTCTTTTATAGAACCCCCCCCAAATCACCGAAGCTGTGTTTTGAAAAAAAGATGGAATCCGCAGATGTTGGCCAATTTTTTATCCCAATCCAACCCTACACACCCAAAAGTCACTTAGAGAAAGACCCAGCCTACGAGATGTCCCCTCTAACCAGCTCACCCTTTGAGTAGGACCTTACCTCAAGTATGCCCTCTGACTTCAACCACACCCCAGAGGAAGCCATAATAAACCCAGAGTGTCCTCTGACCCCACCCCAACCCCGTCGCAGAGCAGGACATAAACACTCACACATGGTAAACTCTGCTGCCATCGCAGAGCACGCGCTGAGCACAGAGAGGTTCCTTCAATGCCAGCCTCAACCCATAGCAGGGCAAAAGCCCCAGAGTGCCCGTAGAGACACTGCCCCTACCCTGCAGCAGGGCCTAAGATCACACGATACCCTGACTGACTCTTACGTCCCTCTGACAGAAGGGCGTGTAGCCCTGCATGCATTTCATTTATAAAGAGTCATGCTTACTCGTGGAATTTAATAGAAAACGCACCATGGGAGAGAACCAAGAGAAAGTTTTAACACTTGTTGACGCGAGCCACATCGAATTTCACCTCAGAGGGCCGCAGGTCATATTCGGTCACCTCCTCAGCGACTGCGGCAAAGAAATGGGGTGACCCTCACAGCAAAGCAAATGCCCATGCCCCGGGCACTTCATGCCACAGCGGCGGAGTAGCCATACTGTGAGAAACTCTGCACTACTTTACAAGGGGCCACCGCAGCATCCAGATAGTGCCTGGAGGGTCCCGGGGCCCCTGTCCTGGGCAACTGAGCTCCCCGGCAGTGACTAAGTGTAACTTGATAGGAACAGATGTTATTCCAAGTATAGCAGAGGCAAACCAATTGGGTAAGTATACTTGTGTAGCGCTCTTTACTGCGAGGCATTGTCTAGGCGCTTAAAACTGTACTTCTCTCATCCTTACAGAGGCAGTGGTGCAGCTATGGTCTCGGATGCTTTACAATATTATAATTAATGTTTCTGGAGATGGGATTTGGGGTGGCAGTAGGACGGTTGTGTATTCTTACCTCAGCCCTATGCCCCATCCTTTACACATTTCACATTATACAGCGCCGCTTGTCCTCACAGCACTTTCCAGACACCTTCCCCATTACCCATAGTACCCCCTTTTATCCCTGGTCCTCACAGCACTTTATGGACAGGTTCTGCATTAGACTTCTCCTTCAATCCTAAGCTCTTACAGCTCTGTACAGAGACATTCAGTGATAAAACAGCACCTTATGTCCTCAGACTTCACAGCACTTTATTGACAGGCGCTGTATCATACAGCTCCTCCTATCCCCAGATCGCAGTGCGCTTTACGGGCGCATGCAATGTTGAACAGCTCATTTTGTCATCAGAATCACGGCAGTTTATCCAACGGTTCTCATTATACAGCCACTACTATCCTCAGACTTCACAGCACTATATGGACAGGCTCTGTACCATACAGACAGCTCCTTCTATCCTCAGGTGTCATGGCGCTTTACAGTCGCATTCAATGCTAAACGCCCTCTTCTGACCCCAACCGTCACAGTACTTTCTGCAGACCTCAATGTGCTTTACAGGCAGGTTCCACGCTGCAGAGCCCCTTGAAATCCTCTGGCCTCGTGGTGCGTTCCACATCATACAGCCCCTGTGCTGCGACTTCACAGCACTTTAAAGACAGGTTGTATTTTACACAGCCCCAGTCGCGGCCGGCATGACGGGTTCGCGGGGGGGAGTGTGATGGTAATTCAAATTTTAAAAAACTTACCTTCCCCCGGGTCACGCGCCGCCGCTTCAGCTCCTGCTGCTCCTGGCAGGGTCTGCATTTTCGTTTTCCACAGGCAGCCTCCCACCCTTAAGCCAATCACAATGCTGCAATGGCAGCGTTGTGATTGGTGTGGACGATGCCCAACCGGGCGCATGTAGGGAGGCCATTTTTTCTATGTAGGCTGCATGCAGTCTACATAGAGAAAAAGGGAGAGTGCGCATGACTGGATTGGTTGGCCCCAGGGGGCCGACCAAACAGTCAGGGTCCACAACAGTGGGCAAGCCACTCCCCCGCTGTGCTCGAGCAGGACCGCCCACCCGCCCGCCACCAACCAGGCACTTCTGCTTTCTCGCAGTGCGAGAAGCAGAAGCATAAAATGGTAGTTTTATCATTTTATGTTTCTGCTTCTCACACTGTGAGAAAACAGTGGGGCGACGCCCCTCCGCCCCAATGGAGGAGCCGCCGCTGAACATGTGACACCAATGTGTGCTGCCTCGGCCATCCCAGAAGGCACAAGCGAGTTACAGTCTCTGACACTTGTCATCATTCCTAACGAGTGCCACCACCCATCATAACATTCACTCAGCAAATCAAGGCTGAGCCCTAGTGCATGGCTGTGTTCAGGACCTGTCGAATGCCATGACTGGTCTGTCGGTGTTGAGTGGATAGGAAGCAGGCTGGCATACAGCAGAGCAGTACAAAACTAAATTCATAATTTTAAATTGATGCTGATGTTACTGCTGAACTGGTAAGCTGCATGGGCTGGGCCTCCTCGTGCACAGTGACAGTGCTCGGATAGGAAGTCCAGAGGCATCCCAATGATCATCAGCCTCACCCTCGGCCATGGTGACCTGCAAACCCTGCTGAGGGTATAACTCTGGAGTGTCATTAGGGCAAGAGATCGTCATGGCACACCTGCAGCAAGTGTTGCACCTGTTCATGGCAGATTGCATCAATCATAGTGGAGATGCAGATGCCCCATCTAAATCACGCGAAGTTACCCTCAGGAAGAATGGTGCCAGCATATTGTTTTTCCTTTCCAAATGTGTCTTCAGACATGTCCAGCTTCTGCTTCTGCTGCACTGTTCTGGTACATAGCATCCCTTGTTAGCATGATCATTTCCAGCGAGTGTTAATGTTAACCCATTAGCAGTGAGTAGCTTGTTTTTGCCTTTGAAAGGCTATCTCTGTCCTCTCACCTACTTGGCTATAGATGGCCTACAAGAAAAAAGTCAGTCGGGGCGTAAATTTCCTTTTTGCATTTCGATAAGCCTGCCAAGTAGCACTATGACATATGATACTATCAGCCATTCCTGACTTTTCAGACCACAGCATTGCGGGTCTTGTAGTTTTGCTTTTTACACTTTCATTAAGTGCTCATAATCCTTGCAGTCAAAGTGCTTCTGGCTAAAATGCCAGAATTGGCTGGCGTTTTTATACATGAACTCAAGACACTTGTCAGCTATGTTTAAAAAACAATTTAAACCGATCTAGATCAGTGTTTCTTAACCTGTGCTCCGAGGAACCCTGGGGGTCAGCGAGGGCAACTCATGGGGTCCATGACTATATTACAAAATTAAATAATATTAAAATGAATACATTAAAAATAATAAAGTGTATGCAAATAAAGAAGCAACATTGAAAATGTTAAAAGTTTATATTGATTGTGAATTAAACAAAATATTTCAATATTTGAGCATTTGTTTGGTATATGGTTGTTTTTGTATTTCATAAAAATTGCTTAGGCTGGGGGACCTCATCTTCCATTAATGACTCAGTTGGGGTCTCCGCATTCCAGTAATGATTCAGTGGGGGTCCACAGAAGTCAAAAGGTTATGAACCGCTTATCTAGATAACTTAAAAGCTGTTTGTTTCACACGTAAATCCAAAAGTAAATTCCGCTCATATATTTTGTGAGGGTTCACTCACATCATGCATTAAAACAAGCATTGGTAATATAAATCGTTTTGTCCTTTGTGTAGTGGAAAGTATAATACTAAGCCTCATAACACAATAAAGGAGCCACATAGACAGCAGCAGCTCAACCTTTCCTAAATCTACTGGAAGAAACTTGCATTATATCACTTTATGGGGGGGGGGTTTCTGTGTTTTGATGCTACTTTATAATTTCAACAAATTGTTGTAGTGACCATTTGGTGTAATGTATGCAGGGGTTTTTATATCAGTGAACTGTCATGTTTTGTGTATTCGCCGCTTTGCAGGGCAGTTCTGCTTTGTACGTCTATGTGGCGTACAATCCTATTGTGTAGTGCAGAGCAGGTGTCCTTGAGTCAGTTGTGGATGGACGGTGTAATGGCAGCCTTGCTGACTGTATTTCAGTTTCACTAGGAGATCTGTGCATGTGTACATGTGTTGTGGATTATTCATGCTTTGTCGGTCGGGCAGAAGCGTGTTTTGTGTGGTTGCACAGTGAAACTTATCTTGGATATCCGCTTCATTGCATGCCCCTCCCTGTTCTCTTCCATCATTCCATCTGTTTGCTTCCTTGCCGCACACTGGTCCCACTTCTGCTTGCCCCTTCATCCACTTGCTTTCGTCTCTGTCGTCTCTTTCTCTTCGCACTCAGTTCCTGCATCTCTTGATCTTTTCTGCCTCGGTTCCGTCCCTGTGTCCCGTTCTTCCCCCTCAATTCATTTGTCTGCCTTTCCTTTCTGTGGGCCTCTTTCATTTCCATTTGGCAAGGATTAAAGACCCCCCCATGACACCAGAGGCAATAATTATGCTACGTTCACGGGGGTGTCGCCCACTCTTCCTGTCACCACTTAGCTCCCTGTTTCTTTACATGGGTGTCAGGGCCTCCTCCACACCTGGGAAGGGGGGTTGAACCAGGATCAGACCGGAGGAAGGAAGGGGCTAATCAATTCAGGTACCATCTCACCCCCTCACCCTCCAGGACACCCCCCTGTAGCAACCCCCAACAAATGGCCTTCCTGTCGGCCTCTTAATCAGCAAGTCTCCGGTCCCACATCTGCTTAGCCATGGGTTCAGCCTCCCTTTGTCTTTCATATTGTGTAGTGCGAGTTCAACCAGAGGGTGTTGGAGTGCTTTGCATGGGCACCATTTACATAGCACAGGGACACACCGGTTTTGTGAGCACAAGAAGATGGAGTGGTTTGCCCGGAGTCGCGGGATGTTGGGTTGATGCCGAGACTCGAGCCTTGTTCCCCGGCTCCGGATTCAGCCGCTCTGGCTGTTGCCTCACACCCTCTCTAACCATGAATGAAAGATGGCACTACACGGCGTACTGATTTTATTTTACAGTTTTATATAGCGCAAACTTGGTTCAGGGGCACTAGAGCACTTTAAATGAGCATCAGACTAGTTTTTTGTAACCCTGGGCAAAGCACTACGCTACGCTCGCGTAGTTTGCGAAGTTTGCGCTACTTCGCACAACGCGAATTGCACGTAGCACAGTGCAAACACGCGTAGCGTAGTGCAGCGGTCATTTTTGCTTGCTCGCGGTCCTCAACGTCAGAGTTGGCGACCGCGAGCAAGCAAACATGACTATCCCGGCGAGACTTTTTCCTCGTTCGCGATCAGCAACATCAAGTTGCCGATCGCGAGCGTGGAAAATAAACCTCCCGGCGAGATTCTCAACGCGGGAGGTCAGGTTTCTCATTGCGAG
The DNA here is from genome assembly GCA_963921515.1 of Calotriton arnoldi. Taxonomy (NCBI): domain Eukaryota; kingdom Metazoa; phylum Chordata; class Amphibia; order Caudata; family Salamandridae; genus Calotriton; species Calotriton arnoldi. The sequence goes on from CAWUFW010002513.1 coordinate 467,694, forward strand.
TGGTCGCGTATGCTCGCGACCGCTCGCGATGAGAAACTACCAGTCCGCGTTGAGAAAGCTGCCGCTCGAGTAAAAATCTACTCGAGCGGCAGTAAAGACAGCTCGCACTGTGCAAGATGCCGTTTTCAGTGATTGCACAGTGCGGACAAGCATCCGGCACTGTGCAATCATTGCGAACAGTGCACTACGCAGTTCGCGTAGTGCTACGCGTAGATCGCGTAGTGCGAACTGCACTTTGCGTAGCTTCGCGTAGCGCTACTTCGCGAACTACGCCCAGGCTTAGTTTTTTGCAGTATCTAGAACTCTTAATGTTTGAATTATGTATATGCTTGCAATCACATGTTTAAGCTGTTTGCCCTGGATATAGAACACTATGTATAATGTTACTCTCTACAGCTTGCATTCTCTGACTACTTGCTAACTCAGAAAGCCTTCTCCCACTAATCTCCTAAACACTGCATGAGAAAGTGGCATTGATTTACTCTCACTTGATTCCTCTCCGTTCTTTCTTCAGAGTGACCCTCTTTTTGGCTCCATCCTCTGCATATCTTCTATTTCTGAGAATAGTAGTTTAATTAAACAATAGTCTCCTCTGTCTCTTGCCTGTCTGCCCCAATCCTTCTTATTGTAATTCTGCAATTGGCTGATACCTCATTTCATAGATCACAACCTCTCCTCTTTAAATGTGTTAGTCTGTAGACCAGCTAGCTCACAGTGCCACCATAAGTTCCCCTGACCAAGGAGAAAATAGTTTCTGGCAACTATCGAACATGACAACCCTGACCCCTCAGGTATCGTGGAAACAGTACAGTTTTTTACGCTCAGTCACTTGTGCTCACTTTGTCTCAGAGAGATACACAGAATAAACGGTGGGGACGTTTTCAATAAGCATTTATTGAACCAGCGTCATTCTAGTGTATAAAAACATGTGCTGCAACAACCATGAGACAGAAACAGATATATACGATTACTATCACCAACAGAGTAAATAAAAGGTAGAATTCTACCATAGTGCTAAAACAGTGAATATATGCAGGCATATAAATACATGACAGTAGTAATGCATACTCCTACTATGCAACCCTAACTAGATGTACCTAGCATGTATGGAGGTGTATAGCCAAGAATCCCCCTAGGAAAGCGCCAACCCCATTACCTGATGTGAGAGACCGAAGTACCCCATTTTGGTCTCGAGCTGGACACCCCGCGATGGATGTAAGACCACTGCGTGCTGGAGTGTCTGCATGCAGGGACTTCAGGGTCTCGTGTCAGCATGGAAGTTTCTTTCTCCTCTGGTTTGCCCTGCAAAGATGTGGTGCTTATATACTCAAAAGGTACCCTCAGGGTTTCTAACTAGATGTGTCATGGTACTGTGGGCATGTCGGCCGAGAATGACGATAGGGGTGACCCTTATACAGAGTTATTATGCAGAAGATGGTAATCCTGCTGTGACACTGAGAATCCTCATGCATAATAAATGAAGCTAGTTTTCGGAGAAAACCACACAACATTTATGTAGCACCTAACTAGGTAAAAGGTCAGCACTAGAACCGTTATGTAGAATAATGGTAGGACAAATGTAGGTAAAAGGCCGTGCAACTACCTAGGCCTATATTGGGGTACATTGGGGTTCATAACAGCAAGTGGCATCTCAAGAGACATTTGAGGTGCACAGGGGGTCCGCCCGGGGGCTCCCAGTCTACACAGGCCTCTGGAGCAGCGGCCCCCAGACTGTGGCCCCACTGACAGCAGTCCCTCGCAGCTCTTGACTTCCACATCACCGGGGGAGGCACACGAGTTCCCACAGCACTTGATGGTTGCTAATGCCAGTGATTAATATACTTGCAAAACAGGCACCCCTTCACCCCGACAGCACTTGGAATTCTGGGGCTGATGCCCCCGCGTTACCACCGAACGTTCCCACCGTGCCAGCTGGTGGGGTGCTGGTCACTCCTTGCAGCACGGAGGTGCGGTATCAGACAGAGACACATACCGTGCTGCAGCTAGCTCCCAGGAAGGGGAGGTTTGTACCAGGACCTCCCACATAGCTCGCAGGTCTGCGTCTGCCTTGAGGGTCGGCAGAGTATGCATTGGGGATACTGAGCCTGCATGACATCGGGACTGCGAGTGGAGAAGGTGGCGAATCCTTTGTGCAGAGCGGCGCAAGCCAAGTCCCAGAGAAGCTCTAAGGAAGAAGCAAAATAGGACGGCAGAGATTGTTGAGCTCTGGAGCGGAGGGTGGAGTATGAGCTAAGGTAAGGCCATAGGGCTGTGGCACACAACTGGTAGGTGCGGAGGTGGCCAGCTTTATGTCGGTGCGGCTTGTGCCTTCCTGTTTAGAACCACATACCAGCTAAGCCTTTACCGTTTTTACTACAACATTGTCAAAATGCCCCCGCCCCTACCCTTGATCTTGGCCAGTAAGCTCAGTTTTGGTTGCAATTCCCTGCTGGGGGCCACAGCGCATCCCTCCTTGAAATGCAACTGGGCTGCCACTGGGCAGCCACAGGCTAAGAATAGGCCACAAGTACTCAAAACAGCCAACTCGGAACCATTGTAGTGAGATCCGATCCTTTTAAGACACCATAAAGTATCTAACAAAGACACAAGGCTCAACTCATATTGGGTACCGGTGTGCTCATGCCTCTCCCAGTGTGCAGTGAATGATAAAGGGCGATTTGTAGCCATGGGAGGAAGGCTGCATCGGCTCTGGCTTTTACTGTGAGACGACTGGGATTGGGGCCCACATAAATCAATGGGAGGTGGGGCCTCCTGACACCCATTGGAATAACTTGGGGAAAAAGATAACATGTGATCAGGGACATCCGGGGATCCAGTGGTGACCCAAAAGAGGAAAAGGAAGACGCCAAAGCAGCCAGGCCAGCCACTGGTACTGACACCTATAGCGGTATCTCCACAGCAAACTTCAGCAATTTCACTCCTGCACTCCTCCTGCTTCCCTAGGGAGGCCAATAAAGGGCTGGTACAGCCAAAGATTACGTATAAGTTTACCTTCCTGAAAGACGCAGACGGAGTCTTATTTTCAAGCAACATGAACATTGAAGGGCTTCCTGTTCCCCTATGCCAGACAGTACTAGTACAAAACCATCTGAGAGGACCAGCTACACCCCAGCAGACGGTGGGTTCCACATCCAGCAATGGCACCACGATACTTAAAGAAACCCATGGGTCCCCTGTTAAGCAGTGCAATTCAGATAACCAGGGTATGATGCCGGTAGCTGGAGTCAGCCCGAGAGCCAAAATCAGCCCTTAATGCCTCAAGCTCGTAGAACACTCTGAGCTGACTGAGGAAACAGTGACGAAAAATAGTATCCGTCCGACTGCAGAAAAGTTCTCGCAGCCAACACTCAGTCAAACGCGTGGAGGGGGGAGGACCTGCTCGAGTTAATAAGCCAACTTGAAGGAGGAAGAAAGGAAATGTCAAATGCTCAGGACTGACTCACCATCAGGGCTAGGAACGGGATCCCATAACAACTGTTCAACTCAGCCGGGTTGCGCTGTGGCTACGACTATCCCCCCCCCACTGTCCTGAGCCCTCAGGAAACAGCTAACGATTTGGGTGGTACCAACAACGAGGACTCAATATCAGCTGTGACTGATACCTTATGTCTCTACTCGAACGAATGGGAGAATATGCTTGCCTCATACAGCAACGAGGCACGAACAAACTCCAGCCCTAACCCAAAAGGAAGCAAGAACTCACAAGGGGCCTTATGGTCAACCATGTTAAGAATTCTGCAGAGCTCAGAAGAGGCACTCAATTTTCAAGCAAACATAATGGACATACAAATTAGCCTCCTGAATAATCTAGCAATGTATGTGTCCGGCATTGATGAGAAAATTGCAAACCTAAACAACTTAATAAAGAGAGCACAGGCTGACACACTGGGAATAGGGCAGAGGTGCAGCTATTCCCCTGTCCTAGACAAGCTGTCAACACTTCCGGCGACGATGTCTAATCTACTGGTTGACCTCAAGGACATGATTAAAGACAGGCCCCAAACGAGGATAGGACCTCTGAACACTGAGGCAGGCCACTCGGAGGCACCACTTACAGCAGAGTCAGAGGGGTTGAAGTGCGGCCACCCTTCTGGCTGGAACAATGAAGGCCTGGAGACTGCTGGATCTGACCCTGGGGTGGCACCTTCACCAATGGCAGGCTCACCAGAATCTGACGGGACCCAATAAAACATTGGCGGACCACCAAAACAGAAGAGAGCAAGGAAGAGAAAGGGCCACGACAAAACGCTCCTGCGGCCTAGCAGGCTGGCAGCCTACCCAGTCTTCAATACAAGACCCAGGCTACACTCCACCCCCAGGAACGCAGATCTCTATGAGAAACCGTCGACTCTGGACAGGGAAGACGTTACAGCATTAATGACCACTTTTAAACAAACCAGCCCTGCGAACGGAAAGCATAATAGTTCGGGAGCGAACCTGGAGATTGACTCACCGGTCACCATGGCCCCAGATGCGATAAACCATCTTGAACCACAAGACATACCGACACAGGCCACTTGTGCCAATGAACCAACAAGCACCCAGGACAGCATTGCTATGGGGTCCCCCTCAAATATTAGGGCTGGATCCTGCAAGGAAGAAGGAGACGTAATCACTTGTACCCTTAACTTGCGCAGGCCTCATACTCATCCAGAAAGGGACATTCCCGCCATAAGAAAATATGGAGACATCACCGTCTGGGAGAGCCGAGTGCAACAAACTAGAGCGCAACAAGACCCACCCAACAAGGAACCTAGGCACGCACAAAAATTGCCTTGCACATTTCCACCCTGAATATATTTCCAGGGGCCCTTTTGATAACCTAAATAGAGGCAACATCCTCAAGCTCATTCAGACACTGAATGGAATGGAGGAAGCCGCCCCAGTCAGTGAAATTAATCAGCTAAAATGGTGTGGGGCTCAATTGAGAGGGTGATATATTCCAAGGCTGGGGGATTACCATTACAGCATTCAAGGCAACAGTATATCCCCATGTCCTGAGTCACAAAAAAAGGTTGACTTAACATCGGCTTGACAGCGAATTGTCTACTCTGTCCTTAGGAACGAAGAAGCAAAGTCCCCGGACCTCAAAATGAACGGGCTGAACGGAACCTGTGGCGGGTCTGCCACAGAACCAGATGTGACCACAGAGCGGGGTTGGCTGTCTGGTGCCTTGAACACAAACAGACTTTTACAATGACTACTGGTGTTGACCAAGCACTTAGGATCTGCTCTTGGAATATTGGAATATTAATGGGCTGGCCAATAAACTTGAAGAACCAGACACCTACCAATACCTTCTCCCCTTCCAAGTAATTCTTCTCCAAGAAACCTGACCTCAGGTCACACCTCATCTTTATAAGCTTTTATACTCCTGCAGTCAAAGCACACAAACATGGCCGCAGTAAGGGTGGTCAGACAATATACGTCTCAGTTTCAAGTGAGATTGAATGCCTAGAGCAAGAAAACGATGAAGCTGGCCTAGAAATCCTAGTAATAAGCGTCAAGACTACAAACAGCCAACCTGTTAGACTTGGCATCTTTGGCGTGGTTTCCCTGACTTTTTGCCTCTACCGCTTGTATTTTTGATGCTGTGCTGGACTTCATTTTTGATGGCTTAGATGCTTTGGGCACTTTGCCACAGCTGATCAGTGTTAAAGTGCAAGTGCTCCCTGTGTAAATTGTCATTACAATTGGTTCTCCCTGATTGGCATATTTGATTTACTGGTAACTCCCTTGTTTAGGTTTAGGGGATTTATAGAGCACATGGCTACCCGCAGGCATCCCAGCGCTATAACAGGTAAGGCAGCGATCTGGAGTGAGGGTTAGGGGAACAGCCAGGTCTTAAGTTTCTTTTTAAAAGACTGTTCGTTTCCGATCAGTCGCAACTCTGGGTCCATGCTGTTCCAGAGTTTCGGCACCATGTGAGAGAATGATCTGCCACCCCACCTTGACCTCTTAATTCTGGTGGTGCACATCAGAAAATTCGACCCTGATCTGAGACAGCGGCGGGGTGAGTAAGGGGAGATCAAAGTTCGTAGCATAGCTGGGCCTCTACCATGCATGGCTCTGTGTGCCAGGCAGAGGGACTTAATTTTGATCCTGGTCTGAACGGGGAGCCAGTGCAGCTCTCTCAAGGGCGCTCTAGATGACTGATTCCTGGGTATCTTGAGAAGCAGTCTAGCTGCCGCGTTCTGTACAACCTGTAGCCTATTGGTGACGTATTTAGGTGACCCAAGGTATAGCGAGTTGCCATAATCGAGTCTCGAGACCACCAAGGCATGTACCACCGTCCTTCTTGAGTTCTCTGGGATTAGGCTCAGAATTTTCCTGATCATCCGGAGGATACCAAAACATATGCCCGCCCGTTTTTTGGCTTGCGTCTCCATAGTTACATTCTGATCGAGCCACATACCCAGATTTTTTATGGAGCATTTAGGAGTTGGGGGGGTGGGGGGGGACCCCAGTTTGCTGGCCAAGGGATCTCTAAGCGAGGGCTGAAATTGCTGCCCAGGATCATAAGCTCGGTTTTGTCCCCGTTCAGCTTGAGACTGCAATCAGCCATCCATCTTTCTATTTTTTCCAGACACGGAGTTAGTTGCCTATGGTTGGAGTTAATAGAGTCGGCTAATGACACCACTAATTGGGTGTCATCGGCATATGACACAATGGAGAGTCCGAACTCCTGTACTATGTGAGCCAATGGGCTCATATAGACATTAAAAAGGGTCGGACTCAGGGAGGATCCCTGAGGTACTCCCCAAGGGGCTGAGAAAGTGTCTGACAAAATGCCGGCCTCCATACACTGAAAAGATCTGTCACTCAGAAACGAGGCCACCCATTGATTGGCTGTACCTCTAATCCCAATGTTTTTGAGCCTATTGACAAGGATTTTGTGGTCTACCATGTTGAAGGCCGCGCTTAGATCTAATAACACAATAGCTGCGGCCCTTCCCTGATCTAGTATGCTTTTTAATTTTTCGGTGACCATAAGTAGAGCTGACTCCGTACTATGCTCCGGCCGAAAGCCCATCTGGGTCTGGTGTAAAATGCCATTATCTTCCAGAAACTGTGAAATAGCACTAATCACATGTTTCTCCGCGATCTTTCCCAAAATGGGCAGTAATGAGATCGGGCGATAGTTTGCCATGACCGCGTGGTCTAGTTTAGGTTTTTTTAACAGCGGTTTTACGATGGCATGCTTCCACTCTTTAGGTACTATCCCTTTCTCAAGAGATACAGAGATGAGGCTGGTGAGTTGCGTCAAAACACAATTCACCCCTTGAGCAAGAATGTGGGGCGGTGCAGGGTCTATAGGGGACCCTCATTTGATGTTCCGTAGAAGGGAACCAGCCTATTTTCGCTTAGTTTAGGGTACGAAAACATGGCTGGGGGAGAAAGGGTTGTTGTCTGCTCTGTGCTAGAAGGAAGTACCTGGATGCTCTTAGGGACTGTGGTTGCTGCCAGCATCTGGCTCATGTTTGAGTGAAGGGAATTATAAATCTTTTCCACCTTACTCTTGAAGAACGTGGCCAACTCATTACATCTTTCTTTTGAATATTGAGCAATGTGGGTGCCTGATTCAACTGTTGTGAGAGATTTTACAATTTTAAACAGCTCCTTTGAGGAGTTAGAAGACCTCTTTATGTTTTCTTCAAAAAAGGCGGCTTTCCTAATGTTCTTATGGTACTGCTGGATAGCTGCCTTGTATGCTATTTTGAGCTCAAGGGCATACGTCTTCCTCCAGCTCCTCTCTAGCTTTTTACAGTTTTTCCTTTGGGCGACCAGCTGGGGGCTGAACCAGGAAGACCTATTGGAATTATTAGGCTTTATTGGACCAGGTTTCCCACAATTCCTATCCACAGTTCCATTTATCCAAGTTGACCAATTTGTCTGCGCTTGCTCTAAATCACTTGTTTCTGGTGGGGCACTGAGTGTGCCAGGGCCTGTAAATCAAATGCTACTAGTGGGCCTGCAGCTCTGATTGTGCCACCCACATGAGTAGCCCTGAAAAGGTATCTCAGACCTGCCACTGCAGTGTCTGTGCATAGTTTTTAACTGCCATGTCGACCTGGCAAGTGCACCCACTTGCCAGGCACTAACCTTCCCTTTTCTTACATGCAAGACACCCCTCAGGTAGGCCCAAGGTACCCCCATGGGCAGGGTGCAGTGTATGTGAAAGGTAGGATATGTACTGGTGTGTGTGTGGCATGTTCTGATAGTGAAATACTGCCAATTTCGTTGTTCACTATTGAAAGGCTATCTGTCCCGTAGGATAGAATGGGAGATACTTTGTAACATCTTACAAGTATAACTTCCCATTGGGACAAGATGGAAGAATAAAGTTTAGGCTCTCTGAACTCAGAATTTAATAACACATATTTTAGTAATGATGGTTTTTAAATTGTGTGTTCGAAAATGCCACTTTTAGAAAGTAGGTATTTTCATGTTTAATCATTCTGTATGCCTCTGCCTGTTTGTGGATTGACTGTCTGGTTTTGGAGTGACAGGGGCTGGGGATGTGCATTCACTGTAGACAGACTCTGGGGGTGTTGAGGTGTGCCTGGCCCTTTCTGGATGACTCAGAGCTGAGCTAAATAGACCTTGGCTGCATTTAGAGTAGTGGGAGGAGTTTTCCTTGCACCTGAAAGGGCCTGTCTCCCTTGCACAATGCTGTCTCCACCCCCTTTGGTCATAGTGCACCAGTGAGGACAGAACTGGTTTGGACTGGGCTCAGAGCCCCTTTCACCAAGAAGAACAAAGACAAAATGGGGTATAAGTAGTGACCTTAAACCCCAGAACTTTAGATCACATCTGTACTCAAGAGGAATCTTTGCTAAGGAGAAGCGCTGGAGAGCTGTAAGGAGTACTGCCCCTTTGCTGTGTGCTGTGTGGGGTTGGCCTGTAGTTGCTGTTTCTGCCAAGGAAAGGACAAAGACTGGAACTTTGCTGAGAACCTGCTTGAAGAAGAATCTCCAAGAGCTTGCGTGTGCTGGCCTCCTGTTCTGAAGTCTCAGGGACACAAACACTTAACCCCAGCTCCCCTGAACTCTACTCCTGAGAGTTCTGACCTGCCGGGAGTTGCCTGTTCCAGTTTTGGGCCTCTGGAGGTTGTTACTGCTGTTGAGAGCTGGAAGAAAGTGAAGAAACTAAGAAAACCGACGCATCACCCTTCTTGCGGCTGTTTTTCTGATGCAGCACCGCCGTGCAGGAAGAATCTCCACGCACCGCCGCCGAGACGATGCAGCACCTGCCGCAGCTGCAAGAGTCGAAGCATCGTGGGATTACGGCTGAAGAAACTGACGCAGCGCTGCTTGCCGCCTCCGTACCGATCGCCAATGCATCCAGGATTTCCACACATCGCACCTGCGCAGCAAGTTTTTACCGACGCATCACCCGCAGACCAGTACCGTCTTGGAATCGGCTTGTCACTTCCCCCTACAGTCCGGATTCGACGCATCACTTCTCCTGCATCCAGCAGAACTGTCACATCGCCTCCCCAAGGACTCAGGAACTGACGCATCCCTTTGTTTCTCGACGCTTCCCTTCTCTGCGGTTGTTTAGCCTTGTGAATTTTTGACACATCTACAGGTACTTTGTGTAAAATCACGCATTTATAGTTTCCCATGGACCAAGTTGCTTGAAACCTTTTAAAAGTCATATTCTTATTGCATGCATGTTGGGTTTTTGTTGTTTTGGTCTTGTGTTGGTTTAGATAAAGATGCCTTATTTTTCTAAACTGGTGTGGTGTCCGTTTGTGGTGTTATCACTGTATTGTTGTGTGTTTTGAGTACAAATACTTTACACATTGCCTTTTGGATAAGACTGTCTGCTCGTACCAAGCTACCAAAGGGGTGAGCAGAGGTTATCTAAAATGTGTATCCCCCTTACCCTGACTAGAAGCAAGGGTCCCTACTTGGACACAGGTACCTACTTCTGCCAACTAGAGACGCCCATTTCTAACACAACCCAAGAAAATTATAATGGTAAACGTCTACATACACCCCAATGCTGCAACCAGGGCTAGGCTAACAGACATGCTGACTGAGACAATCCTGGCTCTAAGGCTAAAAGAACGAAACTATGAAATGATAGTTTCAGGATACTTCAACATGTGGCTAATGAGCAAGCTGCTGAAAAACGAGGTCACAGACACTCAAGAAGCCCTTTGGATGATATCAACTCAGATGGCCCCTAGTGGCAAAAAGAAGACAGGGGAGGTCAAAACCCTACAAGGAAGCCTAGAACATTTAGGCCTTAGAGCATTAAACGGTCAGTACAACCCCGACAAACCACCTGGGCCTTCGTTCCTATCCAGATCTGGTGCATCACTCATTGACTACACATTTGTAAGCCTCTCACTACTGCAGGTTGTTAGTTCTTATGGGTTTGGCAAGAAATTGGAAAGCGACCACCGGTCCCAAAATATAATTCTAGACTTAGAAGCACACATACCCGCAAAGGATCAGGGAACTCCAGGTTACATGATCAACCTCAAACACATAAAATGAACAGTCGCCTCCCTACCAGCACTGGCACAAACTGCCAAACTATTAGTGATTAATTCAAATTCTAAAACAACTGGTGAAAACCCATTGATGAACTGGGAAAGATTCACTATAAAACTTGCAGCTCAGACCGCAAAACCAGCCAAGTCAGTCACAATAAACAGGTAATGGCAAGAGAGTAACGTGAACTCCCTGGTGTAACCCCATGATCTGGATGGTCAAAAAAGAAGTCAAACGCCTCGGGTGAGCCCTCAAAAAGTCACCTATGGACCATGTCATTCTGAAGGATCTCAGGGCTTCAAGGAAACAATTAAAAGGGTCAAAATGGCAGCTTCAAAGGGAGTCCCAGGATTAATTCTGGGGTAAGCTGCTGCATGACATAAGGGAAAACAACTCCACCTTCTTTTGGCAAACAGTAAATGGGAACACCCGTCCCCTCCCAAGAGTGGCCGCATCCAACATCTCTTAGACCACCTGTATCATTTCTTGAGCCGTCACTATAATCAAGAGGCACTGGAGGAACAACACAGGTGCAAATTAGATGACCCAGCAAGCACATCTCAAACCCCTCAAAAGGAGAGGGCCCCAGCATTAGCCAGGTGCACAATCAGCTCTTGCACCGTGCAGAAGCAAATTGCAAGCGGACGTAGAGAAGGGGCGCCGGGCCCGAATGGCATTCCACCAGCCATCTACAAGGAGGACCCACTTTTCTGGGCATCTCAAGTTGCCCCGGTCTTCAATGCCGTCATTTAGCTCCATAGTATTCCTTCCTCATGGAGGGGTTCCATTCTTACCCCAATATACAAGGGGGGATAAGGGCGATCCCAGAAATTCCTGTTTAATAGCCTTAATTGATAACAATGCAAATTACTACCCGGGAGTTCTATTGGAGGAATTACAACATTGCGCTGAGGCATACTCCATTATGCCTGCAAATCAAACCGGCTTTACTAAACAAACAGGGACCACAACAAATATTATGGCGCTTTTGTTGCTGATTGATTCTACAAAAATGAATACAAACCGTGTCCACCTGGGTTTTATTGATTTTAAATCTGCTTTTGATGCGATGGATCAGGGTAGGTTGTGGAGGAAATTGGCAAACCTAAACATGCCAAATGGTTTTTTAAAAGCCCTGGAAATACTGCACACAGACACCTGGGTCATGATCAAGATAGGGGACAGCTCCCATTTATCAAGGAAAATCAAAACAACGCAAGGGTTGAAACAGGGGTGTGGCCCCAACATTGGTTAAACTGTTCCTTGCAGTCCTCACACCCTCACTAAATGTAGTGAACTCACACTCACCCAAAGTGGGGGACTTCTAGTTATCAAACCTACTGTATGCGTATGATTTAGTCTTGCAAACAGAACCAGGGTCAACCTACAGCACTTGTTGAATGAAACCCTTGCCTACTGTGAAAAAAATGGACTGACCACTAACAGGAAAAAAACAAAAATATTACCAGTGCAAGGAAAAATGGCACAGAATCATACCTGGCGTCTTGGGGATAAAAGAATTGAATCAATAAAAAGCTTCAAGTACCTTGGAGTTTATTTCAATGGGAACGGAAGCTATAGCGACCAACTGGAGGAAATCAGGAAGAAGGGCAATGCGTTGGCCTTCGGTTTGAGGTCTCTTTACAACAAGCTTAAAGGCCCCATGCTAACCCCATCTTACAGGTAGCACAAGCTAAGATCCTTCCAACCTTGACATTTGGGAGCAAGACTCTCAGGGGCAGGGACAGTTCCACTTTGGACAGAATGGTTCTCAAAATATGCAGGTGATTTTTCCATCTACCTCCGAACACATTGTCTGTTCAAATAAGGCTGGAATTTGGTATCCCCAAACAGTCAATGGCTCAGAAGGCGGCCTTTGTGTCATGTTGCCACAAGTTTAGGAAGGCTCCAGAGGGCTTCCTGTGCGACCACATATTTGTAGGAACTGGAACTCAGGTCTAGCTCCCCAGCACGTGTCTATCTAAACCAGGCCTTGAATTCACTCGGCTTAACAAACGCTTGAGGCTTATCTAGGCCACTGGGAGCTAAAAAAAAATAACCAAATCCAGTGCACAGTTGTTATTAAATGTAAATCCGTATTTGTAAAGCGCGAACTACTCACCCTTACGGGTGTCAAGGCGCTGGGGGCCGTCGTGGAAATTAAGTGAGCTATTGCCCAGTCACATGGTGCTGAGCTGAGCTGCCGCCGGAGCCGGGCATCGAACCGTGAGCCCTGTGCTCCGAAGTCAGCTGCCCTGGCCGCTGCACCACACCTCTCCACAGTCATGGGTGGATGACACTTCAAAACTAACCAGGTTAAAATCACAGGGCTACCTTGGCGAAACCTATGGCGATTGGGCTAAGGTGCACTTCCTGAAGTACAGGCTGGGTTTATTACCATTATTAAGGCACTCCCCCCATTGAGAAGAAGCCCAGGGCAAGACATTTGCCGGTTATGCCTGCAAGAAACGTAGAACATCATCCACGTCTTATATGTGTGCCGCACCGATATGGGGGATCGACGTGAGCTTTTGTGAGGAAGTGGAGAAATTGGGCATAAGATCATGCAGGGAGGCGGTGCTGTCTTGCTTTGACCCTACAGATATCAGCTTGAACTGTGCCATGGTCAAATTCCTTCAGAGACTTAAAAAGAGGGCTGCGAGTAAGGAGTCAGCAGTCGGTAGAGATGCGGGAGATACTTGAGAAGTCACCACTTGAGCATTAACACTCAAACGCTTGCAATTGCCCACAGCTAGGCTCAAACCAACAGCACAATACTCGAAGGAAGGAACAATGGCACTTGAACTTTGAACTGCACCACCCGACCCTCTTGACGGCCACTCTATCGGTTTACTAACGGCTTTTTTTCCAGCAATTAACATTTGCCTTCATTTTTAGAAAAATGTTTTTTTATGAACTGACATCTTGTACTTTAATGTTTTATTGCTTACTAATGCCCGCACCAGTACAGATGTTATATTCTATTTTTTAAAGTTTCATAAAATGCTTTTAAAACTGATTTTTATTGACCTTACTGCTATGAAATTGGTCATTTTACGTGCTTTTTATAGGTTTTATCATGCATTATATTGCAATGGTTTTTATTAATCATGCATTAAAGATTTACTTACTTAAAAGAGTTTATGAGCTTGTCTTTAACTTCTAAAAGAAAGTTTCAAAATCCACAGAATCATGTAATCAGCTTGCTGTTTGGTCACAAAGAGGCCAAGGTGGTTAGGTGCAGAAGGATGGGTGTTAATAGGACATGAGAGTTAAGGGAAACGTGTCCATTTTAGGAGAGGTGGGCAAGGCCGAGAGAAGTTGGGTGTAAAGGGCTGAGGTGACATAAACCAGAGAGAAGGGAAGCAAAAACAGGGAAGGACTGCAGGAGCGGGGCTTATTATCCCACTTATTGAGTTCTCTTAAAAAGGAGAAGCATCTCCAGAAGTGAAATTAAGGGGTAGTGAGCAGCATAGCTTTGCAGTGGAACATGGGTCTGTGGGCTTAGCCCATCCTCTGTGAGGAATTTGTGGCTGGTCCTACCTATACCCACAGTGAACAAATGGGTACTCCGTGACATGTGCCAGCCCTCATTCAGTTAGATTAGCTGAGACACAAAGAGAAGAAGGAAGATTAAGGCCCCAATCTCGATAGGGCTGCACAAAATGAGTGCACAAATTAGGTGGTATGTAATTTGTGTATGGCTACGAGAAAGGCACCTTGAATTGTAGAATGTCACATGAAAAGCTCATGCTATTCCATCCTTGGGTGCACAAACATGGCATGTGCTTTATTTGGTCCCATAATTTCCAGCAGGTTTCACCTCACAAACATCACGATAGCAAACACCCACAATTTGCGACCAAATTTTAATTATCACCTCACTCTTAATAGAGGCCTGAGAGAGATACAGAAGGAAAAACACACTTTATATTTTGTGATTAGCCATCCCACACTAACTTATTTCTTATTGGGGCATCAATGTGTATCAAACAATTCAATGAGCCACACAGTTTCAAATAGTGGAGAAATGTATTTTTATATGTATGTATGTGGGATTTATGTTCCACCAAAAGTTAGCGGAGCTCTCAACACAGGGCAAGGCAAAGACAAAGTCAACGTGTGATGGGAGGGCTGCCAAGTTTTTTTTTATGCCACTGAAATTTTGCGACGTTCACAATTGCTGCAATTCATAAAGTTTGCAAAGTTTCTGCCCAGTTAAAATCCCCCTTCCACCATATACATTAATAAAATGCGGTTGAGATGGAAAATGTTTGCAGACATTTTCCATGCAAGCTTTACCTTGTTCAATTTTTTTCTTGCCACAGGGGCAAATGTATGTCTGAGTTTTCTCCACATTTGCCTTTTTTGATTTAAACTAACGGAACAGCTCATTCTCTTATGTCTCAATACTTGGGCCCCTTTTCCCCTGTTTTCATCCTCTCTGTGCAACTTTTCACACTTCTCTCCCTTTCAGTTTTCTGTGCCTTTACCCCCACTTCTCAGCCTTTTGTACCACTTTGCCACCTTTTGTGCCTCTTTCAACTGTTTTTCTTAGACTCTTTATTCTGTCTCCTCCTCACTCGCTCTTTCAGCCTTTTTGCCGCTCCCACATCCTCGCCAGTTTCTGCTTCGCACTCGCCTCCCCCTCCTGCACCTTTTTCTGCCTCCCCCACTCCTTACTGGCTCTCCTGCTTGTCTCCTTCCTGCCTCTTTATCCTCTGCCTGCTAGTCCCACTCGCCGTCTCCGCACTCTTCCCCTCTCCCAGGACTTACTTAATGGCAGCTGTGATGCAACCTTGCATGGAGCGTGTGCAGCGGGTGTGCAGCGCCAAATCCAGGTCCATCTGCTCCCGTCCACACCTGGACAACACGCAGCACCACGTACCCAGGTCTGATCAGCCCCCCACCATTACACCACTGTGATCCTTCTCTTGCTCAGCCCGGGCCTGCAGCAGCACACCCACACACATCCCCATGCACCAACAACTTCACCACCCACTCAAGCAAATGCCTCACAAAACAGCAAACCAGCACCTCAACAGCCACTAGTATGCAGGCTTCTCAACACCTGCTCACTAAGCAAACACACCACCAAGGTCTGGGATCTCCTCACTTTCAGCACGCCGGATCTCCTCTTCCTCACGGAAACCTGGCTCAACCCAGCATCAGCACCAGACATTGCTGTGGCTGTCCCAACGGGTTACAAGATTGCATGATTGTCAGGACATCCCTCAAAAGCCAGGAAGAGAACTCACAATCATCCTCAAGGATACCACCAAATGCACCACATTCATGAACATCAATACCCTCTTCATAGAACACATGCACTTCAGTCTGCAAATGGACAGCAGATGCACCCTGAAAGACACCCTCACAGATCAACTACCAGGACCATGAACAAACTCAAGGAACCTCATCACAGACTTCATCGCTCCCTTCACCATCAACTCCAAGGACTTCATACTACATGGCAACCTCAATTTCCACCTCGAAGCCCCAATGGACCCCTGCTCCACAGCCCTCCTTGAAAGCCTGAACTACATTGGACTCACCCAGCTCATCACAGACCCTACACACATCACAGGACATACTCTGGTTCAAATCTTCACCATCAGTGACAAGATCACATATGACTCTGCCTCAGCACTCACATGGACCGACCACTCCATCAGACACTTCCAAATCACCACTCCATGAGTCAACGTGCCCACCAGCATCAACCTACCCAGCCGGAACTGGTACAAAGTGACAGAGGCTGACTGGCTCAGCATCCTCAAAACAGACGAACCCAAAACCATCAACAACCTCGACAAGGACGTCACCAACTTCAATGAATGGATCAAACCTGTGCAGACTCCCTCGCATCCATCATAAACAACAGACAAAGACGAACCAACAAACAAGCCAGCTGGTATGCAAACGACCTCTGGGAATCCAAACGCCACTGCACGCAGCTAGAAAGAAAATGAAGGCCCAGCCACAATGCCGACACCAGAACCACGTACAAGGCTGCACTCAGGCGCTACTACCAACTCCTGAGAGACATCAAAAAAAGGACACTAACCAAATGCATAGAGGCTAGCTCCAACAGCTGCAAGGAGATCTTCTTGATTGTCAAAGAATTCACCAACGCCCAGGCCGCAGCCCACACCATCACAACATCACAGGAACACTGCAACAACTTTTCAAACTTCTTCCGCAGCAAAATAGAATAGATCTACAGCAACTTTGAACAACAATCAGACCCCAAAGATCTCATTGACAACCTGACCACCACCAACACCTGACTGAATGGAAAACAGTCACCGAAGAAGACACCACAGCTATCATAAAAACAGTACTCTTAGGTGCCCCAATGGACCCATGACCCCATCAGATCTACAGCATGGGAGGACCCCCAATCATCAATACCCTCACCCACATCATCACACCTCCATCAAATCGCCACCTTCCCAGAAGATTGGAAACATTCAGCAGTCAAGCCCGCCTCAAAAAACCATCGGCCAGCCACCTTGAACTCCACGACCTACTGGACCACACCAATTCAGGATTCTGTAGCAACCACAGCGCGGAAATGCCACTCATTGGGGCTACAGGCCAAATCTGCACCATACCGGACAATGGAGAGGCCACAGCCCTCATCTTAAATCAACCTATATGCTGCCTTTGATACAGTTTCCCACCATACCCTCATCACAAAACTGCACACCTGAGGCATAAATGACTGGCCCTCAACTGGATAAGCTCTTTCCTCACTGGAAGAATATAGTGAGTCAGACTTCCACCCTACACATCGGAATCCAAGAATCCGATCTGCTCCCCCCGGGCTCATCGCTTAACCCAACCCTGTTCAACATCTACATGAAACTGCTCTCCAAAATCATCAGATCACAAGGCATTTCCATCATATCCTACACTGATGACACCCAACTCATCCTTTCTCTGACCGAAAAGCCCACCAGAACCAACTTCTCCAACTGCATGATCAATGTAGCACATTAGATGACATCTAACTGCCTGAAACTCAACTCCAACAAGACGGATGTGCCGAACTTCTGAAACAAGAACTCTCCTTGAGACTCCACCTGGTGGCCATCAGAGCTCAGACCCACACCAACCTACCATGCCAGAAACTTGGGAATTTATCTGTAGCACAAGTTCAACATGACAGCACAAGTCAACACAGTCAGCTCCTCCAGCGTTCCATATTCCCAACTTGCTCCACAAGATCTTCAAATGGCTAGCCATGAACAACAGACACACTGTCACGCAAGCCCTCATCACAAGCAGATTAGACTACAGCAATGCACTCTACGCCAGGCTCTCCAACCATCTCCTCCACTGACTCCAGGCCATCCAGAACGCTGCAGCGAGACTTATTCTTGACCTCCCACGACACACCCACATTTCACCACACCTCAGAGGGCCCCACTGGCTCCCCATCCACAAACACAGTCAATTCAAACTCCTCATGCATGCATAAAAGGCACTGCACAATACTGGACCAACATACCTGAACAACTGCATTTATTTCCACCAACCCACCAGACACATACGCTCAGGATCCCTCTCACTCGCACACACACCCCACATCCACCAAAGCAGAATGGGAGGTCGAGCATTCTACTATATCACATCCAAGATCTCCCTTAACACATCAGGGGCTCCTCCTCACTTCTTGAATTCCACAAGAAGCTGAAGGCCTGGCTCATCGACTAATTCTGTGGGGCGAACACCCAACACTATTAGTCTTATGCCTACACGCCTACTCCAGCACCTGGATACCCTCACAGGTGATTAGTTGCACCATACAAATCCACATACCATAACAGATTTGCCATGCAAACCTCTGGAAAGCATACAATTGTGCAACTTTGTGAAGTGTTATCTCTCCCATAGGTTAACATTGGGATTACCTTATTACACTTTAT
Organism: Calotriton arnoldi; assembly: GCA_963921515.1. Taxonomy (NCBI): domain Eukaryota; kingdom Metazoa; phylum Chordata; class Amphibia; order Caudata; family Salamandridae; genus Calotriton; species Calotriton arnoldi. Next base: position 486,157 of record CAWUFW010002513.1, read on the forward strand.
AAGTGTAATTCCCAATTGGGAAAAGATTGACTTTTCAAGTTTGGTGTCTCTGGACTCACAATTTAAATTCACAACTTATGGTAAAGTTGGATTTTTAGTTTACAAGTCTGAAAATGCCACTTTTAGAAAATTGGCATTTTCTTATTTTAACCATTCTGTGCCTTCTGCCTGTCTGGGGCGGGTGACAGCTGGGCCTTGTGCATTCCCTCTAGACAGCCACACACAATGGGAACTTAGGTGTGATGTGATGGGCCTTAATGGGCCATTAACTGGCTTGAATGGGGGGCAGAGCTAAGCACAGCTCCACATGCACCTAAATAGGCCGTGCCCTGTCTCCACACAATAGGCCTAACGACCCTGTATTGTCATTCGAGCCAGCTCGGAGCCAGGGAAGGGGAGGAAGGGGATTCCCTGCACTTCAAAGCTACTGTCTAGAAGTTTCTCCCACCTGCCAGAACCAGGGCAACAAAGTATAAATAATGGACCTCAGACACCACCACTTCAGTACACTTCTAGTCCTAAGGACTGCTGTGCTGCTAAATGGACTGTCACTCTGCTGGACTCTTGTTCTGCTGTGCCTGCCCTGCTGCCCTTCTTGCCTGGGAGTGAGAAGGACTGGACCTGCATCTCTACATCCTCAAGAACTTAAGTGACTCCATGGGCTTGCTGGCTTGTCTCCTGTTTTCTGAAGTCTCTGGGACACAATAGACTTCCAACTCACATGCTACAGCACCTGGAGTCAGCCATCTGTTAATCTACCCTGCCAAGGGGTGCCACCCCAGTCCTGGACCCTTGGAAGTTGGCCTAAGGTGCTCTGCCTTCTGTGGTCCTTCTCGGAACCAACGACGCAAAGTTTTGCAAAGCAACGCTGCGCAGACCACGCACCAGGATTTAAGGTAGTGTGTTCTGCAGGTGCAGGTGGGTCCCTGTATCCATCTAATGCTCCATCCCAGTCAGCCTGAACTTGTGACTTGCGACCAGATAACCACAGTTGGTGCTTTGCGCTTTTATGCATTATTTTCACCTCAACTTTTAAAATTACATATCTCAGGATCTACTTATTAGATTTTGGGGGGTTTGGTCTTGCTTAGTTCATTAAATGAAGCTCCGCTTTAGTAGCCAGGTGTGGTATTTTTTTTTGTGGTGTTTTCACTGTTTTACTATTTGACGTGTTGCACAAATAACAAATACTTAACACATTGCTTCTTAAAATAAGCCTGACTGTTCTGTGGCAAGCTACCAGAGGGTGAGCACAGCTTAATATAGGGTGTGTATCTGACTTACCCTAACTAGGATTGTTATTCCTGTTTGGACAGGGTGCATACCTCTGCCAACCAGAAACCCAATTTCTAACAATAGGTTTATGGGGTTTACGGGGTTTGGGCACTTGTTGATTGGGGTCATTGTGGGAGGAGGGATGGTAGGCAGTATAAAGACAGTTTAATCACTAGCGGAGTACATTTTCAGTTGGCACCAGGAAGGCTTGCAATATAATCAATATGTTACATGCAGTGGTACACCAGGTACAACACCTGTGTAATTGGAAGTATGATATGTGGAGTTAATGCAATGCATTCTGAAAGAATTGTTAAAATGATAAATTGGAATATTAGAGGGCTGAACATTCATAGGATCATTATAAAGTGGACATAACTATGATATAAGAAACATGATACAAGAAAAACACCTGAGCCCTGGTTCACAATCTGCTTTTGCCTTGAAGTGGGGAAAACACTAATATTATGAGTCCCACTCTCCGTTCCAGGGGAGTTGTTAACCTAATCTTGCAATCCCTCAACTTTCATCTATTGATAATCCCAGAACAGGATGAGTGATAAGGTCTCATAGGAAGCGGCATAAATAATTTTTAAATACTATTGAAGTGACCCTGGTAAATGAATACGGCCTTAACGTTGAAGCTTTCCTAAATATAGGTATAGACAATGGAATTTGGAGAGAAGATTTCAACCAATTGCTGAATTTGAATTTACATAGACTCACTTGTACGACTAGACCTTCTACGCTGTCTACAATGATAGCATAAATCATGAATGCCGGTGACTTTTTGGGTGTCTGTTAAGCACAGCATCCAACCACAGTACAATTATTAGCCTACTGTGCACGATGCAAGCTCAAGAATAGACTATTGTCTGGTGTCTATGGGCCTGACATCCTAGATTGGGCACACTGGCATTCTACGCAGATCCTTATCAGACCACTCCCCAATAGTTCTGGTACAGGACTGCAAGCAAGGTACCTGACATGCTGGAACATGGAGATCTAAACCAGAATTCTTATTAAATGTCTCTTTCAGGGATGAGCTGCATAAAGCAAACACTGAATACTCTGACCTCAACCTGGTCTCTGTGCCGCGGATGACAATGGTTTGGCAGGCCCTTAAAGTGCATGTTGTGGCGAAGGGCATAGCAAAGAAAGCAGAGACATTGAAATTGCTGTGAGATCGATTAACATGATTTAAAATTTCTCTTAGGTAGCTGGAAAAGATTATACATAGGATCATAATTATGAAAACTTTCCAGAATGAATTAACTATTAAGCAATTGCAGGGAGGTTGCAGAGCAGGAAGGAAGATTCCTAGGAAAGCAAGCTGAGGAATTGTGTATTAATAAAAAAAATTGTGCAGTTTTAACAATCTGCAGAATCTTAATCTACACTTAAAATTCACACATGTATACTGACCTGATGCTATTGCATTTGAAACAATTTTGATATGACCTGTTAAAGTGTTATCCTGGCTTATTCTATCTAGGCTTCTATTAGGTTTTAACACCATCTTGTCAATATGTATGTCACATTTACTGTTTATTTCTGCTGCACATAGTCAAGCAAGTCATGTTTGTATATTTCTGACTGACACTGTTCTTGAAGAAGGCTCTTTGGCATGGACTTAGAATGTAACATTTTTCCAAGGCTCTTGCATGTGGTATTGCATTTATTCACAATGGTTTACTGTTGTTTATGTAATTAGTTTCTTCTGACACCTCCGGATGACATTAGGTCAGTGGGTTGGGAGGTATTCATTATTCATGTCGTAGGTTAGTGCTTAGGTAGTAGGCTGTACGATGTTTTTAGAGTCTGTATTCTGATTTGTTTATAATGTATTTTCTTGCTCACACCACAATTCAGCAGTTTTCATACTGTTCTATGGGGAGATTTCATACATAAATGTCCGATTTTGGGGGTGAGCCAGAAGTCCTTACCTACGCCACTAGTGATGCTGTCTGAATTCTTACTGATTTTCCTGCATATTTGGAACCTGGGGCAATATGCATCAAGCATTTTATGCCTTCGCAAACGGCCAATTCGCAGAATCGGCCGTTTGCAAACGCAAAAAAATGCCTTTCTGATGCAGCAAACCCTATTTTGCGATTCGGTAACCTGTTACCGAATCGCAAAATGGGTTTGCGATTCGCTATTAGGAAGGGGCGTGTTTAAGGCATCCCTTCCTAATACCAAATCGCATCGGTATGCTTGAATGTTTTGCGACCGAAATGCGGTCGCAAAACATTCGCATTTTACCACCTACTTCAAGAAGGTGGTAACCAATTCGCAAATGAGAAGGGGTCCCCAAGGGACCCCTTCCCCTTTGTGAATGTCTGTAAATGCATTTTCTAAGAGCAGGCAGTGGTCCCACGAACCACTGCCTGCTCTTAGAAAATGAAAGGAAAAGTTTTCATTTTCTCTTTTGTAAAGCATCCCGTTTTCCTTTAAGGAAAACGGGCTGCTTTACAAAAAAAAAGATTGCTTTATTTAAAAGCAATGACGGACATGGTGGTCTGCTGACCCCAGCAGGCCACCATCCCGGTGATTTCTGCGATTCCTAGGGTGTCGCAAATTGCGACCTACCTCATTAATATTCATGAGGTAGGTCATTTGCGATCCCCTAGGAATCGCAGAAAGTGTTAAACACACTTTCATGCATTCCATTTTGCGATTTTCTAATTGCGAATCACAAGAATTCGCAATTAGGAAATCGCAAAATGGATTGATGATGCATCTGGCACTTGGTCTTTTATGGATTTTGCCTATTACTCTGTATTGTTCAATTAAAGAGAGCCTTCACTGCAAGGACTTTATGCATATAAATAACATTAGTTGCATTTGCACACCATTTCCGATCCACCCAACCAGTGGACGTGTTTTTGTAGTGTAAGGTCTTAGGAGTACAGCACACACACAAAACTAAGGTCTGTAGAATGGAGGAAGGAAGAACAACCAGTTGAATGTTGTCCAGTACACTTAGAAATATTGCATGCATTCACACCACTGTGGGATCGGTCTAGAGACACTACTACAGTGCAGCAGATTTGCAGACTATCTTAATGATATCACACTTGCATGATTGGAAAGGTTCACATGTGTCTGCCTTGAGGATTTACTAGAGGTAATAATGTAGCTGCAGAGTGATGAGGTACCTGGGCCTGATGGGATTTTAATTAACTTTTATGAAGCTTATGCTGATTTAATAAGCCCACACCTACTTAAGGAGTATGAAGAAGCCATTCTGGAAGGGGAACTTCCCACAATGACATAAAGGGACATGTGGATAGCACTTCTCAAACCAGACAGATCAGAAGAACTTGCATATACACTACTGTAATTGCTTTACATTAACAATACAATATTTGCAAAAGTCCTAGTAAGTAGATTAAAACCACTTATGTCAGGTCTGGTACTTCCAGACCAGACTGATTTTATACCCAGCCACCCAACATTGTTAAATGTAAGTACTCTCCCAGCAGTGGTACATCATTTAGACCCTCAATTACCAGCAGAGTCACTTTTTCTTGATGCTAACAAAGTATTTCACTCTCTGGAATGGCCATATATGTTTCAGGTATTAACTAAAATGGGCCTGGATAGGTGTTTTATTGAAATTATCTTGTTCTGTAGGAACCCCTTGGCCAGAGTGTTTATCAATGGACAGTGGCACCAGACAGTGTTGCCCCCTGTCACCACTCATATTTGCCATTTCTGTGGAACCCTTGGCCTTTGTGCACAGGCAGCTGCATGCACATAGAGGAATTTATATAAGTGGCAGGCCATTGGTTGTATACCTGTACATGGACGAGATCCTTCTGTATATACAGAACACAACCGGAAACATAAATCCAATGGTTCAAGAAACCGACTGATTCAGTGTTATCTCAGGACTAAAACTCAATTGTGCAAATTGAAGTAGCCAGAGGGGCAAGTTTTATTAATTTGGCATGGACATGCCCATACATAGCTAAGTTTTGGGGGGTGAGTGATGACTGCACTTTACAAGATGAGATAAATCCTTGCACTGTTGTTTCCCTTGTTGGCACTGTTGGGCTTGAGGATTTGTGGCTCTACTTTTGGCAAAGTGTGAATTGCAGTGCGACGGATGAAAGTTCCAACACCTACACCTAAAAAATGGAAACAAGACTTAAGTTATTGAAGTGATTTGATGGACACTCATTCAGAACTGGTCCACCCAGTGGCAAGATCATGGGACTCCAGGGACCCCCTGAGAACATAACTATTTTTATTTTTTTATTGGTTTTAGCACAAGTAGAAAAAGAAACAAAAAACCGTAATAGTGACAATTCCGATGTGCCACTCACAAACGATATCACATCAAACAGAATAACAAACGTGAACAGTGGAGTTACAATAGTCTAGACATGTCGCTGCCTCAACCTCAGGTGTGGCAGCATGTCATAATGAAGAAGGCCCCTGCACGGACATGGGTCGCAGTATGGTGTATCGTGGCAATAGTCCCTGGGGGAACAACATGATTGGGAAGGGCACCCAGGAATGTGCGTGCACCAGTACAGGCTAATTCGCACATGGAGAGATAAGATGATCCTGCAGGCCAGTGCTAGTGGTCACTCCAGGCCAGAGCACCAATTCTAGGGTGCCCGCCAGGACCCCGATGAGACCCACACCCCACAGTCGTAAGGGGCAATGTTGGTGTGGCTGTATTACCGAAACTATCTGTGGAGTCGGCAGAGGGGCATGGTCCCACTATCTCATGTGCTGGGATGGCTCATTGTATGAGTTGTAGGAGAGGACAGAAGGACCTAGGGTAGTGTTCAGGTAGGACGAGCATCATTTTTTGCCTCTAAAATTCTGATGTAGGTATTCTAAGACCCACCTCCAGCGTTCCCCCTCCATGTGTATGTGCCACTGCGAGGACGCCCAGCTCAGCTTTTGCCCATCTCAGCAATGTGGAGAGTCAACAGTGTGTATCTGGGGCTGTATGAGCCTTCCAGGACATCATCAGTTGCTGTTTGAAGAGTATGATGGCTAGATCAAGGAATCTATGACAGTACTTATCTCCCTTAGTCTTGGGTCTAAGACCGAGTAGGCATGATTACAGTGAGGGCAGGACCAAGTGCTCCACCAAAGAGCAGTAAATTCTGTGCCTTCCCCCCAGGCCTGCTGCGTCACCGGGCATGGCCAGACCAAGTGGTAAAAAACCGCTGTCATGTGCTCTACTTCTGAGGCATGCAGAGGATGCTATAGGAAACATGAGCTTGATGTGTTTCGGTGTGAGTTTGTGCCTGATGAAAATAGTTAAATTGCATGTAACAGAAGTGTGGATTATGTGAAACCTCCTTTACTGACATACTGTCTGTGAATTGCGTCTCGATGTCCCACATCCATCGGTCTTTAGCCCTGACATTTGACTCACAGTGGGAAGAGTGCCACGCAACATAAAAGGCCATAATAATTTTCTGTGTGCTTCTCTGTGACAGGATTGCGTGCAGTGGTGGTGTAGTGTAGTGATCGCATTCTGTACGGCGTGATACATCCAGAAATGGCCTGCCACAATGCCTTAAGTGTCCATAATCTCCTGAAAGGGGATTAGTGCAGCTGCCATGAAAAGGTCTCTCATTTGGTCAATCTTTGCCTCTCTCCAAGGCGACATGTCATGGTGTTGTTGTGTCACCTCCTGGAGTGACAGCGACTACCAAATAGGGATCAGTGGAGAGTATGGAGGATGGGGCCCATTGCCTTGCTCGTATGCATGCCGGCAATGATGTACTATCTTCATTTGATGCATCTCATGCATTGGGCGAGCCCTGGGGTCCGACAGCCACATATTATGTGTTCACCTGAGGAGCCTGTGAATGGTTGCTCTCTCCGGTCGGCCACTGCAGCTGAGCTGCTGCATAGTACAACTCATATTTGGGGGCGCCTAGACCGCCCTCAAGAAGCAGACGCTAGAGTATGAAGAGCTCCACCTGCCTGAGCCCCATATCAGCTCCAGCAGGAGACCATGGAGGTCCCGAAAGAAGCACTTGGTGAGGGACAGAGGTAACGCTGCAAAGAAGTACAGGAGTCGTGGCAGGCTAAGCATCTGTGAGATCACCACCCGGCCCAGCGGGGACAGCTGCAAGGACACTCAGAAAGTGAGGGACTTATGGATCAAGTCCAGGGCCCCACCCATTTTAACGTTACCCTCCACAAGGTCCTTGTTCGAGTGGTAGATCTGTACACCCAAGTAGTTGAGCGTGTCAAGGCGCCATTCCAGCCAAAGCCGTGGCAGGGACCCTCCTGTTATGCTCAGGAACTGGAGAGGGGGGAACAGGCAAGACTTAGACCAATTTACACTGAGTCCTGACACGATTCCAAATTCCTCCAGCGTCTCCATCAGGGTTGGAAGTGTGGCAGTGGCATCACACAGATAAATAAGGACATAATTTGCTTATAAAGAGATGATATGGTGCTCGTTATGTACTAGGAGACTCCAAAGCTGCACTTGCAAGTGCAGGCATTAGGCCAGGGGTTCCATGGCTAGGGTTCAAATCAACAGAGACAGGGGGGTGACCCTCCCTGGTGCCCCTATGTATGTCAAAGCTGTCAGATATCAACTGTACCGTCCTGACTCTTGCTGTCATGTTCTTATTGAGGGCGCGTATCTAACTAAGGTACCCTGGTCCGATGCCCATTTCCTCCAGCATTGCCAGTAGGCAATCCCACCCCAGTATGTCAAACGCCTTTTCTATGTCAAGCGACACCGCCAACTGTTCCCCATCTCACTTGAGGCAGCTTTCATCATATAAAGTAGTCGTCGTATGTTGAGGACAGTATTGCATTCTGGAATAAACCCACATTGATCTATGTGCACTAGGGTGTTAGCAACAGTGAGGAGACTATTGGCCAGGACCTTCCGTAATATCTCATAGTCTACGTTTAAGGGGGAAATCGGCCAATATGAGGGGACTTCGGGGGGATCCTGGCACAGTTTTGACACCTCTATCAGCGGTTCACGGAGCGAGTCTGGGAGCCTACCCTTCTACCTTGCTTAATTAAAGAGATTCTGGGAAGGTGGCGTAATATTCTATTGTGACTCCATCCGTACCCAGAGTTTTATTTCAGGCAATTTGGATGATAGCCACCCGTATCACATCAATTTGAAGGGTCTCATCCAGTTCCACTCATTTGGAGCGGAATCAGTCAGGGTAACAGTAGTCCATCAAGAAACCCTTTGATCCTGTCAACGGGGGGGCTGTCTACGTCCACATACAGGGAGCGACAGTGCTCTGCAAAAGCGACATTAATGGCCACTTGCGCGTTAACACTGTGCCACCCCCCAACTTGATTGCTCCTATTGATGGGCGTGCCTGGTCCTCTTTGACCAGCCATGTCAATAGCTTGCCCAAGTGATCCCCCTTCGCATGGAGAAGGGTAAGGCAGTGACTATAGTCATGTTTCCCCAACCGCGCCTCTAGATCCCTGTGACTCTTTCTCAGCTGCTTGTGTCTTTCCGTCCCATCATCCAACCATGACACCTCGGTCGCAAGTAGTCTCAACTCCCGCTCCATGTCCAAAAGCTCCCTGCGCAGGACCTTACGAACCCCCCTCATAGTGGCAATGCATTGCCTTCTGATGACCACCTTGTGGGCATCCCACTCCAGCACTCTGGAGGGGGTGGTGCCCATGTTAAGTTCTAAATATTTGGTAATATATGTAGACAGGGCCTCCTTGAAGGGGGGTTCTGAAGTGCCTCGGTCTGGAACCTCCAGGTCCGTAACTTCTTCAGTCGGCAGTAATCTGCGAGGGTGCGCACCAAGGACGCCCTCATAGTAATCTGCGTGCCCAATGGTTCATTGCAGAGAAAAAGATCAAGCTTGGTTTGTAGGTCATGGGCCAGGCAATAAAACAAGTCACTGGTATCCGGATGGTGCAAATGCCACATATCGAACACGCTCTTGTTAACCATCCAGTCCCGAAAGTATTATGACACCCTGACACACATAGTGCCATTTAGCGGAGGGGTGGAGCAGTCCCGGGCAACATCTGGAACACAATTAAAGTCACTGCCCGATGCTGGGATTGTGTGGGTCCCGTAAAAGAGCTGGGGTGAGGAGACCTAAAAAAAGCAGAGTAATTAGTGTTGGGGGCATAAATAACCACCAGCGTGAGGGGGGCACCATCCATATGTCCTTTCACCACCACGTACCTACCCTCAGTGTCAACTCAGTGTATGTCTTTCACAAATGGGACCGCCGGACAATCCATATCATGACCCCCTTGCATGCGCCGATGTCGCAGTGCCATACACCTTTCTCCTCCATTTTGCATGTACTTTTTGTAACTCTGCCAGTGTCAAATGCATCTCTTGCAAAAAAGCTGTGTGTGCAGCAGCACATGAGATATGTATGAACCCAGTACCTCATTGTGGTAGTGGCCATGCCTTTCACGTTCCACGTCGGCAAGTTATAGTGTGCAGTAGTGTGGCCTGTAGGTGTGCCCATTGGGTATGGTGGTAAGTACTGATAAATCGCATTCCACATTCCCATTCCCCGCAACTCCAGTGTGCGGGCCCCCCCAAATGCCCCATCAATGACCAAGAGACCAGTGCAGTACAGGGCCATGCCAGAGAAATATATGCAGGAAACTTAATCTGTGTGTTAAAAGTAAACCCAAGGTTTGTAACCCTCCCCCTCCCTGACCAGGACTCCTCTGAGTGACCAGCCATAACCATCCAATGAATGAACAAGAACCAAATAGAAATGTGTAATAAAATGCATGTCTTGTTTTGAGAGGTCAGGGCTCACTGACACACAGGCCCTCTCCAATGATCTGGGCATCCAATCCTCTCCCATGAGGCCCCAAGCTGTTCCTAAAAGTCACTGATGAGCAGTCCACACCACTTATCACAGAGCAAATAACAAACTCCCACCCCTCATAGCAGATCATCCTCCAGCCATTACGCCAACTCCTGCCCCGGGAGTCCTCCCCAGCAGTATCCGACTGTCCGAGGCACGGTCTGACCGCAACACCTCAAAAGAGTTCTAGCCATATTACAGCACCACTTCCCCTGCCTGTGCTCGCTCCCTGGCCACCTGTGCCATGAAGGGGCAGCTCTGGGTCCCCCGCTCCTCCTATGCCTCAGTTGCGATGTCAGTAATTTACCAGCATTCCGGTCATCTGATGTGGGCTTTGCAATTCCCTTGGCATGTAACCAGGTTTATGCATCTCCAGGAGTCAAGAAAGAATGTGTTCACTCATCATCCATCACCTTAAGCTTAGCAGGATAGAGAAGAGCATACTTCAGGCCTAGCTCCCAGAGGCGTTGCTTGGCCACTGTATGCGAGTTGAGAAGATGCTACACCTCCACAGTAAAATCTGGGTAAGCAGTGATGCTGCTGCCTTCAAAGTGCCAGGGACCTTTCATCCAAAACAACAGCAGAATCAAGTCTCTGTCGCTATAATTAAGTAGTTTCGCAACTACAGGACTTGGCTGGGCCCCTGATGGTGGCAGCCTCCCAGGTAGACAATGTGCTTTCTCCACAGAGAAGAATTTGGGTACATTGCCTGTCAGCACTGTGGTCATCAACCACTGTTCGAAGAAGAGTTCTATACTCAGGCACCCCAAGCACTCCAGAAAACCCAAGAAGTGGACATTATTATGCCTCGAGCAGCCCTCTGCATCCTCTGATGTAGATAGGTCACCTCTGCCCTCATGTCCTTCAGTTGGGTGTTGAGTTCCTGCAATGTGGGTCACATTGTAGTTAATAGGGATTCAGCATCGTCCACACAGTCCACCAGTTTCCTGTGATCTGTACAGAGCAGGTTCACATCCAAGGAGACTGCATCAATCTTGAACTTCAGCATAGCTTTTGTGTCCAGAATTGCCTGAAATATCTTTTCAAACTGGACAGAATGACTGTGGACAGTGGCCCAGAGTGCCAACTCCATTATCAGAAGGGGCGAAAGGGCCCGCTGCATCACCAATGCCTGGGGTGAGGTTCTTAGCAGATTTGGACTTCACCATCATGCCCACATTGGTATCAACCCCAAGTGGATGCTCCAGCAGGTTCTAGACAGTGCGCCATCGCCCCTAACTCTCCGCCAGGGTTGGGCCGCGGGTAAGCGCAGTGCAATGCCTCAAAGGAACTGAATGTGAAAGCTTGTGGAATGTTATCAAAAATGTGAAAAAATACTATAATCTGCTATCAAATAAAAGGCAACTCCAGTTGGTCAATGGCTAAAAGGTAACCTTTGAATAGTAGTGGATACGAGATATAACAGCAATGTATGACCCGTAATATGTGGTATCCCCATAGTAAAAGGTAGTTAGAAAACTCAAGGAAGGGTGCCAATTGGCAGAAAAATATTGTGGTCACCCAGCCAACATAAGACCATGTCAAATTGAATCATGATAAGTTCTAACCAGAGAAACATAGGGGATAACAAATATTATAGTCCATATGGGCCAATATATTTGGTATTCTCCAAAGGAACCAAATGTGAAAGATTGTGCAATGAAATCAAAAATGCTAAAAGAGACTACAATCTGGTATCAGATAAGTGGCAACTCCAGTTCGTCAATGGCTAAAAGGTTACCCTTGAAAAGTGGGAAATACGAAATATTACGGCATCGTATGAGCCGTAGTATGATGTATCCCCATAGTAAAAGGTGTTGGAACTCTCAAGGTAGGGTGCCGGTTGGTAGAACAATAGTGTCCTCACCCAGCCTACAAAAGATCATGTAAAATTGAATCCTAGTAAGTTCTAACCTGAGAAACAAAGGGGATACCAAATTTTATAGCCCATTTAGGGCCATTATATTTGGTATCCCCCATAGGAACCAAATGTGAAAGCTTGTGGAATGACATAAAAAATGGAAAAGAGACTACAATCTGGTATCAAATAAAAGGCAACTCCAGTTGGTCAATGGCTAAAAGGTAACCCTTGAAAAGTATGCGATACGAGGTATTACAGCAACGCATGAGCCGTAATATGTGTTATTCCCATAGTAAAAGGTATTGGAAAACTCAAGAAAGGGCGCCAGTTGGCAGAAAAATACTGTGCTCACCCAGACAACATAAGACCATGTCAGATTAAATCCTGATAAGCTCTAACCAGAGCAACATAGGGGATACTAAATATTATAGCCCGTATGGGCCATTATATTTGGTATCCCCCAAAACAACTGGAGTTGAAAAATTGTGGAATGATATCAAAATTGTGAAAAGAGACTGCATTCTGGTATCAAATAAAAGGCAATTCCAGTTGGTCAATGGCTAAAAGGTAACCCTTGAAAAGTATGGGATACAAGATATTACAACAACGTATGAGCCATAATATGTGGTTTCCCCATAGTAAAAGGTGTTGGAAAAGTCAAGGAAGGGTGACAGTTGGCAGAATAATACTGTGCTCACCCAGTCAACATAAGACCATATCAAATTGAATCCTGGTAAGTTCTAACCCGAGAAACATAGGGGATACTAAACATTATAGCCCAATGGGCCTCTATATTTGGTTTCCCCCAAAAGAAATTGGATGTAAAATCTTGTGGAATGATTTAAAAATGTGAAAAGATACTGTCGTTTGTTATCAAATTAATGGCAACTTCAATTGGTCAATGGCAAAAGGGTAACCCATGAAATGTAGGGGATATGAAATATTCCAGCAATGCGTGAGCCATAATATTTGGTATCCCCGTAGTAAACAGTGTTGGAAAGCAAAAGGAATGTTGCTTTTTGGCATCGAAATACGGTGCTCACCCACACAACAATTACCATGTCAAATTCAATCATTGTAAGCTCCTAACAGAGACAAACATGGGAGTTACCAAATATTATAGGCCGATTACCTCATTATAATTGGCTCTCATAGAAAACAATGTTGGAAAACAAAAGGAAAGGTGCTATTTGGCATAGAAATACTGTGCTCACAAATCCATGATAAGACCATGTCAAATTGAATTCTGGTAAGTTCTAAACTGAGAAACACAGGGGATACTAAATAATATAGGCCGTATAGGCCATTATATTTGGTATCCCCTAATGGAACCGGATGTAAAATCTTGAGGAATGATATGAAAAATGTGAAAAGATACTGTAGTCTGCTATAAAATAAAGGGCTGCTTCAAGTGGTCAATGGCTAAAGGGTAACCCGTGAAACGTAGGGGATACGAGACATTACAGCAATGCGTGAGCCATAATATTTGGTATCCCCATAGTAAACGATGTTGGAAAGCATAAGAAAGGGTGCTATTTGGCATAGAAATACTGTGCTCACCCATCCAACATAAGACCATGTCAAATTGAATCCTAGTAAGTTCCAACCCGAGAAACACAGGGGATACCAAATATTATAGGCCGTATAGGCTATTATATTTGGTATCCCCCTCAAGGAATCGGATGTAAAACCTTTAGGAATGATAGAAAAAATTTGAAAAGATACTGTAAACTGCTATCAAATAAAATGTAACTTCAACTGGTCAATGGCTAAAGGGTAACCCATGAAACGTAGGGGATACCAAACAATATAGCCAGTATAGGCCATTATATATGGTATCCCCTAAGAGAACCGGACGTACAATTTTGTGGAATAATGTAAGAAATGTGAAAGAAATACTGTAGTCTGTTATCAAAGAAAAGACAACTTCAAGTGGTCTATGTCTAAAGGGTAACCCATGAAACGTAGGGGATACGAGATATTACAGCAATGCGAGAGCCATATTATTTGGTATCCCCAGTGTAAACGATGTTGGAAAGCAAAAGGAAGGGTGCTATTTGGCATAGAAATACTGTGCTCACCCATCCAACATAAGACCATGCCAAATCGAATCCTGGTACATTCTAACCCAAGAAACACAGGGGATACCAAATATTATAGCCGCTATAGGCAATTATATATGGTATCCCCTAAGAGAACCGGACGTACAATCTTGTTGAATAATGTACAAAATGTGAAAAGATACTTTAGTCTGTTATCAAAGCAAAGACAACTTCAAGTGGTCAATGGCTGAAGGGTAACCCATGAAACGCAGGGGATACGAGATATTACAGCAATGCCTGAGCCATAATATTTGGTATCCACATTGTAAACGATGTTGGAAAACAAAAGGAAGGGTGCTCTTTGCCATAGAAATACTGGGCCCATCCATCCAACATAAGACCATGTCAAATTGAATACTGGTAAGTTCTAACCCCAGAAACATAGGGGATACCAAATATTATAGACGGTAAAGGCCATTATATTTGGTATCCCCAAAGGGAACCCGATGTAAAATCTTATGGAATGATGTAAAAAAATCTTAAAAGATACTGTAACCTGCTAAGAAATAAAAGGCAACTTCAACTGGTGAACGGCTAAAGGGTAACCTATGAAGCTTAGGGGATACGAGATATTACAGCAATGCGTGAGCCATAATATTTGGTATCCCCATAGTAAACGATGTTGGAAAGCAAAAGGAAGGGTTATAATTAGCATAGAAATACTGTGCTCACCCATCCAACATAAGACCATGTCAAACTGAATCCTGGCAAATTCTAACCCAAAAAACACAGGGGATACCAGATATTATAGCCAGTATAGGCCATTATATTTGGTATCCCCTAAGAGAACTGGATGTAAAATCTTGTGGAATAATGTAAAAAATGTGAAAAGATACTGTAGTATGCTATCAAATAAAAGGCAACTTCAAGTGGTCAAAGGCTAAAAAGTAACCCATTGAAATGTAGGGGATACGAGATATTGCAGCAATGCGTGAGCCATAATATTTGGTATCTACATTGTAAGCAATGTTGGAAAGCAAAAGTAAGGGTGCTATTTGGCATAGAAATACTTTGCTCACCCATCTAACATAAGACCATGCCAAATCGAATCCTGGTAAGTTCTAACCCAAGAAACACAGAGGATACCAAATATTATAGCCAGTATAGGCTTATATATATGATATCCCCTAAAGGAACCAGATGTAAAATCCTATGGAATGATGTAAAAAATATGAAATGATACCGTAGTCTGCTATCAAATAAAAGGCAACTTCAAGTGGTCAATGGCTAAAGGGTGACCCATAAAAAGAAGAAGATACAAGATATTTCATCAATGAATGAGCCATAATATTTGGTATCCCCATACTAAGAAATGTTGGAAAACTCAAGCAAGGGTGCCAGTTGGCAGAAAAAAACTGTCCTCACCAAGCCAACATAAGACCATGTCCAATTGAATCCTGGTATTTTTAACCCCAAAAACCTATGGAATACTAAATATTATAGTCTGTATGGGTGATTATATTTGGTATCCCCAAAATGAACTTGATGTGAAAGGTTGTGAAATGCATTCAAAAGTACTAAAAGTTACTGTAATATGCTCTCAAATAAGAGCCAATTACAACTTGTCAATTGCTAAAAGGTAAACCTTGAAAGGTAGGAGATACCACATATTATAGCAAAACCTGAGCTGTAATATTTGGTGTCCACATATAAAGAGACTCTGGAATACACAAAAAATGCTGCGATATGGCAGAAAAATACTCTGTTCACCCTGCCAACTTAAGGACATGTCAAATTTTGTCCTAGTAAGCTTTAACTCTAATAACATATGGAATAGCGCAAAGATTACAGCCCTTATTGCCCATTATGTTTGGTATACCCCAAACGAACCGAATTTGAAAGCTTTTGGAATACAATTTAAAGTGCTTAAAGATATTGTAATCTGCTGTCAAATAAAAGGCAATTTTAACTTTTCAATGGTTAAAAGGTAAACCTTGAAAAAAAAATGGGACAGCAGATATTACATCACTGCATGTTCCATAATGTTCAGTATCCATGTTGAAAGAGACAGTGTAAATTATAAACAATTCAAGACCATGTCAAATCCTTGTACGCATTAACCCAAGAAACAGGGGATACCAAATATTTTAGCCCGTATGAGCCATTATATTTGGTATCCCCTAATGGAACCAGAAGTGAAAGCTTGTGGAATGGTATCAAAAGTGCTAAAAGATACTGTAATCTCCTATCAAATAAGAAGCCATTTCAGTTGGTTAATAGCTAAAAGGTAAGCCTTGAAATGTAGGGGATACAAGATAAAGAAATAAATGAGCCACAATATTTGGTGTCCCTGTAGAAGAAGATGTTGGAAAACACAAAAAAGGGTGTGACTTGGCCGAAAAACACTGTAGTCAACAGGCCATCATAAAACTGTTTCAAATCTTATCAAGGTAAGCGTTAACTCTTTAAACAAAATATTACAGCAGCGTACAGGTGCATGGTATCCTCCACAAGAACTGAATGTGAGGGTGCATTACAAATTTCAAATGTAGATAGACCTACTGTAATACCCTGCCAAATAAAATAATTTAAAAAAATATTAAATGGTCAATGGCTAAAAGGTAACCATTGAATAGTAGGAGATACGAGATACTATATCAATGTGTAATCCGTAATATTTGGTATTCCTATAAAGCAGAGTGGAAATTACTTCGAAGGGTGTGATGTTACAGAGAAATACTGTGCTAACTTAGCCAACAAGTGAATAGCATGTCAAATTCTATGACGGTAAGTGTTAACACTTGGTACGTAGGTGCTACCAAATATAGCCAGTATGGGCCATTTTTTTGGTACACTGTTCACTTAGCTTATATGGCCATGTCGTGTTTTCTACTAATTTTGAATTTTTGTAAAATGTCAAATACTCAATGCTATAGTGCAAGGCAAGTGTGTGCTGTAACCAGTGGCAACCAGACTTGCTGCCATCAAATAACACTGCACCATAAGCAAACCAAATAGACGATGCATCCAATACCAAAATCCAACAAGAGATCTAGACTAAGGATTCTTTTCTAATTTAATTTTTTTTAATTTGAAAATGTTTCCCTCAAATTTGTATGCACTTCTCTTGGCTCCTTAGGAAGTCATCTAGTACACCTGTGCTTGTAACAATGTGCAGGTGCACTAGTGTACCTGACTGTAGCTATTCTGTGTTTGACTGAGGTTTGCACTGCAGGTGCCTGGGAAGTACTGATTCTTTTCAAGTTGTTGACTATTGCACTGTTGATGCCCACAAAGCATATTTAATGTCCTTCTCATTTAGCCACATTACCACTTTACTTGCTATCATTTTTCAGCTGTACTGTCAAACTTAAAAGAGAAACTTTTCCAGTCCCAGAATACAACATGGTGTAATTAAAAAGTGAAGACTGCGATCTCACATGACATGCAACTACTTGATAATCGGGTTACACTAGAAAAAGATATCATTTGCTTACGTTTGCTATTTTGGAACAGCCAAGAGCTAGTAGGTGGAAACAAATTTGTGTAAAATGCTCAGTTCTCATTAGTAAAAATCATGCCTCCATTTCCTTTATTAGGTATTAAACAACTAGACACTTTTAAATGATTTATTCACATACCTGCTGTTTTAGGTTTATATATCAAAAGAAAACATACAGAATTGTATACATTTGCTTTGTAAGTCTCGCCTAGGCAGCGCATGCGCTGTGATTTTGAGATCTTTTGTTTTCTAAGAGTGGGCTTAGAGCCCGATCATTGCTTACGATTCGTTGGTTTTAATTGTCACTCTCTTTTTTTTGCTTTTTATTTGTAAGCTGCCGTAGGCTTCCTTTCTTTTTGCGTGTTTTTCCCTCCACTCGAGCATGGACACACTACTTGTATCCTTCCACTGATCATGTTTTTTTAAGCCTTACTTTTTCTTTGTGTTTAAGCACTATACTAGAGTGCGTCTTGTTCAGCTGGCTCCCTCATGTACTTCTCCCACATAGGGTCCCTCCCTCATCCATGTTGCGTACCCACACTCCCTCCTTCCATTGTTTTCCATGTTGTTGCTTGCCCCACCCATCCAACTTCCTTTAGTTGTTGCCTGTGTTTTTGCTTGCAACACCCACCATCCCATCTTCCGTTGCTGCCCATGTTGTAGCTTCCTCCAACCACCCTCCTTCCTTCATTCCTTCCTTCCATTGTTCCCGGTGTTGTTGCTTGCTTGCTCCCACCCTCCCTCCTTCCATTGTTGTCCGCGATATTTATTGCTTCTACCTGCCCACCCTACTTCCATTGTTACACTTGTTGTTGCGTGCCCTGGGCCCGCCCTCATTCTGTTGTTGTCTGTGTTGTTGCTTGCAACATCCACCTCTATCCTCATTCCATTGTTGCCTATGGTGTTGCTTACTTCCATCCACCCTCCCTTCTTCCGTTGTTGCAACAGTTATTGTTGCTTTCCCCCACCAACTCTCCTTTCTTCCGTTGTTGCCTGTGTAGGTCCTTTCAACACCTACCCTCCTTCAGTTGTTGCCTGTGTTGTTGCTTGCCTCCACCTACACTACCTTCTTCTATTGTTCCTTGTGTTGTTGCTTGCGACCCCACCCATCCTCACTCCTTCTGTTTTTCTTGTGTTGTTGCTTTCCCCACTCACCCTCCTCTGTTGTTGCCCATATTGCTATGTACCTTACCCACCCTCCTTCCTGTTGTTGTCCGTGTTGCTGCCAGTGTTTGCTTGTACCCACTCTCCCACCATGCTTCGTCCATGTGCTTGCTCTGAGCCCCTCCCTTCCACCATCCATTGTCCGTGTTGCAATCCTGACTCACCCACACACCCATGTTGTCTCCATAGCTGCTTATGTGTGAAATTTCCATTGTTTAAACGTACTTATGAATGACATTCAACGACCAAATATGTGACACTTAGAGTTACACTTTTTCGTGAGTAAAACCAAGCACTGAAGTGCAAGGAAAGGGAAATGACAGTCTTTTGAGCAATGAAAAGTACTAAAACAATCTTGAAACAGCTGCTAAGTACCTCAAATGGAAGGTTACTATCACAACTGTCCTCCACTATAAAAATGTGAGAAACTCCTGGACTGGCCAGGCTTTGCACGACACACAATCTGGTTTCCGGGCGGGTTTCAGTACGGAGACCGCTCTCCTTGAGGTGGCAGAGTCGGTAAGATGGTCGTTGGATTCAGGAGCATCAGCACTGCTGGTGCTCCTGGATCTGTCCGCCGCGTTCGACACTGTCGACCACACCATATTGATCCAGAGACTACAAGGTGTGGGCTTTGGTGGGAAAGCGCTGACCTGGCTAACATCCTATCTGAGCGGGCGTACTCAGAGAGTTGCCCTTCAACCGTGTGAATCTAAACCAAAACAGCTCTGGTGTGGTGTCCCCCAGGGCTCAGCTTTGAGTCCTTTGCTTTTTAACCTATATCTAGCTCCACTGTTTTCCCTGATTGCCAACTGGGGAGTGAAGGCGATTTCCTTTGCTGACGACACCCAGTGGATTTTTCCATTTAAAGAGCGGACGACAGATACCTTCAAGAACTTCAAGGGCTGTCTGCGCGATATAGCTCTATGGATGAACTCGAATAAATTAAAGCTCAACGCTGGGAAGACAGAGGTTCTGTTCTTCGGGATAGACCCAGTGCCAGACTCTGATCTATGGTGGCTGTCAGAAATGGGTCCACCACCATCCCCTGCCTCACGTATCCGAAATTTAGGGGTGAGATGGGAGGCGGACCTCTCTTTTTAAGCCCAAATACAGCAGGTTTCTGCAACCTGTTTCAGTATACTAAAAAATCTCCGGAAAGTCCTACACTTCCTACCAGAAAATTGCCGCAAATCAGTAGTCCACGCCACAGTTACATCTAGGCTGGACTACGCAAATAGCCTATATCTTGGCCTTCCCAATTACGCCATTTGTCGCCTTCAGATGATACAGAATGCGGCTGCGAGGCTGGTTCGTCGCATACCATTTCGACACCATGTCTCTCCGCATCTACAGAAGCTTCACTGGCTTCCAGTGGAGAAAAGAATTGAATTTAAGGCCATGACATTGGCCTAACGGGCCCTCAATGGAAAATGCCCTGGTTATCTGAAGGAAAGACTGTGCCTCTATAAGCAAAATCGTACGTTGCGATCCAATTTTCATAATTTGCTGCGCACCCCACGCTTTGCGAAATCACGCTTGGGCGGCAGAGCTTTCACAGTCAGAACGGCCTCACTGGGGAATGCTCTACCGGGGTCCCTGCGACAGGTCAAGTCAGAATCCTGTTTCAGAAAGGCCCTGAAAACGTGGCTCTTTATGGCAGATCAATAGGGTTTCGATGGACCCGGTGCTCGCTATGGTCGCAATTACCTGCTGCTTCAGCGCCGGGACACCCCTGTTTGGGGTAGCTGTCGCGCTTTATAAGCTTCAGTATTATTATTATTACTTACCAGGGCTGCTCTGACCCTTGCTGCACCATGGACAAATAATGGCATTACTGTGTCTGAAAAGTGCAGAATTGCCGGGCCATGATGTAACTTAGGGCCATATGTAGGTGGGCTAATACCGGTCGGTAACGGCCGAAAATCGGTAAATTTCCCGTTACCGACCGGTATTTAGCCCTTTGCGATGTAGGAGGCCGGATTTAAGGAGTCGGTAATTTACCGATTCGTTATTTTAAGGAATCGGTAAATTACCGATTCCTTAAATCCTATGTAGGGAGCACTCAAGTGAGTGCATTTTTGGTTTAAGGATTCGTTATTTACCACCAACTACAAGTTGGTGGTAAATACAGAATACCTTTTAAAAGCAATTTTGTGCTTTTTTAAAAGTGCCATGTGGCAGACATACATGCCCTTAGGGCATGTATGTGCGCCACATGTGCACACATGCACGATTCAGGGGTGCAACAGGGTGTCAATTTGACACCCTGCCACCCTTGAATATGCTCCCCTATTACCGATTCGGTATTTACCGAATCGGTAATAGTGAATGGCTTCCCATTCATTCCTATGGGCCTCCAGGCCCATAGGAATGAATGGGAAGGTATTCCTTATTACCGATTCGGTAAATACCGAATCGGTAATAACGAATATTACCGAATCAGTAAAATTTACCGAATGTTTACCTACATTCTATTTACCGATTCTTAAATACTGAATCGGTAAAATTCGGTATTTAGGAATCGGTAAATAGAAATTACCTACATATGGCCCTTAGCTACATAAACACATCTTTTATCACAACTTAGAAATTAGATTTGAAATCTCCTTTTCTCATTGTTTTAGAGAACCACACTATGACATACAAACATGATCACCCCAAACAGCGCAGTGACAGACAGATCACGTTGTCTTTCTCTTAATGGTTGCCCTGCCTGCAACTTACCAACTCCCTCTGCTGGCCCTCTGCGGGCTGACCCTCATGTTATAGCTGCTCCTGTGTGTGGACTCACACTGGCTGCCTTTTGACACTCAACTAGTGCAGAGATGCGGCTACCTAGTCTGCCGTCATGTTCTCCTGCTCAGTGCTGCTGGTGACGGTGTGGAGTAAGAGTAAGTGAAGACCTTGTGCTCTCTCTCATGGGCATACACGGGGAAAAGCTCCCTGCGCATTGAAAGTCTGCCACACTTTGCAGCCGCCCAGCTTTTTGAATCATTGCAGTGTGGCACATGTCATTGCCATGACTGGACACAAGCAGATTGTCATCTGTGCCTTCCCGCATGTGGATGCCTATCGAGAGCAGCAAGTGTGACATGTGCCACTTGTTGTTTTTCTCGTGTCAGCAGGTGGGCCCCATGGGCCCTGCCCACTCGCAGCGATGCCTTCTTGGGGGCCGGCAGGAGGATTTTGAAAAAGCATTGTGGTGCCAGTCTGTCAGTGTGCTGACACACTAGCACACAAGGTAGTGCAAGCAAAGCACTGTCAATGAGGCCGGGGGCCTGTAGCGCTGCGTGGTCTGAGAGGTGCCGACAGCCCCACTCACTCTATGCCTGAGGGGGAGCACACAACATGCAGCAACACAAAAACATAATTTTGCCCATCAGTTGCCAGGTCACTGGCCAATCATCATCCAATCACTGACTTTGTGGAATTGAGTTAACTGTCACTGACGGTGCTGTGCCGGTAGCGCCAGTTTTCGAAATACAACAGGGCAAGTTGCCACCCCCTGGATGCATCATCACTCTCGGTCTCAATCTGAGCAAGGGGCAGTGCACTGCTGAGTAGTCTCAGGGTGATTACTACTTTCCAGGGAGGATGTAATTGTCAGAGTCTGTTTGACAGACTTAGCCATGGCATGTCACGTGGCTGAGTACCTGAGGCTCGGCTTTATTGGGCACTGCAGCCAGAGCCTGAGGCTACACTATGCTGTGTGATGACAATTTGTGTTCATTATTGTTAGTGAAGAAACTCAACCTTGAAGGCGGCACTGTAAAATGCAGGCTCACTGGCAGCACAGTTTGCACAACACTGCCAGCAGGTAGCCCGCTGCTTGCGCTTTTGCAATGGTCTGCTCCCATTCGCAGTTTCTTATGCCTAGCAGTGCTGCTGTTAGGAGACGCTATAAATGCATGACTAAGCATTTTAGTGTGCTGATGAGGACTTCCACGCTAAACTGCATTCGTCTAACCATTGATGCATGATACTTGGCAGAGCTGTACCTCCAGCCTGAATTTTTTTTTTTAAAGTGCTTTAATACCCACCCCCTCCATTGTCCATGTTGCCCCCAACACTCATTCCTTCCGTCCCTCTTTGTATCCCCTGCCTTCCTTCCTACCCCGCCAGCAATTAAAAAAAGGGTTACGACCGTATCATGCGCTGCCCTGCAAGGCATGATGTATCTACAATATGGCCTTTAACCAAGGCCATCGATTGCCATTCGTTCTTTTTTGTTACTATCAGAAATGCTGACTTTTTATTGGTGCATTGTAATTGTCCCTCCTTTGGGTGCTTGGTTCACGCCCAGGCGATTTCACTAATTGTTCCTTCGGATTGGCTATCACGGTTCCTCTTGGTCGTCCATCGCAACACGCGTTTCTTTTGCTCTTTCCCCCTTGATCAGCGCGGCATGCAGTGCTTTATCTATTCATCTGTGTGGCACATCAAGCTTCAACTTTAAGCATGGACGCATTCGAACTTTAAACTACATGCTTCAAACTGACGGCCATCTTGACCGCTGCGCTTTTGTCTGTGTATTTGGCATGTTTCTGCTCAAGCGAGCATTATTGCAGTTTAGGTTTCCTTTCTTTTTCACAGAAGGTGATTGTGAGTCACGTGGGGGGGATCTGCCAATGTAGTCTTATGTTTACACCTGAAAGACCGGTCACTGGAAGCACAAAAGACAAATAGAAATGTTACCCAAGAGATTTAGACTAAGCGCGCTCTGTGCCTCGCTTGCTTGTGAGTATAGACTGCTTCTAGAGAAGTGATCCTGTATGTCGTTTCAGAGCTGTAACTATTAATGCACATGATGCCTTGTTTCTCCAAGCAATAGAGTGGAGTTGTTGGAAAATTTGTGTTCTGTTATGTAACCACACCCCACCATGTAAGATGCATTGTGTAGTTCACCTTAAAGTGCTTTGCAGTTCTCCAAGGGAAACAGTGGGTACCAAAGAAAGCTATCCAGGGCTGGTGCATGGATTTTTGCTACACTTGGCAAAGTAACATTTTGCACCACTTCACCCCCTGTACTCTTTGCTAGTTTTACTCTAATACTCATGGTCTTCTGCTCCTCTAGACTTAAGGCAGCGGCCTGCTCTTGCCTTGTTCTTGAAACTGACTCTGGAAGATGAGACCTTTTTCACGCTGAGCCCCCACTCCATAGTGTGCCCTCCACTACGGCTGGGATCTGTCTGCAGTAGTGGTGACGTGGCTTTTGGCTCAGTCTGTTGTCAGACTTCCCACCTCTTCCCGAATGTGCTTTCTGTTACCATTCAGAATCACCATCTGTTTTCTGCACCGTTGCCCGATAGCAATGTGAGCAAAAAAAAAATTCTTCTTTGTTTGATTTTGCAAATAGAAGAGGACAGGTGGTATCTAAAGCAGATTACATGCTAGGTGTACATGTTGGTCTTACCATCAAATAAGAACCTGGTTATTTTTACAGTGCTTGCAAGTGTTTACCATTTATAGCGCTGTAAATAACAAGTGGTCATCATTACCCAAATCACTTAGCAGATTTTAGAACTATGAAACAGACAGTTGGCCCTGCCACTATCAAACCTGTGACTAGGAGGTTTATAATAATAATGATGATGATAAATAGTTTTATATAGTACGTAATGCCAGAGGTTTGCAGTTGTAGGCGCTGTAATAACACATGTTACCCAATTTAATGCTACTCATTTTATCTATGTTGGATGGATGCGAGGCTGAACTGGCCCTGCTGGAATTCAACTTGGCAGGTCGCACAGTAATATCAGCATGGAACACGTAACCTACTGAGCAGACCCACTGACTAGGGTTCATTGTGCAGAAAAACTAGAATCCTGCTTGAATAAGACCATTTCTCAGGAAGCACAATAATAATAAAATTGCCAGTCTTCCGAACCCTTGGGAAGAAAGTGGGATTTATTGTTTTTGGAAGTTGATCTAAGTCACCAGTGGTGAATGACCATCCCAAACACACCAGCTGAAAACACATGAAGCAATCACATTGGCATCGAGGCGGGCCAGGCACGGGTCAGCATCATTATAAAAGAAACAAGACTGCCCCAAGTGAGAACCAACCACCATCTCACGTCTTATAAGGTAAGCAAATGCAGCGCGGAAAAGGTCAGGAATAACAGTAACCCTACTCTACACTGTCAGAAGCAATGATGTGGGTGTCTTCCCTCTTTTATCTGGCATAAATGTTATGCTTGTTTTTTTACCTCACTCAATAGCTTTTGGCGTTTGATAAGTTTACATTTTTACAAGCAACCCGCTCGTTGCCTGCTGAGCAGTGAATTCAAAATCCCGTGAACCACATACACATCTATTGGTGCATGGTTTGGAGCCCCAGAATCAGACCTCCCCTGACAAATGTGCCAAGCTAAGTTTAAATGAACATGGTTCGTGCCCCCCCAACAGATGTGCATAGCCCTAACACCATTTGCAACCAAAACAGAATCCCACATTGTTCAAGTCCCCCCCCCCCTAAAGTTCATCAACACAAATGTCACTGGGGATTCACTCTGCATGTTTCATTGAGATATTTGAACAGGTCTTTGCATATAATAAGGTTTTGTAAATTGGTGTGCAATGAAAGGCAGCATTTCTTTGTAATTATGTTTCATCATTTTAAAACTTGAGAATATAAACCACACAAATACACTCCACACAATGCAACATAATTCCAATCAGCATAATTACACTCACCGCTACACACTTCCACGCCACACAATTTAACTCTACACATTTTCATTCCACACCACATAATTTGACAAAAAAACACATATGTCAACTCAACAACACAAGTTCACAACACACCACATACATCCAAATCACACTATATAATTCCACATCATGCCACTAAATTAAACAGAACACCACATAATTAAAATCTCTATGACACACAAGTACACTCCACATGAATGAATGAATGAATGAATGAGAGGGTTCTTGTAAAGCGCATGGCTACCCGGAGGCGTCCCAGCGCTATGCGGTAGATTAGAAGGGCAGAGTGAGGGTTATGGGAAAAGCCAGGTCTTCAGGTGTTTGCGTAAAGTAGGAAGATTAGGTTCCCGCCGTAGATTAAGAGGGAGCACGTTCCAGAGCCTGGCGGCATTGTAGGAGAAGAGCCTGCCGCCACTTTTTGCCCTCTTGATTCTTGGGACTTCAGCCAGATGGAGAAAGTCGGATCGGAGGCTTCTGGGGGCTTTATAGGGGCAAATCAAGGACTTTAAGATGGGTGGTCCATTTCCATTAATTTTATGGGACACGCAGAGGGCCTTGAAGTTGATTCTCTCCTGCACTGGGAGCCAATGCAGGGAGCGCAGTGCTGGTTTTGCCGAGCAACGATGGGACGTGCCGGTAAGTAGCCTAGCCGCTGAGTTCTGAATGATCGCGACTACTGAGTTGGGGGCCCCCAGATAGAGGGCATTACCCACGTCGATCCTGGATAGGATTAACGCCTGTATCAGAAGTCTTTTTGCTTGGAAGGGAAGGAGAGGAATGATTTTGCGGATCATTTTCAGTATGCCATGGCACGTGGAAACCGTCTTCCGGGCTTGGGTTTTAAAAGAGAGATCTTGCTCCAGCCAGATCCCTAGGCTTTTTATTTCAGCTTTTGGAGTAGGGACCGTACCCATACAATCAGGCCAGAGGGTTTTGAGATTGCAGTTTGAATAATTGCCAAGCAACATCAGCTCAGTCTTGTCGCCATTAAGTTTAAGGTGCGAAAGACTCATCCACTTTGCCACTTCCTTTAGGCAAGAATGTAGGTCCGTGTACAACTGGTCGGATTGATTCAGTGCTACGATCAGTTGTGTATCATCAGCGTACAAGACTATATGGATCCCAAAGGGGGCAACAATATCCGCCAGGGGGGCCATATAAACATTAAAAAGGGTAGGGCTCAGGGAGGAGCCCTGTGGGACTCCACACTGCAGGGGGAAAGGATCGGAGATGGTATCATCCTCAAACACCTGAAACGACCTTCCTTCCAGAAAGGACTGGAGCCAGGCAAGGACTTGGCCTGACACTCCTATCCTCCTGAGACGGTGAACTAGAATATTATGGTTCACCGTGTCGAAGGCTGCGCTCAGGTCAAGGAGGATGATGGAGGTTATAAATGTACTGTATCTTTTGTTTTGAATATGTTGCCATCTATGAATTGTTTTTATTGTGCTTTTATGGATATCTCATATTAGAATAAAGATATTTTGATTTGATTTGATTTGATAGCGGAAGCGCCTCCTGAGTCAAGAATCTTTCGTGTTTCCTCCACCACTGCTAGTAGTGCGGTCTCCGTTCCTTGTCGGGGACGGAAGCCTGTTTGGGAGGAGTGGAGAAGGTCGTAAGACTCCAAGAAGCCGGAGAGTGAGGAGTTAACATATTTTTCAGCGATTTTGCTCACACCAGGGAGGAGCGAAATTGGGCGGTAGTTGCCTAGATCAAATGGGTCAAGATGGGGCTTTTTTATTAGGGCTTTAACCATAGCTCTTTTCCATTTGGGAGGGATCAGACCCGAGGCAAAAGAAGCATTGATTGTGCTGAGAATGGTAGGGGCAACTAAGGGGGTGACCTTTTGCAAGATACTGAGTGGAGCCGGGTCAAGCGGTGACCCACTTTTTACTGAGGCTAAAATGGGTAAAAAGGATTCCAGCGACAGGGGAGTAAAGGACTCCAGGAGGGGGACATGGGAGCCTTGGCAGTAGTCAGAAGTGGAAGTTAAAAAGTCATTGTCATCCACAGGGAGAAGCTTAACGATGTTTTGTACTTTAAGGAGGAAAAATTGTGCAAGGTCGTTACATCGACGTCCTGACACGTCGGGAATTGGAGGCGGGTCCGGAACTTTTAAAAGTTTTTTAGCAATTTTAAAAATTTCCCTGGGCGAATTGGCTGAAAGGGAAATGTTTTCCTCAAAATATGAGGCTTGGGATTTTTTAATTTCCGCTTTATATATGCGGAGAGACGCTCTGTATTCCAACTTCCTGTTGGGGGAGAAATCTTTCCTCCAAAGTCTCTCCTGCCTTTTACAGTGTTGTTTAAGAAGGAGAAGCTTAGGGGAAAACCATGGTGAATTCTGCGAGCCAACTTTTTTCAGCATAGATTTTTGGGGAGTACTCTGTTGAGAGAGTCTTCGATCCAGGAAAAAAGTGATTATAAGCAGTCACTGGGTTGGAATCCAAGGGGGTAGGGTTTTAATGAGTTCAACTGACCAGTCCTCCAGCGGAAGTTTGGCCCAGGGGCGATTAAGAGTCCACAACCGCTGCGCATGGAGGTCTGAGATAGCGGGAGACCATGAAAAAGGGACTAGGAAGTGGTCTGACCACGGAAGTGGGATGGGGGAATTTCCCTTTAGTTCTTCCAAGCTGGAAAAAATAGGGTCAAGGAGGTGACCTTTATTATGGGTAGCGTGGTGCACTTTTTGCTGGAGCTGGAAGGACGCAAGGTCTTGGGCGAGATCAATGGCGGCCAATGCCGCGGGGTCGTCAAAGTGCAGGTTGAGGTCGCCCAGGAGAGTAAAATTAGCATAGTAGTTGGTGAGATCTATAGCTGTCTCCAGCAGGGATTTACAGAATGGGCCTGCCGCCCCGGGAGGACGGTAAATGAGAATGCCAGAGAAAGTGAGTGAGGGGGAAAATTCAATCAAAAATTGGACATTCTCACAATCCGATAAGGGACTGCCGAGTAGGCGGCAGGATAAATTATTTTTATATATGATGGCAATGCCACCACCCATTCCTGTCGTACTGTTAGTTTTTTGAATTGTGTAGCCCGCAGGAAGGGCTCTAACGATATCAGGCTCTGAGCTGGCTGAGAGCCATGTATCAGTCAGAAACAACACTTCAGGTTTGAGATCCGATAACAGTAGAGAGAGTTCTGTCGCATGTTTCGGAAGGGAACGGCAGTTAAGCAGCAAAAAGGCAAAATTAGCACATTTTCTTACCGGAACTGTAACGCGTAGGTTTGGAGATAGCTCATAGTGACAGTGAGGACACCTTTCTTGGGGATCCTCCAACCTGATCGAGTGCAGACATTGAGGGCCAAAGTTATGTTCAATTGTTTCAGCTGAGTGCTAGTGTAGCCCCAATGGTCTGGGGGCAAGGGAGCAGGGGTCCTGGCCCCTGGGCCCGGTCGGGCGCGGACGAGCGCAGACGGGCTTGCCTTAGGCGTGCCCGCTGAGCGCGTCCGCTGCGCGGTCGCGTCATCAGACGCTTTTATCCGCGTTTTGAGGAGCGTCGGGTACAGCCACTAGAACGCTGACCTGACGCTGATGCCAAAAGGATTATAGCCCCTCCCTTGTGAGCACACTCCCCCCTGTGCAAGTAACGCAATGAAAGTTAATTTAAAAACGATTCTAGCAGCAATAATTTTTACAAAAAGCGATTCTAGCAGCGATAATTTTTAAAAGCAATTCTAGCAGCAATAATTTTTAAAAGAAGAAAGATTCCGTTCAAGCAAACAATTAAATCCAAACAATTCCCTCTTTCTGCCCGTGATATCAAGAAGAAAGGAACCTCTAATCACCGCTGCGCGGTCGCGTCATCAGGCGCTTTTATCCGCGTTTTGAGGAGCGTCAGGTACAGCCACTAGAACGCTGACCTGACGCTGATGCCAAAAGGATTATAGCCCCTCCCTTGTGAGCACACTCCCCCCTGTGCAAGTAACGCAATGAAAGTTAATTTAAAAATGATTCTGGCAGCAATAATTTTTACAAAAAGCAATTCTAGCAGCGATAATTTTTAAAAGCGATTCTAGCAGCGATAATTTTTAAAAGCAATTCTAGCAGCAATAATTTTTAAAAGAAGAAAGATTCCGTTCAAGCAAACAATTAAATCCAAACAATTCCCTCTTTCTGCCCGTGATATCAAGGAGAAAGGCCCCTCTAATCACCGCTGCGCGGTCGCATCATCAGACGCTTTTATTTGTGTTTTGAGGAGCGTCAGGTACAGCCACTAGAACGCTGACCTGACGCTGATGCCAAAAGGATTATAGCCCCTCCCTTGTGAGCACACTCCCCCCTGTGCAAGTAACGCAATGAAAGTTAATTTAAAAACGATTCTAGCAGCAATAATTTTTACAAAAAGCAATTCTAGCAGCGATAATTTTTAAAAGCAATTCTAGCAGCGATAATTTTTAAAAGCAATTCTAGCAGCGATAATTTTGAAAAGCAATTCTAGCAGCAATAATTTTTAAAAGAAGAAAGATTCCGTTCAAGCAAACAATTAAATCCAAACAATTCCCTCTTTCTGTCCGTGATATCAAGGAGAAAGGCCCCTCTAATCACCGCTGCGCGGTCGCGTCATCAGACGCTTTTATCCGCGTTTTGAGGAGCGTCAGGTACAGCCACTAGAACGCTGACCTGACGCTGATGCCAAAAGGATTATAGCCCCTCCCTTGTGAGCACACTCCCCCCTGTGCAAGTAACGCAATGAAAGTTAATTTAAAAACGATTCTAGCAGCAATAATTTTTACAAAAAGCAATTCTAGCTGCGATAATTTTTAAAAGCGATTCTAGCAGCGATAATTTTTAAAAGCAATTCTAGCAGCGATAATTTTTAAAAGAAGAAAGATTCCGTTCAAGCAAACAATTAAATCCAAACAATTCCCTCTTTCTGCCCGTGATATCAAGGAGAAAGGCCCCTCTAATCACCTCTAATAATTCGAGTACACTCAATACCACATAATTACTATCCACATATTTTAACTGCACACCATTCCATATAATTCCACTGGACAAATCCCCTCCACACCACACAATTCCACCACACACAATTCTACAACTAATAATTCCAATCAACCCACATAATTCCACTCCACAGCACATACATCCACTCCACACCAATTCAAAACACATGGGTAAAAGACATTGTCATTTACAGCGCCAATACCACTAACTCTCACAAATGTGAGACCAATTTGCATTGTAAATGTTTGTTTTACTTTCATTCATGCTGCACTCCAGCCATGCTGCTAAACAACATTTCTGAAAAACATAGACAAATAACTCTCTCATAGGCAAAACATATTGACTTTGCCAATGCTTGTTTTAATTGGCACAGAAATATAATGCAGGCTGGTGATATGACAGTAAGGTGGCAGCCTTAAAATTGTATGTATATAATGAAACAATCACTGTTGTTGTACTTACAGTGTCAGTTATATGTTTTGAAAACAGTTTTGTAAATTGTTCATTGTATATAATCTGAAATGTTTTATTTCTCCATTTTCCTCTCCTGCTTTTTCCCATTGCCTATTTTCTATCCCTCGCACTTTAATATTTCTCCCATATTGATGTGTTTTACCCTTTTAGTTTTTTTTTTATCTCTGCCATTGTTTCCCTCAGCTCTGCCAAGTACCACCCATCAGGTGTTAGACTAACACGTTTCAGTGTGGTGGTCCGCATCAACGCACTGAAATGGAAAGTCACGCATTTGTTGCGCCTCAGTATCAAGCCAGAGTGCTATTAGTGCTCTGTTAGAAACTGAAATCCAGAATCCAGCACGCGGTCCGCGCTGCTTGCGCAGGCTTTGGGCGGCTGGCTCAGCTCGTGACTAGGCAGGCTGAGAGCAGGCTGAGAGCAGAGGCTACAATGTAACAAAATGTATTCACTGACCCTCGACTCCTGCAATCCATTCAGGTTAACTGTGTGACTCACTGTGAAACTCGTCACGTGATGGCACATCACAGTCAGTGTTAAAATTATGGCCAACAGCGTCTATCAAGAGACTCGCTCTCTTTATACATTGGCGGACCGGCGTGGTGCGAGCGGGCTATGCGCCAGTCACTGAATAATGAGACAGTCTTTTGACCCGCGGCTGGTCCCGCCCCAGTCAAGACAGCCGCGGGATTGGTGGTGTCTTACAGGCAGCACTGAGCTGCAGCCAGGCAGCCTCATCTCAGAATGCATGCCATGGCGCAGCCGGCAAGGAGTCGTCAACTCGACTCCTGGATGAGTGCGGCTGCAACTGACTCTGAAGACAGCAGCACCCAGGAGGGAGAGAGTGAGCCTACACCAGCAGCAGGAAAGGGTACCCGTGCCCCCACCTTGAAACTTAATCTCGCTCCACGTGGGCCAGTACTAGCTTCCCCGGGCGGTTTGGTCTTGAATTCTCACAGAGCAGGCCAGGAGAACAAGTCAGGGATTTTACTCACGCACTCAGCAGGTAATGGGAGCCACAGGGATGAAAGGGTCTGCACTTAGCACCTAACCCCGCAAATGGCATGCTGCCCCGCTGGCTTTCACAGCAGATAAACGGCAGTGATCTGCAGCGCCACAGGAAGTAAGGGGCCCTGCGTGAGACACCTGCCTACAACTGGAATCTTTCCCCCACACCCTCCAAAAACACCAGAGAAACCCATACACTCACCCCCTCTCCACCCAGCGTCCCCGCTTCCATACTTCCCTTCCACAAAGGACTGCCCGGGCACACCCCCTGCACACGAAGCTGCCGCAGGTGAGTTCGGCCTACACATAAACAAGCTGGAAGGTGTGCCCTAGGGAGCAGTCACCAGGATGGATGCGGCCTCCCCAGAGCCTCAATCTGTTGGCGCCTGCCTAGCGAAGTGAGTCCGGCCCCTAGCATGGACAACTTGATACCTGGTTATGGTAATGAGGGGCAGCAGTAATGGTGCTCGTCCAACTTTCAGCACAGCCAGCAGCTGTGTCACTTACGAGCCTGGTGTTTTTAGTAGCTCTGTGACAGCTGCAGCCTGCTGGAGTGATCTGGTTCTGCAGGGTGGGGCAGGTTGTGGCGTGCCGTGCCGACCGGGGCTGACACAGCTCAGCTGCACTCAGTTATAATTTTTATTTGGATTGATGAAACTGTACTGTCTTTGAAATAAACAGCTTCCTGGCTGGCTGTAAGGCGTGCACCTCACTCTCCTGAGCCTTGCCAATGCCAGTGCTGCTGTCTGGGGCGGATCGCAAATACTAGGTTAGTGCCCTTCCATATCTGGTGCTTTGCAGTAATTTTAAGATCTTCTTAGAGTTTCTCTTTGGTGAAATGGGTGTAATTTCTGATATTTATATGCTGCCCTCCTCTTTATTACTTGACTTTGCTTGTGAGAAAGTGTAACTCATAGTTGTTGAAATGTCACTCATAATTACACTGAAATTATATGAATGTCACACATAGCAATCTAAAACCTTGGCAGCTATGTTCCCTTCTCTGTCATGCTCTCTTCCCATGTTTTAATTTACAATGTGATTCCATCTCTTCGAAAATAAAAATTCTATTCTTTCACTCCGACACTGCATATATTTAATTTTCATTTATTTCACGTTTCCTTCTTTGTACTACTTGCAATTTGCTTAAAAAATAAAAATTCCATTCTTTCACTCCTAATCAGTGCATGCATTTATTTAATTTTCATTTATTTCACCTTTCCTTCTTTGTACTAGTTGCGATTTGCTTAAAAATAAACATTCCAGTCTTTCACTCCGTTTCTGCATTTATTTATCATTTATTTACCCTTTCGTTCGATTTGCTTCCTGTCTCTTGTGCAGCAGTGGCTCCAGTATTACAGAAACGTCAAGTAATTTACAGTTTGATAGCCCATGAATTCGTGTATCCCTGCACTCAGCCCGAGCAGAGATCGACTGCTTCTGTCTGATCCTGCCCGGGCTGAGTTAATTCTCCGAACACAGCCGAAGAGCAGGGGATACACGATCCCAAGGGGATACCAGATATTACACAACACCTGCACCAAGAGACCTGGTACCAGGGCACAAGTCCTAAAAAAAGAAGTGGGGAGACTCTCCAAGTTAGGTGGTGTCACAGGAAGTGACATCACGTCAGGAAGTGACATCACGTCAGGAAGTGACATCACGACAGGAAGTGACATCACGACAGGAAGTGACATTACATGTGCAGCAGATCTATCATTTGCACGTATTGCAAGATTTAACAATTGAAGCTGTAAAATAAGTGGGGGGACGCCGTCCACCCGCGTGGTACCCCGACTCGTGCCCTGAAAAGCAGTAATCCATTCAGCTATCCACATAAAATACAGATCTATGATCTGCACAGTATGTGTCATTTGCAGCAGGCATACTAAGCCTCTGTGCTACTTTATGGAGAGTCAGAATCGGCACTAGACAAAACTCCAATCTCTCTCTCTAGCAGGAGCATTAATCACAGGAGTAATCTTGACATTTTTGATGTTGCCTGAAATTGGGCG
The DNA here is from genome assembly GCA_963921515.1 of Calotriton arnoldi. Taxonomy (NCBI): domain Eukaryota; kingdom Metazoa; phylum Chordata; class Amphibia; order Caudata; family Salamandridae; genus Calotriton; species Calotriton arnoldi. The sequence continues at coordinate 520,003 of CAWUFW010002513.1, forward strand.
CACAAGGAACTCTGCTGAAGATGTTTTTAAATCATATGTTATTGCTAAACACAGCACCCCCTCCCCCCTGGGTCAGCGCCCCCTCCCCAGGTCAGCGCCTAGTGCGGCCGCACCAGTTGTACTGCCCTAAAGCCGGCCCTGCATGGCACACAACAACAAACACATACCATAAACAATTCAGACCCTTTCAATCAATCAATCAATCATGTCACTTATAAAGCGCACTACATACCCGCGAGGGTCTCAAGGCGCTGGGGGAAGAGGGGGGTGGTGCTGCTACTGATCGAAGAGCCAGGTCTTGAGGAGTCTTCTGAAGGCCAGTAGGTCTTGGGTCTGTCGGAGGTTGGTGGGGAGGGTGTTCCAGGTCTTGGCGGCGAGGTGGGAGAAGGATCTGCCGCCGGCGGTCGTTTTCCGGATGCGGGGGACTGTGGCGAGGGCGAGGCTGGTCGAGCGGAGCTGGCGGGTGGGGGTGTAGAAGCTGAGTCGTCTGTTGAGGTAGGCTGGTCCGGAGTTGTGGAGTGCTTTGTGTGCGTGGGTGAGGAGCTTGAAGGTTATCCTCTTGTTGACAGGGAGCCAGTGCAGGTCTCTCAGGTGGGGTGTGATGTGGCTGCGTCGGGGGATGTCGAGGATAAGACGTGCAGAGGCGTTCTGGATGCGTTGCAGCCGTCTCAGGAGCTTAGCCGTCGTTCCTGCGTAGAGGGCGTTTCCGTAGTCCAGCCTGCTGGTGACGAGGGCCTGGGTGACTGTTTTTCTTGTTTCGGTGGGGATCCACTTGAAGATCCTGCGGAGCATTCGGAGGATGTTGAAGCAGGATGAGGAAACGGCGTTGACCTGCTTAGTCATGGAGAGGGTGGGGTCGAGGATGACCCCTAGGTTGCGTACGTGGTCGGTGGGTGGCGGGGCTGTTCCCAGTGATGTTGGCCACCAGGAGTCGTCCCAGGCTGAAGGGTTGGAACCAAGGATGAGGACCTCCGTCTTGTCCGAGTTCAGCTTCAGGCGGCTGGTCCTCATCCATTCGGCGACGGCCTTCATTCCTTCGTGGAGGTGGGCTTTGGCGGTGTGAGGGTCTTTGGTGAGGGAGAGGATCAGCTGGGTGTCGTCGGCGTAGGAGATGATGTTGAGGTTGTGCTGTCGGGCGACGTGGGCGAGGGTGCCATGTAGATGTTGAACAGCGTGGGCTGAGGGAGGAGCCTTGGGGTACGCCGCAGATGATCTTGGTGGCCTTGGATCGGAAGGGGCGAGGCGGACGCTTTGTGTTCTGCCGGAAAGGAAGGATGTGGTCCAGTCCAGGGCCTTCTCTTGGATCCCGGCGTCGTGAAGGCGTGTTCGTAGTGTGTGGTGGCAGACCGTGTCGAAGGCGGCTGATAGGTCCAGGAGGATGAGGGCTGCTGTTTCTCCGTTGTCTAGCAGGGTCCTGATGTCATCGGTGGCGGCGATGAGGGCGGTTTCGGTGCTGTGGTTGCTGCGGAAGCCGGACTGGGAAGGGTCCAGGATGTTGTTCTCCTCGAGGTAGCGGGTCAGTTGTTTGTTGACGATTTTCTCGGTGACCTTCGCGGGGAACGGGAGCAGAGAGATGGGTCGGAAGTTCTTGAGGTCCTTGGGGTCTGCCTTGGGTTTCTTGAGTAAGGCGGTGATCTCGGCGTGCTTCCAGCTTTCCGGGAAGGTTGCTGTCTCGAAGGAGATGTTGATTATTTTCCGGAGATGGGGCGCGATGGCTGTACTGGCTTTGTTGAAGATGTGGTGAGGGCACGGGTCTAGCGGTGAACCGGAGTGGATGGTGTTCATGATCTCGCTGGTGTCCTCGTCGTTGATGTTGGTCCAGGAGAGCAGGCGGTTGGTGGTTGTGGGGTCAGTGGTCTCGGTGGTTGCCGGGGCGGTCGTGGTGTTGAAGCTGTCGTGGATGTCGGCGATTTTGCGGTAGAAGAAGGTGGCCAGTGAGTCGCACAGGTCTCGCGACGGCTGGATGTCGTTGGTGTTGGAGCTGGGGTTGGAGAGTTCCTTCACGATGTTGAAGAGCTCTTTGCTGTTGTGTGCGTTGTTGTCTAGGCGGTCTTTGAGTGAGGCCCTTTTGGCGGATCTGATGAGGTGATGGTGACTGCGGGTGGCGCTCTTGTGGGCGGCGTAGCTGTCCGCTGTCCGTTCGTGGAGCCAGATCTTCTCCAGTTTTCGGCATGTTCGTTTGGAGGCCTGGAGGTCTTCGGTGAACCAGGTGGCTTTCTTGCTGGTGTGGCTGTTGGGCGGATTCTTGAGCGGGGCGAGGGTGTTGGCGCAGTCGTCGATCCACTGTCTGAGGTTGCGGGCAGCGGTGTCGGGGTCGGAGGGTTCAGCGGGTGGGCTCAGGGTGAGGGTTGTGGTTAGCTGGTCTTCCGTGACTCTGCTCCAGCAGCGGCGAGGCATTTGTTCGGTGCGGTGGTGCGTGGTGGGCTTCCTGTAGGTGAAGTGGATGCAGTGGTGGTCAGTCCAGTGGGGTTCGGAGGTGTGGTTGAAGGAGACGTGTGGGCTTGCGGAAAAGATGGAGTCGAGCGTGTGGCCGGCGGCGTGGGTGGGTGTAGTCACGAGCTGTCTGAGTCCGAGGGTGGCGAGGTTGTCGATCAGGGTGGTGGAGTTGGTGTCCTTGTTGTTCTCGAGGTGGAAGTTCAGGTCCCCGAGGAGGATGTCGTCCGTGGAGGCGATGGCGTGTGTGCTGACGAAGTCAGCGATGGAATCGCTGAACTGTGGTCGGGGTCCGGGGGGTCTGTAGATGAGGGTTCCTCTGAGGGTGGTGTTGGGATCGGTGTGGATCTGGAAGTGCATGTGTTCGTCGGTGCTGAGGGTGTCGTCGGTGTTGACTTTTCCAACGATTATTAACTGTATCAGAAGTATGAAAAAAGTGATTTCTTTGTGCATAATTAGAATTGAAAAAGTTTCAATTCAAATTATTATGAGACTGAAATCAACTTTACTAAGGTCTGCAGAACAGGTAGTGATCTTTTGAGAGTCTCTAACACCTCTTCCCTTCAAACCACTTTATTCTGAAGTGTCACACTCTGTTAGACATTTCATGCCCTTTTTTGTCTCCACATCTTTCTGAAAGCCTTCATTTGCATATCTCACATGTTCCCACTATTACTGGGAGCGCATATGCAAGTATCACTCTGAGCCCTCTGCCTGTAAGGCCTGGGTTTGGATGTGCGTGCAAGCATCCTGCACACATTGATAATGCACTGACAGGCACTGTGAGAAACTCGCACTGCCATCCCCTATAACTTCAACATTCTCCATCGTGAGACATCATAAACACACCCACGACCTGAAATAGCTCCTACCTATTCATATTTATTTATTTAATGCATTTTTATATAGCGCGGACTTTACCCGAAGGTGTCAGAGCGCTGTACAATAGAACCAGTTACGTTACATGAGAAAAATGGTATAAAATAGAACGTTACAAAAATAAACAGGAGAGGTAGAGTAAAACCATATAGGCAATAACACAATATCAGACACAGCAATCATGGGTGGGGAATGAACAAAAAGATGTTACAAATTTACAGTGATGAACTAGCTTCCTGGAGGGGTCTGAGAATGAGGGTATTAGTTCTGGAAGTGTCTTTGAAGGAGAAGAGATTTGAGGTCCGCTTTGAAAATCTGGATGGAGGTAGTGGCACGGAGCAATGGCGGAAGCGAGTTCCAGATTCTCACTGCATTACCTGAGAACGATTGAGCCATCGATCTTTCCTTTTTGAAGGAGGGGGGCTCAAGCAGAAACTTTACTGCATTCCGAGAAGGTCTCGAGCCTCCTGACATTTTCAGTTTATTCGCCAGGTAACGAGGGGAAGAAGTGTGCAAGGCTTTATGGGTGATGCAGGCAGTTTTATAAATGGATCTTGCCTCGATGGGAAGCCATCGAAGAGAAGACAGGATAGGAGTAATGTGGTCACTACATTTGGATCCTGAAATAAAGCGAGCTGCTGAATGGAGGACGGATTTGAGGGGGGAGAGGTGAGATTTGGGTACGCCAGTCAGGAGAGAATTGCAGTAATCCAGTCTAGAGAGAACTAGCGATTGGACCAATGTTTTTAGGTCTTTCTCCGGGAAGAACCGACGGATCCCCCACAGAAGTCGCAGCTGGTAACGTGCGTTCTTAGCAATGGAGTTGATGTGGGAGCTTAGGTTGAGTCTTTTGTCAAGTATGACACCTAGGGATTTAGCGCTGTCGACAATGACGGGTTTATTGTTGAGTAAATTCAGCTGATCCATCCAGGATTGAACCGGAGGACGGGAGAGAGAGGTAGATAGGAGGAGTAATTCAGTTTTGGTGGGATTGAGAATGAGTTGGTGAACTAACATCCAGTTGTGAATAGAGTTGAGAGTAGAGTTGAGTAGTGAAAGATCGTGTGCGGAAGACACCTTGAGGTAGATTTGGGTGTCATCCGCATAGAGATGGTAGTGGATCCCAGATTTACTAAGGAGGTTCCCCAAGGGTTCCAGATAGAGATTAAACAGAGTGGGTGCAAGCATAGAACCTTGAGGGACGCCTTGACCTACCGCCAATGGAGACGAAAGACTGTTCGCTATCTTGATCATTTGTGATCTGTCCGAGAGGAATGAGGCAAACCATTTAAGCACTGTGCCTTCCACGCCCATTCTCTGTTGAAGAATGTTGAGGAGGGTGTTGTGATTAACAGTGTCAAATGCTGCAGAGAGGTCAAGAAGAATCAGAAGGCACGATTCCCCAGAATCGAGTATATGCAGCGCATCATCAATCACTTGCAGCAGGGCTGTTTCAGTGCTGCAATTTTGGATGAAACCCGACTGGAACACGTCAAGGAGATTATTGTCCATAATGTGTAGGGAAAGTTGTTTCGCAACACATTTTTCTGTGATTTTAGAAAGAAAAGGGAGGTTGGTGATGGGGCGGAAGTTGTTGAGGTCATTCGCATCTGCGGAAGTTTTTTTAGAAGAGGGGTAACCTGTCCTGTTTTGAGGGCAGCAGGGAGGGAGCCTTGACTAAGGAAGAGGTTAACTAGTCTGGTCCAGTAAGAGAGAGTATTGGTGTAGAAATCAATGGCGATACCACTGGGGATGGGGTCAGAGGAATGGTTGGAGGGTTTGGTTTCAAGGATGCATTTGAGGAGGTCATCTTCCGAGATGGCTGCAAAGTTCTGCCAAGTGACTAAGGATTTTCGTTCCTCAATGGGGGTGGGGTGGGTGACCTGATCCACTAGTGATTTTACCTTTTCATCAAAGAATAAAGCGAATTCTGCTGCTTTCTTTGAAGAATCCTCAGGCTTGATGGTTTGGGGAGAGCAGTTTGGGTTTTTGATGAGGTCAAAAAGTTTTTGGGTCTGATCTTGGCTGAGTCGAGGAGGGATCTGAAATGTGATGCTTTTGCATGGAATATGTGCTTGTGGTATTTGGATCTTGCCGAACGTAAATGAGAGAGATTGGTGGTGGACGAAGATTGTCTCCACTGTTTCTCCAAGATTCTAAGGTTTTTCCTTTCATCATAGAGAGCTTTATTGAACCAAGGTGCAGAGGGGGTGGGTCTTTTCTTTTTGCTTTGGAGTGGAGCGACTATATCGATTTCGACTGCTAGGACTGAGAGGCAATGGGAGGTGAGATCATTGACATCCACGTTGGGGTCTAGTCTAGGAAGTGATTGCAACGCAGAGTCACACAGAGTGTCAAGATCAATGTTTTTGGTGTTGCGGAACCAGGTAGTTGCCCTTTTGGGTTGGCCGAGTGTAATAACGTGCGATAAACATAGTAAACACTACAACAGAGTCATACGCTGCATGAAATAAACTACAGAAATAGAACATCTTGGAAAAACGCAAATACTCGCCGGGTGTGCACGAGAAATTAAACGTGAAATGTAAACTGGGTTTGTATCCCTGACATAGAACCGTGGGTTATTTACTGTCATTGTTGCAAATCAAATATGCATTGGTTGGTAATACCAATACGGTAGAATGGGGGGTGTTGTATTTCCCGGCCCAGTCAGTCTCTCGCGTGGCATGTTGTGTGTTTTTCAGGCATCTATTTAATGTGGTTCAAGGCTCGCAACCCTCCCCCTCCTCACAGCCGGTCTATGCATCTCTATAGGACGCGGCGCTGGAAGCCCTCACCCAGATGACACAGGCGCTCAGCAGTCAGCATCCTGTGTGTGCATTGCAGCCCAAACTCTGTGACACCTCGGAAACAGGAGCGTCTTCTGCTGCCAGCCTGGGACATTTTGTATACAAGGAGGGCACCTGCCAAGCACCAACCTTCCCCTTCAGGCCAATCCCGTGACGACTGCTATGGCCAACGAAATCTTAGAAAGTTTGGGGCGGCCGTGCGTGCAAGTAACGTCGCCATCTTACAAAGTCCAGCTTTTGAGCAGGGGGGACGTCGTCCACCCTGTAAAATAAGTGGGGGGACGCCGTCCACCCGCGTGGTACCCCGACTCGTGCCCTGCCTGGTACAGGTAGTGTGCGCCTAATAAATGCTGTGATGAATGAATGAATGTTTTTTTGTGATACTAGTTAGGCGGTGTGTGTGACATGGTGGATTAATGTTAAACACAAGCCACTTTTAAATGCTTTCTGCTTGTTACATTATGGGTATTAAAATCCTTTTTGATCCAAATATACTTTTGCTGATTTTACTAATATCTTTGTCGTATGCTATTGTGCTCGTGGCTTGTGACCTGATGGTAGTAGTCTGTAGGCCATAGATGTATTTTTATATTTTTCCTATTCTCATTGCTGTTTTCCTTTAGGGGCCTATCTATGAGCCTAGCGAATTTGCAGTGCTACTTTTATTTGTTGATCAGGGCGGGAGAGGGAGGCTACAAGGGAGGGAACCATTTTCTCTTTGTCGTGTGATTGCCCACAAATTACTGAAACAGGAGGGAGAGAAGGATATAGAAAGGCAACTGTGTGTGTGTTTATGTTAATTTTTTGCCACTTCTAAAAGGCTTCTGCTGAGGATTATTGGATATTAGGGTCATTTTGGAGCCCACAGACATTTCTGTTGATTTTAATGTTTTTTTAACTGCATTTTCTGCTATGTGGTTGTGGACTGCTTGTAGTCTTTAGGCCTTGATTATTAGTTTTAATTACTGTAATCAATTTTGCCACCCTTCCTGATGCTCACGTTAGGGCCCCAGGGGAAGCCTAGATATTATTGCTTATACAGATTTTTTGTTCTAAATTTGTTGCAATGGGTTTTGGGCTAGGTTGCCCATGGTTATTATGTAAATGTATTTATTCACTGTTTTTCTATCCTCTCATATTGCCCTCATAGGACCTGGATGAACCCCAGCTATTAATATTGCTCATTTGTCCTAAAGTTTGGGACATTTCTTTGTTTCATAAGGATTAATGTCCTGTGACTAGCTCATCTCTTTCTCTTTACGATAGGCAGCTGCGGCTGTGGTGGGGTGGGTCACCAGACTCTATAGTTATAAGGAATCAACACAGTTTTAGTATTGGAAAACATTCTTAATATTTCTGTAATATAAATTTCTGGTAAACGATTTGTTTCAAGTTGGGGTAAGTCTAAGCACTAGATTACAGTACATGCCTTTATTGCCATGTTATTTTGGTGTCTCGTGATTTCAGTAAAATGACCAAGTCTGACAGTCTGCCTTTTATATTTCTTACTGCCTGCAGGTAGATGATATTGAGCTGAAAATAGATAAGTCTTTCCTTCCCTCATCATGAATTTGTTGATGCAGGAGTGTGGACCTCTGCTATAACGAACAAGAACTCAAAGAGAAGGCAGCACCTAAGAAAGCAGTTCCTACCACGGAAGTGGCCAGTGAGAAGAATTTTGACACAGCTGCAAATAGCACAAGCACTGCACCCTCTTTTGGGCAGGAGGACGGCAGAAGCCTTACTGGATCGACAGCCCCCCTAACAAAATGAAAGCCTTTTTCTCTCTGTGCTCTAAAGATGGCACTCGTGGCTAAGATTGAGCCAGGGGTGAGACTGTCGCACCAGACAGAATCCTCTCAGCTAATAGAACAGGAACAAAATTCTGCTGCACATAAACCTCCTGTGGTAGAAGCAGAGCAGGACATTTTGCTTGCTACACAGCAGGATGTTGTGGTCGTTCTTTTATCATCACTGTCTTATTCACCATATGTCAGGATTCCTCTGCATCAGACCACACTTTACAACCAAGATTATCAAAGACAACTTCAGACAGAGTCAAGCTCCACAAAAGCTAGGTGTGCATTTACTCAAAGACAGAAGCAGCCGGGCTGTTGCGGTTAGACCGCCTGTTTGTAAGTGAAGACAAACTGGGCTGAAGCACCGACCACTGGGCACCAGCAGCACTAAAGTGTGCCCTAGAATCCCACTGTATCAAGGCCTCAAATCGGTCAAAACCTTGCAGTAGTTTGAAATCCTGTGAGATTTGGCATCTATCTTGGGCTCTTCCACCCTCAATGAACCACCGGTCAATGCTGTTACATGGAGGTGCTGGCATTGTGTGGCAGGTCTTAACAGTTTTTCCAGAGCAATGGTTCCTGCAAAGAACCTGCAGGACATTTGGGACTGAAATCCCAGAGAGAAGATTTCAAAGTTCTATTAAGGTCTTGCTTTTCTTGGTTTGTGTGCAAGACTTGGAGGGAGTTTTAGGCCCATTGTGCTCCACAGAAGAATCACAGAGGTTTGGTTTACGTAGATCAGGATAATCTGAGGAACAGGATGACCTTGAAGGAGACTGTGTAAGAGAATTAGGAATTGCCTTGTGAAAAGACTAACACTTGGGATTTGCAGTAAGGCGTTGCATCCAATGAGGCATTGTTTTGAACCATTATTCAAGGTAGTAATTGATTGATAATTGCTTGTACATCCATCAAACCTTAGTAATGGTATTTGTCTTTGCAGGGTCTCATCACGCTTCCAAATTCCTTTTACCCAACAAACCAACCAACCAAGGAGTAGTGCTTATGCCATTCACCAACCAGACTAGAGTACTCTCTTTTCAAAAGGAAAGACAGGTAAGAAAGAATCTTAATCTATTTATCTGTCAATTCTTCTCTTCTTGAAGAAGCAACTGGTATAATGGAGTTTGTCTTCTACAGGATATATTCCCTTGTGTGCCTTCCCTAACTCCCTCCCTCTTTGTTGACCAGTGGTTTGCCATTTGGATTAAGACTGGTGGCTACAGCTTCAAGGCAGGGGTGATGTGTGGTACCAGTCTGCCCCTGCGTAAGAATCTGGCCTGTGACAAGTATCATCCTTCAAGAAAATCATGCCATCTCTCCCAGCTTTTAAAGCCCACTTCAGTTGTAGGTGAATTCAAGTGGAATCCTCAGCCATGCCATGTGAGACGTGGCAATAGAAATCTTCCAGAAAGCACGGTAAGCAGTAACACATTTGAACCTGTAATGCTGAAAAAGGGACCTAAAGTTTCTTTAGAAATGTATTCTTGGAAAGTTCTTTTTATTTTTATTTCCTGAGATCTCAACACAATTTTGCACAGGTTTCTATTTGAGTAAAGCTGTTCACACAATAAGTGTGGTCTAATTTGTAAATGAAAACTGATCATGTTTTTACAATTACAGAATGGCAAAAACATGATTGTGTTACATGACAATTTCAACAATTCATTATATATAAGAAGCACCAATCGGGGGCGTGGCCAAGCAGGCTACGATGGCAGACGTGTCCTGCTGAGGCTCCGCGATCAGGCTAGCATATTGCCCGCTTCCCGGCGTCGCATCGGACTGCTGAGACGACATCCAGGTGTCGGAACACATACTACGCCCAGCGGTGCCTCAATATCCCAACAATTGGGCACACTCCCAGCAGAAAATCGAAAATATCGGACCCTAACCCGCGGCGGCAAGATGGCGCCCGCCCCCTCCTGACTGCGGGCCCAGGGAGACCGGACCTGTGCCGCGAGACACACGCCTGAGGCGGGTACCGTAAAACAAACAGCCATGGACATAGCGGCGGTGAGGGGACATCCCGGCATCGAAGATACTCGGCGCTAGCCCCGGAAACACGCAAGGAGAAGGGCATCGACGGCGGCGACTGGTGACGGCCCGCCATTTCAGACGCTGCAGCCTTTCTCTGACAGCTTCCCGGACCCGCGATACCACCGAGCGGGGCCGGAGGCACCAACTTCTGACCCCAGTGACCCAGGGACAGAGAACCGATTACCACCCCCAGCCCAGCAGCAAACTACGGGACAGCCCTCTGCCGGTGCTGCCTGATCTCAAAATGGCGCCTAGGGCCTGCGGCAGACAGCGGGATTGAAGTCGAGTCTCTGGGGACCCCCCATGGACACACAACGCTAACGGGACAGAGATGAGCGACAGATCCGCCGCATCGAGAGGCAATGTAAAAGTGGCCCCCTCCCACTGCTGCAGGAATTGAACGCACCCAAGATAGACGCTGCCTGACCTTAATATGGCGGCTCAGTAATCCACGTTGTACCTGCATCAGCCTGCACGCTAAGTCAATGGTGAGGCGCTCGACCTGGCTGCCGGATCACCCACGACCCCCGCAAGGACCTCTTCCCTGAAACAACATGCGCAGTGCATCACGCCTCTCCTGGCAGTGCCCACCCTCTCCCAAAACCACAAGGAAGCGGGCCTGGCGCTGGGGCAACCGGAACGGAGGTCCCCCTCATCCAGACACTCACTGAACTGCTACAAACCTCTCACCTTGCCCGGTGAGTGCCAGCTCTCCAACGGGACCACCAGCCCAGCATCGGGAAACTTCAACAGTGAGCCACATACTCCACAACCACTGACAACGCTCGAGACCTTCTCAGTCACCGCAATGGGGAAGCCGAGAACATCACAGCATACCACAGTGCCCGAGACTGCCCCAGAGAACATGCCAAATACCCGAACATGGGCCAAAACTACCGCGCCTCAGTCTGACCCGTCAATTTCGGACAAACTGGATCAGGTATTGGCAGCCATCGAACTCTCCAGGGTGTCCATGGAGGAGCGACTTGGCACCCTCGCGACAGATATCAGCCTTATCCGGGATGACCATCGCAAATTGGCCGACAAAGTGAAGGATGGGGAGAAGACACTAGCCGACCTGCAACCCACCGTCAAGGTGCACCAGAAGACGCTACAAGATGTCCTGAGCCGTCTGACCACTATGGAGGAACGTGCAGACGATTTAGAAGGGCGCTCGAGGCGCTGCAACATCCGCGTGCTGGGTCTCCCGGAGGGAATTGAAGGCTCGAACCCGCTGGAATACATAGAAGCATGGGTGAAATCCTTCACCCCCACGGCTGACCGGACAGCATTCTTCTCCATAGAACGCGCCCACAGGGTCCCGGCCCGCAAACCTCCGCCAGGAGCCGCCGCCAGACCGATGCTGGCGAAATTCCTACACTTCCGAGACCGTGATGTGGTACTTCGAGCAGCCAGACAAGCAAGCCCCTTGCATGTAGAAAACAAACAGATAATGATATTCCCTGATTACGCACGAGCGGTGCAGCAACAAAGATCATCGTTCTGGAAGTAAAACGTCGATTGCGGGCGAACACTATACAATATTCCCTGCTCTTCCCAGCCCGCCTCAAAGTTCTCCATAATGGCTCCGCTATCTTTTTCACGAACGCCGAAGAGGCGCACGAATGGGCGGATCAACACTGCACGCAACAATCCAGAGCTGAGACCGCACGAGGCCCAACTTTCAAATCGCCGCGCGCCAGGAGACGCAACCCGAAACAGCAACGCGGTGGGGCAAATAAAGTGACTGGGACTTGCACCCAAGACTCTCTGGACCTAGAACAAATCATGAAGGAGCGACGGGAGGTCCTACGAGCGGTGACTGAACTACAGACCTCCCCCCTTGCGGAGGACATAGATCGAGCCCCACACATCCTCTCGTCGGAGGGAGTGGACGACAGCGACGGAACTCTGTCTGGAGTGGATTCAATTACGCCTACCCTGGTCACCCCCCAGACGGCTGATGCCATGCTGGATGGACAAATGAACACCCTCTCGGCATGAGATGATTCCACTGATAACTCTACAATGACCTGCGCAACCTAGACTCACTCATTGAGCGCACGCAACACAGGCATGATCAAGCACGCCCCAGGCGACGCCCAATGATCCTGCAAAGGCCCGATCAGCGAATCGCCTCGTACACATGCACTGCCACCCCCACACCATATTGTTGTACTCTCCTCTTCCGAGAGAGTAGGTTTGGACGTATCGTTACCAGCGATGGGTCCTTGGTATTGGGACTGTTTCCCGACCCCAGTTTACAGTTTATTACCCCCGTTCAGTAAAGTCCCGTCCCCTCATGGAACTTCACACAACAGGGTACCCGCAACACGCGTATAGGCGACATCGCGTATCACATGTGTTCCTCACACTACTGGGGAATCGTCGGGCACTATGCTCCAGCTGATACTTGACATTCTGGCGAGTACTGACAATACCACATGGCTAAAACAACACAGAACACGGACATCCGCATTCTCACTCAACATCAGAGGCCTCCACACACCGAGCAAACGTTACGCTGTATACTCATATACAAAACGCCAAAACGCTCGGATTGTGTTTTTGCAGGAGACGCATCTCACCACTACCGAGATAGGCAAACTACAGACCAAATGGTATGGAACCATATGTGCCACGTCATACTCCGCATACGCACGCGGGGCGCTGATTTGGGTTCGACCGGGGACCCCAATTCAGGAACTCAGACGGGTGGTGGGCAAGGAGGGTAGGTACGCCCTACTAGAGGGACTCCTGGATGGGCAATCAATACTCTTGGGTAGTATATACGCCCCGAACGTAGAGCAAGACAAGTTCTGGGACCGCCTCACTGGGGTTCTGGCCCAATTTGCCTCCATACCATGGATATTAGGGGCGATTACAACTGCACGTTGGACCTCACTTTGGACCGCTCCCACCCCCCACCCACACACTCTTCCGCCCATAAACAAACCGAACGGTTTAAAGCCTGGGTCACACAATGGGCTCTCACTGACGCATGGAGAATACGTCACCCACAGACTCGACTGTATTCGTTTCACTCCATCCCACATAACCTGCGGGTCCGACTAGACAGATTCTTATGCTCAGCGGCGGTTCTGCCCAAAATTCAACACACGGACTACATGGGTAGGATTATCTCTGACCATGACGCCCATATCCTGCGGTTAAACTGGAGACCCCCACACCCCCCAGTTCCCACTTGGCGACTACCACGGGACTGCCTAGCGGATCAAGCCTTCAAACACGAACAGGGGCAAAGCATACAGGACTACTTCACTAATAACACAGGGACAGCGTCCTCAACGTTAGTGGAGTGGGACACATACAAAGTAGTGGCCCGGGGAGAATGTATTAAACAAATAGTAGGGGTAAAACGGACACTAGAACAGGCACTCACAAAAGCCGAAAGGCAGCTAGCCACCGCTACTAAGCGAGACGACTTATCTGAAGAAGCAGCGACATAAGTGGCCAAAGCCAAGACAGAGTACCTAGCTGCCTGCGTCGTCCTCCGTCGGTACAATTTTAGGACGTATGCAACCCGGATGCATAAGGAACGGGATAAAACGGGCACATTATTGGCATGGTTAGCCAAACAAGACACCGACGCGAAACCCATAACGGAAGTGATAGACCCCCTCGGAAATCTAGTACGGTCCCAGGATGAGATCCTCTTAGCGTTCCATCAATACTACTCAGAGGTTTACCGTAGCCCAGCACCGACCGAGCAGGACATACTAGATCATTTTCTCGACCCTTTGACGATCCCCAAAATTACGAAGGCAGACAGAACAGCATTAGATACAGAGATACAATCCGCCGACATTACTCAAGCCCTACACGCCCTAGATCACAACAAAGCAACGGGGCTGGACGGGTTTCCCCTAGAATATTACACAACCTTCTCCCCCTTGTTGGTCCCCCGCTTAGTGGCGATGTTTGCGCCCGCATTGGAAAAAGGAGAGTTGCCGAGATCCCTCCGGGAATCCGTTATCGTGACCTTCCTGAAACCAAACCGCGACCCGCAACAGATGGCCTCCTACCGCCCCATCACGCTTCTATCCGCCGACTGTAAGATCCTGGGGAAGATATTAGCGGACAGATACACGCAAATCATACGACCCCTGGTTCACCCACATCAATGTGGTTTCGTCCCGGGCAGAAACACGGACCAGAATATACGCCGACTATTCCATGTCCAAGATCAAGTGGGTGACACGTTCCCCAGGGCAGCCTGCCTTATCCTAGACCTCGAGAAGGCCTTCGATACCCTCACATGGCAGTATCTCTTCTCGGTCCTACAACGAGCAGGACTCGGTCCCACCCTCTTAGCGTACACACAACTCCTATATAACAAACTCACCTCGCGTATTCGCATAGGGCGGTACATATCGTCGGAATTCGCGGTACAGAGAGGCACGCGGCAAGGCTGCCCGCTCTCGCCTCTACTCTTCGCCCTCGCTGTAGAACCCCTAGCCATACGGTTGCGACAAGAGGGGGAACACTGGGGCATTCCCATAGCAGATACCATACACAGTGTCTCCATGTATGCCGACGACCTTCTACTATATATTCGAGACATTACCGAGGATCTAACACCCATTTGGGCAACACTGACAGAATTTGCAGAAGCCTCCGGGCTAAGAGTGAATTGGGATAAATCCACAGTTTACCCACTACATCCGAACCTTCCCCCCGGGATATCTGGCTGGGTGACCTGAAAGTGGCCTGGAGCGCGGAGGCCACCCGATACCTCGGGATCCGTCTCTACCACTCCCCAACCGACATATTTGAAGGCAATCACCTCAGGGCACTGGCCGGCATCAGGTCAGCAGTCGGATTCTGGAGGAGCCTCCCGTTAGCCCCGATCGGCTGTGTGGCTCTAGCCAAAATGATAATAGTCCCGCGGTTGCTATACTACTTCACGAATCTTCCGGTAATCCCGCCCAGAACATTCTTCTGAGACTTAGACTCACTCCTCAGTTCGCTAATATGGGGAACAAGCAGACATAGGATAGCATTAACGAAGCTGCAACTACCCACCACACAAGGAGGACTGGGCGCTCCGTCCTTCGAATCCTATTTCCTAGCAGCACAACTGCAGTGGCTATCCTACTGGACTGCAGGCAGACATATAGGTGAAACATACACCACAACCGGTCAAGTGCCCATCCCAGAACTCCACCGCCCATTACTACCAGGCACTAAACCGAGACGTACATATCCCTTACAAGTAGCAGTGGCACGCAAATGCATGCAAAGGATACACCGTATGTCACCGGGGAAATCTCCGTACTCTCCTCTGTTACCGCTGGTCGGATGGCCCAAACACGAAAACTATTACACACCTAACATGCTTCACACATGGACGGACTGTGGCATTACCGAAATGGAGTCGCTATTCGAGGACGGACAGCTCAGACCGTTCCAACGACTTATAGACGACTACGATCTCCCCCCTGGCCAGTTCCTACTTCACGGCCAACTTCTAGAAAGTTACCGATTGCATCACGACCTCTCACCCGGTCATCCACACAATCTTACATATGGGAGCGGGGCGACACCTGACCACATGGCTCTATAAAGCCATCCGGGAAGTTACAAACAGACCCCTAGAGACCCTACGGGCCAATTGGGAGGAAGATTTAGGGCGTTCACTGCATGAGAAAGAATGGGAGAGGGCCCTTGAATACCCCAAGAAGGTGTCTAGAAACGCACGTTTTAAAAATATACAATTCTATATCCTACATAGGGCGTATCTAACGCCAGCACGCCTCCAAAGATTTTATCCCGACACCCAGTTCCTATGTCCCAGATGCCACTCACAGGAAGCAGATTTTTATCACATGTTCTGGAGCTGCCCCACACTACAACCATATTGGCAGAATGTTCACAAGTCACTCGGAGATCTCACCGGGCTTACACATTTGAACACCTGGGAAGCCTGTGCACTAGGTATTTTCCGGAAACAGAAGCAACACAAAGTGCCCATCAGATTTATCTCACTGGCCGTTTTGTTAGCTAAACGGAGTATAGCCATGCACTGGCGATCCCCCACAGGCCCTCCGATCGTGGCATAGGTGGGAGCGGTACACAAATGGGCAACAGCAGAGGAGGAAACATTACGAGAGGAAGAGGTGAAAGGGATACGTAAACACCCCATTTCTATGGAGTGGGCCCTATTGCTGCACCAATTCAAACAGCCACCGATCCGCGACGACCCAGACGGCAACCCGCACACACCGACGGACCGACAATCACAAGCCCAGACCACAAATACACGCACCGGATCTCCTCCTGCAGCGCACACATAACGTCGATTGTTATTAGCACCACGCATCACACCACACTCGAAGGCCAGATATCGGAGCAGGACCGACCACATTTTCCCCCTCACCCCCAGTAGCACCCAGTCGTACCTACTAGCGAGACACATATCGCCCTGATACCCCATTTGACATCCATACCCAGAATTCCATGAACGTTCCCCCAGTTTCGCATCCCAGTTCTATATAGCAATCACTTAACATAAGACCTTAATAATGACAGGATACCCGTCTAATTAATGTGTGGATAGCAACGTACCATGATGTAAAATGCGAGAAATGCAATCCAACCAAAAGTATCCTAACGCACTCTGTTATTGTAAACTATAAATGCCAATAAAAACATGTTTAAAAAATATATATAAGAAGCACCAATCAAGGAAGAGAAGAAATGATTTAGGTTCTCCCAAAGTGATTAAAACATGCATAATCCTCTAGATTATTATACATACGAGTGAGAAAGTCTTAGTCCAGTCGACTCTATAACAATAAAATGTTAATTTCCACAGACTGCAAGAAGAGTTGAATTCAAAACTTTACACTCTGCGCATTTCTCAAAACTGTATCATCAGGAAGTTGACCTAATCATTGCTTTTTTATGTTGTTAGCACAGGTGTAAAGTTGTTAAAACCATCAATATAATGCACCCCTATGGAATTAAGCAGGAACTCTACGTCATCTGTGTCCCATTAAGACAGTTGTGCTTTTTAAGTCATCTTCTGTTTGTATTCAGGGACTTTTAGTTTCATATTTTCTTGTTTTAGGCATTATTATCCTTATCCCATTGGTCAAAGTGCGGGCTAAAAAGCAATTACATACTGACTGTGTCACACAAGCCACAAGGCTGATTGATGGTTGTGTATGTGGTGCATATTTGAATTGTTCAGTTTTCTCCTTTTTCTAAGTATTATTGGATAATTCCTAAAATAACGATAGGTTCTGTTAAGTGACTGCACAGACTTTAGAATGCCTGATGCCGAAACTACAAGATCCATGTAACCTGTGAAATAGCTCTGTCAGAGGCATGAACATGTAAGCATGAACATCTGAGGGATAGGTCTGGAATCTGAAGCTTGAGTCTACAAGGTCTCTGCAACCTGATGGATGAAGCTGTTTGAAGCTTGGGCCTTTGATGTCTCTGTAAGGTCAGGGATTGATCTGCTCATTAAGTTTCAAACTGTACTCCTGTGTAAACTGAGAAATAATTCTGCTTACTGGAGAAGGAGTTTGAAAGATCTATTTAACCTTAGGCTTTATATGATCTATTTAACATTAGGGATAATTATACTGGCTGAGGGTTGTTTCTTTAAGATCTGTGTAATCTGACGGTAACGTCTGGTGTTGAACCCTGACACTATAACATCGGTGTAACCTGATGGTTAGCTCTGTTTCAACCCATAAGATTCTTGTAGCCTAAATGTTAGCTCTGCTGTTGGAGGCTTGAGCCTCTAAACTTGATGTACCCAATGTATAACTCTGCTCTCTGAGGCCTAAGCCTATAAGATCTGACTAAGCAAAGGCATACATCGCCTGTCTTAGGTCCGGTTTGGTAACCCGTGAACCAATATGTCAGCCATTAGAACCTGTTTAACTTAAAGGGTAGCACAGTTGTCTGAGGCATTGGTCAGTAAAATCTGCTTAACCTTAAAGGCTTATGCTGTGCAAAGCCTGAAGCTGTCAGATCTGTGTAACCTCAGGGATAGCTATGTTCTATTGCTAGGACGCAGAAGGTCGAACCAGAACATTTGAGACTGGTTATGGGCATGTGAATATATGCATGAGAATATAACCATGGTGCTCAGCCATTTCAAGCTGCAATTGGGCATGTGTAGATGTACCTAGGCATACAGTCACTTTTTTCTTTTTATTAATTTAGCACTTGCAATTTGTTTTACATGAGGAATGTTAATGTCTGTAATGTGATGTCATGGGTGTATTAAATGACATGTGATGTCACTTCCGCTACCCCAGTCTTCTTGGTGAATCAACACCCATGTGCAAATCATTCTGTATTCAAGTTGTACCTTTAGCACCACCTGTCTCCTTCCTTTTGTAATCCAACAAAAAGCAGCAATAACTAAGCCCACCACAGACACTAAGCAAACCCAGTCTGATGGCTCAATAAGTTCTGAGTTTGGCACTGTATGTCTGATGTTTTTTGGGGGACCGCACCAAAACCTTTATGCTGGGCCTCACTTAACATAAGCACCTAGTTCTAATTTAAAAACAAAAGAAAGGGAAAAAAAAGACAAGGCAGCTGCAGCATCTTAATACATATTTTGGTATTAGCATTGTTAGCTGCCTCATCAATAAACAGGGCAGAATGGCTTATTAATCTATAAATACATTTTGGAGCAAGAGCTTCTGGAATAATCCCCTTCTGATCATCCTGTTGCAGAGTGAAGCTGATCTCCCTGTTTTCGGATTATCACTGTCAAAAAAAAGTAGAACTCACACTCTCAGCAATGTTCAGCAAGGAAGCACCATACCCCGCAACCATAGCTTGTCAAAGTGTGTAGTGGAAAACTGGCTAAAATGTTGACACTTGGTCTACTCCAGTGTCTCTGGAAGGAGAGGGATTTCTAAATATGTGCTAACTCCTTGTCAGAAATAGAGGGTTCCAAGATGGACCTGTTTCTCTAAGGTCACTATGCTACATCTGCACAGTTAAGTTGTAGGGCTGGCTACTGAAGCATTGAAGGAGAGAGAATTGTGCAACTCGTCCATGTCACATCGGATAAGTGAAGAAGTGTCAAACTACAGACTGCATGCACGTCCTTGCACACTGGAGCACCATCAAGGCAGTTAACAAAAGACCATCTGCTAGCACACCAGTACTGCTTTTCATGATGTTCATAGGCCTGCTGCAGCTGCCAAGTTCTCATGGAGAAAGCACACAAACCTGCCAATATCCTGGAGTTGCGTACATTTTAGTAATTCCTTTAAAGCACGAAAGAGCTTGAGGGTCATTGAGTGAACTAATAAAGTCCCTGTAAAAGCCTTTATACAAGGGGGTCCAACAAGTTGGAACTCCACCTTTGTACATGCAGCAGTGGTTCATGATCAATTAGTGATCGCGCAGTACAGATTGTCTGTGTTACATCGACATTTTATTGTGTTATTTTATTATTCTGTTTGACCCAGTTACTATGTTTGTTATGCCTAGATTTACAAGTTTTGAAGTATTTATGAATGCGAGAATGTGAATTAATATATTGTGTGGTTGTGAGACCTCACTGTATAATAATGAAAGTGTTCTTTATTAAATCCAGTCAGGTACGTTTGTAAAACCTTAGCTCAGTCCTGGGCAGCTGTCGCCCAGAGCAGCCAAGCTTTATCAAATGAACAAGTGCAAAGCATTAAGAAGTACCAAAACAGCTGAATATGAAGAAAGTGCAACACAATAAAAATCCAACAAGAATTTATAAAAATAGGATATATTTGTCTTTTTAAATTGACACCTCAACGACAAAAATCCACTGGAGGGTTCCGGAGATGTGCCTTTTTAGGTAAACAATAAATCACTGCTTTTCACTCAAATGCCATAAATCGTTTAAATCTACAGTGACTGAAGGTCTAGGGTTAAGCACGATAAGTGACTAGAAAATTGTTATATAGGCACTCTTGTGGGTGCTTACTTCAACAGCGAGCTGCTCACGGATTCCAGTGAGGTTCAACTAAATAGTTTGCTTGCAAGGGAAGCAGTTTCCAGTACAGTTCAAGCCTCTATGGGCAAACCGCCATAGGGATCAAGGGAGTGGTCATGATGCAAGGGATACACTGTACTGAAGATGCTCAAGGATGCTAAGGATGCTGAGGACGCTGAACCGGTGTCGGAGGGGTCTTCCTATGGCCACTCCAAAGTCCTCAAGTAAAGAGGAACAACTTTGGCCTCAGGGATCGATGTCCCATGAAGTCCTAATGAGGACCAGTACAAAGCCAGTTGCCACTGGTCTACTGAACACAGATTACAGCAAAACCGGCAGTTCCCTTTAACTTGTAGTAACTTCTGTGCTGGATGACCAAACTGCACTCTAATGACTCTACCGGGTCCAGTAGTCTATATGTTATTGATAGTTTATCGTTTACCACTTTTCCAATAATGCTGTCACATCTTAATAGATCCTGATTCTTTTGTAGAATCTTACCAACACAACATGATCTCCTACTGTAGGTAGTGACCAACCTGAGTGTCTTCCTCGGTCTTGTCTTTCCTCCTTGGGCCAAATTCAATCTGGTCTCTACAATTTACACTCTCTCTAAAGAGTTTTTTTGTGCACCCACTCGTTCCCTAAATCTAGTGATCTACACAACTTATTGGCAAAGTGGTAAATGAGAAACCATCTCTAACGTATAGAGGGAGTAGATCATTGAGAGATGCACTGGTGCAAAGGGACATCACACCCAAATTCAAATCGAAAACTAAAGATTTGAAAGGTTTTCACATATGTGGTACATGTAAGGCCTGTAAAACGTCTAGTAGGCCTAGGATTTATGATGTCCTATATAGTAATAAACGTAAGGAAATCTCTCAATTCATAACATGCTGTACAAGCTATGTTATTAATGTATTTCTCTGTCCCTGCGGCCTAAAATATGTTGGCAGCACAATTCACCTAGTACGTAAAAGAATATTAGAACACATGAGAGCAATTGATAATCATGACAAATACTGCCCAGTGGCCAGACATTTTGAGGAGTTTCGCTGCAGTAATCAATACCTTTTAGAATAGTGTGGAATAGCAAAAATGTTTATGGACCCGGGTGGTGGGGTGGGTAGAGGGGAGTCAGACTCTTGAAACTATTACTGACCAGTCTAATGTACTGTTGTTAGCCTGTTCGGTGCCCTTCAGGCTTAAGAGTAATTAGATTTAAACAGAGGAGCTTTTTTTGTACTAATTCTATTTTTGTTTTTTTATTTTTTTATTTACTGGGAGGAGAGGAAGAGACAGTCTATACCTTGCCCAGCTGTGATGGATGAGAGGTCATTCTAGCTAGGACCCCGACCCCACTCTTCTGTTTTGAGATACTCTCATGGACATGTTGGTGGGTGATTGCTTTATAACTAGGGAGATAAGGTATTTTCAATGTGCTTTGGGGAGGGGGCCTGGTAATACTGTTAGTTACATGTGCATTGGGACACTTCAGTTAGCCACATTTTGCCTACTTGGGCTTGTCGCTTTTGTTAGCTGCATTTTGCCAACTTGGGCTTGATTGTGCTCTGTTCTGTTTCATCCTGTGAGATAAATTGAGCTGAGTGACAACTACACTGGATATCGTTTGAAACTTCAATGCCCTTATTAATCAGGCAGATTAAGTGCATCTTACCATGTTAAATACAGTTTATTGTTATCCTAATGGTGGTTGTCATTATGGCGCCATACACACTGATGCTGTATTGGGATGACTTTGTGTTTGGACATTTTTATATTAATTACATTATGTGTTCCTATAAACATCTAATATGAATTAAGCACTATTTATGTTTACTTATAATGGACATGAAGCTAAGGTTAGACATACTTACATGAAATTGTTCTCTATAAATTTTGATTTTGGTTGGGGCTTGTATGTTTCAGTATTGTGAGGATTGCAGTTGTATTATCTAGTATTACATTGTCCCATAATGTTTGTGCATTGCTTGCAATCTAACCTTATAACTTTATTATATGACTCATAACCACTCCACGACGGTGCCCACTTGTTGATTCTGCACAAGGCCTCTTTCCATGTTTTGTTTTTGAACACATATTAATGTCTAATGCACTTTGACAGTGAGCGTGAGCAGGGCCGAGAAGCCGAAATATGTCATTGAGCTGCTTAAACACACAATATCTAAGCCATGATTCAAGTTCGTGCATAACCGCCATTCAGAGGTTTTTGTCATTTACCATTCTAAGATGGCAGATGCCTATCTTGTTGAAACGGAATCAAATTTGCACAAAAACACATTTTAAGAAAGATGTGGCCCAGCAACCAATTGCAGCTGTCGGGTCCTGTGTCCTCAAAAATAAAATAATCATTCAGTTAAAAAAAGGAAGCAACAGTATAGCAGGCTGGGGTTGGGGAGAAACAAAATGACACTGATTGACAACATTATACACACAAAATGAGGAAAAAGGGGAAGAGGTCTGTGGCCAAATTTCCACTCATCTCATGGAAAACGTGAAGTTGTTTAAAATTGCCCTCACCCACTATGTAGTGGCATGCTTCATCATAGGGCTGCTACAACATCCCTGCGCAGACCAACGTCTGGGATGGAGCAAAGGGAGGGGGAAGACAGAACAAACATAAATAGTTAGGGATCTGCACACTGAGTGTCAGATAAACTGTGATTGTGTGAGTATAAAACTACCTCTGAGATCCCCTACCAACATTTTTATTATTCATGGGTCCCGGGGTAGGCTTAAAAATTAGAAAACGGAGATGGTGTAGGGGAGATTTAGGACCCCTTTTCTCTCCTATACTGCTTTTACGTCGACATGTTTCGGCCTTATCCTTCACCCATAAAGGGTCATTTGGCCTTCTTCAGTACTAGCGATCCCATTTTTTACAAATCCCTTGGTCAATCTCCAACTCTTCGGGGAAATATAAGGTTTAGGAAAAAGTATTTCTATGTACAATGACCTTGCGTGCCACTTTCTCTGTAGACACGTGTGTTTCTGGATTGACAAACAAATAACATAAGTCCAATAACAACACAAAACAAAACACAACCCACGTTCTCTTATGTTAAAAAAGCTTGCTTGTGTATAGAGGGAAGTCCACCTCTATATTCCACCGTAATCACAAGCACTCTTAAGTTAAGTGGCGGAATTTTCCTTGACCGCCAGCTATCACTTCTTATTACTCATCATACATTACCACCTCTCAGTAGTGAGCGGAGCAACAATGGTGTAGCTGAATCTCCCAAATGAAAGAGAGAAATAGAGAAATATATGAGCACATTGTATCTTACCGGGTTTCATTGATCAGACTGCTCGAAATAGGGTGCAAGCGGGAGCATAGCCCTGTAGTCCCACTCTGTATTTGTGGAATAAGTGAAAATCACGTGAGTCACATTTGTCAAAAGACTCATAGTTCGTAAAATGGTTAACACCCAAATAATATCCACCACTTCTTGCTGGCTAGTTGCGGGTATTTTACACTTATGCCCTGCGTTTCGGTCGAGCCTAGCATTGCAGCGCATGCGCTGCTCGCTTTGCGAGGCATGCAGTATTCAGTATAGCGTGGAAGCTTCGTGGAAGCTCCCCCCATCTTTTTCATTGGCTTAGGTCCTAAATGCTGCCTTCCGATTGGTTATAGGCTTGTTAGTCCCTCCTCATGACGGCCATGTCCTCAATTGTATCCTTCCATGGCTACTGGCCCCTTTACTCCGAACACTATTTTCTTCCCTGTCTCCCCCCCGCCCCCTCCCGCAGTCCGTGACTTCTCGCCCCCCCCTCACCCCCCTCCTGTTCGTGCCTTCTCGCCCGCACTCCTGTTTCCAATGCAATAGGTCTTGCGTAAATGCGAGTCCTATTGCATTGCAAATGCTTGTTACTCCAGTTATTCCAAACATACATTCGGCAGGCACTCATGATTTAATGACATCACCACTTTAAAAATCCAATTTTCTCACTCATGCAGAGACGATTCCCAGTGATGTTCAAGAATCATAGACACGGTTTGCCCTGGTCAGGGATCGTCATAGTAATGCCATTGACATCCATTGGAAGTAACGAAGGTAATGGGCGACTAGCACCAGATACCCTAATGATTTGGCAAGGAGAAAAAAAGAAAATTGAAAAAAAAATCCTCTGTTCTAGAACATGATGTTTGGAGTGTCGATGACTTTAAATGATCTCGAGTGTTCGTTTTTGTGGAATCACCGAGGCTTAATGAACACTGAGTGAATCTGATGCATAAACGCAGCTTCTACCTTGATTCTGGAGTCAGTGTCACGCATAAGTGTCCGATGTGGGGCGCATGTGATGTGTGGTGTGTTTGTGATCAGGCAGAATGCATTGCTGCTTTTAACCTACTGTAGCGCTGGCATGTTCATTGCCCCCACTCAAGCGCTGCTGCTACAGGGTTTCAGCTAACCCTTGACTGCAAGGGGCCGGATCTTTTCAAAGGTGGGGTGCTGTGGTGGTGCTGGAGACAGCAATGGGACGAGAGAGAGGCGGGGGCGGGCTCATTAAAAGCTGCATCTCAGAATATACACTCAGAAAGGAAAACTGCAAAGCGCACACTGCAAAAATAAAAATCATGCAAAGCACCATAAAGAACTTGTTCTCACACTGGAACAGAGCAGTGATTTAATTCACTTTTAGAATAAATAGGAAGTCGGGTGGACTGGATTTTTTTTTTTTTAACGGGATGCACATTTTTTAGTGGCTGATGTCTTCTGACTTTGCCTTGCATTCTTAACAAAGTTGGGCAAAATTGAACATTTGCAAGGCTGGCGAATTAACATTATTACTTGTCTGTCGATTCGATTTTAAACGTAGAGCAACATTTATTTGAAAATGTTACTTTAAGAAAAGGTAACTAGGCAGACATCTGTAGGCAGTAGTGCTTCATTCAAATAAGCGCACACACTACTATCGAAGTAACAGATTTTGTATGTACATGTCCTCAATTTGCTCTCACGATTACTAAAAGTTAATTTCCGTGAATTGATTCGAATAAGTCAGAAGCGGCCCATGGTCTTGCGGTGAGGTCGTCAGACACCCCAAACTGAGAATGAAGAGAAATGGAAACACAACTTCTCTAATGCACCCCAGGTGTAAATGTGTCAGGGCCACCTGTGGTGTTCTGTTGTCATGGTTCCATGACAACAGAATACTATTTTCATGGGGGATTCGAATGGAGAATGTTTAGGTTGTCAGTTGGAGTTAGCGGTCCTCTGTGTAGGGCCGGTTCCCGTGCTCTTCCCTTACTTCCCTACAATAAAGAAGTTCATCTTACCAGTCTGGCTGCCGGCTCATCTCTACATTTTGGCGACGATCGGACGAACCTGCAACCTGATGGTTCCTGCTGCAGCCTCTGCCACCTTACGTCTTCTGCCACAACTTGCATCTGATGATTTCTGCTCCTGCCTTATGGACAACCTTCACTTTGGGCGGTAAGGCGTGTCGACGGGGATAGCACGGCATCACCCTGAGCTTCCTGCTAGGGTTTTCACAAAATTGCGGCCGCCAACCGCCATTGAAGCGCGAGCGCTCCTCATTAGCGCGTGCATTCTGCTCATGCGCGAGCATTCTTCTCGAGCAAAATTGCCGGCATCACGCCACACACATCGCTAAGGTGCCGTCACAGCTGAGAGTTGCTATAGCAACTAAGTCTATTGTTCAGCTGCTCCGACACGCGTTTACCTAGAGCGTCAATTACTTTCTTGTGCTGTCACAGCTGCTGGTTGTCTCAGCAACCTGCTGCATTCCTTTTGGCTGCCTTCACACACGATGGTTAGTGCGTCTATTTTTACAAGATTGTCTCCGTGCCTGCGACCACCATTGTGCTTCAGCCTTTGTGTGCTACTTTGCGAGTTATCTTCCACGGAGAAACACACCTACTATTTTTAATTATATTTTTTTTGTGTGTCATTTATTAACACGGTGATACACACGCCTCATTGCACATTCCTGTGGCGTGTCCATTATTTTTTTTATTTTTTTTCTCTCTGGATATTCACACTCCTTAACAGGTACTTTTCTAATTAAGTGCATTGTCTGGTCAATTGTTTCCGGTGATATGCACACCTCTCAAGCACTCTTCAATTTATAAGTACATCTTCTGGTGCACTTACCTACTGCGTTCTCTACTTGAAATTCAGTGACACACACACTTACTTACAATTGTGTGTCACTTTCAACTCATCCTTGGTTGCATCCTTGACTTATATATTATTGTGTGCTGTTTTTTTTTTTTTTTTCCTCCCTTAGGTTTACTATGTGTACTTTTTCGTTGACTCCTCCTTTACCATTTTTACCATCTCAAGGTGAACCTCCTATGAAATGGCCAGAATGGAATGAGTACTTTCTAAATTATATTAGTGCCATTGAAGATAAGGGAAGTGATGAGTTTTCTCCAGCAAGGAAGAAAAAAATACTGCTACATAATTTGGGACCTGAAGGTTTACGTGTTTTTAATCAAATGGAAAAGAAACCCAGAGTTGGTCCTGAGAAAAATGTATTCCTAAATGCCTTAGAAGACTCAGACAATTATTATCTACCTAATGTTTGTGCTGCTATAGACAGATATCATTTCTTCCAAAGGAAACAGGGCAAATCAGAACCTATTGATGATTATGTGTCAGCGCTTAAAAAGCTAGCCATATCTTGCAAATTTGGTTCTCTTCATGATGATCTAGTAAGAGACCAGGTTATTATGCACACCAACGTCTCCAATCTTCAAGAACGTCTTTGGGTTGTTGGCGATGCACCTCTTAAGGATGTAGTTGCTCTCGCTAAGAAAAGCGAAATGTCTAAGAGGTGTACCAAAGCCATTGTACATCCTTCAACATCTTCTGATATTGGTAGTAGTAACAGCACTGTTTGTAAAGTTTCTTATAGGGGCAAAAACAAGGTTAGTGAACCTTTAAAAAAAAAGATGTAATGACTTTCCTAAACGGAAAAACATGTTTTGTTACAGGTGTGGTAGCAAAGAGCATCTTGCTTCTGATAAAGGATGTCCCACATTGAAAGCTAAATGTCTTTATTGTGGTATCATCGGCCATTTTTCCAAGGTGTGTAGAAGCAAAATTAAAAAACCCTGGATGGTAAAGTTAGTTAATGAACAATCTGAATCCGAACATTCGGATGAGGATAACTCAAATTCTGAAAGTGTTTTATGTGTTGATGCTCCTGTGCTTAATCTTGATGGTTCTTCCAAATCCAAACCCATTTGTGATATGCTAATTGGGGGTGTTAGAATTTCGATTGTTGCGGACTCCGGTTCTCCGTACACAATCATTAACCAAAAGTTATGGAAAAATGATTTCGTACCAACTCTGGGTGCTGATCTAACCATTTCTGACATACACCCGGTTACCTTTATTGGTGAGAAGATACCCATGTTAGATTTCAGAAACCTTAATTTTGAATTCAAAGGTAGGAATACCAATAGTAAGTTATACGTGGCAGAAGTAGGACCTTCCATTTTGGGGTGGGTAGACCAAAAAGCCTTAGGTATAATATTGAACCCCAATGGTATTGATCAAGTCCTTTCGCTCGACACTGATGAACACAAAACGGTGGAAGAACTTAAAAACAAATATCCCAGTGTATTCTCTGGCACTGTGGGTAAACTCAAAGATTTCGTTCATCGCATTGTGCTCAAAAAAGATGTCAAACCTGTTTGTCACAAAGCTCGCAATATACCCTTTAGTGTAAAACAAGAAGTAGCTGAGGAGCTTGAAGGATTATTAAAGAAGGGTTTCATTGAACCAGTGGAATGTTCTGAATGGCTTGCCCCTTTAGTCGTAGCTCGTAAAGCCAATGGTAAAATCAGGCTTTGTGTTGATTTAAGAAACCTTAATAAGAGAATTGTAGTGGACAAATTTTCTCTACCAAAAATAAATGAGTTACTGAGTCTTACTAAAGGAATTAAATGGTTTTCCACAATAGACCTGTCCTCAGTGTACCACCAGATACAACTACACCCTGACAGCAAAAATCTGACCGCTTTTATTACACCCATGGGTTGTTTTAGATTCATTCGCATGCCGTTTGGACTTGCTTCCGCGGCAGCGGTTTTTCAAAGATTGATGCACCGCCTTTTTAAGGATATCCCTCACGTGACTTACTTTCAAGATGATATCCTCATTAAGGCAAAAGTAAGGAGGAACATGATGTCACACTGCATTCTGTCTTGTCCAGGTTAAGAGACAGTGGGCTTACTGCTGAATTAGATAAATGTAAATTTTGCAGACACTCTGTTTCTTATCTGGGACATGAAGTGAGTGATAATGGTGTATTTCCTAAAAGCAGTACTATCAAAGCTATTGAGGATGCTCCTGCCCCTACCTCTAAGGATTGTGTTCGATCCTTTTGTTAGCTGAGTTCTACTCTAAGTTTGTCAGGGACTTCGCCGAAAAAACCTTTGGCATGAGACAACTTCTTAAAGTACGTCAAGAGTTCTTTTGGAACGGGAATCTGCAAAATGAGTTCATCTGCATTAAAAAGGGCATTTGTAATGCCGTTCCATTGCAAGGATTAGATGTTAATTCTCACACCTTTTGACTACTGATGCCAGTGGCAAGGGGTTGGGCGCTGTCTTATCCCAAGTGTCCACAGGAGGTAAGGAAAACACCATCTCTTTCGCTTCTAGATCTCTCACAGATGCCGAATCCAAGTATTCTGTGATCGAGAAGGAGATGCTAGCATGTGTTTGGGCCACTAAGAAATTCAGGCAGTATCTGTGGGGCACTAAGTTTACTATACGTTCGGACCGCAAGCCATTAGTCAAGGTACTTACCACGGAAGGTGCAAGTAAAGCTACACCACACTTAGCCAGGATGTCACTTAGTCTGTTAGACTATGCTTATGATGTTATTTATTTGCCAGGCAAGAAAAACGTTGTTGCTGATTTTTTTAGCAGATCCCCATCAGTGTTTTAGAGGGTGATGTTAGTGATGACCCTTGGCATGACTGCAGTGTTGCCGGCATTGATTCTGATTGGGGTGTACAAGCCATTGGTGTGGAGGAGTGGCAATCTGCTTATACTGAAGATGGAACCTTAAACATGATTAAGCAATTTGTTTTGCTTGGATGGCCCAGTAAAGGTGATGTTAAAGGTATAAGTAGAAGTTTCTGGGAGTTGTGAGACGAGTTGTCAGTCTCTGATTTGGGTTTTCTCCTACGAGGGAATAGAATTGTTCCACCCAGCAAATTACGGACTAGGATTCTTGAATTAAATCACGAAGGTCACCTTGGTATCGTTAAATCTAAACAAAGAGTTAAGTCTGGTTACTGGTGGCCTAGCATTGACACAGAGATGGAGAAATGTGTACGAAATTGCATTCATTGTGCTTCTTCTGATAAATCTTTACAAACCTTTAGGCCACCCTTAGGTGAAGTTGAACTACCTTCTGGTCCATGGTGTAATTTGTCTATTGACATTTTAGGTCCCATTTTAAACAAGGATGGTATTGCTAAGTTTATTGTTGTTTTAATTGACCTATTTTCTAAGTGGCCAGAACTAGAAATTATGGAGAATGCTGACTCTCCTAATATCGTGAAGTTTTTAGAGAAGACTTTTCTTAGAGAAGGGATTCCCAAATCTCTTTTAAGCGACAATGGCCCTCAATTTACTGCCAAATTGAATTCTGATTTTTTGCGGTGGAATGGTGTTAATGAAAGAAAAACTCCTGTTTACCACCCAGCTTGCAATGGAGCTGTTGAACGTTTCAACAGGGTCATTATGGGTAGTGTCCAAGGGGCCATCAATGCTGGAAAAGTTTGGGAAATTGAGTTAAACAAGATGATTTGGGCCTACAGAATTTCTCCTTCAGTCACTGGTTTCAGTCCTTTTAAAATTTTGAGGGGCAGAGATCCTTATACTAAAGATAATGCTATCTGGTTGTCTCAAAAGTATCAAACCAAATGGTCACCGGTAGTGGCAAAAAACAATTTGGAGAAGGTTCATAAACTATACAAGAATTACTACGATCAAAGGAATAAGGTTAAAAATTGTGCTCTCAAAAGAGGGGTTTCGGTGTGTGTTAAACTGTCTGGTAAAGTATGCAAGGGGGGACAGTCGTTTTTCTCCTCCTTTAAATGTCTTGGAAGTGTTTAAGTGCTCAGCAAAGTTGAGTGATGGAAAGGTTTGGCACCTCAGCAAACTTGCTAAATGCAAGTGTTTTGTCTTGGAAAAATAACAGTTCCGAACCATCTAACTCTTGGTTGTTAGACGATTGGAATGATGTTTCATTGCCACTTGAACCTTCACTGGTTATTCCTACTGATGGTTTACTTGAAAGTTCTCAGCTTCCTCCTTCTCATATTGAGGTTTTTCCTCATCTTGTCAGCCTGGAAATGTCTGCTGCTCAGATTGCACCAGCTCCGCAAGGAAGTTTTGCTGAGGAGAACACACCTTCCAATGTTGCAATTGTAAGGTTACCAGATGTGGAAGAATTGTAACCTTGCCAACCAAGTTAAAAGATTTTATTATCGAGTCTTAGTGCTTTTCACTATATTTTTCCTTACGGTTGTTCTGTTTTCCTACCATGTATATCCACTCCTTACCCCTTTACTTTATCTTGTTATCTACCATCTCTCCGCCTTTATTTTGTTGTGCTTTTATTTAAGGGTGTGTGGTGTTCTGTTGTCATGGTTCCATGACAACAGAATACTATTTTCATGGGGGATTCTTATGGAGAATGTTTAGGTTGTCAGTTGGAGTTAGTGGTCCTCTGCGTAGGACCGGTTCCCGTGGTCTTCCCTTACTTCCCTACAATAAAGAAGTTCATCTTACCAGTCTGGCTGCCGTCTCATCTCTACACCGCCCATTATAAACTGAAGACCAGAGCTGTAAATACCGGTGGGAACCGGGAGATTGTATAACAGAAGCACATTACGAATGTCGGCTTCTAATCCTGGTTACAGAATCAGAACTGGTGGAATGTTATGGTCGTAAAGTGCACTTACACACCCGGAAACTCTGCCTCCAAGGCAGAACGGTGGCATTCACACATTCAAGGTCAGGGGTGGGGTTCTAGGCGTTCTTCTGTGTGGCAGCCTGGAAAAGTATTTTACACCCACAAACTTACTCCTGTCAAAGGCAGGGAAAAGTTCATTTTCATGGTGTGGCAGCCTGATTTACACCCACAAACCTACTCCTGTCAAAGGCAGGTACACCTTCATTTCCGCGGTGAGAGTTGGGAGGGGGCACCCAGATATTTAATAGAGGAATTAGCCCCTGGCCTCATATGTCTCATCTCCAGATGCAAAGCACAGACCAGAATCAGCCGGCCGGCACTGTACTGACTGAGCCCTTCCTGCACAGTGTGTCAGTCACTGACAGTAATGTATAGGCCCATGTTGTCCTGATGTAGTGTGATGTGTGTAGCGTACAGACACTGGCTTGACCTCTTTTGTAGATGAAATGAACATACCTACTACACTGTAACTGGGGGTACTGGCAGGGACAGCATGAGCATGTGAGGTGCAATAGGTGTGCGCTGGTATGACCGTAACTCCATGTCAGTGGAGGCGGGAGCCTTGCGGTGGAAGACGGCGTCAGTGGAGTTGTTATTTTGGAATCTGAGAAGTTGTGGTGTCAGGGGGATCATGGATGCTCCCTATGTACCAATGTCTGGATGCTGGAGGTCAGGCATGGGCCATCAGATGGCGTAAGTGGAGATCATGGTGAGTGCTCTGAACACACAGCAGTGAAGCGACATGTGTCATTGGCGAAGGGTAGACTTCAGTTGAGCCACTAGTCATTGTGGGTTGTCTGAGAGGGTGCAGTTTCCACCAGGAAGATGTGAAATTAGTACCTAGGTATCCAATGGGGGGCTGAGGCCCAGCCGCACTGTGCATGCGGCCGGTGTGGGCATGTAGATGGGTTTTACCTATTTCCAAAGCTGGTCACATGGGGGCTTTGGAAAGAGGAGTCCTGACGCGTTGCAGTGGGAGCCTCTTACATCTTCTGCCCTACAAAGGAGATGGGGCCGGGTCTAGGATTTGTCTGGGACCGCTATGTTACACAAATAAAAATGTACTAGGCTAAGCCTGAGTTAACCACGGAACCACGGTGAGATCCTACCCCGAACGTGCCAGCAGCATGCCACTCTTGCCCTAACGGGAGACTCGGTTCGCTTTTTTGGGTTGTGAAGATTTTTTTTTGCAACCTCTGCAAAACTTTTTGGAAAAAAATTAACTTTGCAAAGATTGTTGAGTTTCTGCCAAAGCAAGAGAATATTTCGACCAAAAATTTGTATAGCAATGATAGAAGTCCATAGGGAATTAATGTGTGGCTGGTTACATGATAGGGGAGCACATGTATGTTTCATATATCCACATTTAATACTAGTGAAATGGCTCTGAATAGGAAACACCCCAGAGAATACAGAAGGACCTCGATTATCAGGCCTTCATTATTGCTGCGCTATTGATCACACCTGATACATATGACACCTTGAGGACTGGTAATTATCGGATGCAATAAATATCATCAATTACGAGCTGTACAGTGAAAATGGGGCATAACATAGAATTTAGTGCTGATTGCATCAAATCTGCATGTCCCAGAATTTACATTTTCACCCTCTTCAGCGGGGATAGGTTTGACCTGCTGAAATTTATCCGGGGAAAAAATCGGACTGTTGGATTTTACCCGTGCAAATCTGACACCCATGCAAACCAAGGCTTGCACATGTGCCGGAATTGAATAAGGAACTTATTTTGTAAAATGCTTGCATATAGCTACCAATCACGGCCATGCTTTTCTGCTCATGCTAACTCAGCTCACCACACCACACGTACCAGTCTCCGAAGTAAGACATGAATGAAGCGCATTGGCACTGGAGGCGAGTATTTTTTGAAAATCAGGTCGCCCAGCCAGAACTGTGTACAATGTCCTTACTATCGAAAGCTGTATTGAGTTTCCGCTCATGACCATATCTTTTCACCTGCTTGTATCTCAGAGAGAATTTTAGTCATGTGATTAATACTAGAAACTTCATTAATAAAATACATATGTGCATCCTGTCAGAGTCTGAGAGCTGTCTTCATAGCAGGTATCAAGGGCATTCTCTTTTCGATTTGCCATGTGACGCACAATATGCTTATTTTTGCAATAAATGCTCTTTCAGACTCATCAAAAGCCTGAAGTCAGAGTTTTCCTCCACATGGATACTGTGTAGTGTGCTTGACATTAGATCGCTCGGTACACTTGGTTTCAGCAGCCGGCACCCTCAGAAATTGGTTCATGAAGAACTATATTGTAATATTCTTTGCTAGGAACAGTTTCTTCCCATGTATGTGCAGTTTGCCCCAAGCGGCGTGTTGGTTTCACTGGTCCCTATGCCAACGACTGGACCTAAACATGAAAGTGGAGGAGCACAGAGCGGCCTTGGTCCCACTGCCCATAAAGTCTCTCTGAGACCTTGCTAGGAAAGCCCTGCGTCAATATTCAATCACAGATGAGCCGGTAGTATAACTGTACAGAGGCACCGGCTGATTAGCATTTTTTAATTGACTAATTAGTCAACTGTGCGTTGTACAAGAGTAAAGGAACAGGCTTATGGATGCTCCTGAAAAGACACAAAAGAGAAAATTGTGGATTTATCGGTGCCTTGTTGTCAACACACATGCATCTCAGCAGGATCTAAGATTGGGCTTGCGCTACATCGCCCACAAAGAGAAACTGCCTTCCAGTCAAGAACAGCAGCGGCAACTAGACGTTTGTTTCATGGCTCCTGGTTAATTATAGGAAAAATAGTCACTGGCGCGGCCTACTACCACTACTACTCTACCTACAACTATTACCCGTGCTTCTACTATTACTAATACTACCTACAACTTCTGGTAATACTAATAATTCTAATGATAGCCCCAACAGTAATAATGAATAGATTATTCTTATCGTATCGACCAGGACAGTCAACTGAAGGGCCCACCCAGTGAAGACCGCTGTTAAGACACGAGAACGTTTAAAAGATCGCTCACACATTGTTATATGGCTCCTTGTTGTCTGACCATTAGTTAGAAACACTTCAAAAATATATTTCTTGCTTTTTGTTGGCTTGTTAGA
This sequence comes from Calotriton arnoldi, assembly GCA_963921515.1. Taxonomy (NCBI): domain Eukaryota; kingdom Metazoa; phylum Chordata; class Amphibia; order Caudata; family Salamandridae; genus Calotriton; species Calotriton arnoldi. The sequence goes on from CAWUFW010002513.1 coordinate 554,032, forward strand.
TATTTTGTTTTTCTTTTGTTCGGTGTTAAGGGGCGGCTCCATGGGGGGGTGGACTCACTGGTCTGACTCACTGGTGACGAGATACGCCTTTTTCACGAAAAAGGTAATTTAGATGGTGAAAGAACTGATTTGTATTGTTTTCTCTATATGATACAGAATGAAATATTGAGATAACATGTATCGGTAAAAATATAAGCAAAAAGTGAATGAAATAACACTGTGATGATCAATGGACTTGTTTCCTCTTGATCGGTCTAAACAAAACGACATTATAAAACATAGCACGTGAGATATTTCTTCTATTATATATACAAAAAGACATGGAGCCCTAACGGACCCTTAGCCACCTCATCACCTTCTACTGGTGAATGGCCAGGAAGGGAGGTACATACCTGTTTTTGATGGTTTGTCAAATGGTTTGGTAAATCAAGCGTGTTGTTGGGGAGGCGGCCTCTGAGCCAAGCCCACAAATTTTCTTTGGCTCATCTAAGAGGAACCATTTATATATTTAAGACTCCTTCTAAGCAAGGTCTGTGGAAATCAACCGCATCAGCCGTGGGCCGTGACCCAGAACTCCTCCTGCCCTATATGGGGGAGGGTAGAAGATCACCCCCGCTAATGAAACCACAGCTGTTCAGAGAATCAGAGATTTCTTCTCTTTTGATCCTTCTCATTATCTCAGAGCTCAGTCGCTGCTTCCCATCCTCTCATTGACTCTACGCCTCCCCATGGGATCACCGCACTTTCTACCTCATTACAGGGCGCGTCCAAAACTGCAATGCAGATTTTTCTCCAGAAAAAGGCAGATTTCTTAGTTCTTTACAAATTTGGGCTTTTTCGTCATGTATTTCACTTTTGAAATTACCCCCACTTTTCTATCTCTGCCTCAGTTTCCAAGCAGAGAGAAAGTGTGTAGAAAAATAAAAAAAGAGGAATAACTAGGATCAAGGAAGTGAGGTCACAGTGGCAGCTATTAATGCATATTAACATATATAATAGCAACACTGCAGATACTGCCTGAGATTCATATTAATTTAAGCAGGTGTTCAGCTCAAGTGCTGGCTGGACAGAGCAGTGGGCACCTGCATTGTAGGCATGTCCAAGGAAAGTTTCCAGTCCACACCCATCCACTGGTAAATGAGTGAGTAAATGTGGAAATATGGAGACCTCTGCAGCTACTGAAGACTTTTACTTCCTCCTAAATAAAGGAAGTACCATGCAGTAAAAGTGACCTGCAATTGAAAAATCTTACACCCGACCAACCCAAGTCAAAAGCCCCTCTTCTCTCCAAATCTGTCAGTGATGACCCTGCTGAACTTGAGTGGTAGGTCACATTTCCTCTAATGCATCAATTTTTCATCAATCTACCAATCAGACTGCCTGCCACTGTAATCTCCATGCTAGCACACGGCAAAGCATGGGTCACACTAAGCAACCAATGAAAGGAAAAGCCTGGCCAAGTTTGCAAGGAGATCTTAAACAAACCTGTTTGTTCTTAGCCCTGGAGAGGCTTCCTCCTCCGTTCAGCCACCAGTATTGGCCCATTTCGGCAGAGATATGTTCCACTGTGGCTCCTCTGGAAATAAGCATTGGTAAAGCTAGTAGGTCTCACCTTTCAATGGCATTACCCAACCTTTTGGCTTAGCCAATTGTCTTACAGCAAGGGAGTAACGGGCAAGACTGAAAGGGAGCAACATAGAGATGGGGGGCAGGGATTTGCGTGGGAAGCAGCACATGCAGGACGAAAAAGCAAAGATAGTTTCTGGAATGTAAGCAGTGGAAGGATACAAGTTATCCAATCAAAAGAGGAAGATAGCAATTGAATGAGAACCAATCAAATGAGCTTGCGAGGAAAGCCAACCAATGGTAAGCTACCGGTTGACCCAAAAGCCCACTGTAAGGCAATAGGTCTTTGACAACAGATAGCTAAAAGCTACCTGTAGGAGACACCTTAAATGGTGTATTGACGCAACCCTTTCACCTGCATGTATTCTGCTGATATCTAGTGCCACACATCTGTTTCAAGACATGATCAAGTGACCAACTGCAACACTGCGCTTTCAGCTCAACTTCTAGGCTGGTCAGTAAAGCCGGTATATAAATGTTACAATGTGATTGTCAGGTTCAGCAAATAACCACCTCATCTGGGATTCACATCGACTAGCTGCAATGTCCTGGTCGCAGGCTATGGTGAACATGAAGACACCAGAGTGAAGATAACAGCACGACAAACAAAATAATGCAAAGTGAAAAGGAAACATTACATTTTTAAATCATATCGGCCAAAATGATTGACCTTGAATTGTTTTTTTTTTTACAATTAACTATTTGACACTGTTTTAAATTAGTTAGTTGAAACTAAGTTCAGGGTAAAATACTGCGGACACATGAAACGATACAAAAGGCAGCATAATTTCAGCACCAGAAACATGCCTCAAGCTGTCATTAGACCACGCTCCAGTCATAAGATCCCAATTGTCTAATTTCAAATGGCTCGACAACCAAAGCTTGTCCCCTTCCCACCAATTCTCCCCTTCCCACCATGTCCAGAATGTAGTCAAGATCTTAACCCAGCTTCTTAGTGGCTTCCAGTGGCATCAGGGCTTCCAAGCCATGTGGAGGTATCTATTTCTGTGAGATACATTGATATAACCGTATGTAAATCAATCTTTGACAGTTATCAAAAGATGAGTCCACGTAGAACGTGCAATAAGTTTCTGGTCATCCGCTTTTATTCAAGGAACCTATTCTTCATGGTTGTAATACTTCTGATTTGCTTCAATAGCACTAAATGGTACTGCACACCTGATATCCGTTAAAAGAAAAACCCAGGCCTGGAAACTAGCTTGTTCTGCTTTCCAAGATAACACTATTTATTAAAAGATGAAGGTGTGTACTATCAACTTCATGTGTGGTCAAATTAATGGCCCTGCTAATGTAAATCTGGTATTACTAATGCAACTCTGGTAGTATTAATGTAAATCAGTTACTTCAAATGTAAATCTGATGCTACTAATGTAAACCCAATGTTGCATATCCAGCCCACCGGGGAAATGCCCTGTGGAATAACAGGCCTGTCCGGCATGGAGAGCTGAATGCAGGTTTCCAGACAAAATGCTATAACTTTCCACTGAGGGTCCAATAATTCAATGTCCACATATAGAGAGGACTTGACGTTCATGCAGCTGTCCATTAGGCTGCTAGAACTCATGATTATCAGGCATCCGCAGACTCCATGCCCATCTGCTACAATGCAGAAAATGATTCACATTTATAGCTGAATGCAGCACCCCTTGTTGATCCATCATGAAGCTCATAGATATATAACAATACACAGACCTAATCATCTAAAGCAAAGGGGCCGGACGTGGAAGTCATGTTTCATGTGAGATCATACATGCAAACATTCAGACATTAGAAGCAAAACTCAGAAAAGACTCGGCCCAAAGCAACCCACTCAGCAGCAAACAAGCTTGACTAGCATTCGAATTCTGAAGATGTCTTCATTACAGCTCCAAGAAACTGCACAACACACTGTTTTTGTCACCTTCAGGAGAACCACTAAATATGTATATTATCCTATTGTAATACTATATTTATTTCATGTGGGTGTATTAAATCTGCCATGGAGTGGATCCTGAACCTACGCTGGTCACCATGCTCTAGTCCATGGGTATTTACAAACATTTTCCCACGGGCCAAAATGTTTGGTCTCTGATGTGACTGAGGGCCACGTTGATGGCAGTAGGGTGGCGTTCAGGAGTGGGCAGTGAGGGGATGGGGTTCTGGGTTTGGTGGTAAGGTGGATGTAGGGGAAGCAAAGCATATACATCTAATGGCTGAATTGCACTATGTGAAACCAGAAAACCTGGGATTAATCCCAGATTCCTCACTTTACCAAATTGTATGATCCTAGTCAATTGTTTTATTTCACTTTCCCTCCTTATTAGGTTGAGCATTTGAGACGGTATTCTACCTTTACTACTCGGTCATTACTTCGTTTTACCATTACTACGCATATTTTAGTTCGCAGATGCCATTACTTAGCATGCATTTACTTAGCATGCATTTACTACGCATGTTCCATTACTTAGCATGCACTTACCACGCATAATGGAGTTACTGTGCATTGTAGTATTAATTCTGTTAATGGGTTCAGGGTGCGTTTAAGGTTTTGGGGTGTTGGGGTATTTTTGGGGTTCAGGCTGCATTTAGGTTTTGGGCTACAGGGGTATTTTTAGGGGTCAGGTTGGGTTAGGGTTTTGGGGTGTAGGGGGGAATTTTTAGGGTTCATGGTGCATTTAAGGTTTTGGGGTGCTGGGGTATTTTTGGGGTTCAGGGTGCGTTTAGGTTTTGGGGTGCTGGGGTAATTTTAGGGGTCAGGGTGGGTTAGGGTTTTGGGGTGCATGGGGTATTTTGAGGGTTCTGGGTGCGTTTAAGGTTTTGGGGTACAGGGGTATTTTTTAGGGGTCAGGGTGGGTTAGGGTTTTGGGGTGTAGGGGGTAATTTGGGGTGTAGGGGGTATTTTTAGGGTTCAGGGTGCATTTAAGGTTTTGGGGTGCTGGGGTATTTTTGGGGTTCAGGGTGCGTTTAGGTTTTGGGGTGCTGGGATATTTTTAGGGGTCAGGGTGGGATAGGGTTTTGGGGTGTAGGGGGTATTTTTAGGGTTCAGGGTGCGTTTAAGGTTTTGGGGTGCTGGGGTATTTTTGGGGTTCAGGGTGCGTTTAGGTTTTGGGGTGCTGGGGTAATTTTAGGGGTCAGGGTTGGTTAGGGTTTTGGGGTGTAGGGGGTAATTTTAGGGTTCAGGGTGCATTTAGGTTTTGGGGTACTGGGATATTTTTAGGGGTCAGGGTGGGTTAGGGTTTTGGGGTCTAGGGGGGTATTTTTAGGGTTCAGGGTGCGTTTAGGTTTTGGGGTGCTGGGATATTTTTAGGGGTCAGGGTGGGATAGGGTTTTGGGGTGCATGGGGTATTTTGAGGGTTCAGGGTGCGTTTAAGGTTTTGGGGTGCTGGGGTATTTTTGGGGTTCAGGGTGCGTTTAGGTTTTGGGGTGCCGGGATATTTTTAGGGGTCAGGTTGAGATAGGGTTTTGGGGTGCTGGGATATTTTTAGGGGTCAGGTTGAGATAGGGTTTTGGGGTGTAGGGGGTATTTTTAGGGTTCAGGGTGCGTGCCAGGGGATAGGTTACTATTATGATTCATTTTTTGTTTTAAAGTACCTTTAACGTGTTGTAACGGTATGGGTAATAATTAACTGCGAAGTAAAAGCATTTTTAATGTATTTTGTATATATTTGCGAAGTAAAAGCATGCGCACTAAAATCATGCGTAGTAACGGTATGCTAAGTAACATCATATATTCTTTGAGACTTCTTGTATATACTTTAGTATATTATCTACTGGCGGTCGCCAGTAGATAGTTATAGTTAGGACCTATTTTCCATAGGAAATTCACAACATTCTATTTCCAATAACTTTGGCGCCGGTCGACGAATCTTCGCGAAGTTTTCAAAACTTATGGCCCGCTCCGGTCCGCTCCTATCCTGAAAGTCTTGGGGTGATTCGTCAAGTGGGGGCGAGAAAAAAGGGGGGTCCCAAAACGTGTTTTCCCCCATGCAATTTTCCATAGGAACCTTTAGTCGCAGCTACAGCCTGAACTGCTGAACGGAATTACACCAAATTTGGCAAAAAGGTAGCCCTTGGTTCAGAGTCGTGCCTTTTGGTTAAATGGTGTAAATCCATTCAGTAGTTCCTGAGAAAATTAAAAGTAAAATCACATATATATCTGGGCGGAGCCTAACCACACATGTCATTGTGAGATCTGATTGGCTGTCAGCACTTCATCCTGGAATTGCTGGCAGCCATCTTGGGACCAATATAAATGATAGTACCCCATTGAAATGCATTGTAGTGAATCAAAGATTTTGAGGGTTACCAAAAGGAGAACTATAAAGGGTGATAACAGACTTTAGTTACATTAGAATTCATTTGTTGATGGTACCATACTAATTTCAGGAATTGTGGTGTGTTCTAAGGTGATTTTACCCTGTGAAAAACCTTCTGCTGGGATATCATGAATCATGTTTGAGAGAAAACTATTTTCACATGCTTGTCCCATAGAGTTTTGGAAGGTGCTCCAGAAGCTAAAATGAGAGCATATTTTCTGTAAATTCACATTATCTTTCTCAGTCATGTGAGAATGAAGTCTGACATTCTCAGTAAAATATGTACATCCAACAAGGGCAGAGACTGTCAGTTGATTCCTTTGTGTTCTACTGCAGCTTCCCAGAGTGTTCTAAAGAACAACTAGAGTGCTAACAGCCTTACTTATGACAAAAGTATGGCACACCTGAAGCCATCTTGATTGGAATAAACTGGTAACACTTAAAACATTTAATTTAAAAGGAACAAAATAATGGGGTTCATTTTGTCATAGAAATTATGGTTAGTGCTGTAGAAAGAAAAATTAGGACATGTTTCAAGTGTGATCTCAAATATCTTCCTGTTATATTTCAACAGGAGCAGCCTGTCAGTTGATGCCTTTGTGTTCTACTGCAGCTTCCCAGAGTGTTCTAAAGAACAACTAGAGCGCTAACAGTCTTACTTATGACAAAAGTATGGCACACCTGAAGCCATCTTGATTGGAATAAACTGGTAACTCTTAAAACATTTAATTTAAAAAGGAACAAAATGAGGGGGTTCATTTTGCCATAGAAATGAACAACATTCCCAGCACGACCCCCTACACTACACAAGCACCACTGCACTACCCTAAACCCTAAAACACCTACTCCCAGCACGACCCCCTTCACTACCTAAACACAACTGCACTACCCTAAACCCTAAAACACTAGCTCCAGCATGACCCCCTACACTACACAAACACCACTGCACTAACATAAACCCTAAAACACTACCCCAGCACGACCCCCTACACTACCCAAACACCACTGCACTTCCCTAAACCATAAAACACTACCCCCAGCACAACCCCCTACACTACCCAAACACCACTGCCATACCCTAAACCCTAAAACACTACCCCCAGCATGAACCCCTACACTACCCAAACACCACTGCACTACCCTAAACCCTAAAACACTACACCCTACACTACACAAACACCACTGCACTACCCTAAACCCTAAAACACTACCCCAGCACTACCCCCTACACTACCCAAACACCACTGCACTAACATAAACCCTAAAACACTACCCCAAGCACAACCCCCTACACTACACAAACACCACTGCACTACCCTAAACCCTAAAACACTACCGCCAGCACGACTCCCTACACTACCCAAACACCACTGCACTACCCTAAACCCTAAATCTACCCCCAGCACGACCCCTACACTACCCAAACACCACTGCACTACCCTAAACCATAAAACACTACCCCCAGCATGACCCCCTACACTACACAAACACCACTGCACTACCCTAAAACACTACGATCAGCATGACCCCCTACACTACCCAAACACCACTGCACGACCCTAAACCCTAAAACACGACCCCCTACACTACACAAACACCACTGCACTACCCTAAACCCTAAAACACTAGAACCCAGCACGACCCCTACAGTACACCAACACCACTGCACTACCCTAAACCCTAAAACACTACCCCCAGCATGACCCCCTACACTACCCAAACACCACTGCACGACCCTAAACCCTAAAACACGACCCCCTACACTACACAAACACCACTGCACTACCCTAAACCCTAAAACACTAGAACCCAGCACGACCCCCTACAGTACACCAACACCACTGCACTACCCTAAACCCTAAACCACTACCCCCTACACTACACAAACACCACTGCACTACCCTAGACCCTAAAACACAACCCCAGCACGACCCCCTACACTACACAAACACCACTGCACTACCGTAAACCCAAAACACTACCCCAGCACTACCCCCTATACTACCCAAACACCACTGCACTATCCTAAACCCTAAAACACTACCCCCAGCATGACCCACTACACAAACACCACTGCACTACCCTAAACCCTAAAACACTACCCCCAGCACGACCCCCTACTCTACCCAAACACCACTGCACTACCCTAAACCCTAAAACACTACCCCCAGCATGACTCCCTACACTACCCAAACACCACTGCACTATACTAAACCCTAAATCTACCCCCAGCATGACCTCCCACACTACACAAACACCACTGCACTACCCTAACCCCTAAAACACTACCCCCAGCACGTCCCCCTTCACTACCCAAATACCACTGCACTACCCTAAACCCTAAAACACTAACCCCAGCATGACCCCCTACACTACCCAAACACCACTGCACTACCCTATACCCTAAAACAAGACCCCCTACACTACACAAACACGACTGCACTACCCTAAACCCTAAAACACTACCCACAGCATGACCCCCTACACTACACAAACACCACTGCACTACCCTAAACCCCCCTACACTATACAAACACCACTGCACTACTCTAAACCCTAAAACACTACCCCCAGCACGACCCCCTACACTACCCAAACACCACTGCCATACCCTAAACACTAAAACACTACCCCCAGCATGAACCCCTACACTACCCAAACACCACTGCACTACCCTAAACCCTAAAACACTCCCCCAGCACTACCCCCTACACTACCCAAACACCACTGCACTAACATAAACCCTAAAACACTACCCCAGCACAACCCCCTACACTACACAAACACCACTGCACTACCCTAAACCCTAAAACACTACCCCCAGCACGACTCCCTACACTACCCAAACACCTCTGCACTACCCTAAACCCTAAATCTACCCCCAGCACGACCCCCTACACCACTGCACTACCCTAAACCATAAAACACTACCCCCAGCATGACCCCCTACACTACACAAACACCACTGCACTACCCTAAACCCTAAAACACTACCACCAGCATGACCCCCTACACTACTCAAACACCACTGCACTACCCTAAACCCTAAAACACTACCCCCAGCACGACCCCCTACACCACTGCACTACCCTAAACCATAAAACACTACCACCAGCATGACCCCATACACTACTCAAACACCACTACACTACCCTAAACCCTAAAACACTACCCCCAGCACGACCCCCTACACTACTGCACTACCCTAAACCCTAAAACACTACCCCCAGCACGACCCTTTACACCACCCAAACACCACTGCACTACACTAAACCCTAGAAAAGAAACCCCCACCCCATGCCCAATCCCCCTTACCTCTCACTCCTCGTGGTTCCTCTCTCCTCGTGGTTCCTGCTTCACGTCGTCTCTGAGGGGCGGTGCACGTCGTTGTGAGGAAACGGAACAGCCTCTGTTTCCTTACAACGACGTGGATCATCTACATGTTTTTAGAACGCATGGTCATTTACCATACATACCTTTACAACAAAATTCGTTGTAAAGGCATGCGTGGTAAATGACCATGCGTTCTAAAAAAAAGCGTAGTAATGACTTCGCGATGTACAACGCATGCGTGGTAATGCATGCGTTGTAATGGTATCGCGAAGTAAAAAAGTCGTTGTAACGGCTGCTTACCGATCGAAGCTGGCCCCTGTTCTTCAGTGAGACGTTTATTTGATTAATTAGGAGGAAGGAATGTGGTTTTTTTTACCGAAAAGTGCATTCCTGGCTGTTGTATTGTGAAAGTGTCCGCGTGGCCTGATTTCACTTCCGGTGAGAGAGTGAAAGAGTCTGTTTGGATCTAAAGGAGTTCTGTTGTTGGACGGGGCCGGCGAGAAACGTCATCAGAAAACATAGCTAATGGAAAGCGTCCTCCCTGAAGTGTGCAGCAGTGCCATGAGAGGTCAACGAGTGTGCGTCCCACCGCAGTATGACCGTACCGCGTGACCCATGTGCCGCCTCCAGGGTACGGGAGGCAGAAGCGGCATTGCAGGTCCTCTTGAAGACCGTTGTAGCACTAATTCTACATTTTGGTACTAGGGCATTTTAACTTCGTTGTTCCTGCCAGATACAAAGAGAAGATCCTGTGTTATTCAGTGCCCTTGTTACCTTTTTTGTGGGTTGTGGTGCTTGTCACTCGCTGCCCCGCCGGTGCACACGACTGGGCACCCCACCTCGTGTGCCATCTGCAGGGCCTCTGCCCTCTGATCACTGGTTTTGGTTTCTGGAGTGGCAACATAAACAGTTGCTCCCAAAGGACTAGCCTGAACACTTAGGTGAATATCCCCTGCACCAGCATTCCACGGAAATTATTTCCTAGCTCTCCCACGTCAACGAGGACGTCATAATAGCACGGCTCCACTCGCGACACCGTATGACGTCATCGGAGCCATAAGAGGACCTCGTCGGCGTGCTGACGTCAGTTCCACCCATTTTTTCCGTGCCACCGAGGCAAACAGGCGGACCGAGACATTTTCACATGTATACATAGTATAATAAATATATATATATTCACTGAAAAAACCATAGGTTTCAGGCACGTTATAGTTAGAAATTAGCATTTAAAAACCTTAGAAATTCACTGAAAAACCATAGGTTTCAGGCACGTTATAGTTAGAAATAAGCATTTAAAAACCTTAGAAATTCACTGAAAAAATCATAGGTTTCAGGGGCGTTATAGTTAGTTGGACATTTCACTCGTACAAAACCATAGAAATTCCCCCGTTATAGTTAGTTCAGCTAACTATAACTCGCGCGCCCGCAATGCACTGCTGATGACGTCACATATTACATCACTCATGACATGGTCAGTGACATCACTCATGACATCACTCATGACATCACTGATGACATCATCCTTGTGATAGAGTGGCAGACCTCCTCTCACCATAATATAACCTTTGATACACACACTCAAAAATACAAACTGACATTTTCAAAACAATGGACATACCAATACCAGTTACAACACACCTATTCAGTAATTCCAAGATCTACACACACATCCACTCATTCACCAACAGTCCCTATACAGTCACTCATACATGTACTCACTCATCATATGTACTCATACACCTATACATCCTGTTACACACCGCCACTCATCCTTAGAGTTACTCACACACATAGTCACACATGCAAACAAAGTATCAAACATCCATTTACTTGCATAAACAGTTATACACACACTACCACACTTCTACAGAAACTTACACATACTTACTCTCTTAAACAATCACTTATAGAAACACCTACTTATTTGTACAGGAACTCTTCCAATCTCTCACTCTCACATATACTCACTTATATACACCAATACTCACATATACTAGTTTAAAACATATGTAGTTACTCATAAAGACACTATTGAGACAGTCATTCACTCACTAACACACCCATACACACACTCATCCACCTAACAGTCCTGCACACATGCTGTCTTCAACACATAAAAACAGTGAGTCACTCATTCATGCATCTATGCACTAAGTAATACCCCCACCGAACCATACAGACACTCAGACACTCATACTGATACTCAAAAAACCAACTAATAACCCATATAGACACTCATGTAGCTACTCACCAACCCATGCAGCCACTTATACACAAAGTGAGAGACTGATACAGATATTTTCATATTTAAACATTACTCACTAACCCATGTATTCACTAAGATACACTTAATCAGTCAGTTATACAATCGATTTTACAAAAAAAATCATCCATTTAGACACTTATATACCCATTTATTCTTCCATCGACCTTGAGATATACATATATAAAACATATTTAATTTTCAGAAAAACACACATTCACTGGATGATGTTGTCAGTGATGTAATCAGTGATGTCATTTGAGATGTCATCAGTGATGTCATGAGTGATGTCACTGACCATGTCATGAGTGATGTAATATGTGACGTCATCAGCAGTGCATTGCGGGCGCGCGAGTTATAGTTAGCTGAACTAACTATAACGGGGAATTTCTATGGTTTTGTACGAGTGAAATGTCCAACTAACTATAACGCCCCTGAAACCTATGGTGTTTTCAGTGAATACTTATATATGTATGTACTTTGTGGGCTCTGGAGATCAGCCCTAGGACTTGTCTGCTTCCGCTTAGGGACTTTTTTTTCTGTTCAACTGCCTCTATTTAACCGTCTTGATAGAAAACGACCAGTAGAGGTCAGTAAAATACCAGAATTGCTTTCTGATGAGGGACTTTATTTTTTTTCATTTTTCTGGCAACTGCCTCTATTTATCTTTCTTGATAGAAAACGACCAGCAGAGGTCAGTAAAATACCAGAATCACTTTAGCATTCTCTAGATTCCAGTCCATAGAAATTGTCTTCCACGATCACCCGTAGACAATATTATTTTTTTTAAATCTTGTATTTTCATTGATCTGACCACAGAAGGCCCTGATTTTATATTCAAAACAGAGCTTTGGACTATACCATTTCCCGCTGAAAGGCAATATTTCTCTCCATGTGTTCCCATACCTGGCGTATCACGCAGTTTGGTGCTTACTTTCACTCCATGTTAAAGAACAGTAGATGTTTAAGCACCCAGGCTAATGTGCTGCATAGCTAAATACATGTAAGGTCCCAAAGGCGAGACCGATTGCATTGCAAATGCTTGTTTTAATATATATTCCTACTTGGTGCAGACTTGGCAATGCTCTTTTATCTGCATTTCCTTGGTCAGCCAATGCACCGGAAGGGGTGTAACCCGATCCTGATTACATTAGTGAGGTTAAGTTCCTCCGAATCACTACCGCACACCCCGACCATTCTGATCTATGCTTTAGTCATGACCCCCCTTCAAAACTTCCCCTTTTGCTGAATCTCTCTAGTTTGTAGCAATATGGTTTTGTCAATCGGATCTCTCTCTACCGTGTTCTAACCTAGTTACTTATTCAAAGGTTGGATGCCACTTCTGAGTGCCTCTCGCCGCCCCGTGTAGGTACCACAGAATGCTGATCCGCATCTTAAATCCTGTTTGACCCTTCTCTCAGTACTTCCAGCTTCCGGTCAAATCCTGTGTCACATGGGGTCGGGTCGGAGTTTAGACCACTAACCTTCTTCTCATGAGTCTCTAACCGAGAAGAAAAGCGGATCCATGTCCAATCCTTCGCTCACTGGATACTTCCGGCTTCATGTCATCTCATCTCACTTGGGCTTGGGTCTGAGCTGGACCGCTATCCTTCTTCTATAAACAAAGAAGAAACAACGAATCTTCAATTACTCCGTGCGGATTCGTTTCTAATCTCGTTCGCTAATAATTACCCTGGCAAAATCACAATCATCACCTTAAATCCAAACTGTCTATGACTGCTGCTAGTGTAATGTAAATGATATATATATTAATCAGCATGAATGTTAATTGTTATTGGCATTCTTTTAGTACTGTGTACTCTCTACTAAGTGGAAGAGTGGTCTCTAAGTCCTCGCTACCACCAGTTAGGGGTGGTTAAATTGGTGGGGGAGGGGAGAAAAGAGAAGGAGAAGAGATTCATTAATCAGTTTTTTGGGGGGTCTTTAAAGCTTGGCAACAATCATATTTAGAAGGGCTATACCATCTTTTGTTGGCATATCGCTTAGACTGCGTCAAAAGATCAGAAAGAAGATTTTTTTGTACAGTGTAAGAAATATTAACTCCTTTTCATAATTCATACTAGAGGTTACTCAGCTGGTGCCAAGGGATCTCATCGTTAAGACCTCTGTCACTACGGATCCTATAAATCCATTTTTGCTCCCTTATAAGGAGTATGTCCTTTATGTTTCTTGCATTCTGAGGAATAAAGGGTTTATCTAGTACTGTCCAGTGGATATTGCCTACTTTGTGGTTTGCCTCTACGAAGTGTGTCGTAAGTTTTTATATTGCTCTTATGTTCTGTTATTCGTATCTTTACCTTGCGGGTCGTCATACCTACATATAGAAGATTGCATGGGCACCGGATTACGTAGATGACATTCTCAGAATTGCTGTTCGTATGTCTAGTCTGAACCCAGGGGTACTTGAGTCCCACATCTACTGTTTTAGAGCTACAAGTAAGGGAGCACACTCCACACCCGCCGCAAGGGGTATGACCTGTCACCGCCAGCAGATCCCATAATCTGGGATGCTGGGTTTTCGCCTTGTGTTGGGGTCTCATGTGTACCCACCATGTCCCTGATGCTTGCACTTTTTTTTAAAGAGAACATGGGTGTTGTAATGTGTAACCCATTTGAATTCAAAATCTGCCAATTTTTTGTGATTATTTTCTTCACATGATTGGAGGCTGAGCTGAAGGTTGTCACACACATTGTCCTGCCTACTTTCTTCCTTTCTTTGTCCTGCCTACTTTCTTCCTTTCTTTGTCCTGCAGTAGTGCGTCCCTTTTGTTATTCCTTGCCCGACGTTGTGCTTGATGTATAACCCGCTCGGGATAGTCCTTTTCCTTCAGTTCCACCTGTAGTCTCTCCGATTTCATTTTGAAGTCTTCTATATTGGAACAGTTCCTCCGGAGTCGGAGGAACGGTCCAAAAGGTAAATTCTCAAGAAGAAATTTGGGGTGAAAGCTTCTAAATGAGAGTAAGTTGTTCCTGTTGGTTGGTTTGTGATAAAACTGGGTTTTTAGCCCGCCTGCTTCTGCTTTTATCTCAAGATCCAGAAATGGCAGTGCAGTGTTGGTAATAGTAGAGGTGAAGTATAAAAAAGGATTCCTCCCATTCAACCATTCTAAGAAATTCGTCAATGAGTTTTGGTCCCCTCTCCATATTACTAGGACGTCTTCAATATAACGCTTCCATTTCTGCCTAAATATGTTGTTTTTCTAAATTGGCCACGTAAAGGCAGGCTATACTAGGCGCAAATGCGCTGCCCATAGAGGTCTCATGTGCTTGTAGGTAGATGGTCCCGTTGAATTAAAAAAAGTTTCTTGTCAATGCTAACCTTGCCATATCTAATAAGAATGCCCTAGGTGTCTGATACTCCCAATTCTTTGAGTACAAAGTATCCTCAATCACCCTCAGCGTCTCCTCCTGGGGTATATTCGTATAGAGGGACTCAATATCCAATCCGATCAGATATTCTGTAGATGGATTAAATACCAAATCATTCAGAAGGTTAAGGACATCCCTTGTGTCTTTCAAGTATGAAGTCAACCTCTATACCAGCGGTTTAAGTTAGAAATCGCAAAATTGCGACAATGGTTCCAATATTGAGCCGATTCCTGACACTATGGGACGACCCGGAGGGGGTCTGGTTGGTTTATACACTTTTATGCACCTTCGGTAGGTAGGCGATTGACAACAGCAAGGGCGGGATAGTTCATTAAAAATTGATAAAATGTCAAATGGGATTGATAAGTGCTGGGGAAGTAATGTGCGAGCTTGAGGGGATACAGGAATGTGAGAGAAGACCAACACAAGACGGAGAGAGCAAGAAAATAGACTGACCTCCATGTGGTGCTTAAAGTAAAATAGAAGAGTAAAAGGATACAACTCATCCAATCAGAACAATATGAGACCAAAATACTCTTGTGCAGGACTAACACTAGAACAGCGATGTTAGAAATGGGGTTTCTGGTTGTCAGAGTATGCACCCTGCACAAGCAGGAGCCACCACTCTAGTCAGGGTAAGCTAGATACACACTAAAAGATTACCTGTGCCCACCTTCTGGTAGCTTGGTACAGAGCAGTCAGACTCATCTAAAGAGGCAATGTGTAAAGTATTTATGCAACACACACACACACACAGTAACATAATAAAAAACACCACAAAAATACTCCACACAGGGTTAGAACAATAGATTATATTTTGTATGAGTAAAACAAGACCAGACGAGTAGAACCGGAGTCGTGAATTTTTAAAAAATAAATCAAAAAGTAGTGCTTAGAAGCAAATAGCGCTTAGGGGTTGCTTGAGGTCGCACTCGACCGGGGTGAATCCAAAGTTTAGGCCAAACGCGATGGAGGGCAGACCGGCTACAGGACTCACGCAGGTCCTGCTGACAAAGTACCTTGGATTAAGCAAGTGTCAATGTCGAAGACTCAATATATCGGTTCTGATCTTCGCAGGCAATGAACGCTTGGTCGTCAAGCCCCACTGTCCATTGTCGTCGAGCTGCACAGTCGGTCGAACTGATGTCGTTGATCGGCAATGCGTCGTTCCGATCGGGGCAAAGTCATCACCGCTTTGATTTTGATGGTTCTGTGCAACAGAAATCACCTTTCAAGGGCCCAGGACTGGATTGGCAGCACTTGGCAGGGCAGGCCTCACAAGTGGCAGAGTCCAGGTGCTGTTGCACTGTTGAAGGAAGACTTTGATGGCCCTGAGACTTCAGAACTGTTAGCAAGCCCTAAGAGTCACTCTGGGTTCAAGTCTTGTCCTTAGCAGGGCAGGGATCAGCAGGCAACAGGGCAGCACAGCAAAGCAGAAAAGAAGTTCTTCCAGAGCAACAGTCAGAGTGGCAATCCTTGTAGCACAGCAGTCCTTACTCCTGGCAGAGTTCTTCATGGGTCCAGTAGTGTACTGTCTTGGTAGGGTCAGAGCTCCAGGACTTATACTCAGTTGTGCCTTTGAAGTGAGGGTGACCCCCCCTAGCAGGACTTTGAAGCCCCTCTTTCTTCCCAGTCTTGGCTCCAGACTATCAGTAGGGATAATCAGCCCTTTGTGTGGCAAACAGGACACTGCCTATTCAGGTGTGTCAGCTCCCCCTCTCTCTTCGTGCCCAGGAAGAACTATCAGAATGCAGATGAGTTCTCTGCCACATCCACCCTTCCTGTGTTTGTGGCAGTCTAGAGGGAATGCACAAAGTGTAACTGTCACACACCCCAGACGTGAATTGGAGACAGGCTGCAGGGCACACAGAGCAGTAACAGCAGAGAAATGCCCACTTTCTAAAAGTGACATTTCTAAAATGGTGATGTTAAATTCAACTTCACCATTGACAATTTATCATTATCATTCCAAATATATAAAACATTATACAGCTACTCCTTTCTGATCAGGAATTACAGCTTTAAAGTGTCTCAAGTAATTCCCAATGTTAGCCTATGAGAGGAGTAAGCCTCACAGTAGTGAAAAACAAATGTAGCTGTTTATCACTACGACGACATGTAAAACCTAAAAGTACATGTTCTTCCTTTTACTTACACAGCACCCTGCCCTTAGGGCTACCTAGGGACTACCTTAGGGGTGACTTATGTGTAATAAAAGGGGTGTTTAGGGCTTGGCGAGTGGTTTTAAATGCCAAGTCGAAGTGGCAGTAAACTGCACACATAGGCCTTAAAACGGCAGGCCTGAGACAGGTTTGAAAGGCTACTTGTGTGCGTTGCACAGCCAGTGCTGTGGCTCACTAGTGGCATTTAGGTTACAGGGTATACAGTGGTATAAGGTATACCTCTTTACAAGGGACTTACAAGGAAACTGAATATGTCAATTGTGTATACATCAATTTTAGCATGTTTAAGGGAAAAGCACATGCACTTTAGCACTAGTAAAGTGCTCAGAGTCTTAAAGCCTACAAATAGAATTCAGAAAAAAGAGGAGGAGGAAGGCAAAACGTTTGGGGTGACCCTTCAGAGAGGGCCATTTTCCAACAAGCGAGTAAAGCAACTGAATCAGGAGCAGGGTGATGAAATAGATACCAAAGTCATCTCACCATGAGCAAGGGGCTGACCCAAAGCCCACTCTGTGTATATTGGAAACATTAGGTCTGGCCATCAGACAGGTAAAGCTGTTTGTACTGCAGGGCCTGACTGGGGCACCAAAAGCAGCCCTGGCCAAAATGCTCAAACCAGCCCCTCTCCCTTCATCTCTTTGCTCAACCTCTCCCTTCATCTCTTTGCTCAACCTCTCCCTTTCCTACCATCCATTCTCTCTCTCCTTCTCACCTCTCTACTATATTTCTGCTCACTTTCTCTCAAGCTACCCCTTCCTTCCTTCTCTCTTTCTCCCTGCTTCTCTTGAAGCCTCCCTTGACTACTAATATTAACCTCGGGGAGCTGGGGAAAGTGACAGAGGCACCAGGAGCGGCCCTGGACATTCAAACCCGGCCTTCAAGAGCTCCAGCCTACCAGGAAATTGCTAGTGAAATAAAAGGCCTGTCCGACCTCTGTAATATGGGATGGACAGATGATGCAGTAGTCTAAAAGGGATGGATCTGTTTTACGCTATCTTTATAATTTAAATTTGATGAACAATGGGCCTTTGCCATGGATGACGCAGTGGGTGATGCAGAGTGCTGTGAAGGCAGAGTATTTGTCTATAAGTGACGTATTTGAAGCTGTGGTATGATGCGCTCGCATGAACGAACCTGTAGGTGGTGTCTTGCTAATAATGCCTAGAGGATTAAAATGTCTGGCCGTTCCCTTTTGTAGCTAAGATCTAAAGGGAGACACATCTCTCAGGGAGCATATGATAAGGGTCTCCCTGAACAAGAAAATATACCTGGACTGCCAAATTGGTGAAATCAGGAGCAAAAAGTCTAGGGGCGCTGTGCCAAAAAGTTCACACTCGCCCCCATCCGCACTTTAATACATGTTTGTTAACCATTTTCCGATAAAACCCCGGTTATTATACAGAGTCTCGGCAGAACATTTCTGTTTCGGAGGCCCAGCAAATAAACACAAGCAGATAAGTCTCCAATAATAGTGTCCATACATCAGGAAATGGGAAGAGAAAGAGAAGATGCGAGATGCGAGAAAGCTGTATGAAACTAGAAAACCCGCCTACACGCTATTGAAAGTGCTGCAAAGCTGCCCTGGATGCAACTTCAGTCCAAGGAGCTCCTCTTTTTAATTGCATTTTACCTAATATAGACACTTTCACTAGGTCGCCGATATCTCTTCAGATTGCACCTTTCTAGGGTACTGGGTCACAGGGATACACGCAGGTACCCATCATAAACGCGTGCCGCCAGGTTTACAAGCATCTTTTGGAGCACCAAGTCAGGTGCGGACCCTGGGCTTTGCTCCCATTAGTTTGCTGTTTTTACATGCCCTCCTCTGCCAGAGGCTGCGTTTTTTGTGTTTCGCTTCGCTACGTCTTCTCATTGCCTTTAAAAGGCTAAATGTGCGGCACTAAATTTGGTCATGCAGCTGTGCAAGATTCCCTGGAATGTCTTCATGTTTCGGGCGACTCTGATTGGCTGCGGCACTCGAGGATGTGCAGCCTGCAAACTTCACTGGCAACCGATGTCTTCTGTTTAGAACTAACGTACACAAGACCTACTCGCTTGCATTTAACACTTCAGCACCTGATGCGCGGGGCAGAGCGGACGCGCCAGACACCGAGGGTTGGATATCCGGGCAGCTCTTAGTTTTCTGTGACCAGCACAGGCTAGTGGTTTTGTTCTCTGTGCATCTCATACTGGTACTTTTGTTTTCTTGCACGTCGGATTGGCATTGCTTTTTTTGCAGCGGAGGCTGGTGGCATTGTTTTCGTTGCTCCCCAGGCTGGTGGGATTGTGTGTGATCCTGGGTTGGTGGCTGTACTTGTACTGCGTCCCAGGCGTTAGATCCTGAGCCTTGTTCACTGCTCTTTGCTAAGCACCCTTCTCTTGCACCTGTCCACTCGCCTGTCAGTAAATATGTCCCGGGTGGCAAAGTACCGCAGGCAGGTGAGCGAAGACCCTGACATCGACAGCCTGCTGTCCACCCTGTCTCCGGAGGAGATGGAGGAGCTGGAGAAGGAGCTGGACAACGGCGAGCCGGACTCGAGGCTGGCCATGGGGCTCCGGCAGAGGAACGAAGCGGACAAGGCGGCGGCCTCCAGCCAGGAGGCGGCGCCTAAACAGGGCGAGAAGGACATCAAGAGCCGCTTCAAAAAGGAGCAGTCTGTGGAGGTAAGTGGCTCTCCCCAGTCACTGATTTGAAGGCAATGGGAGATCGATAACTCGCCCGCAGATGCAGCTCAAGGGACGCATCTCGCATTAGTGCAGCAGGTGCAGTGGCACCGGAGCTCGGACGTTTGAGTAGCCCACTGCACCTGAATTGTGCTCGTTTTTTTTTTATCTCACAATCGAAGGACAGGTTGTCACTTTCCTTTCTCAAATTAAAGCCCCTGGCGCTCTTCCTTGTACAGCACTTCTTTGGGAAGTTTGAAAACATGTCTTGCAGGACGCTCCTAACTCTTTATGGGCCCATCCCCGGTGTTAGATCCTTGACTTGTGGCTGACTCTTTCCAACCCTACTAGCCTATCCAAAGCACCAATCTGTTGAGAAGTCTACACGTTTCACTACAGGCCTGGCCTTCACATTTTGTCCATCAGTGTTGTGCAGCGACTGCTCCAAGCTATGCAGCGTTTTCCATAATGACCTCAATAAGTTTCAGAACTCTGGAGCCGCGGCGCCTTCTCATAGGGTTGCTTGGGCTTGAGTTGTGGTTAGATATTTTCCTTGAGAGGTAACAGTTAGATATTCTGTGTGAAAGCCTCCCTACTATCAGAAGAACCTCACATTAGATTTAGAAAGAAGTCCGCAAAATTACATATTTATCAAATATTAAATGGCCCACCTGAGCAGCAGCTTCAAAGCCAATTGTAAAGGAGGTTTGGTGGTTTGTGCTTATATTGTAGATGAATTTTGTGGATGCGTGTGCCCTGGCCTTATTTCTGTTTTAGAACACCAATAACTATTACAGCTACACGTCCTTGAAAAAAATCGCCCTCTTACAAAGGACTAGTGATTCCTATAGAGAACAAACGAGAGCACCCCAAGAAACCAATGCCCTGGTTGGAACATGGTGGTAACCTCAAATGAGGTAAAACAAGTATGCTGTAGACATGCACTTTTCTGTCACCCTCACTCATGTGAATTTGCAAATCTAGTGCAGACTCTCCAGGGAAAATGAAGCCGGTCAGTTAATGCCTACTATTGGAGGTGATAGAGGCCGGAAACTCTGACACAGCACGGCTCAGTAGATAACTCTCAATAAACTCCCCACAAAGTAAACAACCTCTTTTGGGCTCTTGATATTGTCACAAATTGTTTTCCAATATTTACGCGTTAGTTGCTGATTTTCTATAAGATTGGCCATACGGCCAGTGTTCTCAATGGGGCTGTGCTTGTGCCAGCTTTGGGAGTCATCGGGTTTTGTACTAAAATGTTTAGAAACAGCTTTTGTCCCACAAAAAATGAAATGATGCATGATATGTCTCTCCTTCTGTTTAATGGCTCTAGCTCTGGGTGTAAAACAAGCAACCTCAATGGGCTCAATACCCAGCTGCTGAGTTTACCCTGACAAAAGTAAAAAAAAATCCTTTCCCCAAAAGTTCACCAATCCAAATCCTAATGCTCCCACCCAATTTAGTCATTGAAGCAGATCAGGGCTTTGAGTCTTGATATCACAATCAGTGGTGACTAGGGGTCCAGTTACTGTTTTACAGGCAGGATACAGGTTTACTACTTTTATAAGCAGTTAATGTTACAGTTTCTTTTGTAATATTTTGAAGGAGAGGTTGAATTTTTTAGTGGTTCTGCACCCACGATGAACTCCCATGTGACTATTGTAGGTTTAGAGCCCCATAACGTGACAACAAGCAGTCATTTAAAATGTTTCCGTGAAGGGTTGTCCACTTTACCTCAAGGCTTCACTGTGTTTCTCTGCTGTTTTGGGGATATCTCCTACTAAAAACATTATATGGCTGGAACGGTAAAGGCTAGAGAGGTGGTTCAAATAGTTTCACACTCTGGATGACCAGCTCCAGCCTAGGGGACCAGTTGCCAAGCTGAGGTAGTGAAGGTATCGAAACTCCAGCACACTCTGGCACTGTAGCAGGCGGATACTGGCACGGCAATGGCACAAGTCAGTAAGGTGACCATGTAAGTATGAAAAGAGGAAAGTGGCTCAGCTGCTCCAAACCTCAGGGGGTTTATTTTTGTGGCCCTGCTTCTTCCAGATCCAACGTGCTGCAGTGATGCTTTGGAACCTAGGTTCTTTCAATGGCTTGGGTCGTTCAGGCCTCTGAGCTGATCTTCCAGCAGCCAGAGCAACCACTCCTTGGCTCCTACAGGTCACAGCAGCAGTGTTCCAAGAATTCAATCGGCCTCAGGATATTCGAATACAGAAAAAGTACAGCACCTGGTAAAACGTCAGTCCCGGACTAGTGTGTAGGGTATTTGGTGATCTACAAGTAGCTTGAACCAGGAGTAGTTATGCTATTTTGTGAGCATAGATGGGAAGCTTTAGACAAACACAATGTCCAACAGAAGATCACCATTGAAAGATGACAACAAGCCACAAAGGGAGAGGAGGGGTACGATTCACCATAGAAGGGGAACCACACTCTGAATGAAGTGAGGAAGATGTCAAACCCCCCCACTCAACAGGTAGACCAGTTTCAAGAAGATGACTGTGAACCATAAAGACGAGTAGGTGGCCAGGTCCTCCCTGGAAAAGGCAGTGTATAGGAAAACTAGCATCTTGTGCAGCTTTGCACGCAGTGTCACACTGGAAACCAGCAATTATCCACGTTGCTGTGAAACATAGACACACACTCAACATGCACAGCACACACTTGCAGTCAACACACGTCCTTCACATTTTGGCTGGAGTAGGTAGGGGGCCCCATGACAGAGGCTTGATAGAACTTTACAGGGGAGAGCATGTAAGCAGTCTCCTCACAGGGTACATGTAAGGTGGGCTATGATCTTAGACTAGAAGCGTGCCACAACCACTGACAGTTATCTCATAGCCTAGGATGAGAGGGCAGTAGCTAAATGCAAGCACAATAGGGGATATTCTTAGGTGAGCCCCATGCAACAGAACCTAGCTCTGCTAATGAACTGGAAAACAAAACCATGTAGCACTTCCTGTGGAATCGCAGACTGTCAAGTTCACTGTAGAAAAACAAGGGCAAGCCAGAAAAAGCAGACGGGGTGGTGCAGTTGTTACAAGCCAAGAGCAGGCCCGTGCCCCACTAGACATGCCATCTTTTCTTCATTTACTTTCATTTTACCTTCACTCACCTATCCTGCCTTTAGATTCCTATTTTATGTCCCTGGCTGAACGTGGAGGTTCTGCTCCTAAGCAGATCTAAAATATGCTTGTGAATTTCTTGCTCTTGGCATTCACTCATTTACCCAGAATAACAAGGTTTGCAAGTGAAGAAGAGGGGCTGAGATTCAGAATTTTGGTATCAAGTGAGTGAGCAAGTTAGAGCCTAACGTTCAATAGATTTGAGGACATGACTTATGCATTATCTTAAACAGTAGAATGGGATGTAACAGCGGTGTTCTTGGCATGTGGCAGTTTTGGGCAAGTCACTTTCGTATTGTGAATATAGTAACTTTTGTATGTTACACACCATGGGCACCTAACGTGCTGGGTTCCTACCTTCTGCTGCTGAATCCCTGGTATGTCCCTTCCTTCCAGAGCCTCAGCTATCCAGAAGCACTCACATTTCAATAGGCCTTTCACACACTTTGAAAATGTTGTTGTGTCTGTCTTTGTACATACACACACGGCTGGCACTAAAGGATACGCCATGTGAGTTAGGTGTAGTACCCTCCAAAGGCCCTCCACAGATGTACAAATGTGTATTTTTTTCAGTGCTTCCAGTGGGCCCGTGATCGCTCTCTGCATAGTCGCTTCACTTGCGTGAAAAACGATACCTGGGCTACTCTGCGTCAGGAGAGGCCCATGCAGGTAGGATTTGACAGACGACCACGAGGGAAAATTTAATAAATAATTAATTTTCCCTCATCGTCCTTAGAAATCCGCCCCACCGCTCTTACTGCACGGGCCGCTGCTGCTTAGCGTTCTGGTGAGAGGTGGAAGTCAGGAGGAACCATGGCCGCTTTTACCGCTTTCCTGCGCCATCCACATTAAACAGTGGAGTAACCTGCAGAACTAACACACAAAGCAGATACAGTCTGCAGGCTCCATCAAAGTCTATCTGACAGCATGGCATCTTCCCAAGTAAATGTAAACAAACTTGAATGATATGAGAAGAGAAATCTTAGTAGTGGCTTGATTATTTCTTTGGGGCTCTGAGGTAATTCATAACATGCAGTGCTCTATGAAAACAGTATGAACCCACCTGAACTATAGGGTTCAGAGTTTGTCGGAGTGTGAGCACTGCTGTAACCTGGCGGTGCTCTCACCTACAAACTCAGTCTCTGCCAGTTTAAACGTTTGACCCGTGGGACGCCTGCCATACTGTCAATGAGCCCGTGAATCTTTTAAACCGGTGCTACTTAAAACACAAATGATCTGAGGGTTTTTAATTAATTTAATGGAAGTTAATACAACACCTAAAAAGAAAATGTCTCAAAATTACCGAAGCACATCACTTAAAATGCATTAAAAAGTATATCATGGTTCTGTACAAATAATGCACCTGGATTATCGTCATGTGTTGAGTACTGGAGATGATTCAGTATGAGTGACAGGTTTTTAATTGCAGTGTTATGTGCGGTGAACTGTGCATCCAGAGTAACCTTTACTTCTGTTAAAAAAAACTTACTTCAAGTGAGTGCAGATTGAATAAGTGGGTTATGAGACACATAGTAATGCAGCCTAAAGATGTATTCTTTCCATATTTATTAGTGGCGTGCTTATGCACCCAACATTGTGTTTTTCTGGAATGAATCTGACATGATTCATTCACCTTGTACATGTTTAGCTGAGTTCTGTAAATGGGATGCCATGCGAGTACTGTACAAATGTACATTTATTTCTAGGAATATACTGTGATTATTTTGAATGCTTCTTATTTGGGTTCAGGTTATTTGTCAGAATATCTAATTCAAAACTATTGTGCTACAAAAGTATCGGGTACCACAATATCGTGAAAGTTCCTCCTGCGACCTTTCTGAATCCCTTTCCTCCTAAGAGACACAAGTCTGGGCGGAAAAAAATCTGCAAAACAACCGCAGTGTTCATTAGAACAATATCAGCATGGCTTCTTAGCCATGCTTACAATTGGAAAGATTTTCTCAGCAGATCTCATGCAACATTGTGTGTTTTTTTGTCTTCACCTCTATCCATTTCCATTGCACAACCATGCTTCCTCATGACCCTCCTAGAATCCTGAAGTCAGGCATATGTGCAGCTCTTCTGTTACATACAATCCTCAGTTCTGGAACGTCTGTAAGTATAGTTATACATTGACAACCCATTCTACGTGTTGTTGAATTCCATCCTGCTGCAAAAATTTGAATCTAAATCCACAGTACTTATTAAAGGGCTCTTAAAACCTGCTTGTTACACCTGGCTTATCACTCCTTTCCTGCAATTTGATTGAGTTCTCACATAAAATGTAATGGCTGTATCTTGGCATTAGAAGTCAATAAGAGAAAGAGTATCATAACATTAATCTGTTGCTACATATAGCTGTCTCATCCTCGAGTATACGAGGTAATCCAGTAACAGGGGTTTTTCTCGCAAGCACAATGGTGCATAGATCATCAGCTTTGGAACGATGTGAGGCTGAGTTGACTATATTGAAATTCACCCCTCCCACCTATTGGTTACATTAAGATCTCCAAAACATAGACGGGAGTAGTTCCTCTATGAGAAAAGATAAGGGCCCTAATCTCGGTGGGATCCTAAACCGGGGCAACGGCTTCCCGGGGTTCCGAATGATCAGATCATAATGCCCTCACACACCCAGAAGGGTGTCATGCTTCATCATTGGGCGCTCCTCGTCAAGCCGGCACTGCAATGCTTGATGGGCCTGGGTGTTCTTTGTCAGATATCTTTTGATCTGTAACGTCGTTTTGAAGAATGCAAGTGGGGGTCACAAAAAACTAGGGTGGTGAAAAGGTGTATGAGAAGAATAAAAGAGTCTAAGGCAACCAGAGGGAAGTGTAATGGGGTAATGGTCCCTTGACCCAGTAAAAACGAAGGGCCTATAATAAGGCCACAATGTACCCTGATAGCTAGAGTGTTAAAAGTAAGGTGGGTCGACATGTTTCACGCCTATATTGCCAGGAGGGTCAAGGTGTGTTTCATCAGGACCTAAATTAACTAAATCCTACCCTATATAGATCTGTGGGCCCAACTTGAGGTCAGGGTCACATGTATGAGCAATACTTACTTCACCTGAATCGATGCATTGGGGGTTGATTCAAGCTAAAGAAAACAAGAATGAGAGTGGAAAGTCATGTAATGTTGTAGAGGGAAAGTTACCTCAGGCCTTCCAACAGTCGTTGACCCACTATTAATCGTGGTCAACATGTCAGCGTGCCCCCTAGTCTGGTGGATCATATTCTCCTAATTGGAGTTGCAATCAATAAAAACATTATGCCACACATCTCAAATAATATCTCTCAATAGCCAAATATATTCAATAGTGTAGACAGGGATGCAAAACAGAAGTGGAAGATAACACATTAAAAATGTTTGAAGCATATAGTCGATGCGTATCATACAGAAACATTTAATTGCAGGTGGTCAAAGGCAGTTAACCAATAGAGGTGACCTATTTATCCCTAAGGAGGAATTCTGTCATGACAGTAAGTAGAATTTATGAGCAACAGTGAGTGTTTTTACCAGGAGGTCTTACTTGATAACCCGGAAAAGGAATACCCCTTCGGTAAGGCAGGGGTCCTCCCAAATCACTACGGGAGAAACTGATAAAAATCAAACAAAACAAACCATCATGAACTATCAATTTAAAAAAATGTAATAAGCTTATAATGTCTTCACAAGGTTCTAACCTGAGACTGATGTTTTCTCTTTTTGTGCCATTTGAAGATGGATGTGATTGTTTTACATTGAAGGAGTCTCAGTATAGCCTTTTCATTTTGTTCTCTGCTTAGCCAATTTTCAGCAGATATACTGTGTTTCTGAATTTATATATGATGTTGTGAGAAACTGGCCTGACTGAAGATAACAAGCAGTCAAGACCACTGAGATAATCAGGTCTCTTCAAGGGTTTATTGGCACAATTTTGGTAAATAACCCAGAGCACCAAAGCAAACTTCAAGAGACAATTCATGAGGTGTTATAGCACCATCAAAAAACAAAAGTAAAAAAATAATAACTATACAAGACAACTACCATAATGGTTAAAGC
This sequence comes from Calotriton arnoldi, assembly GCA_963921515.1. Classification (NCBI taxonomy): domain Eukaryota; kingdom Metazoa; phylum Chordata; class Amphibia; order Caudata; family Salamandridae; genus Calotriton; species Calotriton arnoldi. The sequence continues at coordinate 580,985 of CAWUFW010002513.1, forward strand.
AGATCATCCAAGGTGGTAAAAAAACGGCAAGGGAAGTATGTAAAAATGTCTTTAAAAAATTGGCATTTAGTGTCCAAAGTATATCACTAGGACAAGTTCCATAAATGGTGCAGACCTTGGGTATGAGTCGTTAATGAAGAAAAGGGAGGTTGTAACTTCAGTCTTGAAATGCTTGCCAGCTTAGGTCCTAGTGAAGCAGGCCGAGCCAATGCAGGATGCCAATTGAGGGATAGTGAATCCAGATGATGGTGGCCCAAAGTTGGGTTGATTCAGACTTAGATGTGTTGGTAACTCGAGCTTGAATTTGTTGAATCTCTAGCTCATAAGTTCAGCCCCCTGATAAAAAAGTGAAAGCAGCTGCAGGATGTAAAACTCAGTGAGGCCATAACAAAACTAGGTGTGGGGTTCACCCAAAACATTGTCTGCATCTGGCTTGAAAATATTGCACCTGAGTATAGAAACCATTACGTCAACTAATGCAAAAGTGGTGGGACATCTTGCAATGAGGAAACAGAGATCCTGAGGCTGCAGCATGATCTTGGTTCAATGCTGGGCGTTTCAAATCAGTACCCTACTCAGTGCTGTCATTTCTGTTGATTCAAAAAGATAAAAGTTGTTTTACTCGAACCAATTTCTAGTGCAGTTCTACAGTACTGGGTTTGATCAAACCCTGTCACCTTAGATCAGGTATTGACATCCAGTGGTTTGGAATCGGGTAAAGATATTATAATAGCATATTTTGATACCTGTCCACATGTTACAGTAACCAACCACCGTTAATTCCTCAGTTTTTCCCTCACAGGCAGCAGTCCCGGTAGGACGGGACTGCTGCCTGTGAGTAAATAGCGAAAGAATTAACTACAGTCACTGTAACAGTTAGTGTATCTACATGTGGACAGGTATCCTTGGATGAAAGTGTTAGCAAGGATGCATTGAAAATGTCATGTTCGGATCCCCACATTGCATGATGTGCATTTGCATAATTCAGAACAAGATTTGATATATGGAAAATTACGAGAGAATACCTTATTGAATGTGAAGAGAGAATTGAAATATTCATCAAAGAGAATTTACAGTATTTGTAGTTTTGAATGGTCTGCAGAGAAGATTTCTTACTCCTCCACTACCCTTCATTTAAATCTTTTAAACTCCTCCTTGTGCTGTTGATGTTCCTGATATACTACTCAAACGGGAGTGATACGTCAATAGAGTAGATCAACGAAGGGATTGATTTAGAGGTGTGAACACCTCTTTCGAGTGTCCTTGTGTAAGACTCTTGGGTAACGTCTCCTATAGCCCCTTGATGAACTATCCTCCTTGTTGTGCTTTATAATGTAGTTGCCTATGCCTATTTTGTGTTCTGTTCCTTGTATAGAAGGGTATATATTTTGGTGAGTTTTGGATTGGGTTATTATATTCAAGTATGAATTATATATTTGTTTTTGGAGAATAAATAGAAAATATTTTGGATTTAGTATTTTGATCCCTCCCTTTTTCTTTTCTTCTACATCCCTGACAATTTGTATTTATGTATTGTTGGGATTGTTTGATACTATTTCTGTTAATACCTTAAGGTACATGTGTATTTGATTCATTGACAGGTATCTCACCTAGTGTCACAACACGTGACGTGATTAGGGAGTGCTCTCCCCAACTAGACTCCACGTCAATAAGCATGGGAAAGGAAAAAATTCCTTTTCATTAAATAACCCTCACACACTCTAGTAGTGTCGTGCTTCATCATCGGGTTCACCCTGACTCCTAAAGGTCAGGGTAGGCTCAACCATGTTCCAGGGAGCTCTTATGAGAAAAGAACTATGGGGCGTAACCAGGGACGGCTCCTCCATGTGGGCGTAGGAGTGTCGCCCCACTGCTTTCTCGCAGTGCGAGAAGCAGAAACATAAAATGGTATTATAAATACCATTTTATGTTTCTGCTTCTCGCACTGCGAGAAAGCAGAAGGGATTGGTTGGGGGCGGGTGGGGGGCGGGTCTGCTCTATGGCAGGGGAGGAGTGGCTTGCCCACTGCTGAGGGCGCGGACTGTTTGGTCGGCCCTCTGCCTTTTCTCCATGTAGGCTGCATACTTCTTTCTAAACATATGCAGACACAATTCAACTCGTTCTCTCCACCATAGACTTGTTGTCTCAGCCACTCTTCTCTCTTTGAGCAATAAAATATGTACCCATTCACACCTTTAAAACCATTACAGCAAACAATAGAAACTGCTCACATACTACACAATTTTTGGCGCACGCTCTGTTCTTTCTTTTAACAACGAGGTGCGTACGCATTTCAAAAAGCTTCCAATAAAGTCTCTAAATTAGCTTCACAATGGTGCTGTTGGCTACCCAACCCCACTATTAACAAAAACAGTGCAGGTCTTTACTTTTAGCACCCGGCTGAGTGCCACGTGGAGAATTCTCACTATTTTCACCAGTGTTACAAAAGAAACATCTGTAGTCACCTGCAGCTGTACTTTATTTTTGTGTTCTCAACAGAATCTCGAAATCTGGGTCACTGTAGCACTAAAAGTGCCCTGAAATTCATTCCGATACAAATATTGACAAAAAAAACATAGTAGTACCAATATAGATTCATCCTGAACACTAACAGGCAGTTATCTTGAGGCTGTTTATGCAATGCTCCCAGGGGCCTTTGCTTTGCTTGCACAGATTTAATTATTACAACATTAAACTGCAGCAAAGGCCTACATATTTTCTTTCTAAAGCAGTGCGCGGTCGCACATTGGACTTTTAAAGTACCTACATGGTGGTTATTTACAAGTACCAAGAAAAGTAAATATTTCCACAAAAGACTAATTTGCCGTCTTTGCAAGAAAACCATAAAAATATAATCTTGTCTATTATTACAACACACCACTATACTCTATACAACACCATTCTATACTAACACTGCTCTTTACTACTATTTACACACTAAACTCCACTATACGGCGAGACCTATTGGCATTGCCAATGCTTATTATTTATTGAAATGCCCACATGAACCTCAGTTCTTATCTGCTGTGTATGTTTAAGTGTGAACTCCCTGTTCAACTTCAGAGCTTTTTTAGTATTATATACTTCACAGTTGCATCAGTGTTGCCTTGAACGGTCTGACGTTTCTTTATTGATTCAGTTTACACTTCCAGCGTGGAAAAACAATTGCATCAAGAAAGAGAAGTCAGCCCTTTCAAGGCAATGTCAATACAACTGTGAATTATATAATAAATAAGCTCTGAAGTTGAACAGGGAGTTCACTCTTAAACATGCACAGCGGAGAAGAACGAAGTTTCATGTGGGTATTTCAATAAATAAAACCAGTTTCTACAGTACTTTTATTGCTAACTCACTCCTCTCTCTCCGTTTATAGAGCATGAATAAATACACGCCAGAAATTAGCACATATCCATTTACACTTCCAACATGGAAAAAAAAGATGAATCAAGACAGAAAAGTCAGCCTGTTCAATACGACATAATTGTGCTTTTCAACTGGGTAAAATTATTACATTAATTCACAGTTTCACAAGTACCTTTCATTTTTCTAACAGTGTACCTCTCAAGTTGGAAATTCTAGCGCTGCTGGTTCTTTCACTGGTTGCGCTCTTTGCACAGTGTGCTACACCACCTGCACAGTATGCAACCAGAATGGGCTTTTATAACAAGGCTTCAGTGTTCAGGCTGCTGCATCGGCCCACTGCCCACACAGGTTGTGTAGGATTAAACGCGGTGTTAGGCTGCTGAAGGCAGGTTGCACGATTCCCGTTGGATAGTCTAATACTGCTTATGCCAAAGTCAGACTTTCGGCAATCATATTACCTGCTTCTGCAAGCCCCGCCTCAGCTAATCAGAGGATCTGGTTTGATGACGGGCAAAAGCTGCAAAGAGGCCTAAAATTGAACAAAATAATAAACAGTGGCTATACAATGGTGAAAGGAGATACCCGGTCGCAAGCTACTCAAAGTGTGTGTGAGAGCTGCCGATGGCTTGCGATCGACCATTTGGAGACCCCTGCTCTATGCAACTCTTGTCCAAAGAGCGACTATTAACTTAAAATAACCAAGATCTGATGGTGCTTAAGATCATACTACCTGCAGCCTTCATACTGTGGTGAATACTTTATAGATAGCCCATCTTCTGAAGCACAACGAGCATTGTACATAGGTTAGTACCTGGTGCACACAGTCTTCTATATTAAATAGACATGCTGAGACGATTCCGTCTAATAACGTAAGACTGCTTACAATAATTAGTATGTAGTACGTAGAATCTTTGCCCTTCTAGAAACTTTTTCTGCTGTACCAGAAAACTTGTATGGAACATAATGAACACAAGGCAGCTGTCACTTGCACACAGAACTACTCTTCAATACAAAGATTTATAACGTGTTCAATACCTCTATGCACATATGGTGCATTAGGAGCACATGCGTTTTGTAAACACTTTTACCGATTAGCTGGACACAGGCTGTAAAATAATTAGGTAGGAAAATATTATGGTAGTTACCCGCCACTAATGAAATATAAAACAAAACAAACTCATTGAATGTCATCAGTGATGTCATCAATGATGTAATTTGAGATGTCATCAGGGATGTCCTAAATGATGACATGGAACATGTCATGAGTGATGTCATATGTGAGGTCATAAGCAGCGCATGGCGGAGGAGAGCGTTAACTGGTGAATTTCTGTGTTTTTTTTAGTTCAAAAAGTTAATGGTGTAACTGACAAATGCACCTAACTCAATCATTAATTTAACCTTTTGTTTTTTCAGTGAATATTCACTGAATAAATCAAAGGATAAAGTTGCCTTATTTAACTAAAAAAAAAACACAGACATTCACCAGTTATAGTTAGCAGAGCTAAATATATATAGTTTCATGGTAAAGGCATTGTGTGGTAAAGGATATGTGGTAAAGGCATGCGTTTAAAGTCATGCACCCATTGTGAAAGAGTGGATGATGCGACTAGAGAGGTCCCACACCACTATCAGGGTTACAGTTGCCTTACTAAGGAACCACAGGCCGTTTCTGCATGTGATTCTGGCTCACTTCCATTACATGGATTTCTTCCCATCACTACTTCCGTGTCAAGACACTTATTTAGTATAAAGAGCATAAGAATAACAGCAAGAAGCAACAACTACAGGTTATGCACTTTCTACAAATTTACTAGCAGTGGAACATTTCAGTTGATCAAGTGAGAATTGCATAATAATCAAATACATTTTAGAGCAAGGAAAATTGTGGGTGTAGCGTAGTTTACCTAAAATAATTCTTGTGACCTTACAGCAATATTCTTGATATATACACACAGTTTACACATGCACCTTCACAATAGCTAATTGATTGGACAGATGCTGATCTAATACCTCCCATAACTTTAAACGTCTACCGCCAAATCAAGACAGAGCACTATAGAGTAAGCTTCCACTATTGACAAATACTGGGGTCATTGATGCACCACAAACTGTATACTTGGCACATACTCAAGCCTCTACATTTGGTGATGGAATTTGTCATGTGGTTACTGAACATCAGACATGTCCAATGTGATTCAGTATTGTTGGACCTGGCCCTTTCTGCAGGGTCATCCCCAAACTTAGCACACCATAGCCCAGCTACGCTTTCAGATTGTAGAACATTTACCCATTTTTCCTGGACAAAACAATTCACAAATACCCTCACAAAGAGAGGTATTCTGGGATTAGATGATTTGATACCATGTTAGCTCAATGACAAAATTGACAAGAGTTGCTTTCTGTAAACATTTCTTTCATATACACAAATGTCATGTAATAAACTCAAATATTCAGACAACTTTTACATGTACAAGGCAGTCTTTTAGTCCTACATTATTATACTTTGAAGCAACCACCTTGAATATTTATAAGTTGGTTGAATTGTGCTAATCTTATTGCACAATACCACAAAAAAATTGTATATTTCGAAGATCTCTGCAGTAATTCTCACCTCATTGAAACTCATCGTATTAAACCATATTTCATTTTTTGCTAATACTATACAGAGCATAGTGAAAAAGCATGCTATATGAGGTATATAAACCATCGGTGATTGGTGGCGTTCATCTTTTATTTCTTGTCAAGTACTTTCTCTACAGTATCACTCTCAGTAAGAGCAGGTTTTGTTTTATTGATCACAAAAGTGAAGTTTTTGAATCAGCACATACTGAGGATGTTTTTATTTTAATTTTGAAATATACTCAGGGATCTTTCTTCACAGTTTAACAAACGCTAAAGTCGTCTCTAGGACAGCTCGGATATACATCCACAGGTTAGACAGTGGTGAATACTAAGACCTCGGATATACAGCCACAGGTTAGACAGTGGTGAATACTAAGATGGCAGTCATGTTGAAACAATACACAACATTGTTTTGTTAGTCCTATCTTTATGACTAACAAGGAAGAAGCTGTAAAAGTGTGTGTATTCACCAATGGGGATTCAGCAGTGTTTCCCACAGAAAGTTTAGCCAGGAGGACTAGATGGAGGGCGATTTTTAAAAAGTGACAGGTACACATCCACAAGGACTTGTGTTTGTTATGTTAACGTTTAACTTATCGAACACACAGATGAGCTAATTGCACTGTTCATTTTACAGACTCATTTTGTTAATGAGGCAGGAGTTTGCAAAATGCGTGGCTTCATCATTCAGACTCTGGATTACTTAGTCCAGGCATTTTTGGTTTGTTCCTGGAGGTATGACACTCAGTACAATGGACGTGCAAGATGTAGATTAAGGCACTCGTCTAGTTCTGAGTTTTCACACTGGCTTCTTTCTGTAGTTCAATTCAGCATTTGGTAGAGTCCATGTTTCCAAGTGGAGCCAAATTCAGTGAGTTTTTTTCTGGTATTCTTGTGTGTAAGGAATGTATCATTTTTTTAGTACAAGTAATAGCATGTATAGATATCTCACATAGTCACAGGTTATAGTCGTGAGGTTTCTTTTAAGGACCATTTGGCTACTTTTTATTTTCTGTTTTCATTTCTTTCCTTCAACTACACATGGTTCTACACAAATCACAAAGCTATTTTTTTTCACATTTAGTGCTCTGGTCATAAAGTTTCGGTGGTCTTACACAGTTATAAGCATGCAATAATGTTTGCTACTTACCTTCTTGAGTGCACTTGGTTTATCACTAACAATGGAGGGGCTTTTGCTCACATGCAGTGATTTGGTGATTGAATTGTGACAGATTTTTACAGTTATATACAGATAATGTTAAAGCTATGTATTTTTGTTGTGAAAAAAACCCAACTTGCTTTAACATAACATAACATGTGTATTTGTAAAGCGCACGTTCACCCCTAACGGGGCATCTTGGCGCTGAATAACAGATGTTTATTGTTACCCAACTCAATGGTACTCATTTTATCGACCTCAGTTGGATGAAAGGCTGAGTGGACCCGCCGGGATTTAAACCTGTGACCATGAGGTCGAACACAGGCCCCTGCAGTGGATGCATTAGTCCACTGAGCCACCAGACCCGGCTATAATTATTGTTTTTTTTTGTTCAGAGAGCCCCGAAGAAGGGACTGTGTCCTGAAATGCATTGGGCAGAACATTCTTGAGTGGAAATATCAAGGAACTCTAAGTTGCAATTGATTCTATCGCAAATTGTTATTTTAGGTTTAATTTATAGAATCGATCTCTGTATTAGAAAAGGGACACTTAATTGAACACTATTAAAACAAAAAATTAAAAATAAGGATTTAGAATGAAAAATGATTGTTCGAAACTGAACTCTTCAGCAGTGCACACTGAGTCCAATGTACCAGTGGTACTTGGCTATTTTTGTTGTTATGGTTCACATATGTTGGCGGTATATGTTTCAGTGATGCACAAAATGTGTTCATTTTGAGTAACTTAGTATAGACGTAAAAAAGAGAGTGCACAATACATACATATTTGTTTTCTCAAATAAACCTTTTTCCAGGCCTATACCCTCGTTTTGATATATATGTCACACCTAGGGTAGGCCCTAAATAGCCCAGGGGGCAGAAAACAGTGAATTAAAAAAGTTGGCCATGTACTTTTAAGTTTCACATATCTTGGTAGTGAAAAACTCTTAAATTCAGTTTCACTACTGCACGGCCTACGTCTCCCATGTCATAAAATTTGGATACCTTATTACATTCAATAAGTGATAACTTTTAATTGGGAGCAGGTAGGCATGTCGAGTTTTGTGCCTTAAGAATTGTAATTTAAAACCTTCTTTAATGGTAAAGTCGATTTATTTATCACATATTTTATGCATTTTCGCTGAGATAACTCGCCCTTAGGCCGATGTATACAAGAAAAATAAAGCATATCAAATGATCATAAACAGTAACATAAAACACGTACAGAAAGTTCCACATATTTCCACCCCACCCAATCAACATCCAGACCCAGCATTCTCAATGAACAAAAGTTCATATCTGTTCCCTTTGTCCACCTCCAACATTGCCCCATGTTCGGACTCTTCTTCGAGACATGTAGTTGGGGAACGGGCTGGCTCCAGAATAATACCCCTATAGTCTGCCCACCATTGCCCAATTTTGGTATGTTTCTGAAGGCATCCCCTCGCCTACTACACCGCAACCTCGAACCATACAACTGGTCTAATCCCTGATTCCAGACTGTCACGGAAGAAGTGTGGTCGGCCTTCCCTGTCTTGGCTATATCCCTCTTCGCCAAGGTTAAGCCCAGGAATAGGAGGGCACATTTGTATCTATTACCTCTGATTTTGTCTGCAATATGTAAAAGAATCAGTCTCAGGTCAAGTGGAATGGTGCAGGAGAGAACCTCATCGAGACAGGAGGTCACCCCCCACCAAAAGCAGTTCAATGCTATTCAACTCCTAACCATGTGTAGAAATGTGAAGTCTTCTGTTCGTCATCGAGGCATAATGGGGAGCTTAGCAGTCCCATGCGCCATACGCGATATCTCAAGTAGTAAGCCCTATGAAGGTATTTAAGTTGAAAAAGATGGAGACCAGCCGAAATGGCCGCCTCTCGGGGTGCGCGCAGACCTTCAGATCAGTCATCATCATCTAGGGTGATGATATCCGCCTCCTATGAACTTCTAAGGGCAGAGAGCGTGTGTGTGCTGTGCAATTCCAGTTAACGATATATTTTGGTGATCCTATGAGACCCAAGATCTCCTGAGAGGAGTTTGCCCTCCATGGGGTTGAATTCTGGGAATGTTTTAAGGTGTCTAATGTATGGGGGAATGGTGTGTCGCAACTATAAGTAACAATGAAATTGACTACAGTGCAATTGATATTCAAGACTGTGCCACATGTTACATCTCCTAAAGTGGAGATACCTATAGTATCCCACTTCCCGAAGCCTTCCAACTGAGCCACCTGATGTAGCACCACTCCATACCACAGTGGCATCCATTGCATTAGCGTTCCCCACCACCTCATGCGCTGCAGGGAACTCTGCCAGATATTCGGAACCACCCGTGTCTCCGGGGGGGGGGAGGCTCGGGAGGTCCAACAAGGGGGTCACGCCCATTGCCCATATTTTGGACGTGTATGCCCGATCCCCATTGAGATCATACCACATCTCATTGATTATCATTAATTGCGAGGCAGAATAATAGGAGTACACATCCACAGCAGTGATGCCGCCACTGTATGTAGATTGAAAGCACCTGGTGAGTGCAATACGAAGGGTACCTCCATTCCAGAGGAACCCCGAAAGGATAGGGTTGACCTGCCTAAACCCGCCTTGGGATGGTATATGGATGCTTTTGTTGCTGATTAAATAGTCTGTATTAACAGAAACAATGGTTCCTGTGGATTAATATAATTAATAATAAATAAAAGTAAGCACAATGGCAATGAAACAGGACATTAGATGGATGTCCCAAGGAGAATAAAACCATATACCACTCAAAGTTTGGTAATTGCAACAGTTATTTATGTTATTCAAATGTAAATACAAAAAGCAGTGCAAAAGTGTCCCCAGTGAAAATGGAACCTATTGGAATAGTGACATGTTGTGAAATAAACAATTGGTTTCCAATAATAGAGAAGTCGAACATCAAGAACAATGTACAATGAACACAGCTTCCTTATTTAATCATTGGGGCTGGGTGATTGGTTCGCTTTCAATTATGTCGACGGCGTTTCGACCCCCTTTACAGTAAGGGGGCTCTTCAGGACCTAATAATATAGGGACATCTAGAAAGACAATAGAAAAAATGATTGCATCAGTGTGGAGGCCAAAACAACTATAAGGCTATGTGGACTGGTCAAGGAAAAATGACTGTACCTGCGAAAAGACAACCTCTGTCAGAGTGACTGTGCACCACAAGGAGGTGAAAGTGTAAGAAGGGTACTTACAGGGAACCCAACCGGGCACTGCATACGATGGCGGGCAGGGAGGGAGAAAGAGGAAAAGGAAACTTAGGTATGGACTTATATATAATATGAGAGGAGAACGAACTGGGTAAATGAGAAAACTTACCCCTGTGAGGGGAAGGAACTGACAGTGGTAGCGATTTAATGCATGGCCAGGCCGATCGTGAAGGAATGTCAGATGGCCTGAGTAAGTGTACACACGTCAATCCGTGTACGTTATGAGGGTCTTCTAGAGGCGGGAAAAGGGAATTATTAATGAGGGCATTTATTTAGTAGATAGAAGGAATTGACCATAATCAGGACCCCTACCGGGATAGCGGTAATTAATACCAGGTGCGATGATGCTCCCACTCCGACCAGCGAGGGGAGGAAAAAATCCAACTGTGCTTTAGATCCGTGCCAAAACGTTGGTTCGTATATCTAAAATAGTGGGAGAATTGATTATGGATAAGTAGCCTAAACGAGGTGTAAATAAAGGTGTCCCAACTATTAGTTGAGCTGTACTCTTACCTTCTACAGAATCAGACGATCTGGATAGGAAGACCGAAAAACGCGTGCAGCCGCTACGCGTGTGAAAGGAGAAACCGCCCGAGTCCGTCTCCTCTTGTTGAATGACAAGGGTTGGGACTCACGGCGGGATTTTATGGCTGCTGCGGTATGACCCGCCAAAACCGGACGTCAAGGCATCACTAGCGATTGTTGCCAGATGATGCTATCCGGTTATCTGTAATCTCTCGGTCGGCCTAAAACCAACCGGGAGACGACACGTAGCAGTAAACATGAAAGAAACACCGTATTGGTGCAAGGTGTTCGGATGGTACTGATGCAATACCCATCTTTAATCTATCTCAACATACACTATCCTCTACTGAAATCTCCTTACTAAGTAAGGCTTGTCATTTGTGATCACTGAACGTACCAATTTTTTTAATTTGAAAACAGAGCTTTTTCAATTTTTACGTAAGATTCGATTGTCTGTTCTTTAAAGATAACGTAATTACACTGCAAGAATTAAGACCTCCCTCTACTTTTTACCCCTCGAACTCAATGATGCCACCAGAGTTAATAGCCTTTGAAAAATTGGTATTAAGTGGTCTAGATAACCTTAAAACGACCAAATGCTTTATACCTTATAACATCACCTTACAGGAGTGGCAAGCGTTACTGACCCTTAAAAATGACAAAGACATAATCTTAAAACCTGCAGACAAAAGGGGAGGTATTGTGATCCAGGATCGCAAAGACTATGATGTGGAAATTCGCAAACAGATCAATGAGGAGGAGCACTATAAAAAACTAGCTAGTAACCCATTGACAGAGATTAGAAAAGAGATTCTTAAAGTGACTACAGAGGGAAAGGAACAGGGCTACATTAGCAAAAAAGAATTTGAGTTTTTAAATGCTGAAAACCCACGTACTCCTGTCCTCTATACCCTACCTAAGATCCACAAGAGTATTGCCAACCCTCCTGGATGCCCCATTCTATCTGGGTGTGGTTCGGCCCTAGAACCAATTGGAAGGTATGTTGATTTCTTTATCAAAGATTTTGTTCCCACACAAGAAACGTATGTGAGGGACAGTATGTACATGATTAATTTGGTAGATGGCATGCCTTACAACATCGAAACTAGCTGGCTGGCCACTCTGGAAATTTCCTCCAATATACCCCAGGAGGAAAGCATCCTCATAATAGAGAAATTGCTGAAGACCAGAACAAGGCCAATACAGGTCCCCACTAGTTTTATTATCTCATTGCTTAGGATTGCCCTTCAGTTCAATTACTTTGTATCTGAAGGTACCTATTACCAACAATGCTCTGGGACCAGCATGGGAGCTGTCTTCGCACCAAATTTAGCTAACATCTACATGGATTGCGTTGAACAGACTTTTGCCTTGGCTACTACCAATATGTACCGCTCCAACATTAAATGTTGGAAGCGGTACATTGACGATATTTTCCTGATCTGGTCCGGCACAGAAACTGATTTCCATGAATTCGTGGTTTACCTCAACAACATCCAGAAACACCTGACATTTACATCCACAATACATAAATCAGCCATAGCCTTTCTAGACTTGACCATCAAACATGAAGAGGGTTTATACAAGTCTTCACAGAAAACCCACAGAGAGAAACACACTTTTAGCATACAAAAGTCATCACCCGCAGGCTTTGCGAGATGGGTTGCCTTTTGGACAATTTCTGCGATTGCGTAGAAACTGCTCACATAAGGAGGAGTACATGAAAGAAGCACTGGTATTGAAATCCAAATTGCTAGCAAGAGGATACCCCAACAGACTGATAAGAAAGTCCCTCAAACGAGCTTGGTTCTGCCCCAGAGAGGATCTACTATCCCCAAAAGAAAAGACTCCCATTGACAAGTTCATTTGTGTAACCACATTTGGTGTACACACAAACAAGATCCGCAACTTAATCACAAAAAATTGGGATTTGATAAAAAACATTGATTCTACAATAGAACCCCCCATGTTTGCCTTCAAACGGGGCAAAAATGTGAAAGACCACTTAATACATTCCTCCACAGAGGGCACGACTATGCGCAAAACAAGAACACTGGAATCGGCCTGGGGCCTTCCAGATGTCAAAGGACACTTTAAATGCGGCAACTGTGTTTCTTGTGCTTTTACATTTGATACCAATACTTTTGAGCACGCTAATGTTAAACAAGTACTGAACTTTTTCTCAAATTGTAACACTCGCAATGTGGTTTATTGTATATGGTGTCCCTGTAATTTCCATACATTGGTCAGACATCATAACCTATCAAAATGCGAATTGGACAACATCGCAATCGGATCAGATGCTCTGTACTAAATGCTCCATTGGTGACCCATTTTGCGGAAAAGAATCACACAGCAGATGACATAAAATAGCAGGTCATTGATAAGGCAACCGTCCCAGAGAGAGGAGTAGACCTGACGCAAATCATGCAAAGACTGGAATGTCGCTGGATTGAAAGAACTAATTCCATTACCCAAGGTTTAAACTCGGCTGAGGAATGGCGTGGTTTTGTGGCCACATTACTGAACTGAAAGACCATTACCTTTGGTGTTACATGTCCAATTTTCTGGAAATCGATTTTTACCGCCACCCGGTACAAACTTTTAATAACCAGCCATGTCAAATTGATTACTATTTGTATTGTCATTTCATATATTCCATTTATGCGATGTCATATTCTGGTGCTAGGTTTAGCACAGCAGACGTAGCTCACATCTGTAGTAAATTGAATTCATATATATGTATTATCTGCATGCAATGTTATATTGATATTTCACCCATTTGTTTGTATATATATATATGTATATATTTTTATATTTATCTTTATCTCCATTTCAAGTACTTCGGCCGCTCCATTCACCTTATTTGCCACGTACTGGCTGGCAATCGCATATGTTGCCTATGTCATTAATCCCCCCTTAACTCACTTATTCACATGCTAGTATTCAGAATTTCTCGGCCCCATTTCTCATATGGCAGACGCTCACTTTTCACCCCATTCTTTAGTTACTTTAGGTGGTTACAGTACGCACCTTTCGACCCAAAGCCTACCACCCGAACACCTTGCACCAATACAGTGTTTATTTCATGTTTACTGCTACGTGTCGTCTCCCGGTTGGTTTTAGGCCGACCGAGAGATTACAGATAACCGGATAGCATCATCTGGCAACAATCGCTAGTGATGCCTTGACATCCGGTTTTGGCGGGTAATACCGCAGCATCCATAAAATCCCGCCGTGAGTGCCACCCCTTGTCATTCAACAAGAGGAGACGGACTCGGGCGATTTCTCCTTTCACACGCGTAGCAGCTGCACGCGTTTTTCGGTCTTCCTATCCAGATCATCTGATTCTGTAGACGGTAAGAGTACAGCTCAACTAATAGTTGGGACACCTTTATTTACACCTCGTTTAGGCTACTTATCCATAATCAATTCTCCCACTATTTTAGATATACGAACCAACATTTTGGCACGGATCTAAAGCACAGTTGGATTTTTTCCTCCCCCCGCTGGTCGGAGTGGGAGCATCATCGCACCTGGTATTAATTACCACTATCCCGGTAAGGGTCCTGATTATTGTCAATTCCTTCTATCTACTAAATAAACGCCCTCATTAATAATTCCCTTTCCCCCCCCTCTAGAAGACCCTCGTAACCTACACGGATTGACGTGTCTACACTTACTCAGGCCATCTGACATTCCTTCATGATCGGTGTTGGACTTGGCCCTTTTTGGCCGGTTCACCCCTAAACTTTTTGCCTTGTGTGTCAGTAGTTTTAAATCTCTGGGCACTTTAGCACTGTGGGCCAGTGTAAAGTGCATGCGCGCTGAGTGCGTGTGGTGAGATTGTCCTGCCCTCCCATAGGAATGCATGGGGGATATGTGTGTCCATGGTAATTCCTGGTGTGAGAGGAGTGCAGGGGCGAGTTTAGTATGTGCGAACTCGTGAGAATAAATGCTGCGCAATGGTGTGCGCAGATTTATTGTGACTGGTGTAGAAATGCCACTTTTAGGAGTTGGCATTTATGTGTGCTCTGTGTCTGCCTGCCTGATGTGAATTGCATGTCTGGCTTGTGAGTGACAGGGGCTGGGAGGTGTGGGTGGCTCCTGGAGGGGCAGGGTGAGTCAGCGCAGTGGTGAATAGAGAGATCTGCATCTAGATGGGAGGGAGGAGTTGCACCTGGGGCCTGAATAGGGCTGTGCCTTCCCTCCACAATGCTGGCTCCACCCCCTGTGGTGCGTCTGATGTCCCTAGCCTGTCCTGTGAAAGGAGAGAGGAGCTGAGCAAAACAAAGTGCTCCAAAGCTCCCCCAAACCAGTTGCGTCTGGTTTTTCCCCAGCCCTGCACCTTTACACAAAGGGAAAAGGGTGTATAAAAGAAGGGGCTGTGACCCCATGAAAAGGTTCTTGTTCCTGGACTCGAATCTGCCAGGGGCGTGCTGCTGCTGGGGCCCAGGGGGGCTGCCAGGAGGGCTTGCCTCCCTGGGCCCTGCCTTGCCCCTGGACCTTGAAGACCTCTTTGCTGGGAGCTTCCTTTGCTCCATCTCTTTGCCTGCAGGACGTGGGCTTCATCTAGCGCCTGGAAGCGCTATCCTTTGATTGCCCAGCTGAGGAGGAGTGGGGGCTGCGCAGCGCGTTTGCTGCAGCCCCTTGGAGAGGGAATCCCGACCGGAGGGATTCCCCGTGATGGCTGCCGAGCGGGAGCCCACCCCGCTTATTAATTTTAATTGGGAGGGAGCCTACCCCTCATGGTACGCCGGTGCTGTTATTTAATAGCGGGTGCCCACCCCGCTTTATATTTTTTATTGAACGGGTGCCCACCCCGCATCGCCGCAGCCGAGAAGAAAACGTTGCCGGGCCGCTGCCAAGTGCGACCCGGAAGACAGGCACAGTTGCCTGGTTGTGGGCGGGGCATAGCGGCCGGCTGACCAATCGCAGCGCGGCCGAGAAAGGAAGTGAAGGAGCCTCGCGGGCTCCATCCCGAAGTCCCGGTCCCAGGAGGGGGCCCGGGCGAAGAGGAGTCCGACGCCGGTAGTGATGCGGGGCTCCCATGAGCTGTGGGGAGCCCCGGCAGCAGAAGAAGTAGCGGAAGGTGTCTGGAGCCTCGCGGGCTCCACATGGAAGTCCCGGGACCCAGGAGGGGCCCGGGTGAAGAGTGGTGCAGCCGACGCCAGCGAGGCTCTCAGGAGTGAGAGAGCCCCGCCTGCCGTCCTCGGTGCCCGGAGTAAAGAGGAGACGGGGAGAAGTGGTGCCGGCCCAGAGTCCACCGAAGGAGAGAGACCGGAGGAGTCCGGCCCCGGTGAGTAAGGGCTCATTGTTGTTGGTGCCTGGTCGAGGCACCGAGTCGGTGCCACTGTTCTGAGCGGACCCGCCGTTGCGGCCGCTCCAACGCCTGGGGGCATCTCTGGGCGCAGTTTGGTGGTGCCAGTGAAGGCACCGTGTTTAGCTTTCTTGAGCGGCCCCGTCTGGCAGCGGGCCGCTCCAACGCGGGGCATGATGGTTTTTGAGCCCCATGTGGCTCCAACGATGGGCATAATTATTTTAAAAGGGCCCAGAGGGGCCCATGCTCTCCCCCCCTTTTGAGTGGCCATTTTCCCTACAGCTGCCCCGCTTGCTAGAGGGCAGCTGCAACGTCGAGGGGATGATTCCAGGCCAGAGATCCCAGTGGGGGTCCCCAGATCGGAGCACATTGTCGGTGCTCGTGCTCCTGCCTGTGGGCACATGTGTTTGCAGGGCACAGTCGGTGCCAGTGCCCTTATTTTGATATTTACAGCTGCGCAGCACTTGGTGCCAGCTGCAGCGTTTAGGCCACAGTGCTTTGGGGGCATGCTTAGAGGTAGGAGTGGAACGCACTCCTTGGCCCCCTATCTTTCCCAGCTGCCCAGCAAGTAGTGGGCAGCTGCTACGTTTTGGTTTGCGCAGTTGCGCACCCTTGACTTGCGCTGCGTTGGCAGCGCGCCCTGACTCTTGGACATAGGGCATTTGAGCCCCTCTTGATATGGCCAGTTGGCCAGGGGGACAGTTAGATTTATAGGGCGCCAGGCCCTAATGTGAAAATGTGGTGCTAGGGAATGTAATCATGTAGTATGATTTACGCACCCCGTATTATACCTCTAATGTACTGTTATGATTATGAGGTTCTGCATAATGTTTTTATGCTTGTGATTTTATTATTACCTAATGCGTTTAGGTTGTGAGTTATTCTCTACTGCGCTTTACGCCCCTAATGTGAGTTATACTTAGGAGGTTAGGGTCTAATGGGTTTAGACTTATGAGAGGATTGCATAATGTATTTATGCTGGTGAGGTTGGCGCAGAATGTAATTTGCGCCTGATGTGATACTGTGCATAATGTAGTTTATGTTACAGGCTGATGCTAAGTACAGTGGTTACCAGTGATTACTGGTTGTACGTTCATGATGTGTTCTACATTTATTATAAGTACTACCTATACTAAGTTCGCTTTGTGCTGGTTCTGACAGTGGTCCAGTTGGCCCTGTCAGGTGTAAATAATTCCCTTGTAAATATGACCCCGTGCCAGGTGGAACGATGTATATTATGTGAGTACTATTCTAATGTGTTTTATGATAATACAAAGGCTATTTTTATATATAACCTTGTGTGGAGTTCCTTTTTGTGGTGTGCCTAGTATGTTGTTGCTGTGGGTGTGTTGCGCAAACGCTTTACACATTGCCTCCGGGATAAGCCTGACTGCTCGTGCCAAGCTACCAAGGGGGTGAGCAGGGGTTATCTTTGGCGTGTAACTCCCTTGCCCTGACTAGAGTGGTGGTCTCTGCCTGGCTTTGGCGCAAGCCTTAGCCAACCAGAGATCCCATTTCTAACATTGGTTGTCAGCGGTGAGGATAGGACTTGCGTTTGCGCAGTACCACAGCGACAACTGGCTGCACTACAAAACTCTGCATTTTAGATAATCACATGGAAAGGGATTATTGTTTCTGAGTTTGTTTTAAGTGTCATTTCTTTTTGAAATGTGTTTCTTGTGCACTATGAGTTGAGTGTACTGCCAAGGACAGAAACCAGAGAATCTGGAGGAGTGACTGCCCTTGTGCAGACTGCTATTGGGTTGGCCTAAAGCTGGAGGAGGGACTGCCCTTGAGCCATTGTGCTGGTTCTTGGGTTGGCCTGCAGCTGAGGGAGGGACTGCCCCTGTGCTGTCTGCTAGTTCTTGGGTTGGCCTACAGTGGGGACTTAATTGGTATGGAGTCACTAGCTCGGGAGGGTAGATTATCCCCTAAGTGCAGTGTGAGTTTTCTGGATTCACCAGTAAGGGTGGGATCCAGTGGTGGCAGCGAAGTGTGTGTCCAGTGCATGAAGTCCCCGTCCCGTTCCCAGGGTATGTAATGTAATGTAATGTAAAAAATATTTATACCGCGCAGCTGTCACCCCAAGGGTATCCTGGCGCTGAGACTGACCAGAAGATGTATGAATGCAGAACGAACGGACAGATAGCCCAGCCTGCAATGAGTGATAGCTCAGAATTAGTCCTCCCTTGGGAAAAGCCATGTCTTCAGCTTTTTCCTGAATGGTAGTAGTTCCTGAGTTTGTCTAATGTCTACAGGGAGGTCGTTCCAGAGCTTTGCCGCCGCAACGCTAAAGGCTCTCCCGCCAGTTCTTGTTTTTTTGTATCTCGTCATAATCATCAAATTGGTGTTTGCTGACCGGAGATTCCTTTTGGGGCGTACCATTTAAATTTATCTTGCAGAGGTTTCGGGCCTAACCCATGGATTGCCTTAAAAACTATACATAGTGATTTAAACTTAATCCTCTGGCCAATTGGTAACCAGTGAAGGTCCTTCAAAGCCCTCGATGTAGATGACCTACGATGCTTATTGAGAGCCAGTTTGGCAGCTATAGTTTGGATCCTCTGGATCTTCAAAATCAGTGAGTTTGGGGCCCCCAAGTAGAGAGAGTTACAGTAATCCAATCTACTCAGTATCACTGCTCTCACCACCTCTGACCTAGTGTTAGTAGGAAGAAGTGGAAGGATTGTGCGTAATGCTCTGATCAGGGAGAGACAGGTGCCCACTAGCTTATTAACCTGAGTCTCCAGCTGAAGGTCCTCATCCAACATGATTCCCAAATTACGCACTGTTTTGTTTGGTGTCAGGGGTTTATCAGTGGGAGAGAGCCAAAATTCCGAATGAAGTGGGCGAGTAACTTTGGCAGTGGAACAGACTATCAGCTCTGTCTTTCCTCCGTTAAATTGCAGGGAGTTATGTCTGAGCCAATTTGTGGTACTCTGCATACATTCCTGAAATTGATCCATTGATACTGCCACATTAGGTATGGTACCTGGTGCTCAGTAAGAGGGGTGCAGGTTGAGATTCAGGGACAGTAAGGAACTGTCTCACCGGTCTGGGGGGGTGTGTGTGGATGAGTGATGTGCTGCTGGACGCTGGAGTGAGTTCTCTGAAATAAGGAGCTTGCATGGGGGAGTGACCCTAGAGGAATGGTGCAGGTATCTCCCAACCCGTGTGGTGGAGATGGTTCAGAGGAACACCAGGAAAGGAACCTAGTCTGTCCTGTTGGACTGTTCTGTGGGGGGGATCTCCCCGTGGTAGGTGAGCTGGAAGTGGTTCCAATAAGAGTGGCTCGAGTATCTTCCAGTCCTGTGTGGTGGAAGAGGTTCAGTGTAGCCCAGCTAGGTCCCAGTGTAGCGGGAGGAGTGTAGGGGCCCACGTCCTGTCTCAGAGGAGAAGGAGTGAGTGTGCCCGAAACCCAGTCCCAGGGCCTGGATGGTTTCTTCAGGGAACACCAGGTTGGGGGGCCTAGGCTGTACTTGTAGGCCATTTGAGGAGGATCTTCTAGTCTCTAGAGGACGTGGAGCGTCTGTAACCAGAGCTCCAGCAGTCCTGGTGTCTAGGCAGCACCGCTCCTAAGTGGAGGGTGCAGAAGTCCTGATTGAGGGGTGAGAGGGGGAGAGGTTCCCCAGTGGAAAAACCAGTGGGTCCAGAGGGGCCATGGGGACACCACTTCTGCCCTGGGTTTGTGCCCGGCAGACTGTCACACGACACATTAGTTATGTGTCACCCTCGGGGGGCATGCGTGCTCCCCGTGAAGTCCTGGTTCGCCGGGCATCTGACCAAAGGGTAGCGTCCCTGGGTTGGGGAGCCAGGTTCAGGTGTTTGCCTGACCTGGACGGCAGGGCGACTGTAATCAGTGTCCTGGCCGGTTTGCCTTTTAGGGGTACCACTCCAGTTGGGAGGGTATCGGACTCTGGAAGGGGGTGCAGAGGGAGGGAGTCCTCGCCTCTGACCCCGGTGCAGCCGGTGAATTTATTTCCCAGGTGGTAGACCAGTGATGGAGAGAGGTCCTGAACTGGTGGGAGAGTTGTGTTCTGGAGGGTGCTTCCCCTGGGAGGGTGCGGAACCCCAGAAGTAGAGGTAGGGTGAGGAGACGCTTCGCCCGTGACCTCTGGTCAGCCTGAGGGTGCGGACCCTCGGTTGAAGGATCAGTGGTAGTTTGGAACTACACTGAGAGGGAGAGTGGAGAATGGCTATTGGATGCCAGGGGTTACTGCCCCCCACTCTGTGGATTGGCAAGGACCAGTGGCCTAGGGCCTGGTCCTGGCCGTGGACAACTAAGGAGTACCGGTGGGGTAGCCTAGTTGGTCCGGAGTTTTTTTCTTAGTTGGATTCCATGGGTTCCAAGTGGCGTAGAACCGGAGGGTGTCCCTGCAGTGCGGGCCCGCGTCCATGTTCTATCGCCCCAAGCAGGGAAGCCCATCACGGTGGTGATTGGTCTGCCCTGCGTTTTGGCTGGAAGGGGGTTGTGTTGGACTTGGCCCTTTTGGCCGGTTCACCCCTAAACTTTTTGCCTTGTGTGTCAGTAGTTTTAAGTCTCTGGGCACTTTAGCACTGTGGGCCAGTGTAAAGTGCGTGCGCGCTGAGTGCGTGTGGTGAGATTGTCCTGCCCTCCCATAGGAATGCATGGGGGATATGTGTGTCCATGGTAATTCCTGGTGTGAGAGGAGTGCAGGGGCGAGTTTAGTATGTGCGAACTCGTGAGAATAAATGCTGCGCAATGGTGTGCGCAGATTTATTGTGACTGGTGTAGAAATGCCACTTTTAGGAGTTGGCATTTATGTGTGCTCTGTGTCTGCCTGCCTGATGTGAATTGCATGTCTGGCTTGTGAGTGACAGGGGCTGGGAGGTGTGGGTGGCTCCTGGAGGGGCAGGGTGAGTCAGCGCAGTGGTGAATAGAGAGATCTGCATCTAGATGGGAGGGAGGAGTTGCACCTGGGGCCTGAATAGGGCTGTGCCTTCCCTCCACAATGCTGGCTCCACCCCCTGTGGTGCGTCTGATGTCCCTAGCCTGTCCTGTGAAAGGAGAGAGGAGCTGAGCAAAACAAAGTGCTCCAAAGCTCCCCCAAACCAGTTGCGTCTGGTTTTTCCCCAGCCCTGCACCTTTACACAAAGGGAAAAGGGTGCATAAAAGAAGGGGCTGTGACCCCATGAAAAGGTTCTTGTTCCTGGACTCGAATCTGCCAGGGGCGTGCTGCTGCTGGGGCCCAGGGGGGGCTGCCAGGAGGGCTTGCCTCCCTGGGCCCTGCCTTGCCCCTGGACCTTGAAGACCTCTTTGCTGGGAGCTTCCTTTGCTCCATCTCTTTGCCTGCAGGACGTGGGCTTCATCTAACGCCTGGAAGCGCTATCCTTTGACTGCCCAGCTGAGGAGGAGTGGGGGCTGCGCAGCGCGTTTGCTGCAGCCCCCTTGGAGAGGGAATCCCGACCAGAGGGATTCCCCCGTGATGGCTGCCGAGCGGGAGCCCACCCCGCTTATTAATTTTAATTGGGAGGGAGCCTACCCCTCATGGTACTCCGGTGCTGTTATTTAATAGCGGGTGCCCACCCCGCTTTATATTTTTTTATTGAACGGGTGCCCACCCCGCATCGCCGCAGCCGAGAAGAAAAACGTTGCCGGGCCGCTGCCAAGTGCGACCCGGAAGACAGGCACAGTTGCCTGGTTGTGGGCGGGGCATAGCGGCCGGCTGACCAATCGCAGTGCGGCCGAGAAAGGAAGTGAAGGAGCCTCGTGGGCTCCATCCCGAAGTCCCGGTCCCAGGAGGGGGCCCGGGCGAAGAGGAGTCCGACGCCGGTAGTGATGCGGGGCTCCCATGAGCTGTGGGGAGCCCCGGCAGCAGAAGAAGTAGCGGAAGGTGTCCGGAGCCTCGCGGGCTCCACATGGAAGTCCCGGGACCCAGGAGGGGGCCCGGGTGAAGAGTGGTGCAGCCGACGCCAGCGAGGCTCTCAGGAGTGAGAGAGCCCCGCCTGCCGTCCTCGGTGCCCGGAGTAAAGAGGAGACGGGGAGAAGTGGTGCCGGCCCAGAGTCCACCGAAGGAGAGAGACCGGAGGAGTCCGGCCCCGGTGAGTAAGGGCTCATTGTTGTTGGTGCCTGGTCGAGGCACCGAGTCGGTGCCACTGTTCTGAGCAGACCCGCCGTTGCGGCCGCTCCAACGCCTGGGGGGCATCTCTGGGCGCAGTTTGGTGGTGACAGTGAAGGCACCGTGTTTAGCTTTCTTGAGCGGCCCCGTCTGGCAGCGGGCCGCTCCAACGCGGGGCATGATGGTTTTTGAGCCCCATGTGGCTCCAACAATGGACATAATTATTTTAAAAGGGCCCAGAGGGGCCCATGCTCTCCCCCTTTTGAGTGGCCATTTTTCCTACAGCTGCCACGCTTGCTAGAGGGCAGCTGCAACGTCGAGGGGATGATTCCAGGCCAGAGTTCCCAGTGGGGGTCCCCAGATCGGAGCACATTGTCGGTGCTCGTGCTCCTGCCTGTGGGCACATGTGTTTGCAGGGCACAGTCGGTGCCAGTGCCCTTATTTTGATATTTACAGCTGCGCAGCACTTGGTGCCAGCTGCAGCGTTTAGGCCACAGTGCTTTGGGGGCATGCTTAGAGGTAGGAGTGGAACGCACTCCTTGGCCCCCTATCTTTCCCAGCTGCCCAGCAAGTAGTGGGCAGCTGCTACGTTTAGGTTTGCGCAGTTGCGCACCCTTGACTTGCGCTAGCGTTGGCAGCGCGCCCTGACTCTTGGACATAGGGCATTTGAGCCCCTCTTGATATGGCCAGTTGGCCAGGGGGACAGTTAGATTTATAGGGCGCCAGGCCCTAATGTGAAAATGTGGTGCTAGGGAATGTAATCATGTAGTATGATTTACGTACCCCGTATTATACCTCTAATGTACTGTTATGATTATGAGGTTCTGCATAATGTTTTTATGCTTGTGATTTTATTATTACCTAATGCGTTTAGGTTGTGAGTTATTCTCTACTGCGCTTTACGCCCTAATGTGAGTTATACTTAGGAGGTTAGGGTCTAATGGGTTTAGACTTATGAGAGGATTGCATAATGTATTTATGCTGGTGAGGTTGACGCAGAATGTAATTTGCGCCTGATGTGATACTGTGCATAATGTAGTTTATGTTACAGGCTGATGCTAAGTACAGTGGTTACCAGTGATTACTGGTTGTACGTTCATGATGTGTTCTACATTTATTATAAGTACTACCTATACTAAGTTCGCTTTGTGCTGGTTCTGACAGTGGTCCAGTTGGCCCTGTCAGGTGTAAATAATTCCCTTGTAAATATGACCCCGTGCCAGGTGGCACGATGTATATTATGTGAGTACTATTCTAATGTGTTTTATGATAATACAAAGGCTATTTTTATATATAACCTTGTGTGGAGTTCCTTTTGTGGTGTGCCTAGTATGTTGTTGCTGTGGGTGTGTTGCGCAAACGCTTTACACATTGCCTCCGGGATAAGCCTGACTGCTCGTGCCAAGCTACCAAGGGGGTGAGCAGGGGTTATCTTTGGCGTGTAACTCCCTTGCCCTGACTAGAGTGGTGGTCTCTGCCTGGCTTTGGCGCAAGCCTTAGCCAACCAGAGATCCCATTTCTAACAATCGGCCTGGCGATGCATTAAATCGCTACCGCTGTCAGTTCCTTCCCCTCACAGGGGTAAGTTTTCTCATTTACCCAGTTCATTCTCCTCTCATATTAGTATATAAGTCCATACCTAAGTTTCCTTTTCCTCTTTCTCCCTCCCTGCCCGCCATCGTATGCAGTGCCCGGTTGGGTTCCCTGTAAGTACCCTTCTTACACTTTCACCTCCTTGTGGTGCACAGTCACTCTGACAGAGGTTGTCTTTTCGCAGGTACAGTCATTTTCCTTGACCAGTCCACATAGCCTTATCGTTGTTTTGGCCTCCACACTGATGCAATAATATTTTCTATTGTCTTTCTAGATGTCCCTATATTATTAGGTCCTGAAGAGACCCCTTACTGTAAAGGGGGTCGAAACGCCGTCGACATAATTGAAAGCGAACCAATCACCCAGCCCCTATGATTAAATAAGGAAGCTGTGTTCATTGTACATTGTTCTTGATGGCCGACTTCTCTATTATTGGAAACCAATTGTTTATTTCACAACATGTCACTATTCCAATAGGTTCCATTTTCACTGGGGACCCTTTGCACTGCTTTTTTGTATTTACATTTGAATAACATAAATAACTGTTGCAATTACCAAACTTTGAGTGGTATATGGTTTTATTCTCCTTGGGACATCCATCTAACCCCCTGTTTCATTGCCATTGTGCTTACTTTTATTTATTATTAATTATATTAATCCACAGGAACCATTGTTTCTGTTAATATAAAACGTACCCTGGTTCCTTGTGAGTAGGGTTTCCTTTGTCCGCCTTACACAATAAAATAGTCTGGGCAGGGTGACCATCTTAAATTTGGCTGATCTACCCATCAGGGATAGCGGAAGAAGTGACCATATTCTCACCTCCTCTTTCACCCCAACCACCATTGGTTCGATATTCCTCGACTATGACCACTGCACATCTGGTGACAGATACACCACCATATATTTAATGCCTCCCTCTACCGAATGTAGGCCCAGTGCCCTGGTGGTAGTTCCTGTGTACCCATTTAGGGGGAAGACAGTGGATTTCAAGTTATTCATAAAGAGGCCTGACGTTTCACCAAAGATTTGCATAATCTGGAGTAGATAGTCCCAAGACCTCTGGATCGGTCATAAAAAACAAAATGTCATTGGCGTATAAGGCTTTCTGGTCTAAGCATTCAAAGCCCCGCAACTGTGCATCCATCCTGACCCAAACCCCCAGGGGCTTAACCACTAACTCGAACAACAATGGGGAGAGAGGCCACCCCTGATGTGTCCCTCCTTGTATTGGGTACTTCTCAGATACGCAACCAGCCACTCCCACTGAAGCCGTCAAATTGTTATATAACAGGCGCATGTAAGAAAGGAACCTAGGATCAAAATTTAGTCTTGAAGCAGGGCTAACAGGTAGTCCCAACTAACGGAATCAAACACCTTATCCACCACCAGCCTCCTCAGGCGTTCCGCCAGGGCAAGGGTGTTTAAAACTCGCCGGATGTTATGACTTGGCCTGGCATGAAGTCAGCTTGATTCGTGTGGAACAAATCTGGAATATGATAGATCAGTCTATGTGCGAGAGCTTTACGGAGGAGCTCTGCCTCCGTGTTCAGGAGGGATATCAGGTGATAAGAGGTGTGTTCGTCCGTGGGCGGCCTGGTTTGGGAAGACCAATATTTCTGCGCGACGCCAGCCAGGAGGAAGTGTTGCCATATCCACGGCAGCCTGAAATGCTTCTAGAAAATGTTTCCCTAGTTTAGACATGAAGACTTTAAAAAAAATTGCCTGGGAGCCCACTCGGCCCCGGGCCTTGCCCAACCGGAACCCAGATAAAGCTAATGCGATCTCAGACTCCGAAAGTGCCTCATCAAGTTGAGCACGCATAGAGTATGAAAGTGCCCTAAGAGGCAACACGTCCACGAAATTGACATCGCAGCCCCACAGCTTTGTCAGAGCTGCTGCTGCGTGACACATCCTTGATACAGGACTTCGCAACCCAAGCCTCTCCCCCCCCCCTCACGCCCCCATCAATTGTATCCTCGACGATGGCACAGGAACTCGCATCGCAGCCCCATAGCTTTGTGGGAGCCATGCTGCGCAATGCATCCTAGATGTGGGATCTTGCAACTCTCGACAACTAGGATTTAAGGTACTTTGTTCAGCAGGCCTAACTTGGTCCTTGTATCTGGCCCATGCTCCATCTTATGACTTTGTCCCGGTCTGGCATGGCCAGATAACGACAGTTGGCGCTATGTGTTTTAGGCACCATTTTCACTTAAAATTTTTAAATTGCATTTTTCTGGTTCTACTAATTGGATTTTTGTTGTTTTGGTCTCAAATAGTTTATTAAATTTTACTCTATTTTTCTGAAATTGGTGTAGGAGTTTCCTTATGTTTTGTGTCCACTTTATTACTGTTTGAAGTGATGCATAAATACTTTACACATTGCCTCTAAGTTAAGCCTGACTGCTTTTGTGCGAAGCTACCAGAAGGTTAAGCACAGGTTCATTTGGGGTTGCTTGTGACTTCACCCTGACAGAAATTATGGTTGCTTCTTGAGTAGTGTTTCATCCTCCTCAACCAGAAACTCAATTTCCAACAAGTATATTGAACATGAGATGAATACAAGGTGGGCTATTTTTTGACTATTACCTTCCACAGAAAGGCGATCTATAAATAAACCCTCTGTCCATCCTGATGAAGACCCCTTCACAAGTTTGACATTAGTTGGGTTGATATGTTGACAACCATCTCATAATACATTTTCTACTTTGCCTGTGGATATTATGTGTCTCTGTTGCATGGTACATCATGAGAGCTGCATTAGTGAAAACAAATAATGCTGACTTTCCGTCAGGCTACTGTAACATTTGTTCTGTTGCCCAACATATACCAGCAAAGAGGGAGTTTGTTTTTTAAAAACAGTGTATCTGATACATTGGCAATCGTTTTAGCTCGTGGTGATAATTTTTGTGTTTTTTCACAGTGTGCGTTGCGGACCCATACAGGAAAAAAGCCAGCAAGAGTGAAGTCAGAGGGCCTACCCTTAACAGTGCACATGACAGAGTGTTTCTGATGGCAGACTCCGCATCAGATCAGCTGTTGGAATACAGCATTACCTCAACCTGTAAACGGAGTGCAGGTAATGAGGACTGGGTGGGCGGGACAGTGCCAATTTTTAAAGGACGTCTATTAACGCCCAACCCTAAATGAGGCCATTGATCTTTAGACACTAAAGGCATAAAGTGTTGTTGCCTAACACAAGTCTCTGCTTGCTCACCTACCCAAAAGCATCAATCGTGTAACCTGACAAACCCTGGGAACAGGAGGCAGATGTACACCTCACCTACACGAAGACTCATCGGTGTGCAAATGTGAAGTGATAACTCTAGTGGTGTTCTAGGCCTTATGTAGTAGGACCTGCAACAGTGGATATACCTTGCCCTGAACGGGCATGTTCCTCTGAGCAAGTCAGGCGTCCTTAGAGGAATACATCCCATTATGCTATGGACGACATTCTTTACACAAACAACTTAACGATTGCTATACCTCGGGTGACTAAAAGAATACTAGGAACAGGAAGGGGTGGGAGCACACTGCTTCACCTCCCAGCACATTTACGGGTATAGAGACTTGCAGGTCTACATTAGGTGAAGATCTCCGATGGCCGATAGGTGAAGAGCTCCGGCCGGGAGCTCCCGGCTAGGGATTGCCTTTTTGGCTCAAATACTCGGGAATCTGCACCCTCCTTGGTCCTCTTTTACCCACCTGGGCTTTCCTTGGACCGCGGTCCTTCCGATTCACCAATCTGGCCGTGGCTGATGACCAGTGGAGCGTGTCTTTGACGGAAGAGCAGACGGCTGCCTAGTCGCGTCTCTCCGCCCGACATGGAGACAACAATACAGCCTTCGCTGCACATCAATTAATCTGACAAGACCTGGAATTAATTTTGGTATCCGCTTGCCGTGGGGCATTTTCCAGAACCGTCTAGCATCGGTTGTGCAAAGCAGTGATTGAGTGGAGCAGCCTTGAATTACCCGGGTCGGTCGCCCTCTCGCTGAGCACAAGATGGCGGAGTGCTCATCGGCGGCGCTTGCTGCAGAACGGAGCTCCGGTTTCCCTCCTCGTGCACGGATTTCGGACAGAGTTCAACACGAGACTCAACAGGGCATGCACCATACAAGGCACTCTGCAATTTTGGTCTCTTTGAGCCCTGTTATGTACAGAGGCACGCCCCAGTTCTCTTCTCAACTCTGCCTGTCCCTAAGATGGCGACCGCTCAAAAATGCGATGGTCCTAAAATGGCTGACGAAGAACAACAGAGATTGCGGCATTGCCAATGAAACAGCAAGGGGCCTGATTTCCATCCCGAATGTCCGTCGCTGGAGGTTCATGGTGACCTCACTTTTCTTCGCTAAGGTATAGTTTTCTACCGCAGATATACAGTATGATCTTAACGTTCCGGCGATCATTGCTCGAACGGCCTGACCCTAAGATGGCGTCCATTTGAGAAGTGCGGGGAGCGCTTCTCCTTCCCCTGCTGGGCTGCGTGTTGGAATCCTATGGTCCTGGGCAAGTGTTTCAGTTGCGGTGCCTGTTTGTAGGGTGTGATCGACTGCTGAGTTGTTCTCACCTGACACCGCGTTTCTCTTGACTGCCGAGCCTGACCTTAGGATGGCGCCTGTGTTTTGGAACTTGGAGTATTTGATGAGTGATGTGATCATCTGTGATCAGCATTGGAGCTGCTGCAAGACTCATAAGTGGCTTTACTCTACCCTCAATCTCCCTAAAGTATGTCGCCTGGCCTCCACATCTTAAGGATTTCCCCCCTGGGACCCATTTCAAACAATTTCAATTTAGATGCCGAGATGACCCAGTGAGATGTTTGAAATTGGCAATGGACCGATTGACTATGTGGCCCCACCTGGGTTTTGGTCCCGCTTACTCTAACTTTTTGGGCCCCCATGAAGTACTTTTCTTCCACTGCCGGTCTACCAGAACTGATCTGCTTCCCAGCCCCCTGTTTCTACGCCCCTCCCATATTCCCTCCATCCTCTACTGGGGACTTGTTCTCCTATGTTTGATTAAGCAACTGTAACCAACGTAACCATGCAAAACTGGTATTCTTGTTATCCCTGATTGTGGAAACCTGAGCAACATGGCTGATGCCCGGTGGAGCTGCTAGACAGCTATAGAGGAGATCGGCCCTGGTTCTCCCCCTCGGCCGTCACCTACCCAGCCAGACATTAGGCACAGTTCTCCTAGTCTCCCCGCTTATTTCTCCTTCCTCCCCCTCCCTCCGACGAACTACCGTAACATTGTTCTTTTTCCTGTGTTTTACTATGCTCTTGTAACTGACGTAATTTGTAACTTGTAACTCAACGATTCTCATGTAAAGCGCTCTGATACCTCCGGGTCTAGCCAGCGCTATATAAAACTTGTCAAATAAAAAAAAATAAAAAATAAAAAAAGCACAGTTCGCCCCTTAGCATTATGGTAAATGCAGTTCGTAGTACATGCTTACTTGAGATTTTACTGGAGTGTTCCACCAAAGTTGGTGCAGGTTAGTGCTGTACATCTCTAGACACGTGTTTCTGGATTTCATCCGTCATCAGTAGAGATAAAAACGAATTTTATATGGGGTTGCTGAGCAGGCTGCCACAATACTTACAGGTCTCAGTACCTCTCACAGGCGCACAGGTGCACCGCCACAAACTCGTCAGCTCAATGGCTCAAGGGAGCCTTTTCAAAACAGGAAGGGGTGGGAGCACACTGCTTCACCTCCCAGCACAGTTCGCCCCTTAGCATTATGGTAAATGCAGTTCGTAATACATGCTTACTTGAGATTTTACTGGAGTGTTCCACCAAAGTTGGTGCAGGTTAGTGCTGTACATCTCTAGACACGTGTTTCTGGATTTCATCCGTCATCAGTAGAGATAAAAACGAATTTTATATGGGGTTGCTGAGCAGGCTGCCACAATCCTTACAGGTCTCAGTACCTCGCACAGGTGCATCTCAACAAGCTCGTCAGCTCATTGGCTCAAGGGAGCCTTTTCAAAACAGGAAGGGGTGGGAGCACACTGCTTCACCTCCCAGCACAGTTCGCCCCTTAGCATTATGGTAAATGCAGTTCGTAATACATGCTTACTTGAGATTTTACTGGAGTGTTCCACCAAAGTTGGTGCAGGTTAGTGCTGTACATCTCTAGACATGAATACTACACGCCTTCTTAACACTGTTTCCACCTATGAGGCCTTACTCTTTCTTGAAGCATCCTCAAAATGAATTACTTCTAAACAAAAAATAGTACACGCAGAGCTATATTCTCATGTGCCCTTTATTCATGACCACTATATAGCAAAATTTGCATGAGACACTCTTGTTCGGTAGTTAAAACATGCTGGACATATTGTTATTTATTTGGTAACTTAGGGATGTGTTTGCGTATATACAGCGATTTTTACCATGCCAGTGGACTTTCCATTCTTCATTATAATGGGTTACAGCCACAAATAAATATTTGGCTGTGAACGCAGGCGCTAAAACGTGAGTGTAGGGCAATGGAGTGTGTTGTTTTTAGTGAGAATCATGGGCGGCTGTTAAAGTTGAGGACTTGGTGCTGACTTTAGAGTTGGAAGAAAGACAGTTTCTCAAGTATGTTCCCGCCACTCTTGCTTGGAAGTAACTCATATATTGTTTCGCATTGGTGCTGAAAGCTTGAGCAAGAGGTTGCTATTCAGTGTATTTTTAAAGACAATAGACCAGAAGTGGCAAGCGGGTGTGACTGAGGGGGAGAGGATCCAGAGACTGGAGAACTGAACAGCCTCCATTATGATTAGTTTCTTTCGAAGATTTGAAGAGTCTCATCTGGATGGGGGGGGGTGAGTTTCTTTGTTTGGTGAGCTGCTTTTCCAGGGTATAGGGCCTTCTGTATGCTGCAGAGGTATTTGTATTTTATGGTAAACCAATGAAACTGACAGAGTGCAAGAGGTGAGATTCAATCTAGTGTCTCATGAACAGTTTGCCAGACAATGTGAGAACTGATTTTCCGAGGCTTTTGAAGAGGGAAAATCAAACAAAGTGCTTGAGCATAAATTCATAAGTAAGAAGAAGGGGTCTTGGAAGTAGATGCACTATATGATGATGTGTAACTGTTAGAAATGGGGTTTCTGGTTGTCAGTCAGTTTGCACGCTGGTCAAGCAGGATCCCTCACTCTAGTCAGGATGAGTTAAGTACACACAAGTTTGCCTGTGTTCACCCTCTGCAACCTTGGCACAGAGCAGTCAGGCTAAACTACGGAGGCAATGTGTAAAGTATTTGTGTACACATACATTAACACAGTGAAAACACCACAAAATGACACCACACCAGTTTAGGAATATTTATCTAATCAAAACAAGATCAAAACGACAGAAATCCTACATACATAAATCAAGATATCACTGTAAAAAGGTTCAAAACAGTTGTTAATATAAAACTATGGATGCGTCACTTTTTAGCACAAAGTACCTGGGATGCATCAAAAGCAAAGACGAAAACAGACGCAGGGAAGGTGAGGTGCCGTAAAATCAAAGCAATGCATCAGTTCCTTACTCTTCAGGGAAGGTGATGCGTCGGTTCCTTACTCGCAGGAAAGGTGATGCATTTGTTCCTTACTTGCAGGAAAGGTGATGCATTTGTTCCTTACTCGCAGGAAAGGTAATGCATCAGTTCCTTACTGCTTTGCAGGGGAGGTGATGCATCGGTTCCTTACTGTGAGAGAAGGTGATGCGCCCATTTCTTACTGCGAGGGGAGGTGATGCATCGGTTTCATACTGCGAGGGGAGGTGATGCGTAGTTTCTCTGGACATGCAGCATCAGTTCCTTACTGAAGCCCAGCGTCAATGCAGACTTGGCGCACAGGTGCGATGCATGGAAAATGTGGGTGCACTGGGGTCGATGCTGTGGCAAAACAGGCGCTGTGTTGATTCTCCTAGCTGCGAGCAGGTGATGCATCGAATTCTTCAGCCACACAATGTTGCTTGCGTCAGAGCGGGTGTCTCGGATGTCGGAGACATGGTGCACAGGACTCGAGCTGTCTCAAATTTGGAGCCGCACGACAGGCGCTGCATCAATTTTTATGCTGCACCACGGCGATGCGTTGGTTTTTCAACTGCACGGCAAGCTTTCAGTGAGAAAAACAGGTGCTGAAAACCGGTGCGTGTATTTTCTTCTTTTCTTGCAGCAGAAGTGTTAGAAATGGGGGTCTCTATTTCACAAGAGTTTGCACCTTTGTCCAAGTAGGGACCCTTCTTCCTAGTCAGGGTAAGGAGGGTACACTTCTAAAATAACCCCTGCTCATCCCCTTGGTAGCTTTGCACGAGCAGGCAGGCTTATCTCAGAGACATTGTGTAAAGCATTTGTGCACACATACAGTAATACAGTGAAAACACTGCAAATGGAACCACCACACCAGTTTAGAAAAATAAGTAATCTTTATCTAAACCAAACAAGACCAAAATGACAAAAATCCACAATACAGTAATAAAAATATGACTTTCAAAAGGTAGGAACAGTTCTGTTCAAAGCAAATTGCAGATGCGACACTTTTCACATAAAATACCTTGGATGCGTCACGCGCACAAACAAAAACTTTCGCAGGGAAGGTGATGCGCCGGTTCCTTACGCCCAGGGAAGGTGATGCGTTGGTTCCTTACTTCAGGGGAGGTGTTGCATCAATGTCCTACTGCCACGCAGGTGCGGTGATGTTTCGGTTCCTTACTGAAGTGGAGGTGATGCGTCGGTTTCTTACTTGCGGGGAGGTGATGTGTCAGTTTCTTACTGTGGCCCTGTGTTCTTGCAGGCGTGGCGCCCAGAGGCGATGCGTGAGGATCGGGGATGCGTCGGTTTCTCCAGCCGCCACCCACAATGCGTTGGTTCATGCAGCCTGCGTCGGAATCAGTGTAGTGATCTCGGACTTCGTAGATCAGTGCACTCGATGCGGCCTGTGGCGATTTCTCATGCCGCAGGCAGGTGCTGCGTCGGTTTCATCGGCGATGCGTCGGAAACAGGTGCGGAAGCATCACGCTTCTCGTCGTTGTGGTACTTTCCAGGCTCCCAACAACAGGAACAACCTCCAGAGGCCCAGAACAGCATTAGGCACCTCCTGGCAGGTCAGAACTCCCAGCAAGGAAGTTCAGGGGAGCTGTGGGTGAAGACTTTGTATCCCTGAGACTTCAAAAACAGGAGGCAAGCTCTACTTCAAGCCCTTAGAGATCTTCCTCAAGCAGGGGACACAGCACACAGCAAAGTCCTTGCCCTTTCCTTGGCAGAAACAGCCACTGCAGGCCAACCCCAGACAGCACACTGCAAAGGGGCAGTACTTCTCCTCAGTTTCTCCAGCTCTTCTCCTTTTAAAAAAAAAAAATATATTTTTTTTTAGGAATAGTTCATCAAAACATAATACAGTTATAAATTATTGCACCGTCTCACATTTCCACATGATTAAGAATGTACAAGACATATACAGGAAAAGAGAAAAATAGTTAAAATATTGCACGATTCAAATCCATAGACATGTACAGCATTTCTTAAACCATAGTTATTGTATCACCCACATATCAATCCACCAAGTGTATACTTCACTACTTATTCCATATTTTCTTGACGAACTAGCTCTTAGCCCAGGCTTTTCCATAGTTTCGCAAACTTCCTATATGACCCTGATCTTGGAGCATATTTTCTTTCACATTCCATAATCCTGTTTAATTTGCAAAGTAAATGCTGAAAAGTCGGGATATCATTAGTCCGCCATCTTTGAAGGATTAATGACCGAGCTACCAAGACAAGAATATATATTTGTTTTTTTTGCAGTAGATCGGCTAATAAATCAGGTGAGTATCCTAGCACAACTGTCTGGATGTCTAACATCTGCTGAACTTTCAATCTGTTAATACAGTACAGATTAATTTCTCCCCAAAATACATTTAACATTGGACATTCCCAGATGATGTGTGTCCACTTCGCTCCTCCCTCCATATTGCAGCGAAAACAGTTTGCAGGAATCTGGGGGTTTATTTTATGTAAAATCTGGCATCCTATATAAGAGCCACTTAGTATTCGTCGAAGATTGGCCACTTTCAATAAAGAGTAGTTAAATATATTAATCTGATCCCAAGCCAAGGTGGTGATCTGAAGCCCTTCCTGGGATTGCCATTTTTTCTGAGCTTTCAGATAAAGTATACCTGCCGCCTGACTTCATAAGAGGGAGGCCCAGCCACTGATCTTTTTACGGTTTTTGGGATTTAGCAGCTGCCCTGCAAGCTCGCTAGTCTCATTTATACGTATGGGATTGAGTTCCTGCAAAAAATATCTATTCCTAATAAAGGACCATTGAAAAGTTGTTTTACTATGATCAATGCTCGGCTCTATTTCAGTCCAGTTTTTCCAATTCCCATTTAAAAAATCCCCTATTTTGCTAAAACCCTGACTTCTCCATTTGGCTATACCAACCTGATCTAGCAATAGATCTTGGCCTATATATACATCTGGAAGCAAAGTTTCTCCATTAATATTGGGGATCGCATAATGACTAAAAAGTTGTTTTTTTCGCTTAATACTTCATTGTAGTGTTTTATATTTAACTTGTTTGGGGATTTTTGTTGGACGCATAAAATCCTTGATACCATATTCTTGGTGGATTAGATCTGTAAAGAAATTGTCATTTCTATTAATATTTAAAATCTTTATTGTTCTGTACATGATATGTGCAAAGTTTGCAAAGTAATATTCTCTCAGATCAGGAAGAGCTAAACCCCCTTCTTCACCAGGTCTATATAGTACATCAATAGAAAGTCTTGATACCTTATTTGCCCAAATAAAAGTAGAAAACAAGCCTTGCACTTCCATAAAAAAATTCATTTGGAATAGCTAAAAATAGAAAATTGCATAAGGGTAAAATCATCATACCAATAATTGCTGCCCGTCCTATTAATGAAATAGGGAGATCTTTCCATTTTGTCAATTTATCCTTTATCTTAATAGAGATAGAGGAACATAGTTTAGAGCATATAGATCGTTGATATTCTCCGTGACTTATACGCCTAGATACCTCTTAGACCTAATATTAACCAGTGTACTTAATTCTATTAATAAAGAGTCAGAAGTGCAGTTGCAGAGCAATATCTGTCTTTGATTTATTTATTCTATATCCTCCAATGGACTCATATTCCTGAAAAATACTGAATATTTGATTTTGAACTTCTAAATTAGGTTTTTAAAAAAGAGCAATATCATTAGCATATAGCTAAATGTTTGTCATACCAGGCATTGGAGATGTCAAACTACTAACTGTGCGAATGGCTATAGCAAGGGGCTCTATAAAACAAGCAAAGAGTAAAGGAGACGGGGCAACCCTGTCTCGTTCCTCTAACAACTCAACAGTTACCAATTTTATTTGTGTTTTATAATTATTTGTGACGTAGCCCCCTTATAGAATTTAGAGATTACGCCAATCAGCTCAGAAGGCAAACCAAATTCAGCTCAAATGTAAAAGAGACTTTCCCAGCACACAAGGTCAAATAGCATAATTTGAGCTGGGATTTTGTTTTGAGTAAAATAATCCAGAGCTTCAACTAAAAAGGTGGTATTAAAAGATAATTGTCGCCCGACGACAAATCCACACTGGTATGTGTGTATAATTGACCATACACACCTATTCTTCTGTTTGCCAGTAGTTTAGCTATAATTTTATAATCTGTGTTCAGGAGGCTTATAGGCCTGTAAGAATTCAAATCCTCTTTATCTTTATTTTTTTCAAGAAGCTAACCACCACAGCCATGTGGAAGGAAGATGGTATCTCTCCACCCTGCAGAATATGATTAGCCAACAAAACTAGTTACTGATTTAAAATTGCACAACATGTTTTTAAAAATTTCGCCGGTAACCCATCCTCCCCACATGCTTTACCATTAGCCAGAAATTGAACAACCGCTTCGTTTTCTTGTAATGTAACACTGGCGATCACACTTTTGCTTTGACTTGCCTGTCATTTTGGAATTTGCAATCTACTAAGAAATTCCTTTAATTTCAGGCTGTCAACCTCCTGTCTGACTGAGTTAATGGTTGCATAGTGTTCTAAAAATGCCTTTTGTATTTGCTCTTCATTTATGATATGGATTTTAGTGGTTTTGTGCGTCAAAGCATGAACTCTATTCTGTGCCTGTTTATCTGTTATTTGCCAGGCTAAACATTTGCCAGTAAACTCGCTCTCCTCATAAACCCTTTGGAGATAGGCAGAGTTAGCCATATATACTTTAGTGTAATAGTAGTCTTGCATGGTCTTACGAGCTATCTCTAAAGCTGATTTGTTTTTACTGCTTTTCTCCCTTAGATATTGCTCATTTGTGCGCCTTACTTCTACTTCTAAGTCTGCTCTTATTGTGTTTTGAGCACATCTAGTTACAATCTCTTTAGAAGTTATAGATCCGCGAATAGTGGCTTAAAAGCCTCCCACACATTTTCGATTGTGGCCGTATTTCTGTTTAAACAGAAGAAGCTTTCAATTTCATTTTGGATTTCCCTACACCAATCTTCATCCTCAAGATGAACTCTATTAAATGGCCATTTAGAAGATTTGTTGCTCCTCCCGAGTCGAGATACTTGGAGTTTTACTAAAGCATGATCTGAAAAGCTGTTCTGTATATACATACAATTAACTAAATTTGGTTTCTTAGAGATTAAAAATTTATCCAACCTAGCGGCTATTTTATATTTGGCTGAGAAGCACGAATATTCTTTTTTCGTAGGAAATCTTGCCCGCCAACTGTCTACCAAATCCAGTTTTTCCATACATTCCAATGGCACCTCACCCATGCATGGATCATTTTGTTTCCGTACCCCAGAAGATGAATCCAATACAGGGTTCTGTAAGAAGTTGAAGTCACCTCCTATTATCACCATGCCAGGGAGTAGCAACAATGCGTGATATAGATCCAACAGAGACGCAGGATTATCTTCTACTGGGGTATAAATCGTGGCTATGGTGAGTCTATGGTCATTAATTAGGCCATTCACTAACCCCCACCTTCCATCTTTATCTGCTTGGGAGTATAAAATCTGGAAAGGGAAAAATGTATTCAAAACAAATTGCTATCCCTCTTTGGGCCGTATTTGCCGATTAAAAATGACTACTACCTGCCCATTGCTGAAACATGTTAAATGAGGGATTCTTCTTATCTACATAATGCGTTTCCTGAATCATTATAATGTCTGGGGTATTGCCTTTCAGCCATTCTTCAATAGTCCGGGCTTTTATTTTGTTATTAAGGCCATTGGCATTAAAAGAAAGAATTCTTACAGAATCCTTAGGTATCTGCTGATGAGTAGCCATTAAGGGAAACAAATCATATTCAAAGTGCCTTGTGTCTGTAAACATTTCAACATTTTGAAACACCAAAAGGTGCTTATTTTACAGTACATAATTTAACTGTTTCAAGTGTCTGTGCATAAGAAGCAAATAAAGTGACAGTGCGGTGCAAATAGCATATAAAGTGCATGATAGTGTTTAGTATGAATATAGATACCTAGAGAGATGAGGTAATCTTTCGGCCCATTGGCCTTTCTTGTCTTGTATGGATTCCTGATTTTTACCAGTGTCATGTGGCTGTATCCGCGTTTAGATGAACTATCCCCTTTTTACCAGCTCTTCTCCTTGGCGAAGGTTCCTCGTGAATCCCAGAAGTGATCTAAAAGTCTGGGATCTGGGCCCCACTTTTTATAGCACAAATTCCTTTGTTCTCTGGTGGCAGCGAAGCTCTTTGCCCAGCCAAAACCAGTTCTGTCCTTTATGGTGCAGCATCCTGGCAGGAGGTGGAGACAGCATTGTCAAAGGCAGACTGGGCCCATTCAGGTGTGAAAGAAATCTCCTCTCCCTACTGTGAATGCAGCACAGGTCTAATTAGCCCAGCCCTGACTCACCCTGGAAAGGCAGGACACACCTGCCCTCAAAGTGGCTGTCTGAACAGAATGCACGTCCCAAGCCCCTGTCACTCCAAAGCCAGACAGTCAATACACAAACCTAGCAGAGGCACACAGGATGGCTAAGCAAGAAAATACTTAGTTTCTAAAAGTGGTATTTTCAAACACAGAATGTAAAAATCATCCTCACTAAAAGATGCATCTTTATATTCTGAGTTCAGGCATACTAAACTTTATCTTCCTATCTTGTCTCAATGGGAAGTTATATTTATAAGATGTTATAAATAAACTCCTATTCTATCCTATCGGACAGATAGCCTTTCAATAGTGAAAAACGAGATTGGCAGTATTTCACTATCTGGACATGCCACACACATCAGGGCATGCCCTACCTTTCACATACACTGCACCCTGCCCACAGGGGTACCTTGGGCCTACATTAGGGGTGACTCACATTTAAGGAAAGGGAAGGTTAGGGCAAGGCAAGTGGGTGCACTTGCCAGGTCAACATGGCAGTACCAACCTGGGCACAGACACTGCAGTGGCGGATCTGAGTTACATTTACAGGCTGCTTATGTGGGTGGCACAATCAGTGCTGCAGGCCCACTACCAACATTTGATTTACAGGCCTTGGGCACACACACAGTGCACTGTACTAGGGACTGACTAGTAAATCAAATATGCCAATCATGGAATCACCAATCCATGAACACAATTTACAGGGAGCACTTTCACTTTGGCACTGAACAGCAGTGGCAAAGTGCCCAAAGCATCTAGACCAGCAAAAGCAAAGTCCAACACACAGCAAAATAACAGGAGCCAAAGGCAAAAAATACAGGGGAAACCCACACCAGTGACGCCAGGTCTAACAAGAAGCCACCTCCAATAGCCCAGAACTGGAATTGGCACCACTTGGCAGGTCAGACCTTCCAGCAGAGGAGTTCAGGGGCTGCAGGTGAAGTCTTTGATAGCCCTGAGACTTCCAACTCGAGGCGAGCACACACATGCCCTTGGAGAACCTTGATAAGCAGGATACAGAATGCCACAGTCCAGTCCTTTTACTGCCCAAGACAGAGGGCAGCAAGCAGCAGGCCAACACAGCAAAGCACACCGCAAAGTGGTAGTCCCTCCTGACAGCTTCTTCAGCTCTTCTTCTTGGCAGAATCTCCTCATAGTCCAGAAGTGTTCCAAAGATGTGGGCCAGAGGTCCAATACTTGTACACCTTTTCGCCTTTGAAGTAGGCATACTTCAAAGGAAAGTCTTTGTAGTTCACAAGATCCTGCCTTGGCTCCAGACACACTACAGAGGAGTGGAGACAGCATTGTGAAATGACAGGCACAGCCCTATTCAAGTGTCAGTGACAACTCCTCTCCCACTGTAGATCAGGAAGGCCCATCAGTCTGGTGATGGGCCTTCAGGATATACAGGGCACACATCAGCTCCCTTCGTGTGACTGTCTAGAGTTCATTCACAAACAGCCCCTAACCAGACGCTGATTCCAAAGGCAGGCAGAGACACAGAATGGTAAAGCAAGAAAATGCCCACTTTCTAAAAGTGTATATGCCCAGCAGTAATGCACTCAATGTTTTCACTGTTGCTCTATTAAAACAAGAATCATATTAAACAAAAATTGGTG
Source organism: Calotriton arnoldi (assembly GCA_963921515.1). Classification (NCBI taxonomy): domain Eukaryota; kingdom Metazoa; phylum Chordata; class Amphibia; order Caudata; family Salamandridae; genus Calotriton; species Calotriton arnoldi. Next base: position 620,410 of record CAWUFW010002513.1, read on the forward strand.
TGCGGTTTCTGAGGTGGTTCCACCCTACCACCTATGCTGAAAGCAGGAATAAACTAGGACGTAAGTCTTAGACAGATCACGCACTACCTAAGAACCCGAGCGCGGTGTATTAACTCAATGTGAATTATAACTTATAAACATCATATACAGTTATAAACATGATTAATCTGAATCCACAGCGAACATGTATACAATAGGTCAGATGAAAATAAATGATGATGCAAGAATCCAACGAGATATCTTCAATCCGATTTAATGAAGAAATACTGTATTCATCTGTAGCATGAATATACAAATTAAATGTTGCATCTGAACGTGGATATTCAATCCCAATGCATTTCGGTGAACATACACCCTTCGTCAGGGGAAATCTACAAGAAATTAACTGATAAATCTAATTAAACATAAACAATGAATATCAATTGACAAAGTGTCTTGCACGTACATCCGGAAGGTTACAATATGTCTGAGAAAATGATGAATAAAGTAAACTAGTCGACAACTGCAGTGGCAAGAAAACAGTGCCTGAAGCCTGAAACTTAATCACATGTCAATTACTCTAAAAGATCAAAATGCAAACAGGGTGTGTACATGCAACGGATTCACCGCAGTCCCACAACCAACAACACTGTGTCCAATGAAAACTGAAGTCCAACAAGCGTGTAGTACCCGTGAGTCAAACGAGCAGCAGAAAAGAATATTAAGAATGGCGCTTAAATCCAACGAATACAGAGTGATGGAAATCAAGCCTGTGGTTGGTGATTAAACCGAAACCTAATGAAATGCGGGCTTACTCACACAACTTTTTAAATTCGATTCTGATTCGAAGTCGAAATGAAAACTGTGAAATTAAAAAAGGGTGATTACATAAACCGCTGAACCGCGATTACATGAATGCTAATGCAAGACGAAAGGAAAAGAAACCAGCTTACCAAATGCCCAATTGAAAACTTGTAAGCTAGCCCGAAGGAATAGTGGCGTCGATCATATTTATGACCGGAGCATGTCAATTCCTGTAAAGAATATATATGTGTATGTAAAGTGATATAAACCGAGCTTTAAATCAAAGTCTCCCAAAGACCCCAAATTGTATGTAACTCACCGAAAAATGTGACCTCAGTGCGTAAGAGCTTAGACCGTCCAATACTCGAAGCGAACCAACCGCTTCTGTGCGAGTGAATTTAACTAATTAAGAGAGATGACGACTTAACATGCGAGCGTGAACACAAACATAGGACTGATGCCAGAAATTGAGAATTTAAGAAACCAAAAGAAGGCAGACATCTTAACATGGTGATATATAGACAAACGCAAGTGCAAGCATGATAATCAGTGAATGTGAATAACAATTATTTGAAACAAAATGTGGGTAAATGACTGCGAACACATAGTGTGATCCTGAATTTAACATAAAGAATTATCCACGCTTCCAGGACAATCAATAAAATGCAACGATGATAAATGCAAAAATGTGATGGTCGCGTCAAAAAATAGATAATGTGCAATAGAATGAGTACAAAACCACATTTTGTCAAATTTTTAAAAACAATACTAAATGTATACATGTTTGAGGTTGTGTATGAAATCGAAAACAATTGGTAATACATAAAAGTCTCCCTGCCATGAAATTCTAACGTGATGCCAGTGATACAATACTAAATCACACACAAAAATATATAATGTGCAATTAAATGTGTGCAAAACCGCATTTTGTTGAACTTATAAAATACTAAATGCATACATGTTTAAGGTTATATATGAAATAGAATATATACAATACAATAAGTGATACATGAAAGTCTACCTGTCATGAAATTCTAACATGCTGCCAATAATGCAATACCCAAACACAAACATAAAAATATACTAAAAAGAACCTCGTGTGAAGTATGATAAGTTAAATAATGAGCATGAAAAAATGACATGGAAGGCAAGAAGTGAAGTCGACAACTGTCGCCTGTCGCTTAGTGAAGAGTATCAATACTGTGATAATGTAAATGAGTTACAGGAAACACGAGAGTTCCAATCTGTCATTGAGACCTTTTGGACACATGGTGTTCAGGTATCTAATCCAGAAAGTTTCACGTTGAGTGATGTATTTAGACATATCTCTGTCACAGAAATTTTGCACAGTCTCCAGAACTGTGAATTTAGTTGAGCGATCGTGTGGCGCGATTCACTCCAATGTCTAGCCAAAGGAGAGGACATCACATTAGTTCTAATCCTACTTTTATGTTCAGTAATACGTGTACGTAATGACCTCTCTGTCTTACCCACATAAAGTAAACCACACGGACAGCGTATGGCGTAGATTACATGATGCGAATTACAGTTAGCTGTGAATGAAAATTTGATCGATTTACTCTGACCACGGGTGTGCTATAGATTTACCTAGTAAAACATTGTTGCAATGTGAGCAATTGTGGCACTTTTGCATCCCTTTATCTCTTTCTCTCTTGTGCCTGGTTTCTTTTTCAGTATCTCTCTGATATTATGAGAGCGTTTGTACGCAAAAATTGGAGGATCTTGAAACAAATGACCAAAATCCGGTTCTGATTGTAATAACTCCCAACGTTGGAGAATAACTTTCTTGATGGCTAAGGCTTGTGATGAATAAATAGATACAAACACATCACGTCTACCTTTGTATCTTTTTTTCTTTGTAAGTAAATCCTTGCGAGGAATAGAATCAGCTCTACGAATTGCTGAATCAACAACTTCTTGGGGATAGCCCCTCTCTAAAAACCTTTCTGGAAAGTTTGCAGACTGTTTAGATATTGAGAATGATCTGAAGATATACGTTTAATACGTAAGAATTGTGAAAATGGAAGATGTTTCTTGAGCGACTCAGGATGAAAGCTAGTGTACAGTAAAGTGTTATTACGGTCAGTAGGCTTGGTAAAACCTTAGTACTGATCAGAGATTGATTCAATTCTATATGCACATCTAAGTATGATGATGTTTGAACATGAGCATATATTGAATGACCCTGAATGGACATCACATCTTTTACTTTATCGTCGTTTCATCGACGATATATTTCTTGTCTGGCATGGAACACAGGTTGATTTATTAAGCAAGCTGAGTCAGCTCAATGATAAGAATCCGAGAATACAATTCACACATATCATAGACCAACAAGCCATTTCTTACTTAGATGTGCATATAGAATTGAATCAATCTCTGATCAGTACTAAGGTTTTTACCAAGCCTACTGACCGTAATAACACTTTACTGTACACTAGCTTTCATCCTGAGTCGCTCAAGAAACATCTTCCATTTTCACAATTCTTACGTATTAAACGTATATCTTCAGATCATTCTCAATATCTAAACAGTCTGCAAACTTTCCAGAAAGGTTTTTTAGAGAGGGGCTATCCCCATGAAGTTGTTGATTCAGCAATTCGAGAGCTGATTCTATTCCTCGCAAGGATTTACTTACAAAGAAAAAGATACAAAAGGTAGACGTGATGTGTTTGTATCTATTTATTCATCACAAGCCTTAGCCATCAAGAAAGTTATTCTCCAACGTTGGGAGTTATTACAATCAGAACCGGATTTTGGTCATTTGTTTCAAGATCCTCCAATCTTTGCGTACAAACGCTCTCATAATATCAGAGAGATACTGAAAAAGAAACCAGGCACAAGAGAGAAAGAGATAAAAGGGATGCAAAAGTGCCACAATTGCTCACATTGCAACAATGTTTTACTAGGTAAATCTATAGCACACCCGTGGTCAGGTAAATCGATCAAATTTTCATTCACAGCTAACTGTAATTCGCATCATGTAATCTACGCCATACGCTGTCCGGGTGGTTTACTTTATGTGGGTAAGACAGAGAGGTCATTACGTACACGTATTACTGAACATAAAAGTAGGATTAGAACTAATGTGATGTCCTCTCCTTTGGCTAGACATTGGAGTGAATCGCGCCACACGATCGCTCAACTTAAATTCACAGTTCTGGAGACTGTGCAAAATTTCTGTGACAGAGATATGTCTAAATACATCACTCAACGTGAAACTTTCTGGATTAGATACCTGAACACCATGTGTCCAAAAGGTCTCAATGACAGATTGGAACTCTCGTGTTTCCTGTAACTCATTTACATTATCACAGTATTGATACTCTTCACTAAAGCTGACAGAGCGACAGTTGTCGACTTACTTTGCCTTCCATGTCATTTTTTCATGCTCATTATTTAACTTATCATACTTCACACGAGGTTCTTTTTAGTATATTTTTTATGTATGTGTTTGGGTATTGCATTATTGGCAGCATGTTAGAATTTCATGACAGGTAGACTTTCATGTATCACTTATTGTATTGTATATATTCTATTTCATATATAACCTTAAACATGTATGCATTTAGTATTTTATAAGTTCAACAAAATGCGGTTTTGCACACATTTAATTGCACATTATATATTTTTGTGTGTGATTTGGCATTGTATCACTGGCATCACGTTAGAATTTCATGGCAGGGAGACTTTTATGTATTACCAATTGTTTTCGATTTCATACACAACCTCAAACATGTATACATTTAGTATTGTTTTAAAAATTTGACAAAATGTGGTTTTGTACTCATTCTATTGCACATTATCTATTTTTTGACGCGACCATCACATTGTTGCATTTATCATCGTTGCATTTTATTGATTTTCCTGGAAGCGTGGATAATTCTTTATGTTAAATTCAGGATCACACTATGTGTTCGCAGTCATTTACCCACATTTTGTTTCAAATAATTGTTATTCACATTCACTGATTATCATGCTTGCACTTGCGTTTGTCTATATATCACCATGTTAAGATGTCTGCCTTCTTTTGGTTTCTTAAATTCTCAATTTCTGGCATCAGTCCTATGTTTGTGTTCACGCTCGCATGTTAAGTCGTCATCTCTCTTAATTAGTTAAATTCACTCGCACAGAACGTGGTTCGCTTCGGTACTTCGGTATTGGACGGTCTAAGCTCTTACGCACTGAGGTCACATTTTTCGGTGAGTTACATACAATTTGGGGTCTTTGGGAGACTTTTGATTTAAAGCTCGGTTTATATCACTTTACATACACATATATATTCTTTACAGGAATTGACATGCTCCGGTCATAAATATGATCGACGCCACTATTCCTTCGGGCTAGCTTACAAGTTTTCAATTGGGCATTTGGTAAGCTGGTTTCTTTTTCCTTTCGTCTTGCATTAACATTCATGTAACCGCGGTTCAGCGGTTTATGTAATCACCCTTTTTTTAATTTCACAGTTTTCATTTCGACTTCGAATCAGAATCGAATTTAAAAAGTTGTGTGGGTAAGCCCGCATTTCATTAGGTTTCGGTTTAATCACCAACCACAGGCTTGATTTCCATCACTCTGTATTCGTTGGATTTAAGCGCCATTCTTAATATTCTTTTTCTGCTCGTTTGGCTCACGGGTACTACACGCTTGTTGGACTTCAGTTTTCATTAGACACAGTGTTGTTAGTTGTGGGACTGCGGTGAATCCGTTGCATGTACACACCCTGTTTGCATTTTGATCTTTTAGAGTAATTGACATGTGATTAAGTTTCAGGCTTCAGGCACTGTTTTCTTGCCACTGCAGTTGTCGCTTAGTTTAGTTTATTCATCATTTTTCTCAGACATATTGTAACCTTCCCGGATGTCGTGCAAGACACTTTGTCAATTGATATTCATTGTTTATGTTTAATTAGATTTATCAATTAATTTCTTGTAGATTTCCCTGACGAAGGGTGTATGTTCACCCGAAATGCATTGGGATTGAATATCCACGTTCAGATGCAACATTTAATTTGTATATTCATGCTACAGATGAATACAGTATTTCTTCATTAAATCGGATTGAAGATATCTCGTTGGATTCTTGCATCATCATTTATTTTCATCTGACCTATTGTATACATGTTCGCTGTGGATTCAGATTAATCATGTTTATAACTGTATATGATGTTTATAAGTTATAATTCACATTGAGTTAATACACCCGCGCTCGGGTTCTTAGGTAGTGCGTGATCTGTCTAAGACTTACGTCCTAGTTTATTCCTGCTTTCAGCATAGGTGGTAGGGTGGAACCACCTCAGAAACCGCACACCAATTTTTGTTTAATATGATTCTTGTTTTAATAGAGCAACAGTGAAAACATTGAGTGCATTACTGCTGGGCATATACATTATTTATCTTTCTTATTTCACCTGAACCAGCAATCTTTTTGCACCATCAAACATGTCTTTTGAGGACATTTTACATCTCACTGATAATAAAGCGGAAACTAAAGTGTACAGTGACAATGAAGCACAAGACATTTATGGCCTCATCCGGGAGGTTAGGTCATTTGATATGACCCAAGGTCCAGTTATACATCAATTACGGCAACTGGAATATCTCATGCGGCGAGAAATCAATCAAAGATTGCATGCCACCACATTAATCCAATATCATAAGGCTTGCAGGATACCGAGAGGTCTAAGATCACCACTAAAACCTATGATGTTTAAAGCCAATAAAAAATTCATGGATAAATGGTATGCCATTTTGAATAAGTGTTCCCTTGATCTCATACTCTTGATTGTAGAGGAATTATCTGCGGTTCTCATAGGTTTAGAGCAGGAAATCAAAGAGTTACAGGATATTATCAAACAAAGAATGGAAGCTGATAATTGGACGTCAACATTAGTTGACATTAACGGCAAACTTGATACTTACGCAAAAGAAATACACGAGCGTAAAGTTCGTAAGTTTCGGCGCGACACTATCGATTACAAGCTAGACGAGGTGTATTCATGGGCGGAAGTGTACGCAATGAAACGTACATTCCATAAGAGTGGAACTAACTCCTCAGATAAGAGCATAGCATCTACAAGTGACACACGCATGACAAGAGCACCAGTACCTTCTACTAGTGAATTAGGTGACGGGGCAGCACCAATATTATCAGTCACTAAGGTTGCTTTTTTAGATGTCAGCCCAGCAGCCAACAACCCTCCCATAGATCAGACACCAGTTCATTTCGAGCATCAAAAACACGTAGAGGTCGTGGAGGCAGGCAAGGCAGCGACCTCCGGTCGCAGAACGAAGAAACATTAGTGGTTAACATTTCATCAGTCCAGTTATCCAAAGCTCAACTAGACCTTCTTAACAAAGGAACCTCTTTTGTACCTACTTTTCACACCAACTCATTGAATACTGAGATTGACTTATATAAATTCATGAGAAAACTCAGGTTACGATATTTTTTTAGTAACAGAGAACCAATTCTCAACGATTCAGAATCACCAGAACTTAAGGAGTTCAAACCTAAAAGCACGTTTGTAGCTCCTATTACACACAAGGTTTTAGACACGTTTGAGACTCTTGTTCAAAAAGATCTATCACGATTACAAGCACCACCCAGGAAGAAACATAACTTGTCTCCTTCTGATAGGAAAGCACTTACAGATTTACGTAACAATAGTTCCATTGTTTTTCTCAAGCAGATAAAGGTGGAGCGCTAGTTGTCATGAATCGTGATTTCTATGAAGTAAAGATTGACAGTATGCTTTCTGACGACACTACATATCTACCGTTGGATAAAGATCCAACTCTAGAGTTTCAGTTAGTTCTATCACACATTTTAGCACATGCCAAAGACATGGGATGGATATCTGACAAAACATCCGAATTTCTTTATGTTAGGTTTCCACGTAGACCTGAAATCTACATGTTACCGAAAATACATAAGAATCTTAAAGATCCTCCTTTTCGCCCCATAGTCTCAGGCTGTGGATCGATTCATGAACCCCTTGGACAATATCTAGATACTTTTCTCCAGACAATTGTACAAACTGGGAGAACTTACATACAAGACACAACTCACTTTCTGACATTGTTGGGTGACCTAGTATTGCCTACGGGAGAAGAAATTTGGTTATGTACCATAGATGTGGTAGCCTTGTATACGTCTATACCTCACCAAGCGGGAATTGAGGCAGTTGAGTGGGCATTACTTCAAAGAGATGATTTACAAGCTGAGAAAGTTTTTCTTCTGGAAATCTTACACTTTTGCCTATTTCACAGCTACTTTAGATGGCAGGACAGATATTTTTTACAAACTACAGGTACATCCATGGGTTTTTCCGGGGCACCCAGTTATGCTAATATCTTCATGATGATGTTTGAACATGAGCATATATTGAATGACCCTGAATGGACATCACATCTTTTACTTTATCGTCGTTTCATCGACGATATATTTCTTGTCTGGCATGGAACACAGGTTGATTTATTAAGCAAGCTGAGTCAGCTCAATGATAAGAATCCGAGAATACAATTCACACATATCATAGACCAACAAGCCATTTCTTACTTAGATGTGCATATAGAATTGAATCAATCTCTGATCAGTACTAAGGTTTTTACCAAGCCTACTGACCGTAATAACACTTTACTGTACACTAGCTTTCATCCTGAGTCGCTCAAGAAACATCTTCCATTTTCACAATTCTTACGTATTAAACGTATATCTTCAGATCATTCTCAATATCTAAACAGTCTGCAAACTTTCCAGAAAGGTTTTTTAGAGAGGGGCTATCCCCATGAAGTTGTTGATTCAGCAATTCGTAGAGCTGATTCTATTCCTCGCATGGATTTACTTACAAAGAAAAAAGATACAAAAGGTAGACGTGATGTGTTTGTATCTATTTATTCATCACAAGCCTTAGCCATCAAGAAAGTTATTCTCCAACGTTGGGAGTTATTACAATCAGAACCGGATTTTGGTCATTTGTTTCAAGATCCTCCAATTTTTGCGTACAAACGCTCTCATAATATCAGAGAGATACTGAAAAAGAAACCAGGCACAAGAGAGAAAGAGATAAAAGGGATGCAAAAGTGCCACAATTGCTCACATTGCAACAATGTTTTACTAGGTAAATCTATAGCACACCCGTGGTCAGGTAAATCGATCAAATTTTCATTCACAGCTAACTGTAATTCGCATCATGTAATCTACGCCATACGCTGTCCGTGTGGTTTACTTTATGTGGGTAAGACAGAGAGGTCATTACGTACACGTATTACTGAACATAAAAGTAGGATTAGAACTAATGTGATGTCCTCTCCTTTGGCTAGACATTGGAGTGAATCGCGCCACACGATCGCTCAACTTAAATTCACAGTTCTGGAGACTGTGCAAAATTTCTGTGACAGAGATATGTCTAAATACATCACTCAACGTGAAACTTTCTGGATTAGATACCTGAACACCATGTGTCCAAAAGGTCTCAATGACAGATTGGAACTCTCGTGTTTCCTGTAACTCATTTACATTATCACAGTATTGATACTCTTCACTAAAGCGACAGGCGACAGTTGTCGACTTACTTTGCCTTCCATGTCATTTTTTTCATGCTCATTATTTAACTTATCATACTTCACACGAGGTTCTTTTTAGTATATTTTTTATGTTTGTGTTTGGGTATTGCATTATTGGCAGCATGTTAGAATTTCATGACAGGTAGACTTTCATGTATCACTTATTGTATTGTATATATTCTATTTCATATATAACCTTAAACATGTATGCATTTAGTATTTTATAAGTTCAACAAAATGCGGTTTTGCACACATTTAATTGCACATTATATATTTTTTGTGTGTGATTTGGTATTGTATCACTGGCATCACGTTAGAATTTCATGGCAGGGAGACTTTTATGTATTACCAATTGTTTTCGATTTCATACACAACCTCAAACATGTATACATTTAGTATTGTTTTAAAAATTTGACAAAATGTGGTTTTGTACTCATTCTATTGCACATTATCTATTTTTGACGCGACCATCACATTGTTGCATTTATCATCGTTGCATTTTATTGATTGTCCTGGAAGCGTGGATAATTCTTTATGTTAAATTCAGGATCACACTATGTGTTCGCAGTCATTTACCCACATTTTGTTTCAAATAATTGTTATTCACATTCACTGATTATCATGCTTGCACTTGCGTTTGTCTATATATCACCATGTTAAGATGTCTGCCTTCTTTTGGTTTCTTAAATTCTCAATTTCTGGCATCAGTCCTATGTTTGTGTTCACGCTCGCATGTTAAGTCGTCATCTCTCTTAATTAGTTAAATTCACTACGCACAGAACGTGGTTCGCTTCGGTACTTCGGTATTGGACGGTCTAAGCTCTTACGCACTGAGGTCACATTTTTCGGTGAGTTACATACAATTTGGGGTCTTTGGGAGACTTTTGATTTAAAGCTCGGTTTATATCACTTTACATACACATATATATTCTTTACAGGAATTGACATGCTCCGGTCATAAATATGATCGACGCCACTATTCCTTCGGGCTAGCTTACAAGTTTTCAATTGGGCATTTGGTAAGCTGGTTTCTTTTTCCTTTCGTCTTGCATTAACATTCATGTAACCGCGGTTCAGCGGTTTATGTAATCACCCTTTTTTAATTTCACAGTTTTCATTTCGACTTCGAATCAGAATCGAATTTAAAAAGTTGTGTGGGTAAGCCCGCATTTCATTAGGTTTCGGTTTAATCACCAACCACAGGCTTGATTTCCATCACTCTGTATTCGTTGGATTTAAGCGCCATTCTTAATATTCTTTTTCTGCTCGTTTGGCTCACGGGTACTACACGCTTGTTGGACTTCAGTTTTCATTAGACACAGTGTTGTTGGTTGTGGGACTGCGGTGAATCCGTTGCATGTACACACCCTGTTTGCATTTTGATCTTTTAGAGTAATTGACATGTGATTAAGTTTCAGGCTTCAGGCACTGTTTTCTTGCCACTGCAGTTGTCGCTTAGTTTACTTTATTCATCATTTTTCTCAGACATATTGTAACCTTCCCGGATGTCGTGCAAGACACTTTGTCAATTGATATTCATTGTTTATGTTTAATTAGATTTATCAATTAATTTCTTGTAGATTTCCCCTGACGAAGGGTGTATGTTCACCCGAAATGCATTGGGATTGAATATCCACGTTCAGATGCAACATTTAATTTGTATATTCATGCTACAGATGAATACAGTATTTCTTCATTAAATCGGATTGAAGATATCTCGTTGGATTCTTGCATCATCATTTATTTTCATCTGACCTATTGTATACATGTTCGCTGTGGATTCAGATTAATCATGTTTATAACTGTATATGATGTTTATAAGTTATAATTCACATTGAGTTAATACACCCGCGCTCGGGTTCTTAGGTAGTGCGTGATCTGTCTAAGACTTACGTCCTAGTTTATTCCTACTTTCTAAAAGTGGCATTTTCAAATACACAATTTAAAATCCACCTTCACTAAAATATGTATTTTAAAATCCTGAGCATTAGAGAGCCCAAACTCCAAATCCCTATCTCTTCCCAATTGAAATTTACACTTGTAAGATGTTACAAGGCAACTCCAATGATAACCAATTGGGGAGATACCCTTTGTAATTGGCAGTATTTCACTATCAGGACACTTAAAACACACCAGTACATGTCTTACCTTTCACATACACTGCACCCTGCCTATGGGGCTGCCTTGAGCCTACCCTAAGGGGTGATTTACATGTAGCAAAAGGGAAGATTTGATCCTGGAATGTGGGTGCACTTGCCAGGTCGACATGGCAGTTTAAAACTACCCACACAGACACTGTAGTGGCAGGCCTGAGACATGGTTACAAGGCAAATCATGTGGGTGGCACGATCATTGCTGCAGACCTGCTAGTAGCATTTGATTTCCAGGCCCTGGGCACACACAGTGCACTTTACTAGGGACTTACCAGTAAATTAAATATGCCAATGATGGATAACCAATCATAGTCACAATTTACACAGGGAGCACTTACACTTTAGCACTGATCAGCAGTGGTAAAGTGTCCAGAGTACAGAAACCATCAAAAACGAAGTACAGTCAAAAATATAGGAGGTAGATGCAAAAAGGCAGGGGAAACCATGCCAAGGATGCCAGGTCTAACAGTAACACAGCTGAAGGTTGAAGGGTTCAAGTGAACACAAGAGGCCTGCATGTAGAGAATTCATAATGTTTTATTTCCCATAATTAATTTGAAGGGCCACGGCCTAAATATATGCTCTCTGCCCCTCCCCACACTCACTTACCCTGCTATTGTAATCACGGCTACATTTCCCATATGTTTGTTAAGCACTTTCACAGTTTTCTCATCTAACCAATGAGCAGGGCTACCTTGTTGGAAGTACAAGCTACAATGGCTGTAAAAACAAAGCCCATAACCAAAAGTGCACAAAAAAGTACCTTTGCAACATCATCTTTTGTCCTTTTGATTCTAGGGTTTGTTTCTACAGTCGTTTATGCTTGTTCTATGAGTAGGGCAGCCCTGCTCCTAAAACACTCTGAACTGACTATGGAAACAAAGCCCAGAATAACATCACTATGTTGCTGGGCTACCAGAAAACGCCAACAACAGATCTGGAGCAGTTTTCTTTCTTAACAGAGCCAAATCTGAGCGTATTGTATTAAGTTTTCTTGGTTGGCTAACAAGGCTCTGTGTTTGTGGTATTTGAGGATGATTCCGGATAAGTAGTCAGGTTAAGATATCTGTGGTGGTGTTACATGAATCCTGGATCTTGATCTGATATAAAGCTCTCTTTGTTTAGGTTTGTTGGCCCTAATAATATCACATAAAAAATTGACAAGCTATTGATATTTAGAAGCAGGTTCAGTGTGGGACAGCTGTTGGGTGGGATCACTCAAATCAGAGAGGAAATGCAGTAATAAGATTTTGCATTAGGTGCTAACGTTGTGCAACAATATGACCTCAAATTTGGTGGATGGTACACTTAGATGAAAAATCATATTTGGTCCAATATATTTCAATTATGCAAATCATGAATGTTTGTAAAATAACGTACATTTGCAAAATCGTGGTAAGGTGCAAAAAAATTATTTAGGTGCAAAATATCTTTTGGGACAAAGTAAGCAAGATTGTGGCATTATAAGTAGGAGCAGAGGCACATTTACAAGCAAACTCACATTAAGATGCAAAATCATCTTGGTACACCATCAGCAGGAGTGTGCTGCACATTTAATGGTATTTTTCACATTTATTAGAAAGGATGAACACAATTAGGAGCACAAATCACCTTACTGCAACATTAGCAGGTATGTGGAAACATTGTAGGCGAAGGTTAAAAGAAATGAATATTGGTGCAGACTCAGCATATGCAACTTCAGCAGGAGTGTGGGGGGCACTCTGTAGGTGTAAAACACATTTAGGAGCGCCAGTCACCTATGGTGCACCATGAACAAGGACTTTGAAATGACCACTACTTTGTCCTATCTCAAACCTGCCACTACATTAAACCCACTAATACTTCAATTCCTCAATACCTTCTCACTCCTCGTTTTTTGCTTGCTTTTCTTCTACAATCAACTGGGGATTATTTGCTCCCTGTTTTCACTTTCAACTCTTCTAAACTTTTTTTTAGGTTCAGTCTAGAGAAAGCTACATCTCACAGATAGTAAAAGCTTCAGCCACATTGCAGAGTTTTTGAAATGATAAGTCATAAAAAGTAAAAATGGATAAAAGCACTTTGATTTAGCCTCTTTAGACTGCCTGCTGAAAGTGTCATTCACATTTTGGATCTGGATTAGCTCAATTTAGACTGCACCCCTGCACGTCACAGAAATGCCCTTATGTACATACTTGTGACACTATATTTACTGTGTGCCATAACTTTATTAACATGTGTGAACATTTAACGCATTAATGAAATTTAACTATTGAGAAATTGAAGCTTTATAAACTTATGCACTAATGTTCAGTTTAAACATGAAGATGTATTCTGTATTAACATTTGCATCTATACTTTAAATCACATTTGTAGATATTCTGATAGTCATATTAGAAAGTGTAATCATGTATGCTTTTACTCACGTTTGTATTTGTTCTTGAGTTACATGTGCACAAGTATAACCATGTATTTGAAGTGCACGTTTAAATTTATTTAAAGTTAGCCTGACTTCAGACCCTAACTGGAAATTATTTTGCTTTGCCAGTTTTTTTTTTTCCTTTGCAGGTGTGTTCTCATGATCTAATTAGCTAGAGAAAGGAGTATTGTTGTCTGTATTAGTTTCTTAATAGTAAAGTCTGAGATGAGAAATCTTGTTAAGAGACCTGAAGCCTTAATAAACAAATGAAGCCTCCTATTCATTGTGTATCAGGAATGGAGAAAGCTCCAGGCTGTTGTAACTCTCCAAGCTCCGTGGAATGGGAAAGCCTGTTAATGTTGCAAATACTTACCACAAGAAGAGCAATGATTGGTTCCTGGTGGGTTGGGAAGTGATATGATTGTTGCTGAAGTTTTTTTTTTTTTGGTGTTCACAATGTTAGAAGAGAGCAGATTCCCTTAGACTTGGAGGGTACAGACCTTTCTGCTTCCTTTATTCTTGCAAGAATGAAGCTTCATGCTAAACACTTATTCCAATCCTGAAAGACTTCTACTGGAGTCTTTACTATGCTGATACCTTTCAGCATTTCTGAATTTCCTTGAGACCCTATTCTTTAAACCATCCTTATTCTAAAATTAGAGCCTTGATTAGATGATTTTAGAACGTATTCATGTTTAGGAGAGAGAATCGGAGGTTCTTTAAGAAACACCTATTCCTACTTTTCAGTTTTTGTATTGCTGTGGCTATGATTATTTCATATCTTATTCTACTGAGACTGAACCTATTGTGATATTTCAATTTGCCAGCTGTAATCCTGTATCTTTTGATATTCTCTTGATATGCATATATACTGGTCTGATTAGCAATAAAACTATTTAACTTCAATTTCCAAATCCTGGTCCTTATTGTAGGGCCAAATGAGCTTCGCAAAATTTGAATTGCTTTATTATTGCTAACTCTCTTTGCATCTCAGTCAACTTAAAAAGATCCATCAGATGAGAAATTGTAAATCACACACCTGTGCGCTCTCAGATCAATTCGCAGGATGACATACATAGAGTGGGGCAATAGGTCAGTCATCTCCAGCCTGCAGAAGATCGTATGCGGTCGGCACACGTTCTGGTCCTTCTTAGACTGACAGATGTGTGGGCGACTCCACAGTGCTGCCTTGTGAACAAAACACATGAAGGGCAACAGAAGTTACTCCACCAAAATGAGTCGCCAAATAGAGAATAAAATCTTGCAGCACAAAAACCTCCTGGATGGTATAATTGTCCAGAATGATAAAAGAAGACTGGAGAATTGCACAGAGCAGCACAACTAATAGCAGGACTGAAATAAGTCCAGAATAGGTCCCCAGAAAATTCAATACTCTGTGCACCGAATTAATTCTGAAGAGAATAGGGACCAAAATGTATAACAAGGGGGTGATGAATACAACGAAAAAGTACTTCCTGAATATGTTGTGACACATCCTTCTCCAGATCAGGCCTACTTATACATGATCTTGCCAGGAACTGAGATCAGCAAAAGAAAGGAGGCACCATCTTCGATTGGGAATTCCTGACAAGCTTCAAGAAAAACCTTTATCTTGCATTGGGATCATATATAATGATGACTATACCCATGATTTGACTTCCTGCACAGAGAACGGAAGGGTCCAAAGTTGAGGTAATTCCTGATGTGTTTATTTCAAGAAAAAAATCTAATTTTCACAAAGGAAACTTGCAGCTTGTGGAGACAATGGTAGACTGTCACAACTATTGTGGCAACAGATCTCAACCCACTGAAATCTTGGTGACATCCGACAACGAACAAAGGACCAAAAGGAGGACAAATCCAGCCCCCACAAATAGTGACAACTCAGGTGCCCATGGATATTCCAAAGTCTGCACCAATAGGGCAGTACCACCATTGACAGTGTTCTTACCTTTTATTCAGCCACTTCAAGAAGCGATTGCAGCAGCTCCAATGCCTGTCCTCGCAAGAACAGCATTGTTGTCCGCAGCATTTCTGTCAGTAGGTGCAAAAGAGCCATTGGTTTGTTGAAAGTGCCTCTCACATTTTGTTTCAGTGCAGAGAAAAGCTGTTTGGCTATTAAAGTATCGGTCATCATGAGCCTTGGCTTATTGCCACACTAGTTTTGAGTGTGCATCAGGAAGCATAACTTAGAGAGGCAAAGGGGACTGGAAGCAATGGCGCTCCAAGAAGCTGTTGTGTGTGGTACAAATGGCAAAGCTAGAGTCAGCAGTGTAACACCCTTGCACAGAGTGTTATTGCAGTGATTAAATAAAATAGGCATCTCCTCAAGACCCACATTGAAGGATATGCTTAAGCCAAAACGATGCTGGCCACCCTAATCTTGTGACAAATGGCATATTCCCTAGAACTGAGTGAATAGACAGTGTTCATTGTATGCTCTTCCTTTTATTCTGGGATATTGTTTTCCTAGTAGAAAATTGTTATTCACTTTAGAAAAAAATCATACAATGAATTTTGAAGCCATGAATTTCCCTCCATATTTCAATTAATTCCAATTGCCATATAATGCACTTTGATTACTTTTGCTGTTAAACAGTAACAAGTAACACATGGTGGAGTTTATTTGTTTATTCTCTGAATGTCATTGCTTTCATGACAAAGCAGTAGCCATGCGTTAGTAGTGGCTGTTTTTTTCTTTTCGAACATGAGTGGGACACCTAAGTCTTTTTTTGGCTTGATGATACATTAGGGCACCAACCACTCATCTACCACATGGGATCGGCACTCCTGCACATGGTTTTGATGCAACAGTGCAGACCAATGCTCCAATGACCTAAACATAGACAAAGCCCCACACTGTCATAATACGCAAACCAAAATATCCAAACTGTCCATCATGGAGTGTGCACTTTCCAGTGTTTGCTGTATGTATCAATACAAAATCAAAAGAACCTTCAGTTCTCTAACAAATACAAATGTTATGAAACATATGGACTAAAAATACGACACCGAAATTATAATGTAGACTCAATAATGCTTTAAAGGTTTGATATATTAATGCTTATATTGCGACTTTTATTGCAATTTTAAATTGTGATTTTGTTTTGGCTGGGACTTTCGGCCACACTGAATTAGGCAAGTTACAATCAGGCAATGGGGCTCTAAGTATATTTGATAACTTCGGATTGAAAATCAAATGTGCCAAGCAGGAGGGGTGTTGATTGTTCCCAGGAGGCCCCCGCATCTATCTGCTTGCTGAGTTGTGCGTGTAGTTGTTTACTTTGTTGTTTTGTGTCTTTGCCGGCTAAGTGGTCCAATTATGAGTTGTCAGATTTCAGAGGACGATGGGAGGGGTATGCTGAATCATAAAACTAAAAACGTATGTCATGCTTTAGCTATATCTATAAAAACAAGCAATGGTAATCCCAAAAGGTAGTGCTTTTTCAATTGTGAATGCCACGTTATTGGTTTTGCCAATGCTTGTTTGTAATGCAATATTAAAAAAGTAAAACAAAAAAACACTTCAAAATACTGGAAGAACAGCCAGCACATCGTATATTATCTTGAAACTGTACATTGAATTCAATATTATCAAACTTTAAAAAAGGGCATTGTTTATTTTTAAATACCTCTAATACATATAATTCTCAACAGAATTTAAAAAGAATAAGGGTGAATCAGCATTTGAAAACAAACACTTCCAAAGACCTAATTTACTTTCCATAGGCCTCTGAAGTGAAACTAATGCCCCGGTGTTTGCAGCAGCACAGAGAGCAGGTTTTAGGGCTTTCAGGAGAAGAGACACTATGTGCCTCAAATACAAGCCGAGTATGTGCAGTAGCTTGTCCCTTTCCCAGCACCATAAATGCTGCGTATGTGTGCCAAGACCTGGGCTTTAATGCAACATGTACAACCTAGGAGATAAAACAAAACCAACTGGAAAAAGTCTGCTCTTATTTCAAACCCAGTAAAAATACACCTGCAGCAGTGCTTTTACAGACAAACTGGAATGTATGGGCAGCCACATAGAGAGCAGAGAGGCAGTGATTTGTTGCGGATATTAGCACATGGTGGAGAGCAAGTAAACACATGTACTTTTCTAAACACAACAAAAAAATATATAAAGTAGTAACCTCACGTGAGCCGTGGTAGGATAGAAGTCGTGCAATCAAAAGCATAGTAAAGAAGCTATGCTCGGTGTGGGGAGGTGTTGGGGGGGGGACATAACCACAAGAGGAAGAAGGAAAGCCATTGAATAAGAAGCAAGCAAATTAGATTGACAATAAAATCAACCAGCAATAGAATAACTCAAAGCCCGCTCAACGTCTTGATATTGTATGCAGTAGGTCTTCAACATTGTTTGTGAATGTGGTGCTGTTGAAAGATTCTAAAATAAGATCACTGGTGCCCTAAATTCAGCACAGTATTGCAGTGTATCACCTTTGACTTTGTCATTATATAATAAATGTAGGTGTAAAATACATATGTAACATGTTTTAAAATGATGCAGTCATGGGTGCTACACAGCGAGCCTATAGCATCACCACAATATGCATAGAGCATGTGCAGGAGCTTAAGATGGATGACCAGTCTTCAAGCACATATCGTTGGAATGCTTTTCCCTTTATGCTTATCTATGGCACAGGGTACCCTTCAAAAAGGCGATTTTTAGACTGCTAACAGGCAATTTGATTTGTCACTTTTCTGACATGAGACTTACTCTTCCCATCGCTTCCAACCGGGCTTTCAGTGGCACCGGGCCTGACGTGACAGGCCCAATTGGCCAATATGAGACTGAAATCTAGCATGCCACTGATCCATCCTTAGCTCTGCAGGAGGTTCAGTGATACCTAACCTGATGACGTGGCTGTTTTCTCTTCGGCTTACTGATCCTTCAGAGCACTCGGCTTGGCATGTGGCTGAGTGCCTGATAAAACCTTACCACAGAGAGCCTCACAAACGCTCCAGGGAGAGTGTGACAGGTCTTCTCCCAGAGAGAGGCCCACAGGCCCTGTTATCTGGCAATACCGCTTCCCACACACCCACAATAGCACCCACCCATAACAAAACCAATTGCTCACACAGTTTACTTGCAATCAGTCTTTTAAAATACCCCTCACTTGCAAAACCTATGCCACACCTCCTAATTTAACACGCCTACCTACCACACTACGCATTCATTTAGTCCATCCTGTGCATCATCATGGGTATCCCCCTCAGCCACCAAGATGCTTACTTATGTCACTACTGATTCTGAATCCAATGTGTACATTGTGCTGCTTGTTAATTGTTTTTGCTGTTTGAGTCTTTTAATTGCAATGTTTGCAACTCTGTTCTGTGGGAACTGAAATCTGCCAAATCTGTAAACTCAAAGATTGCTTTTCCATGTGTGGAATGAACCTATAATCAAGTTATCCCATGAGAGAGCTCTGGTGCCCGGAGCCAATGATTGTTGGTTTGTGTGTCAGTCAGATCTGAGTTACTTCACTTGCAGCATTCACTTTTATTTGGCTTTCTAGTGGCTCAGACTGTCTGAACTAACGTACTTCAATTATAGTAAGCAACTGTGCATGTTAGTTAGGCTTCAACACATCTCATAATGTAGATCCTTTACAACAAATATCACTTTCACTTAAAGTAGCCCAGACCTATTGATTTTGCGAATGCACACAAACTCTTCTTTTGGAGAGAGGAGGCACTCTTCCTTAATCCATTCTCATCTTTTCTTCTATAATCTTAGTATCCTTTTGTATAAAGATAAAATGTCAGAAGAAATGGCCCACTCTTGCCTTTGCCTGCGATCTCACAACTTTGCTGCGCCTTGTACTGACTTGCCTCATAACGCCATGTCCACGTCTTATAGAGCGGCCCTGACCAGGCACAAGCTGGTTGACAACAAAGGTGAGGTGAGAGCTATGAATGGGAAATGGTCGCTATTTATTTTATAAGCTGCTGCTCCTTTCTCCTGCTATTCTGTGCCAGTGATGGCTGCTGAAGTTCGCAAATGGTGGCGCGTAAAATGAAACAATCAATTTTCCGTTAGTGAGCATGGCCGAGTAGGCATATTGTAAAGATGCATGCAAGCTGTAGCGTTTGTGGAAAGAGGAGCTTTGCCTTTCCGTGAGGCATGCTGTTTTGTTGATCGGACTGGACTATATAGTCTGCTAACAATGGTGCAGGCTAAAATCAATAGTTTTAATAAGCAAAAGAGAAAACAAAAAAGCTTGGCGCTCAGAACTTTTTAAGACATTTCATGGGTTTACCAGTACATCACTCTGGACAGAGGACATGATAAAACAAGCATTGGCAAAGCCAATAGGTTTCGACTATGTGAAACTTATTAGCTTTGTCAATATTTTTTTACATATTGCACAGCAGTTGGGCTGCTGTGATACATGGCTTAAAGTAAATAAAAATGCTATGACAAGGTCAAAGCTGGCCACGTCATACACTTTTAAAATAAATGTAAGTCATTTTGCACACCAGGGGCCATATTATAGAAGTGCCTCAGGGGCACAACAGGCGTTTTACAGAAGGGGCTGCAGACGCTTGTGCGCCCCCTTCTGTAACACTGAAAGCGTTGTCGCATTTACAGCACCAGCACTTCCTCAAGAGGGCGTTCCCTCATTTGCAAGGGGGCATGGCCCCATGCAAATAAGGGAATCCCTTTGCCTCTGCGCCGTCTCCATATTACAGATGCGGGCGCAGAGGCACAGAAGATCTCAGGAGGCACACTGACAGTGCGCCACCTAAAAGGTGGTGCACCGTTAGCGTGCCCCCTGATTGCAGCCCTCTGGTGGAGGGAAAGGAGGTCCCGTTGACCCCCCCCCCCAGAAACCCCCTGCAGGCAGGTGCAGTCACTCATTGCACCCGCCTGCAAGGGGATCTCTAATCCCCTTTAAAAGTGCAGGCATGTGTCGCCTGCACTGTGAAAACACGGAGCTGCTTCATTTTCCACATGAATGCTTTGCCCCCAGGGCAGCATTCACCCTAATAAGGCGCATTTTCCTTGATTGTGCCAGGAGCACTTTTTAAAAGGTGCGCCTGGTGCCATAAAGGAAAATGCGCTGTATGTATAACATGGCCCCAATTCAACTGCTGCCCACCATGTAAAACACATTGACAAACACAAAAGATTTTGCATAGGCGAAACCTATTTGCTTTGTCAATGCTTGTTATTAGTAGACAGAGTGAGCTTCAACGGTAAAATGCTATTTTGCCTGCAGTGTTGAATATCCTTGTCCAGCAACAACATTAATCTCGTTTGCTTGAAGGAAGTGATGGGACATTGGGTTTGCATTACCTGGGCCCACTGAAATAATGTTTTGACCCACCATAACTACCCTTAGAGAAATCCAGCCACCACCTCATTAGAAGAAATCCGGCAAGTTTGGAATCAGATTATTTATTAATGCCAATGATAAAAGAGAGAAGTAGTCAGCAGTGTTAGTCATTTATCCAAGTTCCACTTCTGCAATTGAATGCCTAGCCTGGCAGGTAATATCAGTTTCCTCCTTCTGTGTTCAATAACCATAACAGGCTTTCCGCATGTTATTTTATAAACCCGAAATTCACAAATCACACACGAATATGGCAAGCTGTACCTTTGAAAAGTACCACAAAGAGGCTCCATGGTTCATTGGTGAGCTATCACTGCGTACATAGTTTCCTGCACGCATACAAATATCTGTATTGCCCTTTTATTTTTCTCCATCTCTGGGCTCGCTCGACTACAAGAAGAAACACAAGATGAAAACCTCGCTGCACTATTTAGTGCATCTCACAGCGACGCACTCCAGAAACATGACACTGAAACCTCCACAGTTTGTGTTCAAAACTCACTAACTGCACAGATTCCAGGGCTCAGCTTGCCACCTTCAGACTTTAACTCCACCTTTCACAACTTTTCAGAGGGTGGAGTGGGTTCAATGAGGCTTGCTTATCCCACCCCACCCTGTAACGAGTTGTGAGGGGGTGGAGTTAGAGTCTGAAGGTGGCAAGCTGAGCCCTGGAATCTGTGCAGTTTGTGAGTTTTGAACACATTGGCTTGGTTTCATTCCTTGATGGTCATGAAGCCCATTTTGCACCCATGTCATCAGGGGATGGAACTTAGCCCCGGAGGCAATGATATTGCTGAGCTGATAACCTCACAGGTCTCAGGACTGTGAGCTGATCAGCAAATGAGGGTGAGTGCTTTTACGCACTGCCCTGAGTATATGTTTATTTCGTAACAGTGGATTTTAAAAGATAGCTTTTCATTTTCTTTGCCTAAAATGCTTTGGAGAAATTATTAAAGGGGGTGGATCTACAGCACCCATGAGAGTGAACTGCCCCTGTTCTGATTTTTCTTCAAATGGCCCTTCGCACTTTTCAGCTATCCCTGTGACCAGTAATTTGTGTGCAGGAACCCAGCATGCGGACCACTCCCAATCAATGAGACACATACGTTTGTATAGGTTGTAAGTATTGGCTGCAGTTTATTAAGCATTTGATGTAAAGCATGAGCCCCCCAGCGTGCTATATTGGGGGCCATAAATGATTCGTGATATCATAAATACATTTTGACAATTGATGACATCTGGTAATTTTTACAAGACAAAATCAAGCTATCAATCATTTAAATTATCATATCGTTTCATAGCCTGTCAGTCATAAATCATCAAGCCATAAATCATTTTGACGGTTTGGAATGAAATGGAGTCTTTGAGCTGTGCTATCAATTTGTGTGTGTGTGGGGAGGGTACTTCTTTTTCGCTTAGCAGGCTTAAATGGCTACTTTTGACCATTCGCTGTGTCCTGCCCTCTGACGGACCTGGGCTATGAGTGCCATGTTTCATGTACCCTCTTCACTAACTGTCTTACCCTTCAATGAGGCATCCCAAGGTAAGCAGCCTAGTCTGCCACCCCACCATGTCGGGTGTGGCCTATCCCTCATCCTTATGCTCATCTCCTTTGACCATTAATACAACAACGTGGACGGACCCGTAGGTATATCCTGAGATTTTCTGACTCAGTATAGTGCCTGGGAGCACAAGAATCCACTGGATTTGTTAGAAGAACCCTCACCCACCAACCTAGTTGGTGGCATGCTTCATCATCGGGTTCCCAGCTGGGCTGCCGAGTGCAACCCAGCTGTGCTTCGACGCCTGGATTTACAGCGGAGCGGGTTTTGTTTGGGATTGTGAGTGTGAAATGTGCTCAAAAAGTGGTGCAGTTTAAAAATGTCTCTAGGATGCCCAACCGGGTAATGATTTATTCATAGGGTCCTAGGACACGTTAAAAACAAGGTGAGATATCGTGAAGATAAAAATTGATCTTCTATATCTCTTAAGTGATCCGGGTCCGTCCACGTTGTTGTATTAATTACTAATTAGAGGAAGAGGACGCACCCCCTTTTTTCCTTCCTCGCTCTCTTTTTTGTTCCTTGCATCTCCTTTGACCGCCTCGCCTTCACTGCGACATTAGCTGCTTTCTTGCTAGCTCGTTAGGTGTGGGTGGGTGGATATTCTCCCAACGCACTGCCTGGCCGCCCTGCTGCAATAATGGGGGCTTGGCCACAGCAGCCTCATTTTACACTCTGAAAACCCTCTCGGTGTTATTTAAAAAATCACCCGGCATGCCATTAGCTGTTTGGGGCTCACAACATTTGTTCCTGGTGCCTCTACACCGGGAGACATCCATTACCACGCGGGCATTGCATCGCAATGCCTTTACATCGCGGGTATTACAACGCAAGTCGTTACAACGACTTGCGCTGGATGGCGCTCTAACCTAAGGAATAGTATGATTTACTATTCCAACACCTTCCCTACTGTACGTAGACTGGTGTTGGAATAGTAAATCATACTATTCCTAAGTCCAACGCCTCCAGCGCAAGTCGTTGTAACGACTTGCGTTGTAAAAACTGCGATGTAACGTACCGCGATCATTTTGATCGCGTTGTAACGTCACATATTCCTCTACACCCCCTGAACCTGGGGTGGGAGTGCCACATCCGGTCAAATTTACTTTTGCCTCCTTTCAGAGCAGTGATTCTTTATCCAGGCCTTGGTGTGGGTTCAGCTCTGGCCCTTTCATGCCCCCTGCGGGTGTAGGCCTTCGCCTTTTCGGTGATGATTTTACTTCAGATTGCCCTTCACACTTTTGTCCTATCGCCATGACCAGGTATGTGTAGGCAGAGAACAACAAAGGTTACCCAGGGTACAGCAAACCTGTTTCATGGTAAACAGGCAAATTTACATACTAGATGCTCGATGCAGTCTTATGCTGATACTGTTGAAAGTCGATGCAGAAGAGTGACCACTTTCCTTAAAACAGTAAAAAAGCATTGGCAAAGTCAGTAGGTCTGACATTGGCCACCAGGCTTTCGGCATTGGCAATTCTAGTAGTTCCTAGCACTGAGGGGAACTGCTTTGTTTGCGTATGTTCTCCTTGTGAAAAGGCAGCATTTCGGAAGTCCTAGTGAAGCCAGTGGCTGAAGTGGGTTGACCCATTGCCCCCATGATGCATGCTGGAGTGTGTGGAAAAAAAATATCAGTGACTTAATAACAGACTAATAGATAAACTGTTTCTGAAAACCCCAATAATAACTGTTATATACATAATCTTCAAAAGATCTTAGCTAATACCTGACCTAAAAGTCAATCAGTCTGGCGTTGGGTGCCAGCCTTTTGTCTTTGCAAATGCTTTAAAAAAAATCTTTATTACATTTAGATAGGGAGACTTGCAAAGGCAGATAGAGAGGCTTGCAAAGGTAGATGGAGAGGGATGGGTAAATAGATAGATATACAGTCAGACTGAGATAGATAGATAGATGGATGGATGGATAGATAGATAGTTTTATAGATAGATAGATTTATAGATAGATTTATAGATAGATAGATAGATTTATTGATAGATTTATTGATAGATAAATATCCATACGTAGGAAGATAGAGAGGGTTGTATAGAGAGGGTTGTCTATATATAGATAGATAGATAGATTGATTGATTGATTTGCAAAGACAGATTGATAGGCAGGCAGCCCGGCCAACACACAGGCAAATAAATAAATAGATAGGCAATGAGCGATTGACACGTAAATAGACAAGGAGATAGACAAATAGACAGGTAGGTAGATGGTAGATAGATAGATGTTGGATAGATAGATGGTAGATAGATAGACAGATAGATAGATAGATAGATAGATAGATAGATAGATAAGGAAAGTGTAATAAACTGCACTGTTTCAATCAGTAATTTGATAGTTAAATGGCTATATAAGCACAACATACAAGACCACTGAAAACAAATTAAAAAGTCAGACGAGCAGGACATATAGAAGAAATTGGTTTACAAGCATAACTGTATTCCTCAATTTAAATGCAGACCAGCATGACATACAGGATTGCAGTTATAAATGCACTTATTTGCATTCATACATGGATTACTTTATAAAGAACAGTTTCAAATGGACACAATCTGGTGTCCTGTTAAAAAGCAGCAGTCAGATAAACAAAAGCCACTTCAAAAGGAATTTAAACAGCATTAGCAGGAGACAGGAACTGATAAAGCTGGAATGTGCCCTTTGCTCACATCTGGTAGAAACTGCATCCAACTGCCCACATACAGGTTTGCTGTCATACTAGTCCGCCTATTGGACCCTATTTAGGTCTGGCATTAGCTAAGACCTTTTGATTTTACTAAAATCATAAATATATATAATATACTCACTAGCCTTCTTCATCCATTGGTCTGTTGTTGTGTTATTCACATTCTACTACAGTCCACTACAGCTTACAGCATGGGGCAATGGGTTAGCTCACTTCAGTCATTGGCTCATGTCACTTTAAGTGACAGCATTCTGTTTCTTCACAAAGAATATATCCATACAAATTTGTCCTCTTCAGTACCGGGCACTAGTATGGCAAAATATGCTTTGTGACGCCACTAATACTTTTGCTTTTAGTCAATGTTTATTTGCTATATTGTTTATATTGTCGAGGGCCCGGCAGCACCTTAAAAATAAAGTTTTACAAAAAGCATGACAAAACAAACAGTGCTTGTTTACCAAATGTGTGTGGGGATTGCACTGTCTGGACTGTGAAGTGGGCTGTGTACTGTCCAAGATGAGAGAAAGCACTACGAGCCCTAATGAATATAGCTATATATAAATTGTGTTTACCGAGGTGTGTCTGTGAAGGTTCTAATTTACCCCTGTAGCATTGATGTCCAGAATGATACCCCTAGAGCTGATCTACTAGTGAGAGGTGCTGAGTTGTTTGTGCATTTTCTAGCTGTTGTCAGCGCTTTTGGATAGTAGGACACAAAACAGGAAGTGATGGAGTTCTTGAATTTATCTGAGCCATTGGTAAGAGGACCGTGTCATAAGTGGTGTCGAGTGACATTGGGCTTACAAAAACAGGCAGCTCGGGCTCTTCAACCCATGTTTATCAGGCACTTCTGCCACAGACACCTGCAGAGATGCTGGATAAATCAGGCTGCTCCTCTCACGAAGTAAATATTTAGTTTCGATGTTTTGCACCAATGTAAATGCGCAAGACAAGTGAAGCCGCAGAGTGAACTGCAAGAGATTTCTTTAGATGGTGTGAGAGTGGACTCGTCCAAAATGGTGAAGAAGATAGTGAATAATTATACTGTAATTCCTCAGGCAACTATCATCTTAATTCTCAATATAATGTATATCATGATATAATAAGGCTCAATTCACAAAAATACATTGAAAAAGATCAATAATAGACTCCACAACATGAACTATATATACATATAAAAAATACCTAATTCTTATTCCATCATTTCATTCATAACACTCATAACCCGTACTACTCCAGCACATCAGAACTGTAAGACATCTTGATTATTTTTTCTATATTCAATCTAATTAATACATATATCATTTTTAACTTGAAATATGGTTATGCAAATTGATCACAGTTGTTTAAGACGAATGTCATAAAACAATATAAATGATAAACCATCTGTAAAAATCTGATTATCCAATGACAAAGTACTCTCCCATAGTCAGAGTACGTAAAATGCTCCAGTATTCTCAATGTGTATGGGATACTCCACTTTTTTCAGTATTCTTAATGCATATGGAGTACTCCACTGTTCTCCTATTCTCTACGCACGTTTCGGCTGTGAAGCCTTTCTCAGGCGAATCCTATTGCTTAATAATAGAGTCCTATAAATATGAAAATATTAATTAATATGAGCCCTGTAATCCTAACATAATAAATGATGATATGTGTGTATCCAACCACCAAGTGATCTGCATTTCTTCCAAAGAGAGTTCTTCTGAAATAGATAATTCAATTGACACTATATCGCATTTCTCTCTCTTCGTTCCCCCAATGTTGTAGGTGTATCATTAGAACAGAGGAAATATATTTCTGATATTCCCAACCTAGGTAATATCAGAAAGGGTGCATCTGAAAGGAACATTGTGAAAATTTAGATAGCCGCATGCATTCCTGAGAAATAGAAACCAACCTGTGTATAGTACCCTTCAAGCCATAGTGTGGACCTAAACATTATGCATAGCGCATCAGAATCTTTACTCACTTGATTGCATATATCCAATAATCTAAATGCCTGTTCTTACGTTGGTTTCATTCCTATTCATTCTGAAAAGGTGATTATATATATATATATATATATATATATATATATATATATATGTTATTTCTGAAATATCAATGGTCCTCCAAACCTTCCCTGCACAAACTAATATGCTATGTACATACCTCAACAGTAAATGAGTGGCATAGAGGCATGATTTATCTGTAGCGGTCCCTTCTCAAATGTTTCAGACTTGTTTTATATAGCTCTACCATATATGACATATGGAGAGAAGATGACCCCTTTACAGTTGTAATGGGTTTAGCACATGGATGTACCCTTTCAGGTTCTAATCCTCTATGGGGGGAAAAATAATAAAAATATCTATCTATTCATTCAAAATAATAGGAGATGTACAAAAAAACATTTCCTATAGATCCCCCATTTCCATATGGCAGTAATCTTACTGTAACAATCAGACCGGGTCACGCGAGCTGCAAATGACGAGAAGTCGCAAACTATACCTACGGGCGTGTCCTCCTTTTATGGTGCTGACCCGCCCTCTGTATTACAAAGATTAAAGATGGACTATATGCGTGATGTCGTCTCCAAACAAAGCACTCGGAGAGTATGGCCATGTTGAAGCTCATTAAGAATGACCGCTTACAGAGTTATTTTCTATGGAGATGCTAGAAATGGAAAACTGACTTTCCCCGGTTTCGCCTACCGATAGGGGACTAAAATAGTTCGGCCAGATTGAAACTTTTTAGAAGCCAATTTCAAATTTCTCCTCATTTCGGGGGAATTGGGACTTAGTTCTGAAGATGGTACTCAAGGAAATAATCTTTCATGTTTTTCAAATGGATATTTACAGATTCTACTAACGCTTGTCAAAAAGCATCAATTAAGATAATAAATTTGATGTTATTTTTATGTACAATAGAAAATATCTTTAAAAATTCAAACTAGCTTTTCAGAAATGAATTTCACCAGCTCAAAAAAAACACAATAAATATATATTGATTAGTGGATACATTCATAATCCATGTGTTATGTCAAGTATAAGCAAACTTGTGAAATGGCCTAACCCACATGGCTATCATATTCAATGGTACCCACCTCATATACGTGATGTTATTATGGGCTATCCAGCTACGGTGGTTCTGATATTGCGGGACCAAACTGCATGATCTGCTTCTGTTGACATGTCAACTTAACATGCATTATATCTGATTGCATTTTCCCATAAGATTTCATTATTTAACCCTTGTGTGTGTGTATTTAAAATGAAAATCCAATAAACTTCTCTTATGTACCTCTGGAGGATTACATGTTTTTTTAACTAGGATTATTTCTAAGATGACACAGCGAATTTTCTCCTGTTTATGTTGTTCATCCAACTAGTGTTTTACAAGAGGGGCTGTGATCTTATTAGTGCAGATGGCTGAACGATATTCCGTAAGACCAGTGCTTAATTTGAGCGGGTGGTATTCGGTGCTCAGCACTGGCACTTAATTGCCGGCACTGGCACTTAATTGCCTGGACCTGCAGTTATGACAGCTGCCACATGGTGGTGCTGTTTGTATAATTCAAATATGAGCAGAAAAACTGTTTGTTAATTCAATATACATTAACAACAACCAATGCCTGCCACCCAAGCCATTCTTAAAGCATTGGCGATTTCGAACTGTCTGAATTGTCACACTTCAGTGTGATGGTTAGTAGTTGTGTAAGTACAGTGGCAATGTGTGTTGCAATTTTGCTGTTAAAAGGGCCATTGGCCTGCTTGCACCTCTTAAACCATTGCCAAACTCAGCCAGGCGCCCTCAGACAGCCTGGTTCTCCCCCGAGTTTTGTGCCGAAAAACGTCAGTGCAAAAATCTGGAGAGACATTGGCGTAGGTCCCAGGAGGCGAGGGACAAAGACAGATTTAAGAGAGCCCTCTCCACCTACCATAAAAATATAAAGGGTGCACGGAAAGCTTTTATTGCCCTACAGCTAGCTAAGGCAGAGAATGCCCCCAAAACCCAATTCCAGATACTCAAATCCTTTACCAGTCCTAAGGCCTGTGACAACCCTGAGACCTTATCCCAAGCTCTATGTGATAATATTGCCCAGTATTTCTCGCAGAAAATTGAACTTACCTATGATAAGATCTCCCCCTCTGGGAGCCAGCAACCGGATGCTTCACCTCTTGACCAGCCAGCATCCGCAACTACACAACTGCTGGAGAGTTTTCCCCTATGTCCGCCGAGGAGGTGGAAGCCTTACTTCACACAGTAAAATCAGGCTTCCCCCTTGACGTTATTCCAGCTAAAGTAGTCACCTCCCTCTTCAACCAATTGTCCTCGCCCATAGGCACGATTCTCAACCTCTCTATGAGAGAGGGCTATCTTCCCCGGGAATGGAAGGCGGCACAGGTCATCCCTATTCGCAAGAACTCCAAGGTCCCTATGGAAGAGCTTTCCAATCTCCGCCCCATTTCCTTACTACCTCTCCTGAGCAAAGTATTGGAAAAATACATCAATAAACATCTGTCTGACCATGTCGAAAATACAGGTAGCTTGGAAACCTCTCAATCTGGTTTCAGGCCCAAATACAGCACGGAGTCTGCCCTGTTGGAGGTCACGGATAACATCAGGATGACCTTAGACAGCGGCCACTCAACGATTCTCGTGCTGTTGGACCTTTCTGCCGCGTTCGACACGGTCTCCCACCAGATCTTGCTCAGGAGATTGGAGGAGATTGGACTCAGAGGACTTGCTCTTCAGTGGATGACGAGTTTCCTGTCCTCCCGTTCCCAGACTGTCAATCTAGGCCCTTTTCGGTCAAAGACGATGGAACTGACCAAGGGAGTTCCCCAGGGCTCATGCTTGAGCCCTACTTTGTTCAACATCTATATTGCTCCCTTGGCCAACCTCCTCAGGTCCTGTGGCTTTTTGCCTATTTCATATGCTGACCACACCCAGCTCCTCTTCTCATTTAACAAATCTACCACGTCGGCTCAGTCCACATTCTCTGCGGGAATGATAGCTATCGCAAATTGGATGAAAAGCAATTTTCTCCAACTCAACGCAGGGAAGACGGAGATTATGCTCTTCGGTGATGCACCTTTGCTTTGGACACCAGACTGGTGGCCGGGAGCCCTTGGCTCCCCCCCTGTCCCTAAGGCCCTTGTTGAAAACCTGGGCATTCGTCTAGACCGTGCATTGTCCTTGAAGGAGCATGCTGCTCACACTGCCGGCTCCTGCTTCTATGTGCTGGGCTTGCTACGACGTGTTTTCCCTCTCCTTCCGGATTTCACTCGTAAAACCCTCATTCAGACTATGGTAATGAGCCGACTCGACTACTGCAACGCTCTCCTGGTCTCAGCCAATGAGTCCTCGCTTAGAAGATTGCAGGTGGTCCAGAACACCGCAGCGCGCGTTGTCATGAATGCCCCGCCGAAAACTGCCTCCCTTCCTCTTCTTCAACAGCTCCACTGGCTTCCAATACACAAGCGTGTTAAATTCAAAGTTTGCTGCATCGTCCACAAGGCCTTGTATAACAAAGGTCCCCTCTATATCTCAATGAAATTCAAGCATTACGTCCCTACCAGGACCCTCAGGTCAGGAAGCAAATCACTTCTCTTAGTCCCCCGGGTCAGGAAAACAAGGCTAGGCGGGAAATCCTTTTCCTACCTCGCTCCCCTCTACTGGAACCAGCTCCACATTCACCTGAGACAATGTCCGGACAATCTGCGCTTTAGGAAACTTCTTAAGACCGCCCTATTTTAATAATGCCCGTCAGCCTGTCCAGCAGTACAGTCCAAAGCGCAGAGATACCCCTTAGGGGGTGATTCAGGCGCTATATAAAACCTACAAATAAAAATAAAATAAATAAATAAACTGCAGTGGCCTCCTGGCGAGGGCCCCTGCACTTTTTGCAAATTAAGCACTGCGTGAGACGGGTCGCCATAGTACGAGCTGTCTCTCCGACATAGCCTAGGCCACACAGACATAAGAGTAGGTATCCAATTCTATTTTTTTTTTTTTACAGTTGGTCAAGGTTTTTAGATGAACTGTATATTTATTCAATGTGATGCTGGCTGTTTCCATTGCCATATCGCACGATTTACAAGCATTGAATTTAAAAGTACCTCTAACTGGGTTTACACCCACAATTGAGGATTTAAATTCCTTACGTTCATTGGACATACGAGAATGTACCACCATCTCTTTTATGTTTTTATTTCTCCTTTGTGCAAATTGAGGTTTAGGAATGTTTTCACGCTGTTCAGCCCCTCCATTCAGAATATGCCAATTTGCGCAAACAATCTGTCTGGTCATTTCATTGAGGACTGAGTGTGGTGTGACACTGTTAGAAATGGGGGTGTCTAGTTGGCAGAGGTAGGTACCTTTGTCCAAATTGGGACTCTTGCTTCTAGTCATGGTAAGGGGGATACACACTTTAGATAACCCCTGCTCACCCCCTTGGTAGCTTGGCACGAGCAGACAGGCTTATCCCAAAGGCAATGTGTAAAGTATTTGTACCAACACTCACAGTAACACAGTGAAAACACCACAAATAGACACCACACCAGTTTAGAAAAATAAAATATCTTTATCTAAACTAAACAAGACCAAAACGACAAAAATCCAAAATACACAGTTAAAAATATGACTTTCAAAAGGTTTCAAGAACTTGTACCATAGAAAACTATGGATGTACCTGTAGATGCGTCAAAGTTCACAAGCCAAACAGCTGCAGCGTCGGAAAACAAAGAGATGCGACACTCCTGAGACCTTGGGGAGGTGATGCAACAGTCCCGCTGCACGCTGAGGAAGGGTTGCGTCGAATCCGGTCTGTACGGGGAGTGATGCGTCGATTCTTCGTGACGGTTCCGGTCCGCGGGTGATGCGTCGGAAGAACTTGTCGCACAGGTACAATGCATGGAAATCCGGGATGCGCCGGCGATCGATGCGGCGCCGTCGAGAGGCGCTGCATCGGTCCTCTTCAGCCTCGATCTCTTGATGCCTCGATTCTTGCAGCGGTGACAGGCGCTGCGGCGGTTTCCGCAGCGGCGCGGTGATGCGTGGAAAATCTTCTAGCGCCGTTGCGATGCGTCGAGAAAACAGCTGCAAGAAGAGAGATGCGTCGATTTCTGTAGTTCTGAGTTTCTTCTTGCTTCCAGCTCCCAAACAGCAGCAACAACCTCCAGAGGCCCAAAACTTGCACAGGCACCTCTTGGCGTGTCAGAACTCACAGCAATAGAGTTCAGGGGAGCTGAAGGGAAGTCTTTGTGACCCTGAGACTTCAGAACAGGAAGCCAGCCCACTTCAGGCCCTTGGAGATCTCCTTCAAGCAGGGGATACAGCACACAGCAAAGTCCTTCTCCTTTCCTTGGCAGAAACAGCAACTGCAGGCCAACCCCAGACACACAGCAAGGGCAGTACTTCTCCTCAGTCTCTCCAGCTCTTCTCCTTGGCAAAGGTTCCTCTTGAATTCCAGGAATGATCTAAAGTCTAGGGTTTTGGGTCTGATACTTATACCCCAAAATGTCTTTGTTCTCTTTGTGCAAGGGACTCTGAGCCCAGTTCAAACCAGTTCTGGGGGGCACTCTGCAGGTGCACAATAACATTCATTGTCAGTGTGAGCCTTGGCTCCAGACACACCACAGGGGGGCAGAGCCAGCATTGTGGAAGGCAGGCACAGCCCTATTCAGGTACAGGTGCTACTCCTCCCACCACTGCAAATGCAGGTCAGGCCTATTCAGCCTAGTGCTGACTCATCCAGACTCCTGGAGCCACTGCACCTCCCCAGCCCCTGTCACTCCAAAGCCAGACAGTCAATCCACAAACAGGAAGAGGCACACAGGATGGCTGAACAAGAAAATAGCCACTTTCTAAAAGTGGTATTTTCAAACACACAATTTAAAAACCATCTTTACTAAAAGATGTGTTATTAAATCCTGAGATCAGGGATACCAAACTCCATTTTTCCATCTTATCCCTATGGGAAGATATGCTTGTAAAATGTTACAAAGCATTCCCATTCTGTCCTATGGGGCAAGATAGCCTTTCAATAGTGAAAAACGAAATTGGCAGTATTTCACTATCAGGACATGTTACACACACCAGTACATGTCCTACCTTACACATACACTGCACCCTGCCCAGGAGGGTACCTTGGGCCTACCATAGGGGTGTCCAATGTGTAAGAGAAGGGAAGGGTAGGGCCTGGCAAGTGGGTGCACTTGCCAAGTCGACATGGCAGTTAACATACTGTGCACAGGCATCGTGGTGGCAGGCCTGAGACATCTTTTCAGGGCTACTCATGTGGAGTGGCACAATCAGTACTGCAGGCCCACTATTAGCATTTGATTTACCAGCCCTGGCACACTCAGTGCACTTTACTAGGGACCTACTGGTAAAACAAATATGCCAATCAGGGAGAACCAATCATAATAACAATTTACACAGAGAGCATATGCACTTTAGCACTGATCAGCAGTGGTAAAGTGCCCAGAGTCCTATAGCCAACAAACACAGGCCAGGAAAAAAATAGGAGGAAGAAGCAAAAAGTTTGGGGATAACCCTGCAAAAATGGCCATTTCCAACAGACACATACCAATTTTTCATTTTTAGGTCTGTCCGTATTATACAGAAGATGGTCCCTGTCATAAAACCGTGCTCTCTTAAATGCTTCTCTTACTAGAGCTTCGTGGATATCCCCTCACAATAAACTTTTCCTTCATGTCATTGGCTCTGTGATCGTAATCAGATACATTTGTACAGTTCCTACGGAGC
This sequence comes from Calotriton arnoldi, assembly GCA_963921515.1. Lineage (NCBI taxonomy): Eukaryota > Metazoa > Chordata > Amphibia > Caudata > Salamandridae > Calotriton > Calotriton arnoldi. The sequence continues at coordinate 654,683 of CAWUFW010002513.1, forward strand.
CTTAGGAATTGTCCAAAGGGAATGCTCTACTGTTGTGTCCTAGGATGAAAGCTACTGAAGTGGAGTAATGTCTTTCTAGTTGTGGGCTTTACATATAGATCCTTTTTCAATAGCTCATTCTTGTGACATTTTAGGATGTCCAGGAACTCTACTTGATCATGACTTTTATGCATTGTGAAATTCATGTTGGGGTCGCATAGATTCAGCCAACCCAAAAACTCTTCTGGAGTGTCCATAGTGCCAGTCCATACAAAAAGAATTTCATCAATAAATCTTACACAATGGGCAATAGATTCATAAAATGGTGCAATTTCATTATGAATGAACCTGTATTCGAACTTTGCCATATAGATATTGGCTAACCTGGGGGCACAAGAGGCCCCCATACTGACTCCTTAAATTTGTTTATAGCGGTTCCCTTTAAACTCGAGAATATTCTCATGGAGGACCACATGTACACATTCAAGGATGAACGTACGTGGGCCCTGGACATCATGAAGTCTCATAAACCAATTCACTGCTTCTATCGTCTCTAGTTGGGGTATATTGCTATAGAGCGATTCTATATCTAGAGTAACTAAACTTGTTGATGTCTTTTGTAAGGAAGGCCTTCAACTTTCCTAATTATATCTCTAATATCCTGAATGTATGATTTTATCAATGGAACATATGGTTGTAGAATAGGATCTACATATTTAGATACTGGTTCTGTCACTGATCTTGTGGTGGTCACTATATGGTGATATGGTGGGTCAAATTCATCCCTATGTATTTTGGGTATGCCATAAATACTTGCATTTTGAGATATTCGACATTGAGATAGGTGTATTCTTTTTCACTTATATCGCCATCAGTTAAAGTTCTATTTCTTCTAACTCTTTCAGTTGGTCTAGTAATGGCAGAGCTAGAGATAGTGATACCTTTAAATATGTTTCTGTTTTTTATTGCGAGATGCTCTAGTTCGTGGTTTTCATTTTTAAAATCACTGTGACAAATAATGTACTTGCAAAAAGTATTGATTGAAAACACTGGATCTTAATGGCCTTGTGCCAGAGGCAGCAGGTAGTTCAGATCACACATGGGTTCAATGCTCTCTGCCAGAATTAGAAACAAGAATGCAGATTTGTCAGTATAATTTTTATTATGAACTGGACTGAGAGTATCAATTGAAACAAACATTGATAAAGTGAATAGTTTCTACTTTTGTATAGTGAAAAGATGATGTGCAACAACAAAACACTCATGACCCATGATTAGCTTAAAAGGCCTTTTATTAGGACATGGTTACAAACTTGCTATAACATCAACTTTGTGAATAACGCATGTCCCCCATACATCTCACGACCACGCACATCTCACACCAACTTCCATTCCCCTAAAACGTCATACCTTGTTCCATCCTTCCCTGATCCAATCCTTATGTTCTTGTCATCTCCCCAAGCTCTCTTTCTTTTATCTCTCAAACACCCTCCCCTGAACTCTCTCCTCACTCAAAAGGTCCCGCACACTGAGTTTTCACCTGTGCTCCATTCTTCTTCCCCCCTGAGGGTGTGGATTAGCCCGCATGTAACTCTCTACCCCCCAAAACTCCTGCCACCCAGAATAAACCCCAGAGGGGGGTTTTCTGCCCCCCCCATGAAACTAGCAAAACTCTCAATGGTGATCTCTCCTGCACCATATATTCTCGTGCCACAAATGACTCACCACATCACGCAACTCCATCATGTAGTAGGCATTCCCCAAGCGAGACAAGTGCACACCGTCGTCCCGAAACAAACATGCCTCCTCTTCTCGAATGCCCCCATGAGAGATCACCGTAACTCCCATCCCCATGCAGAAAACTCCTATCGCTCTGTTAAGCTTACGACGAGCCTTATCAAACGCTGCATGCCTTACAGCCCCCGCCAGACCTAGCGTGGCACAAATTTAGTCCACACAATGCAAGTCCAAGCAAAGTTCTGTTTGATGGCTTTAAGATCCCGCTGCATGTGTTGTAAGAGTGTCATACCAGATAACGGCACCAGATCATTTTTCCCCAGGTGAATCAAAAGCATATCCGGACAACCCCTCTGCAGAACCCATTTCGTTAACCAAGGCAGCAAATTATCCCATTGCATTCCACTTTACACAACACTTCATGCCGGCTGCTGGGCAAGCCCAAATTCCTGCCGTATATCTGTTGGTCCTCGTACTTGGCTGCCCAATGCACAAAGGGATGTCCCATAATCCAGGTCACCGTCCTGGACCCTGGACCGCTCACACAACCTGCATTGAAAAAGAAAAAAACATTAGGTCTGGCGTCCACACAGACCCTGTGCAATAAACCTCCCTCCCTTTCTGACAGGTTACACAGCAAAACGCATTTATTTCCTGACATAGCGCTCACAGCAATGCAACCTCCACCTGCTGATCCTACGTATCCGTTCCCAGTCCCACCCCAGATTCGCTGCCGCAGTCGCTGCCCCTATCCAAAAAGAGTGTGTCCCAAAGGCAGCAGGATCCTTCCCCTGTCGTCGCAACCCCATTCGCGGCACCGCCAATAGCTCAAAAGCAGACATAGGTCTGCCCCCTGCGTGACAGAAAACTGCTTTGTACCATCGCCGCAGCCAAGCCTGAAAACACTCCCATTCCTTCACAGGGCACACTGTCTCACTCCCCATCTGCACAACCATACCCATCTCCTCCTGCCCTGTTGATCAGTTTTAGATCGACGCAACCATATCCCCAGCCACCCCGGATCAGAGCGCACTTCATCATTCAATACTCCCGCCACCCTCGGTGACCGCAATAACTCTGAAACTCGAAAAGCCCCAAAGAACATCCAAACCATGCAAAGCTGAAAAACTGCCACCTCGAACCCATTGTAACAGGCAGGCAAAACAGCCAACAGATCTGCCAAAAAATCGAACGTGATAGCCTCCCTTGGTGCCACTCTCCCCCACCCTTTGTCTGCCCCAGCCTTTCAACATCAAGCCTAAAATCTCATCCCCTGCAGGGTCGAAACCCCGATGCAGTTTGCCGTGAAATGAAACCCCAGCCAACTTACCCCCAATAGTGGTAGGCGATAAATCCTTCTCAATATATACAACGCTCTCCTTTTGACCTCCTCCTGATCCTGGTCCCAGCCATGCGGTGCATTTCCTTCGAAAGCCCAAAACTCACTCCACGCCAACCAGTAACTCCTCCTGGTGGATGCAGCCAACGATCCCTCAACCAGACTTGCCCATCTCCCAAACATCTTCCGGCAGCGGCTTCTTGACGGTGTCCTCACCAGGCACCATGGTTCTGAAGCGTTGCCACTGTGAAAGAGATAAAGCCGCAATGTCACTCTGCACTCCCGGAACATGTTTAGCCTTAGAAAACAATGTTCAAATGTAGGCATGTCAGCATAAAGCTTCTCACCAACGGCAGCACTCGAAGGTCCCTGGCCCTTTGTCTGTTAACTAACTCCACCACCATCATGTTGTCAACGTGAAAAAAGCACTGCTCTGTTCTCCAGCTCCCTGCCCCACACCCACTGCGAACCAAAAAAGGAAAAATTTCCAAAAAGGCAATGCTGCGCCCTTGATGCAACCAATGCTCAGGCCAGCACTTAGCACACCAGCGCCCATCCCAAAAGAGACCAAAACCGTGTGCACAAGCCGCATCTGAAAATATCGGAATCTGACAGATTGTGTTCTCATCCAGGAAATGGTCATGCCCCGCCGCCTGCAAAAAGTCTGACCCGCTTGCACCACGCGGCAACCAGAATTAAAAAACCAGAGCAACTTCTGTACCTTCAGGATCTCAATCCTGCTCTCGTCCATCGCCTCCAACAAGAAACCCTGAATCTCCCTCACCTTAGCCTGTGGCCATCTTGCAACGTTCAGAACTGTATCCAACTCAATGCCCAGAAATGTCAACACCACCATGGACCCTCTGTCTTTTCAGGCATCAATGGCACCCCAAAGCAAACCGCTATCCTTTGGAAATGTTGCAGTGCGTTCAGACACTCGCCTGAGTTCTTCCGTCCCACAAACAAAAAATCATCCAGATAGTGAGACACCTAACTATGGCCTCTAGATTTCATGAAGACCCATTGCAGGAAGGTACTGAAAGCTTCAAACAGTGCACAGAAGATAGCACAACCCATCGGCAACACCATGTCAACGTAGACAGGCCCACCAAACTGCATGCCCAACAACTGAAAATCCTCATGGTGTATTGGTAGCAACCGAAACGCCAACTTGATGTCGCATTTTGCCAACTCGGCCCCCAGACCACAGCTCCACACCAGGGCCACTGCATCATCCACCAATGAACACAGCACCCGAGAATCCTCCTCTGCGATGTAGTCATTCACTGATACCCTTTCGGGCCATGACAAGTGATGAATGAGTCGAAACTCCCCCTCCACTTTCATAGGCACCACACCCAGAGGAGACACAATCAAGTCCGCCATTGGCCACTCAGCATAAGGTCCTGCTATCCTCCCCTCCTCCACCTCCTTGGCCAGCTTAGATGCCACAAATTCCGGGAACCACCATCGTCCCCTAGGACCTTGATACCCAATCCGAAAACCCTCCATGAAACCCCCATTCAAGCCGCAAGGCCTCCCCCCACTCCGGATAGATCGCAAGCCAAGGCCGTAAGGCGTCGACATTAATGGGAGTAGTTGCATTTTTGTCCCAGGGTGCCCCTGCTGGCCCCTCCCCTGGGACCCCTTCCACTGGTCGGCTGGGCTAGCCAGGGTAAAACATTAGGTAATGGGGTGTCTGCCCCCACATTTAGACACTCGTGCTTGAACTTGCACGAGTGACGGGAACAGAACCCCTTGTTATAATTTCAACACACCCCAACATTGGTTCATGTTGACTTTGAGGTGTAACCCACCCCCTGTGGGGCGGGCTTGGGCTGAAAAGGCCGAACCGTAATAGGTAATCCACTAGCCGTGTGTGTGGACGCCACAGACTATGTGGACGACATACACTGCATCCAGAGTCCACCTCCCCCAAGGGATTGTCCGAGCTCAGGCTCACCCTTGCTCAGAACTCTTCATCGTAGCTAAGCCATGTGAACTCCCTGAAATGCATTTGGGCCTTCCTAATTATGTCCGTATATTTGAATAAGACTATCGCCCTGTCCCCATGCTTCTCACAATAAATACTTACATAGATCAGAAAAGCCGACGTCCAATGCTCCATGTTAATCAGTACTCTGGGACATCTCGAGAGTGCCCATTCCTCTTCCTTAGATCCCTCTTTTGCCTGAATGTCCCTATGCAGGAGTTTAAAAACTTCTACATATTCGTGCTTCATATTCTGTTCTTAGTCTTGTCGGACAAGTGGGACCCAGAGGGCATCGCCAGCCCCATGTATGGGATTCTCTTCTTGTGCTCATCATCCTCTGAATCCATATCACATTTACTACCTTCAGACTCTCCTGAACTATCTGACTGGCACCTTTTCTTGTCAGAATCCTTCTTCCCACCTGCGTGTTTGCACGATTCCTTACTGCGTAATGCCTCCTTCACTTTGCTCTTCCCTTCTGTGACCACCCCGTCACCAACAGCCACAGACCACCGTTTGGGCGCTCCCTTCTGTGACTCCCCAGAACCCCACACAGACCACCATTCTCCCGTACCTGAAGGCAATGGCTCCACCCCTCCTTTCGGAGGTCCCCATCACTGCTCTTAGCCTTGGCGCCTATCTGGTCTGCTCTTGACTGCTGTAAGACATCAATTGACATACAGGATGCACGCCCTTTGCTCACACCACAAGTCTCCGGCCTGTCCACATCCTCGTCCTCCCAGTCATCACTCGTAATCCAATACCAGAGCATTCTGGCATTCACCCTCTTCGCACTCTATGGTTTGCCTACATGCATCGGTGTTCTCTGGTGGCCCCTGGGCCTGAATGGGTCGAGGTGTGTGATCCCTTGGTGTAGGGTTGGCTGTCGCAGACACCCCCACATCTTCCGACAAACGTCTCAGGGCCGTCATGCACCCCGCTGGTATTGTAGCCTGTCTGTCTGCCTCTGTCACCGACCATGCCAGGCCCCCCTCCCCGGCTGCACCAACCAGGAGGGTCCTATGCATCACCGGGCCCATGAGCCGCAGAAGCTGGCCGCCTATCCTCCTTCGGGGCACCCTCAGCTGGAACTCATAACCAGTGTCCCGCCCCTGCAGCGCTCCTGCTGTATGCCAGTCTTGCCCATCTGTGCCTGCTCCCTGGCCAACTCTTCCACTTCGTGTGCCCTGCACATGCTTGGCCTGCGGGCCTCAGTCTCCTGGACCAATCAGCACAGTTCTCGAATCTGTGCCTCAATGTCCACTGCTGCCCATCTGCTGGCCTGTGCCCCAGTCCCCGGCTGCCCCCTGCCCCATGTCAGACACATCCTGGGAAACATCATCCACCTCAATACCCCCATCTCTCTCCGGGGGTGCGCCCACCCTACTTCTCAAATGTTTGTGGGCAGAGCCCTTGCACTGTCCCTGATGCAGGAGCTGCACATTGAAGGACATCGCCCTCTGGTCCCTCCCACCCAGCAACCTTTTTGGGCAGGCCCAGCCAGCCTGTTGCTGGGCCGGGCCGCGCCCCTGCCTTCACCCACGGACTCACCCAAAATCAGCCCGCCCCTCCTGAGTCATCATTGGGGCCAGGGGATGCCAAAGCCTGCAACCGGGCCGAAGGGGTCCTGCACTTGAGCGCCGCTTGCTCCTCCCCCACTGCACAGACTTCCCCCTGCTGCTCCCTATGTCAGGGAGGCATGCCGCAACGGCAGCGGCCACACCGCCAGCTGTGGACCGCGTGGGGTGGGATAGGCCCAACCACATTTCCCCCAGCAGCCTGGGCCGCAAAAGGTCCTGACGGTCGGCTGCTCTGACAGTATGCAGCATGGCCCTTACCTCCGCAGCGGACGGCAAGGCCATGGCCCCGCACCAAAAACACCACCGGTATAGACATCCGTCCCGGGCACTGCCGACGCCTGCTGCACAGCAATGCCGGACGGAGCAGACGAAGCTCCCAGGACCCCCCTGCCGCCCGGTGATGCACAGAGTCCAGAAAAGACAGACTACTATTCTCCGGACTATGATATCCCAATCCCAAATCCCGTCCCTTCCCCCTCAGCTACCTATCTCCACCCATGTCCTGCTTCCCCCGGGGGCCATCATTCTCGTGGCAGCAGCAGCACAGGCTTCCCTCGCTCATACAGAACAGAGCATGGGCAGCATCTCTGTACATTCCCCTCATCAACACAACAGGTACAGCAATGAGGTAACAGTGTAACCTTCCCTCACTCACAGAACAGAGAATGGGCAAAAGCTGTGCAAACGTTCCTCACCCAACACAACAGGTACAGCAATGACGTAACAGTGCAAGCTTCCCTCGCTCGGGGGGCGTGGTTACGGCGCGAGGCGGAATGGCTGCCTCTTGAGGGAGCTCCGCACGCCAGACACGATTATCCAGCAAATACCATGAGCCCAGAACACCTGCGTCGCTGAGACACTACATGTGGCGGTGACCACATCCCCGTGGCAAGATCGGGGACGCTGCTGAGTTCGTCGGAGCGGAGGGCCCGCTGAAAACGGCGTGTCTCATTCCAGGCCGGCCGCAGAGAAAATGGCGCCCGCCCGCGACAGTAATGCCGGAAAGCAGTGCTGATGAAGGAGAGGCGGCGCGGTGCACACACTAGTGGTGCTTATCACTGCGAGACGGTGCGCTGCGCCCCAGGAGACATCGGTTCAGGTGTGGCCTAAATGGTCCAAAGCGAGAAAGTGACCCAGCAGGGAACACTTGGTTCTAAGATTTTGAAATTAATTCATGAGGGAGCAAAGGAAAGATCAGAGGAAGGCCATGTAGGTCAGATAAATGATAGACATTTATTTTACAATTTTTTGTATAGTATTCAGGTGCTCACATACATTTAGGTGAAAGGAAGCGTGACATGCAGGGTGATAGTGAGGTTTAAAAAGGCATCGCATTGACAACAGTATAATGAGCTCCACAGTTATTTTACAAGGAGTATTAGGAGTTCATGTTGTATGGTGGTCGACGGCGTTTCGAACCCAATAAGTGGGGTTCATCTTCAGGACAAGGGTGAGCAAGCTGAATCTAAAATAGGAGGTAATGGAATGGGAAATATAATTAATTTAAAGACCCTCTGTGTATGCAAACAATCAATTTAATGCATTGATTGGGGCTCCCTATTATGCAACTAATCAGCATAAACCATGCATTTGGTAGAGGCAGCAAGGTAAAGCACAATTAATGTGAAATAAAATTAACAGTTAAGAATAGCGCGCGTTATGATACATAATGGCTCCCTGTACACCTGAGTTGGTGCTATGAGACATTAAGTTAGTCAAGGAGGTGAGAGTAGAAAGTTACTGCAGCTGTTATTTAACATGGTCCCTAGCCCATTATAAACTGGAGGCTCCATGGAAAAGGGAGACTGGTGCATTGATAGCAAGGCGCTTAATGCTAAGGAATACTGTTGTCAATGCGATGCCTTTTTAAACCTCACTATCACCCTGCATGTCACGCTTCCTTTCACCTAAATGTATGTGAGCACCTGAATACTATACAAAAAATTGTAAAATAAATGTCTATCATTTATCTGACCTACATGACCTTCCTCTGATCTTTCCTTTGCCAGGGCGGACTGACTGCGCTGGGTGCGGGGAGGCGGCACCGCCGCTGCTCAGCCAGGGGGGGTTATGCGAGCTTGCCCCCCGTGGCGTAGAGGTACTGGTTAAACTGCCCTGGTGCAGGATCAAGTCTGCTTTTGCGGGCTGAGGTGTGCGGGGCATTGCTGGTGCTTTTGGGCTGCGGGGAGGGGGGCCGTGTGCGAACCCCTGGCACATGTGAGGGTGTTGGCGCGACCTGGGAGCATCCGGGGTGATACACGTTGAGGCACTGGCAACAAACCCTCTCCATGGCAGAGTGGTAGCACCACAAACTGACAACAGTGAGGAGCTGTAGTGGTAGTTTTGGATCCTGCTGTGGTGCTACTGAAGAACACCTTCCCGACACCATAGCCTCATTCTGCGTAGTGGTGATTCCTGAGACCTGACCGGCTGCTGCCTGAGCAGTAGTGTTCGGAGGAGACACCTGAGGGCTATGATCATGCTCACGCTGTCCTTCTGCGACTGACTGAGACACGTGTCTATTCAGGGTGCCATACTCCCCTGACTGCCGTGGAGTGTTGCACAACTGTTGCACTGCTGGAGAGTGAGACCACTGACACGGTGGATTTGTGTACTGGGACTCTGACCCTGCGACGAGGCGTGGCAGGGACGGTGCATTGTAATCTGCTCACGTACTGCCACCATTATGGGAAAATCTGACCCTAAACAGCCGAAAATCCAGTTTGAGAGTAAACGCAACACACGCGCAAACGAAGCCATGGGAGATCAGCCTGGAATACAGGGTGCTTCGAGGACGGCGGAAGACTTGGAGGATGACACCAGGACTATCTTACTTGAACTGCGTTCTGGGATGAAATCCATAGACAGTAAAATAGATGCGCTGGCAGTTGGCCTTGATGTAGTTAAAAAGAAGGTGGACAAGCATGAGCATAGACTAGATGTCCTGGAAAACAGATTATCGGACACGCAGGATACGCAGGCGGAGTCTCGGACCCAAATCCTACAAATGGAGAAGATCTTGGAGGTCATAAAAGCAAAAAATGAGGATTTGGAGGCGCGCTCAAGGTGCAACAACCTTCGCATAATTGGCCTGTCAGAATCCACCGCCATATCCAAAATGGAGACATTTGTCGATGGCCTGTTGCGGGAACTGTTTGGCTCCGTATTGTCCACGGTAATGATAGTAAAAAGAGCGCATCGCTCACTGGGCCCCAGACCTCAACCGGGGCGCCACCGCGCCTGATCATAGCACGTCTATTGAATTATGCTGACAGAGACGCCGTCTTGAGGGAGGCCAGGGCCAAGGCCCCCATCAACTACAAAGGAGACAACCTGTCCTTCTTTCCGGATTACACCCCGACGGTGCAGGCGGCGCGTAGAGAATTTGTGCCGGTGAAGAAGCTACTGCAGACTGTCTCTGTACCATATGCAATGCTGTACCCGGCCAAATTGAAAATTTCTCATGAGGGACAAGCGCATTTCTTCACGGACTCAAAGTCAGCCCTAAAATTTTCAAAACACATCTGCAAATCCAGGCACCGACAAAATAAGACAGGGAGCCCATCAGCTTCATCGAATTTAGAGGACACGGATTAGTGGTGGTGAAACTGATTGTTTTTTTTGTTTTTTTTCATATATATATATATATGGAAAAGGGTGAAGTTATCACAAAGCTGTGGGCAATCACCGATCTGATCTTGTATGGTTGAACGGTTGCAGACAGGGAATGATTCCTGTATACCTATGTCACATGTTTGCATGTAGTTGTATTGAATTATTCTGGGTCAGCGTATTCGATGTTGACCACATTTATGGTTCATGGCGCACAGGTGTGCCACACAGTTAAAGTCTGGCAAGTCTCACCACGGTGGGGGTGTTCACTGCCGTTTCCCCCTAGCGGGTGTTCCCCACTTGTTGAGCAGTATGGAAGACGGGGTAAATGTGTGGGAGGGGGATGGAATTGTTCTCGACCTAATTGGGAGGTTGGAGTGGGCGGGGGCGGTGGGTGGGGTGCTGGGGGTATGTGTTGTATTTTATTTGCGTGATTGTTGCATTGATGTCGTTTGGAGTGAGAGCTGATCATTATGGAGAGTTGGCCATCTGCAGCATTGGTAATGCCCTTCTGCGGTTGACCGTGTTATGCATCAGGTTGTCAGGGGTCATTCAGCTCCGTTATTGGTGAGCGATATCGGTTGTTGACGTGGAATGTGAGGGGCCTCAATTCTCCCAAGAAAGTACGCCAGGTGTTGGCATATCTGACTCGCCATGACATACATATTGCATTGTTGCAGGAAACACACTTGACTAAGCATACAGAGCGAGGTATTGCTGGAAGATGGGCGCGGTTTAAACTGGCGTCATCATTTTCATCATATGCTAGAGGTACGCTGATTCTGATTAAACGGTGTGGTACATTTGTGTCTACCCGGACCTATGTAGATGAGGGGGGGTGGTGTGCAATGGTGCAAGGGAAGCTGGGTGGCTCTTTGGTAACTATAATCAATATGTACGGGCCTACTGCAGATGACCCGGAGTGTTTTTTACAGTTGTATGCTCAGCTGAGGGTCTGGCCGGAAGCGAATATTCTGTGGGGAGGAGATTTAAACACCTATTTTAATCCTGAGCTGGATAAATCCAATCCACTGTCCCACCGAACTCCCAGAGTGGCCCAATGTGTGAAGAGTGCTATGGTAGAATTTGGATTCAGTGATGTGTGGAGGGTGCGCAATGCCCAAGTGAAAGAGGGGACGCATGCGACACCGCTACACAACAGCTGGTCGCGACTAGACTATTGGCTCTTGGGTGGGGATGCAATAGAATGGGTACTGGAGGTCGCGAACTTGCCGCGGACGTTATCGGATCATAATCCGGTTCAGTTAGACATAAAGGTCCCGATGGCCATACCTCGTCCATTTACGTGGCGGTTCCGCTCGGAGGCACTACTCGATCCGGTGTATGAAGCTACGGTGCGGGAAGCCATAGAACAATACTTTTTGCTTAATAAAGGCTCCGTGGATGATGCCTCCACTCTGTGGGAGGCTTTTAAGGCCACAATCAGGGGGGTGTGCATTGGCACCACAGCAGGCATTTTGAAAGATATTCGAGCGCAGCTTCTTAGAGCTGAGACCGCTCTTCAGGCACTAGAACGTAGCTACGCAGTGGCCCCATCGGCTGACACCTTAGCCCGCATACACGAGCTGATTCTAGAGTACGATACCCTAGCTGAAACTGAAATACGATACCTTTCTCACAGACATACGGCGCGTAGATATGGAGATGGTGGGAGACCAGGGCGTACACTGGCAAGCAAGATTAAGAGCCGCATGGAGCAACCTCATATAGATAAGATCACGGATTCACATGGGAAGGAGCACTATCACCCCCTCGCCATTACCGAGCAATTCCGTGACTTCTACGCGGACCTGTACACGTCCAAAGGGGAGGCGTCAGAGGTTGAGTTTGAAGGGTACTTGGAGGACGTGGCGTGCGCTTGGCTATCGGATGCCCATAAGGCATATTTAAACTTACCTTTCGACGTTGATGATATTAAGTCCGCTATACTAGCCCTTTCCAATGGCAAGGCGCCGGGGCCAGACGGCCTCACGGTTGAATTTTATAAAGCATATGCTGATCTGCTTGCTCCGTATCTGCTGGAGGTGTATGCCGAGGCACACGAGTCAGGGAAATTGCCGCCCTCGTTGAGGCAGGCGCTGATTATAACACTACTCAAAAAAGACAAGCCCCCAGATAAATGTGACTCTTATCGTCCGTTGTCACTGATTAACATAGACGCCAAGATCCTGGCCAAGATTTTAGCGGTTAAATTACAACCCCTGATGCAGTGCCTGGTGCTGCCTGACCAGTCGGGCTTTATACCTGATAGATCCACATCCCACAATCACCGGACAATATTTTCCATGTTTCATATTTTAGAGCCAAGTATGTCAGCCGCGGCAGTAATGCTAGATGCGGCCAAAGCATTCGATTCGGTCGAGTGGAAATATATGTTTTTTATTCTTCAGCGCATGGGATTCCCGCCTCTATTTTTACAGTGGATAAGAGTGCTGTATGCCGATCCATCGGCCAGGGTGCGTGTTGGCGGTTTGACGTCCAACCCGTTTGATATAAAGAGGGGTACTCGTCAGGGCTGCCCGTTGTCTCCGCTGCTTTTTGCTATTATACTTGAGCCACTAGCATGTGTTATAAGGCAGAGACATAGGGAAACAGCACTAAATTTTAACTACCGCCCGGTCGCCATCTCGCTATATGCGGACGATATGGTGCTTTTTGTGCGTGAGCCCTCTAGATACCTGGCACAGCTGCTGAGGGAATATGTAAGGTTTGGTCATTTGTTGGGACTAGTAGTCAATTGGGATAAATCTATTGTTATCCCACTGACGGAGTCAACGGTACAACCAGACATGGATTTCCCGCTGGTGTGGTCTGCGGACCCAATAAAATATCTCGGAGTCTGGATCCACCGAGACCCAGATAAGGTGATGCGTGAGAACTATGGAAGGGCGTACACCAAGTTGGAGCAGCAGGTGGATGTGTGGGTGAACCTACCGCTCTCCCTGGCGGATCGTATCGCGCTCATTAAGATGGTGGTCCTACCGCAGTTTTTGTACTTGTTTACTAACATCCCGCTTGTACTGTCAAAGGGTTTTTTTAGCACTATCCGAGGAACCCTGCTCCGGCTGGTCTGGGGAGGCAAAAGTGCCCGTGTAAAGTGGTCGGTTCTTACAAATGATTATGGTAACTGCGGATTTGGGGCACCAGACTTCTATGTTTACTATCTGTGTGCGCAAGCCCAATATGCATTTTATTGGGTGAGACCGCATGCGTTCACCCCCCATGTCGCGGTGGAGGAGGGGGATGTATACCCAGTGCCATTACACAGCATGGTCACATACAGGACGCGTGGGACTCCGAGAACGGAGATAAATGCAGTGGATACGACTGTGGCTGCCTGGCAGGAGATAGGGTGTCTGGCACGCAAGTTGCCGTTGTACGCTCCAGCCATGCGTATAGAATATCATGCTGCGCTGTCGGTGACTCATGAAGCACCATTGATGCGGTTGCTTAAGGAGGCAGGCTTTCAGCTGATGCAGGATCTCTACCCAGAGGGGTCTTTTCTCACACCAGACGCTTTGCAATATATCAGTAACCCAACCTTGTTGTTTAGATTCGCTATGCACAGGCTAAGACATGCGGTCAGGGCCCACTATGACACCTACCCTTTGGAACCTCCCACGCTGCTGTCCCTACAATTCGTGCTTACCACTCCCACTAATAAAAAACTGATATCCCGCTTATATAAGATGATCAAGGCAGAATACATAGGTCAGCCAGACAGAAGTTGGGAGAGATGGAATGCCTGTCTACCTGAGCTGATATCGGAGAAAAATTGGAAGTATGTGTGCGGATTAACGGGTACACTTATCATGAACGGAAATTTGCGCATTATACATTTTAAATATATACACCAGGTGTACTATACCCCTGCAAGATTGCACAGATTTGGTCTGCGTGAGTCTAGTAGCTGTGCACGATGTGGGCAGGGAAACGCTGGTTTCTTGCATCTCGCTTGGGGATGTGGGAGAGTGGCTGAATTCTGGGAGGCTGTGGTGAGAGATTTAAAGACCATGGCAGCTGTTGAACTACAGTGCACTCCGCTTGTTTGTCTGCTGTGTTGTGTACCCCACGTCATGGGAGTGAGTGGTAGATTTGTACGACTGGCCCTGCTCATGGCCACACGGAGGGTGGCAATTACGTGGAGTGGGAGGCGTACACCGAAAGTGGAACACTGGATAAAGGACTTGGTCTATTGCAAAGACAACATGGAAACATATGCGGAAAATTGCCTACGCTCTCAAGACCAAAGGACATTTGGGAGCACCTGAGACTCTTTCTCCTGACAAGGGCAGCTGAGGCTGAGCAGAGTGATGCGAATTAGGTGTCATAGGAGGGGCCAGTGTGCGGCCAGGATGTGTGATATGAATGAATGGACGAGAGATGCTCTATTATTCCAATGCGACTTGGTGACTAATGCTTAGGAAGAATGAGGGGTCTTATTTGTCTCGATTTTATAATTTGGTGTGTTTATATTTTTTGTTGAATTTGTGGGGAAAGTTATGAATATGATTATGTATATATTGTGTTCATATGCTACGTGATTATTTTTATGTTGTTGTAGCTGAATTGTGGTGTCCTTTTTTTTTTTTTTTTTTTTTTTAATAAAAAAAAAAAAAAAAAGCTTCCCTCGCTCACAGAAAAGAGATGGGGCAGAAGCTATGTAAACGTCCCTCACCAACACAACAGGTACAGCAATGACAGTAACAGTGCAAGCTCCCGTCATGAACGGGTTACAAGCATAAGGAGTACACTTCTGCCACTGAAATAACATACTCTATTAACATTAAGAGGGAGGAAATAAAATTCTGATATATGCCCGATGTGCATGGATGAAGCAGGCACATAAGAAAAGTTTGGCTAAGAAGGGTTGAAGGAAATGGAAAGGATAAGTAAGGCAGCATCAAGGTCAGACATGATAAAAGGAAGGGAGTGACGAGGGGATATTTTAAGGATGAGGCTGCCTGAAGTAATAAAGAGGGACTCTCTTAGGATTTTTTGGACTATCAGGGTGATTGAGAAAATGCTAAATGCTGCCCTTGCTGCTTATTGGTGTGTTTGTAATCTGGGCAGAATTGTGTTGTTAATGGCTTTCTGTTAATTGGTGGGTTGGAGTAAAGTGGAATGTGTGCTTGCTAAAAGGAAGGTTAAAGTGAGATAATGTTGGGTTTAGTGCTCGACGAATGTGAATTCTGGGTCTGGCAGTTGAGACCTGACATTCAATGCAAGGGAAGTACTGGGATTATCAATGCGGGGTGTTACATTGGCTCTACAGACATATGTACACAAGAGGACCAATAAAGCATTCCCTCATATGATGTTCGTGATTTCATTATTGAGGCAAAATGGCTTGCTGTAACTGTTCACAATCAGAGCACCAATCACGTTCACTGTGCTGTTTATAATATGCTGTTCACAAACAATGTGGATCCTGAGTTCTGATGGGAACCAAGGTACAGGGTTATTTTGTGTGCGATTGGATCTGATTAACGGTATCGGCTAAAAGGTATGCCTCTCAATGCAGTGCTAGCGTGGTAATATACTGCTGCAGAGTTATGATATAAATCTGCGAGATGGTAGTTAGTTTGCTGTCTGGAATAGTGTGGTGTGATGGGCAATAGTGTGATGTGGTGTGATAACAGTAGTCTTGGAGTTTAGACCTCAAGACTGCTACTGTCACACCAACAGGCAAATAAGGTAATGCCTTTGAGATCGCACCAGTGTCACATGTGTACTGGTGCAATCTGTATTACAGAAGGGGCTGCGTAAGCAACTGTTGGCCCTTCTATAATACCAAGGGGGCTGCAGGGTGCAAGAAGCAGGCACACATGTCTGTTGTGCCCTCAGGGCACTTTGCGTAACACAGATTCGGGTGTCTGATTACATCCTACTCCTACTAGACACCAAGATAAAAGACTAAGCAGTGACCATTTGTATCTCAATGGGAACAGCACTAGATTGTTTATGGTGGGTGTTAGACCTGGCATCCTTGGCGCAGTTTCCCCTGACTTTTTGCCTCCTAACCTCCTGTTTTGCTGACTTCATTTTTGCTGGCTTTAGGATTCTGGGAACTTTACCTGTGCTAACCAGTGCTAAAGTGCATATGCTCTGTACTCTAAACATGGTAACATTGGCTTATCCACAATTGGCAAAATTTAACTTACTTGCTAGTCCCTAGTAAAGTGCACTATAGGTGCCCAGGGCCTGTAAATTAAATGCTACTAGTGAGCCTGCAGCACTGATTGTGCTGCCCATTTCGTAGCCCTTTAATCATGGCTCAGGCCTGCCATTGCAGAGCCTGTGTGTGAAGTTTTAAACTGCCATTTCGACCTGGCAAGTTTTACTTGCCAGGCCCAAGCCTTCCCTTTTATTACATGTAGGACATCCTTAAGGTAGGCCCTGGCAGCCCCAAGGGCAGGGTGCATTGCATTGGCGGCTCCACGTTCGTTATTATCATTTTGTTTTTTGTATTCAGCTTGCAGCTGAAGCCAGGCGGGAGGGGCTGGGCTCCCCTCGTCACAGGGGCATGAGTGGTGGCAGCACCTAAAGTGCACATGCCGCTTTGGGTATTATATACATTACAGGGCCAATTGGGCCACTGCCATAACCATTAGAACACACAAGCAATAAAACAACCAGTAACTACTGGTAACCACTGTACTTGGCGTAACACATTTAGTCATAGACCCTATTAGGCATACATCCTAAATTACCAGTGCACCGTAATCACTTATTAGGTGCACACAGTACTACCACAGCATAAACACATAGTGCATAAACCCTCAGAGACCATGCGCATACAGTAACCAGGGCACCACACATGTGCATCAGGCAACCTCCTGGTGCCACTAGGCACGTGTCCCACAAGAATTGCATAGGTCCCTGTGCCCTCCTAGGCACGTACAACAGACACCTCTTGGGGTTTCCCACCTATGCGATGAGGTGCCTAACTCCTGCTGCCACGCAGGCAGACACAGCTTCCCTCTCCGAGAGGCAGCCTGCAGTAGGCTCCGTGAATGTAGAAACAAGGAACAGGGTCTCCCACCTGGAGATCCTTAGGGTTGCGCAAGCACCACAACAGCAAGGGGGCGAGGGTACAACTCACCCTATCTACGCCAATGGAGAATGCCCCGGGAGCTGAAGAGCATGACACTGCAGCCGCCGGTGACCGTAGGGCGCTACTGCAGTAAGGCCGAGCAAGTAAACAGGGCTCTTCCCAGGCCCTACTCACCTGGGCCTCTTTGTCCCATCCATCTCCTTCTTTGGCGCCCACGAACGCGGGGTAGGCTTCCGCCTGGATTCAGGCTCGGTGGCGTCTCTCTTTTAATCATCAATAGGAATGCCGGGGTTACGCGCATTGAGCCTTTTGTAATAAGACCATCTGCTGACTATTTTAGATATCTCTTCTCTTTTAAACAGATACCTTTCTGTATCATCGCCAGCTATTCAATAGCTGTTATTTCGACCTCCAACACACGATATTAATGGACTAGACTACATCAACTATTCTAAGTCACCAATGTAGCGTTCTTAGTAAGTTACAGTAACTCACTTTTTAATCTATTCCTGGGTGATATGTTCCTCACTCATTCTGGTTAATATTTCACCTTTCTGTGGACAATTACTAGCTCTATCGCTGGATGGTTCTACATCCAATCTTTATTAATTCTGGAGTTGTCACGCCATCATCTTCTTCCTCTTTTTTCACGGGTGTATCTTTCTCGTTTATCTTTCACTGATATGCATTTTTTGGATTATTCCATTTGCATAGGGGTCATTCAACATATGAATTTACCGTCCTGAAGATGACCTAACAGATGCCTTCACTACCTAGACCGAAACGTCGACAATTACACCTATTTTCTTTGTGAATTTTTTCAATTAAGGATTTATTTTCTGTTCAATCAGTCACAATTTCCTTTTGTACATATTGTTTGGAATAGGTGACCACATCTGTGATAATGAGATGACTATAGTAACAAATAACTTCCAAATCTCAGTCACTGTGTGTTGATGTATGTTCATATATGTAACAATTTTTGTACCCTTTAATATTGTTTCAACATAAATTTGTGTTTCAAAAAGCATACACCCGTTTGAAATATTTTTGGGGCAGATCTGTTCATGTTGAAATAAGTAATTTTGCTTTTAACTACAAGCAGCGCTCGAAGGCAGCCAACCTTACTTGTGCCCGGTCCGGGTGAGGTGTCTCGCACCAGCTAACTCAGAGGTGCGGAAACTTGGCCCTCCTTTGTTTTGTCCACCACACTTTAGCCTAGAAGGCCTTTTTTTTGCATTCTGGTCACTCCATTCCTGAAAGGGAGGCCGCTGGCGTGATAGCCAGAGGATTACCGTAACTCCCTTAAAGGTTACACCCGCACTTTTGGTTTGTTGATCAGCGTGACTATTGGGGCACATCACTTTATGTTCAGACAGTGGGATGCTCAGCAAAGACACCCCTTTTATGCACTAGCGCTGCTAGCTGGGATACCAATGAACTAATCACTCGCCTTATACCTTCAAGAGTGATTGACAACAGAACAGTTTGTAATAATTGATTCAACAATGCTTATTGTATTTTTGTCATTTTGGGACATATGTAAATAAAATAAAAACGATCTATTTTTCTACATTGATGTGGAGTCCTTTTTGTTGCGTTTTCACTGTGTTACTGTATTTACCATGCTGCACAAATCCTTTACTAATTGACTCTTTGATGAGCCTGCCTGCCTGCTCTGCACCAAGCTACCAGAGGGTGAGCACAGGTTATCTTGTGTGTGTATCTGACTTGCCCTGACTAGAGTGGTGGCTTCTGTCTGCCTTTAAGGTGCGTACCCTAACCAAACAGAAACCCCATTCTAACAGTGGGGGAAATTTATGTTTGCAGTCCTGTGGTATAACTTTTACTGAACCAGAAGTGAGTGGAGTGCCTTTGGTGCTGGTGTGATGTGATCTAATTTTCTTGGGTCAAGAACAGAGACAGCAAAATTGTGTCCTTTTCAGCAATTTTGTTTTAAGGCATCAAGACTTTGATAGGCTTTGCTGCTAAGGTAAATCCATAAAAGGATTACTATTACTTGGAGTGATTTCATTGTGGGGAGGATTCCAGTAAGATGCTGGAGGGAGGTGGTCAATTATCTTTGTGGTCACATTGTTAATGTGTGGTTGTATAATAAATCAGAATCAAAGATGTTCCTCAAATATAAGGGTAAACGTGAGGTGAGTAGGGCAGTGTAGAAGGAGGAGAGACACATGGGAGCACAATAGGACCTCTGTGGCCAATAGCAGATTGATTTCTACACCAATGGGGCAGAACCACTTCTTATTGTTCTTTGCCATTTGCATAGTGCACAATATGCCATTAGTCTGGGTGTGACATACCATGGCACACCCGTTAACCATTGTTAACCAGACCTATACATTGATTTTATTTGATGAATTTTGTTTAAAAAGTTGGTACACATCTAAATCATGTAATGTACATCAAAAACTGATTGAACAGTGAAGGTACAACAGGCCAACAAAAGACAAAAGCTCTAAATATACCGATTCTATTATATCGCCTTGGGTTTAGAGAGACAGGGTCGGGTATATTGGTTACAAATCAATTTATTATATACAGAGAGCTGTTTCTATCGAACTCAAAGCTTTTCTCTAATGTTTGTGAGAACAAAATGGCTCAAGTGACGCTTGGCAACTTTCCCTATCTTCATGCCTGTCTCTTTTACAGTTGTGGATTGCATGTTATTTCTTTCAGTGCATATAAATGAGCACATATTGAATGCCTCCTAATTTGCCTTCCAAATCTCATTGATTCAAGTTGTAAATGTTGCAAAATACTTATCCAGAGTGACACGAGTATTAAAGAGGTAGCAGCAGTTTCGTATAATTATGCTCAAGTTGCTAAGTCTGAAGGAATAGTGTTATATTGTTAACATCTTTTGGACTAATTTGACAAATCTTCATGAAAGCTTTCTAAAGTTCACATTCATGGAGTTCTGAATTACTTTGACAAATTCAGAGGAGATTGGTGGAGAAAGGCTAAAGCTATAGAAGTTGTGAAATTTGTGATTTAATTCTAAAGTCTGATAGGAGATTTTGCCCAAGCCAACTGCAAAACCTAAAGAACTCTTTTGAACCAAACTTAGCAGAAAGTTAAAACTTCATCAAACTTGACATTTTCTGTGGTTTGGTGTAACTCTGTACAGTCCTTTTTTATAATGTTAATTTAACTTAATAGTGATTTGATGTAATGTTCATTAAAGACACAGGCATAATATGTTAACGTAGCTCCTTCTCCAAAATGTTGGAATTGTAACAATATTTGTTCATGTGGCATTTTACTCAGTGATATATTTTATGTTAAAACAATATATACAAATTTTTTGTACTATTTCATACGGAGATTGACAGTGAGGGTGCGCTTATTACAAAGTGAGTGGATTTTTCCTAAAACCAAACACATTCATCTTACATTTTTGTCATTGCTCTCTTACAAACTCATATCTGGCCAGCATTGAGACCAAATCCCACTCTTGAAAAGATAATATATTGCAAATGCCATAAAGCATTGGCAAAGCCTTTAGAGGAGCAATCTATTGGCTTTGAAAATCCTTATTTTAAATATGAGGTCTGTCTGCAAAGAAACCTCCCTACCCCTCTAGAACATCTACTTTCAAACATTTACATAGAAGATTTAAAAAAAATCTTTACCTATTAAAATGTAACTGTTTTAAAATTATGATGGTATTAAGCGACAAAGACATTGAATAGTCTAGGGAAAGGGATGTGGAAAGAGATGCTTCACATAGATAGAGAGATATCCCAGTAACTAAATTAGCCCTTTAACATATAAATATAAATGACTAATCCTCGGCTCCAACCCCTCAGCCTGGGACGACTCCTGGTGGCCAACGACGCTGGGAGCAGCCCCGACACCCACCGACCACGCACGCAACCTGGGAGTCATCCTCGACTCAACGCTCTCCATGGCCAAGCAAGTCAACGCAGTCTCATCCTCCTGCTTCAACACCCTCCGCATGCTTCGCAAGATCTACAGGTGGATCCCGACAGACACGAGAAGAACAGTCACCCAGGCCCTCGTCAGCAGCAGACTCGACTATGGGAACGCCCTCTACGCGGGAGCCCCGGCCAAGCTCATCAAGCGACTGCAACGCATACAAAACGCCTCCGCACGCCTGATCCTCGATGTACCACGCCACAGCCACATCACCCCCACCTGAGGAACCTGCACTGGCTCCCCGTCGACAGGAGAATCTCCTTCAAACTCCTCATCCACGCACACAAGGCACTCCACAAGACTAGCCCAGCCTACCTCAACAGACGACTCCTCTTCTACATCCCCAACCGCCAACTCCGCTCCGCCGACCTCTCCCTCGCCACCGTCCCTCGCATTCGAAGAACCACCACCGGCGGCAGATCCTTCTCCCACCTCGCCGCCAAGACCTGGAACACCCTTCCACTAAGCCTACGACAGACCCAAGACCTGCTGACCTTCAGGAGGTTACTCAAGACCTGGTTGTTCGACCAGTAGCAGCACCCTCCTCCCCTTTTTTTCTCCCCCAGCGCCTTGAGACCCTCGCGGGTAAGTAGTGCGCTTTACAAATTCTGTGATTGATTGATTGATTGATTGACTAACAACCCATACTTCCCTCCATATTGATCTCATTTCTTTATTAACCCTCAATGCACATTTACTTCAGCATGCTCCATATGAAATGATCTAAATTCAAAAGCGCCTCCAGAAAGATGATTCCTCACTTTTGCCGAGTATACAAAATGTTAGTACTTTTGTTCTAAAGAATCAATTGACAAAATGCTGCTGATGTTGATAGTAATGTTACTCTTAATGTGCCAGACGTTTCTTCTCACATAGAAGAAGAAGATATTTGAGTATTTATAGAAAATGTGTCCTCATTTTTGTTTTCCTACTGCACTAGCCATAATTTCCATGACAAAATTAAAGCCCCTCATTCTGTTTATTCACTCCAATCTCCTCCACAGGAAATCCTTAAAATTCTAGAGCTTCAATTTCAACAACAAGGTTTAGAGGTGTGCCTCACTTTGTCATCAATACCGAATATTAGCATCCTAGATGTTAATTAGAACTCTGGTTAAGCTACAGTCGAACACTGAGAAAGAAATTGAGAGATTGCTGCTGCTGTTGGAAGTAGATGGTTTACTCTGCAAGTCAGACTTTTTTCACTTGAATGAGGGAGATATTTGTAAATTTATAGAAAAAGTGTCCTCATCCATGACAGCATCATGAGTTAAAATAAATTTATATCTGATAGTTCCCTGCAATGGAGCAGCATTTTCACAGGGTGACATCACCATAAAACTCACCACAGTCTCTAAAATCAGTATGGCACCACCAATAAATTATTCATATTCAGACTAAAATATGTTTCTGTCCTTTGTGTGGCGATCTTCAAAAACCTCTGAAGGGCATTAAAATAGGAATAAAATGGTGGCAATTTATCAAGAAAACCTATCCAAACGATATGCTTCATGTATCCTTCCACCTAAATAGTACCATAAAAAGCACCATATAACAATTATGTGAATATCACCTAAAATGTTATGGGTCTGATTTACGCTAGAAAAATTACTCCTAGGTAGGTATCGATTGGGGTGAAGTAGGGCCATTCGTCTCCAATAGCCACCTTCCTCTTTGGATAATATTGCTTAAGTATCAGAATAATATCGTTATCATCTAGGAGGCTGCACCTTCCTTTGGTTTTATTAACACTCCTCCTGGGTAGACCTCAAAATCTTTGCGTAGTATTATATATTAACTGGGTAGCTGCTCCTTCCTTGACTTCCTTGGCTGCACCCTTGTCTCTCATGGATAGCATAATCAATAATAAAGTTAGCAAAATGTTTTGAGACTCTTTGGTTAAAGACATATCAATGAGGATAGACCTCAAAACCTCGGAATAATCTTGTTACTATCCTATTCTTGCATTCCTCCTCTCTTTCTCATACCTAACAAAGGCCTCAGAATAAACCAGATTCTAGCCCCTGGTAACCCACTCCATTGTTCCCCATAATTCTGACCGTTTTCTAATAGCTTACACTCAGCTCTCTATACTGGTTCTTCTCTGCCCCCTACCCTCGATTTCTTCCAAAGCATCTTCGCCTGCCTTGTCCTTTTCTACGTCATTCTTCTCCTTCATCCATGTAACTCTGATCCTTTCATCTCCTCCTAAATTTACCAGCAACCACAAGTAGCCAAATAACTCCAAGCTCTTTTTTGAGGCAAAGACACAAAGCACCTCACTCACTTTGGACCCTGCCCTCCTGAAGGAAAGTGCCCATTTTTTGACATGGTCACCCCCACTTTTTGCCTGGTAAATGATGCAATTTCGACTGGAAGTGCACTGGGTTCCTGCTAACCTTGTCCCCAGTGCCGGAGCTTTTTTCCAAAACTGTACAGTTGTTTCCCCCAATTGACAAACTCTTTAGCACCCTCTGTAAGTCCGTAGTAAGTGGTACCCCTTGTACCTAGGGCCTGATGTACTAAAAAAGGCCCCTGAGGGTTGCAGCATGAATTGTGCCACCCTAAGGGACCCCTCACCAAGCACATGCCAGGCTGCCATTTCAGACTGCGTGTCTTGTTGCAGACAAAAGAGAAAACACAACATGTCACACAGCCCTGGGTGCTATGTCCTCTACCACTGCATGTAGTGTTTGTAAGTCACCTCTGCAGCAGGCCTCAAAGCGCTAAGGTAGGGTGCTTAATACTACATGTGAGGACATACCTGCATGAGCAGATATGCCCCTGTGCTGGTCAGTCCTATTACTGCCAGTACAGGTGACCAGGGAAGTCATCTTAGAAACATGTGCTGGACACTGGTGAAAACGAGTTCCCCAGTTACATGATGGCTTCACTGAAGATAGGGATGTTTGGTATCAAACATCTTATATTGATAAACCTGATTTCAGTGTTGGATTTATCAATACATACACACACAGGGCACCCCTCAAAACCTACCAGCCTCTGGTGTACTCACTGACTTGTCTCTGCCAGCCTGTCACTAGAGACACTGTTTTGACATCGTAGGGTGAGAGCATTTTGCTCTCCGGTGACCCAGAACAAAAGCCTGTCCGGTAAGAGAGTGTCACATCCCCTCCCACAGGAGGACCTGCTGATTAGCCTTCCTAGGGTGTGAAGCTTTAAAGAGCTGCCGCCTTTGAAATGCAAATCTGACTTCCCTCACAGGGGAGGAAGCTGACCCCCTTGTCCAGAGCCCCCTTTGACACCTGGGCAGGTGGGGAAATTAGCTAGTTAGGTAGGCGTTGCCACCCCAGGCTAGTACCACCCCTAAGTTGGGCTAAACTGAGAGGGACACGATGTTTCAAAAGTAGCCATCTTCGTGATGGCATACTTAGGAATTCTGGGACAGGGTTATGCCCACTTCTAGCAGGAAGTGGTCATATATGGGGCTCAGTGACCCCAGGGGTAGGTAGTCCATTGGCTACTACCCTACACTCCCCTAATGCCCCTAAATTCAGTATTCAAGGGAGTCCCTGGCACCAGAGAATCAGATCCTGATGACCTGAAGAAAAAAGACTGATGTGAAGATTTGCACAGCAAGAACATAAGACCCAGCACCTGACTTGGCGTCAACCGTGCCGGCCTGCTGCCTTCACCAGTTGTTCCAGAAGCCGACTTGTCCTGTAGCTGCTAAGTACTCAAAGCCTGGGAGACCTGCTATCCTTCATCCAGCTTAATTTGCTAACTGCGAATTTTCATGCAAACTCAAACAATGCCTACATTATTATTGAATGATATATGGGGACTTTTATAGCCCCATACATCTTTGCTGCCCCTTCACAGTTCTGCTAGAATTTTAACAAAACCAACAGAAAGCTAATCAGATTAACGTCGGACAGTTTTTGTACAGGTTCATCAAACGGTGCCAAATTTATTTGCAAATGAACACTTCTTTGACCCCCAAACCCTTGAAAACTTGCTCCCAGATGGACCTGCATGAAAACAAAAGAAATAAGACCAGACTAAGTATGCTAAGTCTCTGCCAAAGTTCATGTAGATCCATCAAATGGTTCTAAAGTTATTAGTAAATCAAAAATTTACTAAATTACGTTTACAAAACTAGTAAAAGCGTTTTTTGGTTGGGCTTAGAACTTTGGCACTGTTTGATGCGTTTTCACAACGCTCCAAAAAAAAAAAAGCCAAAAATTCTCACTCACTTCAGCTCCTTCCTGGAAAGTTTCAGTGATCCATCAAGCTGGGGCTGAGAAAAAGGGGTGCCCAAAACACGTTTTCCCCACTCATTCTTCTATCGGGAATTTTATTAGTGATGCCGCACAGACTGCTGAACGGAATGACACCAAATTAGGCACAAAGCTAGATCTTGGTCCACAAAGCGTGTTTTTTAAATTCTGTTTTCGAGAAATTATGGCTAAAACAATACATATTTCATGCCACGGAAGATCCACCTTTTATTAAAATACACTCCAGGGTATGCCAGGGCTCTGTGGGGTCGCAATCAGATTTTTGGGAAAGGGGGCATGCGGCTACTTCCCAGAGTCTCAGAGAGTCCCCAGGGACCTAATCCTCAGGGCCAAACATAAATATTAAGGGTAGAAGGGTGTGCGGCCTCCATCCGTGAGCCAATGATCAGCCCTTGGGAACCCATCCCCTGTGACCTAATATGTTGCAGTGTTCCGGGGACCCTATCTCTCCAAGACACTGTATGTCCCTACCTGGGAGAGTGCGGGCATATCCTTCCTATACTCTCTCTGGAAAGGAACAGAACTTTGCTTCCACCAGGGTGTGAGCAGCGAAAAAGGCTGCTCCTGCTGGGAAGGGAGCAAAGTAATGGGGCCGGTTCCTGCCAGCACCCATTATGGTACTGGCCAGGGAGCCCAAAAGAGCCCCAACACCCCCGCTGTCCCCAACTGAGGACTCTTTGAGGGTGCCATGGGTGGGCACTGGGGCACTCACCAATAATTCAAGAGGTCGACTACCACCAGGGGCTATTGGAGCCCCGGGGCTCTCCCAGTGTCTTCCAACATAAAAAGGGTAACCCAGTTATTAAAAAAAAATAATAATAATAAAAAACCTGTTGCCGGTTCTTACGTGGATAATGGGGCCGCTTGCAGGAAGCTGGCATGATCTCCAACAAAAATGTAGATGTGGCTGTCCTGGGACACCCAAAAAACAATTACAAAAATTAATGATAAATGAGCAACAGGAGACGCTGATTTATTTTTTTCTTCTCTGGCATGGAGTGCCTCAAAATGCCCTTCAAAGGCTTATTACTTAATTTCTTCTTCATCCTGGTGGTAACCCTAGAAGGGGCAGGGAACCACCAACCACACGTCTCACATGGCCAAATGCCCTGCGTCTAACCTCACACCCTGCACGGCGGAGATCAACATCATACTTTATGTTAAGAAAACCATAGAAATTTAGTGGAAAAAAAAACAAAGGTTAAAATGACGCTATAGTTAGAAATTGTAATAATGTTACACTCCATATTAAAAAAAAAACAACTTCTAAATTAACTGGAAAAAAAACCAAAGGTTAAAGGGGCGTTTTATTTAGGTGAAAATGTCAGTTAAAACATACCATTTTAAATTAACAAATCAACTGAAATTTACCAGTTATAGTTATGTCAAGTAACTATACCTCGTCCTCGTGCCCTAAAGCAACTATAACTTGCATCCTCGCCATGCACTGCTAAATGCCTTCCACATTACATCACTCAAGTCATGTTCTATGAATTCACTGATAACATCACTGCAACAACCTAATTGATAACAGCAGTGTGCATAGCTGGGGCGTGCACTATAGTTACTTAAAGGCATGAGTTATAGTCACTTGAGATAACTATATCTGGTGAATTTCAGTGATTTTGTTTGTTTAAAATGGTATGATTTAACTGACATTTTCCCCTAACTATAACGTACATTTAACCTTTGTTTTTTTTAGTGAATATATATGTATATTTTGAAGAGATGGCGACTTACATGCCAGAATGGTTAAGTCTCACCGTATGTTATCCGGTAAGCAAATCTTTCTTAAATCAAAGAATCACACACAGAGAGTTTCTGTGAGTATATAGTTAGCGTCAAAATTACAGATTTTTACATTGAAGCACAAGAAGAAAACCCAACTTGTCCAAGTTATTTTTCTCAAAAACCTGTCTTCATTCTTAAGAGATACAAAGTAATTTATTATCCCATTCACAACACATACCCTGGTATGATAACTACAAGCTCATCACCATGGATGCGGTGTCATTGTACACCAGCATAAGACACAACACAGGACTTCAAACATGAGAATAATCCCTTAACAAAAGAAACATCAAATACAGTAATCATAACATTATGCTTTTAGAAATGATTATAGCATGCCTGAAAAACAAAATCTTCCTGTTCAATGATGAAATCTATAATCAAGCCCAGGGAACAGCAATGCGTTTTATATTTTCAATCAGCTATGCGAATCTCACCACTGGCTGGTAAGAAAAGAAATAGCATGGAGTGAGGGAATGGCGATGTGTCTGGAAAAAAAAAGATAATGTAGCTGTGTTTCATCTGGGACAGGACAGCAAAGGAATGTGGACAATAGCATGAGATCTTAAACCACAACAAAAGCAGCTTAGATTTAGTGTATGGCATCAGTGTGAAAAGAGTGATAGTTCTAAATACTGAAATCTACATAAAAATAACAAAATAGAAACAACCTTACACGGTAGGCCAATAGCATACTACATGGGGGTAGTTTCCTTCAAAACAACCTAGAATGAACATACCATATGGGGAGTTCTTATGGTTGTTGAGAAACTGTTTCACAGATGAAGAATTCAAGAGATATGCAATGACAACTAAAATAGGTTCCTGAAGAGGCGGTACGGCAAAAACGTTATTGAGACAGGCCTGGAGCAAGCAAAGAATCCTGCAATTTCGAATTTTAATACAAACCAACAACAACAGAACAATGAACGACAGGCCCCATAAGGCTCATTACAACGTACTCACATAAATCATATAAAATCAGAACAATCTAACAAAAATATTGGCCAATCCTACAGTAAGATGAGATACTGAACCAGAGGACAGGCAATCACCCAACCATAACATAAAGAAAACTCAAACGTATACGAGAGACATTGGTACACAGCCACTTCCAGAACAACACAACCCACTGGCAAAACTGGTGCAAGCAAACAGAGTGCTGGAAATGTAAATCCTGCAAAGCATGCAAAATCAGGAGAAATATAAAAGAATTTAAGACCCCAACAGGGCTACAAAAGACCATCACCAGGAGTACATACAGAAGTGTGGTGTACAAAATATTGTGCCCATGTGGATTGCAATATGTGGGGAGCACTACATGTGAGATCAAGAAAGGAATACTTGAGTATCTCAGAGCTGCTAACTACAAAAATCAAAGTTATGCCACAGCTAAACACATGGAATCACACCACCAAAGTGTTTGGAAACAAATTGCATATTTTGTTATACCTCACCTGCCAAAACATCCACATGGAGGTGACAGAGAAAGAACCCAATAACAAGTGGAAAAATAATGAATGATCAATGATGAAGAACTGTATGTCCACCTAGGCTAGGAGGAAACCCATAACAGTTATAAAACACAAGTCGCAAATAATTGCAAGATCATTCATATGAAGTAGTGACCAATTGCTTCAATAGGAAGGACTGAACAGGTACCCAGTGTACAGCATCAGATTAAAAGTATGCAAGAGATCTGGAAATAATGCAGAGGGAAACCCACTAGAGAGTAGTAAGACAATAAACATCATAACAGGAATTGCAGAGAATCAAATGATGAAACTAGAAGCCATCAAAATTCCAAGAGTGACTCATGACATAATGAGCTTTGAATTATAATAGAATATGTAAACATACATATTAGCACTCATTAACTGTATATGCACACATTACAAACACCTTTTAGACTCCATTTCCCAGAATCCAGTGCTACAGAGGAACACACTAGTATCACATGCAATCTCTACAAAAAATGGAGAAAAGACTGCTAATTTGCACATTGCATTAGCACTTAAACCAATAGTGACTTCATTACCCACAAATCCAGAACTATAGAGTAAGAGACATGTGACACCATTCTTAAAAATAACGGAGAAAAGACTGGAAAAATCTTGATAATGAAAAGGACTTTAGCCAAAATGCATCAGGTTTTCTTTTGTGCTTCAATGTAATAATGTGTTAAGTTGACACTAAATATATTTTCGCATAAACTCTTAATGTGTGCGGGAATTCTTTGATGCAACAAGAAATTGTTTACAGAATAACGTACTCTGTTGCTGAACAATCCAGCACTGCCACAGAAGGAAGAGCTCCCCCAACGTAAGTCGCCATCTCTTCAATTCTTTACTATATATACATTTGTATCTCTCTCTCTGTCTCTCTCTCTCTCTCTCTATATATATATATATATATATATATATATCTGTGGGTATACAAGAGTAGTGCCTGGCACTACTCCTCGTCAATGCCCTAGTTACCCAATAGTATGATTATACATCCAGAGTTATTGGGCAGTTCTCAATGAACAGTCCATACTTGGACCAGATATTTTTCAAATCAAAATAGTGCACAGTCCAATGATAATTATTAGTAAATATTACAGCGATGTTTCGTTCAATCTCAAAAAACAAGACAAAATCTTCACAGCCAACATGTGTTAAGCGGGCCCTCTGCTTTTTCAAGGATGGTAAAAACAAAGATATAAAAACTGACCAGCTTAACTCATATGGCACTTCAACACAATAACATCTTCTGATCCATTAATTTCTATCACAGCACGAATATTCAATCTAATTAAATGATAAACATTCCATCATAATATTGAATATATAAAAATATCTGTTAAAACACACCCATGTATTATTATTGGCTCTCACCTTCCTACCTATATATGTTCCTCATGATTATATGTCTCATGATATACCAATCAGCATGTTATGCTGGTAGAGATAAGAAGAAAAGGTGGAAAATTTGGAAACGATGTATAGACAACCGGAAGGGAAGAACCCATAGTAATACCACAAAATTAAGGATGTAAATCCTTCCATTGTCAACCTGCAAAACATTGCGTCATAAACATAGGTCTATTCACCCTAAGTGAAAATCTATCTCAATTAATTGTTTTGTGCACTTATGTCTTGGCATAATGTAGATATAGTCATCATTCACCCTGTAAAGCAGCTAGTCAAATTTCTCATTTGAAATATATATTCATGCACAATCATTTACTCTACACATTGAAGTACTATAACTGGAACCAAATAAAACAATCAAAACATTTTTATACGTGCAATACACAGTAAAGGATAGAACAGAGCTTCTCACCAAAAGCTTCTTAATTTTCACTGTTTCCATCTCGTAAATTCCCACTTCTCCCATTCTGGATTAATGCAACATATCCTCCTAGGGTCAATCATTTTTTCTACAAAAAAAAAATGATGGATCATTATCAGTTACCATCCATATTTAATAACCTGCTCTGATTTATGTGAACAAAAAAACCATTATCCACATGTGAATTCTTATGAAATTAACCCTGGTTCCAATTATGCCACATAGATTATTTCACCAAAATCAAAAGACCTCCCTCATAAGCAATCCTTAGTTTACAAAAGTAAATAAAAGGTTATGACCAAAAACAGTTTGCAAGAGGCGGTCTCTCAAAAATGGTAAATAAATCTCCAAGTAATCCAGTTATGTATAAATTACCTTAAAAGTACCCAACCTCTTAACGCTTTTCCTCTCGTCACGGCAATTTTCTCAAGGATCACCCAAGAACGGTTATATAATAATTTATCAAAACCACTGACGTTCTCCAGTTGTAGTATGTAATGCGCACAACACACACCATA
Organism: Calotriton arnoldi; assembly: GCA_963921515.1. NCBI lineage: Eukaryota > Metazoa > Chordata > Amphibia > Caudata > Salamandridae > Calotriton > Calotriton arnoldi. The sequence continues at coordinate 685,871 of CAWUFW010002513.1, forward strand.
AATCACATAATCCCCCATGTTTAATTGTTCCTTGAATACTTTTTTTCTTTGTGCCATTGTCAAATGGGTGTTTTGTGCATGACGAGTGATGTGAGTTTGTGCATTGCATACCATAGCTCGTAAATTTTATTTGTTTATAATTTTGAGCCAGAACCATAACCTAAATTCTTAAGTGGGTTTTTTCATTCAAATTCTATATTTTTATAATACAGTTTATTTCCAACCCCCACTGCAGCCAGACCCTTCTCCCAATCTGCTGTGGACGGCCACCCCTTCCTGTACACAACCACTTGTGTGTGTGGAATTTGCTCTCTCTCCTCTCTGTCACAATTTCCCTGTAAAAAAATTTAAATCCGTATTTGTAAAGCGCGAACTACTCACCCTTACGGGTCTCAAGGCGCTGGGGGCCGTCGTGGAAATTAAGTGAGCTATTGCCCAGAGTCACATGGTGCTGAGCTGAGCTGCCGCCGGAGCCGGGGATCGACCGTGAGCCCTGTGCTCCGAAGTCAGCTGCCCTGGCCGCTGCACCACACCTCTCCACCTGGAGAATAATCCAGCTGGCTCTGTCTCACAAGCCTTCTGTATTTGTATTTCTAACCCTTTTTTTTAAGTTATATATTAAATCCAATTTGCGATATTTTACAAAATGGCAAGCGAATCCACTCCTTAATATGGCTGCTCTCGCAATCATGTTTTGAAACGCAAATCACATGCAGTTTCTAAATTTTTTCCTGGTGTGTTTCTCAAGATTTCCACTCTCCTTGGTTCCCCTACCATTGCTTTGTAGTCAGACATTTACTTGTTCTAGGGCATCGCCTTTCCAGTGGAATTTATTTTCCACAGTGCACATAGCGGAATTTTTTTTCCACTGTGTACAAACAGCGATCCAACATTGATTCGTAATTTACAAAATGGAGAATAAAATTCTACATAGACCTTCACCAGTCAGTCACATTTGTCAAAAAAATTCAATGTAATTGACAGGAGTCGCAAATCAACTAATCACAGCTTGAAATGGCAGAGATATAAAAAAGTGTTAACTCTTTCAAGCCCACACAGCGCCTCTTTCAAATACATATTTCTTAAACTACTGTACTGACCGGATTTTCACCAAGCCAACGCAAGCGCACTTTCTGAGTAAAGTTCTACTTTCATTCCAGGAATCTACACAAAAATTGGCAATATGGACTTGATCTAAATAAGCAAAGTGACTGCTAAAATTGGTGCAGACTTGTCCATGCGGTCAAATGTTATAGGCAAGTCAAAAAGCGCTGTTTTAAGGAAAAGCTGTCCTGAGCCATAACTCCTCGCAATATGTTTATACAAAGTGTTTCTGTCGTTGGAATAAAAAACAACAGTGCACTCAAAGAGGCCAGAAGAAATCTTCATTTAATTTAAGACGCAATGTATGTAACCCCATGACAAGTCGGGACCCAATGCGTTTTGGCTCTTGCAGGAGCCTTAATCACAGATGGTATATATGATATGCAATTGTTGCATTTTATACATAATATGTAAACTCTATAGGAGTAAATGATCAAACAGTATGTGATCATGTAATAATATGTATGAACAATCTCTCGAGTACACAGTGAAAATCTTTAATTTGCTTTTCTCGACTCAAAAGATTGATGCAAATTTTATAAAGAATGCATTATTTAAACCACTGATTCATTGGCATGATTTTTATATCTTATATTTAGGATGGCAAAAAAACAGACTCAAAGAAAGATGCAAAGCACATAGAGGAAAGAAACAAAGAAACTCGGCCCAGAGACTTTGACAGAAAGCAAAAAGCAGACGTGGGAATTGAGCAGAAAAGGGCAGAATTAGGCACGAAGACCAGCTTAAAGGAAAAGCAAGAACGATTTAGCAAAATACAAGATAAACCAAAAGAGAAGATTGGGGAAGTCACTGAAAGGGGAAGGCTTAATAAAACCTGGGACAAAACACCCACAGAAGACAAACACACGGCCAAGACTGAAAATGAGAAGCAAAGTGATAGAAAAGGCACAGAAGACATGCTCCAGAAAACTACCAACAAGACAGAGAAGCCTGCAGAGAAAAGGGATATTTTGGGAAGTAGGACAAAGGTCACTGACAAAGATAATCTTAAAACTGTCGATGACAAAGAAAATGCCAAAAAGGTCATAAATGACAAAAATATTGAAGAAAAGCCTCAACCACTAAAAGTAGATGAGAAAGACACTGGCAAGAAAACATCTGCAGAGCCTACCAAAGACACCACAGACAAAAACAAAGCATCTGCATCTGAAATTCTCAATACAAAGCCCAACGAAAGTGGTGAAGCAAGCCCAGTGGAAATAGTTGTAGACGATCTCACTGATCAAAACAAAGAAGATGAAGCTTCTAGTATCTTTGATGAAGACTTAGAAAAGGTAAAAAACAACGATCCAGAGCTAAAAGAACTGAATGTCAATAACTCAGATTGTATCACAATTGAAACACTAATGAGCTTCACAGAGGCCTTGGAATTTAACACTGTGGTCAAGGTATTTGCTTTGGCCAACACTCGTGCTGATGACCACATCGCACTTGTCATTGCAGCAATGCTAAAGTCAAACCAGACTCTTGTCAGCATCAACCTAGACTCAAATCACATCACAGGCAAAGGTATTCTGGCTATCTTCAGGGCATTGCAGCATAACAACACCCTAACAGAATTACGTTTTCATAACCAGAGACATATTTGTGGTGGAAAGACTGAAATGGAGATTGCCAAGATGTTGAAAGAAAACACAACTTTGTTAAAGCTTGGGTATCATTTTGAGCTGGCAGGTCCACGGATGACCGTAACAAACCTATTGAGTAGGAATATGGACAAGCAGAGGCAGAAACGCCTGCAAGAACAGAAACAGGCCCAGGCCAAGGCCCAAGCCCAGGCACAGGAAGAAGTGGAGAAGAAAACCTGTCTTGAGGTGCCCAAGATTGTTGGCCTGCCCAAAGGATCTCCAAAGCCTTCTCCTCAGCCATCTCCCAAATCTTCCCCATATTCTTCTCCAAAGAGTACTCCTAAAAAAGTTGGAGTGCCAGTCACCCCTCCACCACCACCACCTCCCCTTGCACCTCTGGCTCCACCTTTGATTAATGAGAACATCCGGAATTCACTGTCTCCAGCAACTCAGAGGAAATTAGTAGATAAAGTGGGTCCATCAGAGAAAAACTCTAGAGATCAGCTTCTGGACGCTATTAGATGCAGCAACATCAAAAAGCTCAAAAAGGTGAGTGTCACTTTTAAAAAGATGCATGTTTGCTGCACTGGTTCTTGGTTCTAATTATTTATCATAACAGTACAACATAGGATGTTGGTTGTGAGGAAAATGGTAGAAATGAAGCTGGATCGCTGGATATTTTTAATTTCTAGTAGTTGCTTTACATAGTTAGACTCAGCACTTTTTCTTCATTTATAGCCACTGAAAAAAATCAAACAGATTGACATGCTTTTGCATACTTTTATAATGTTGTGACACTCCATTTGTTGCTTCCAGCAATAAACATGGAACAGGATTTTGCTCTAGTTTACTCTATGGCTAATCCTCATTGATACAAATTGAGTGGCATGAAGATTGGTGATTCTGGCAGCATTTTTCCTTTTGATACCCATTATGCAGTTTGATTTTGGGTAAGTTTCTGCTTCCTTGTGCCTTCATTCACTCTCCTCCAATAGCAAAGGGCTCAATGTTGTGAAAATCTGACAAAGATTCGGGACTTATGGAAATGATTATTACTCAAGCAATGACGGAAAAGATGGCTAATTTGCCAACTTTTAAAAATAGAACTTTTGATATACCAGGAAAACTCTGAGTATTTCGATTTAACATCCAGTATCCAGACAGTGATACAAAGGGTTTCTTAGAATAAAAGGATGTGGCCTCCCCCTCCTCTTATAATAATGCCCTAGTACCATATTTGCACATTGGTTTAAATGTGGGTGGGGCCAAGGGTGAGCCCGATGAATATTTTACCACCGTTTTCCTTCCTTAGAATTCATGCTATGTCAAAAAGCCTCCAGTATAATCCTAAAGCCATACTTGAAAAAGTGACCTTGACTTAAAACTAGTGACTGTTTCCTTCCTTTCTGTTGAATGATTCTCTCATCACCCTCCATCTCTGCATGCCTTATTTTCAATGAGTATTGCCTTCCCTAGCCTTATGACTGTTGCCTACTCTCTGTTGTATTTCTGCAGTTTGCCCACATCTTACCTCATAGGTAACAACATCCTCAGCATCTTTTTTTGAAACTGCAACCTAACAATACCAAATCTCTTGACGTCTATCTATTCATCCCACTAACCATTGCATGAAACCACATATCCTCCACCAGTGATCACATCTAACTCCGATTAATATAGTATACCCCAAAGACACTGCAGTAAATGCATGAAATGATTTCTTGATAACACAGGACTAATTACAACAACCAGTGATAGCCAATACTAACCTCAAATCTTGAGTCCCGAAGTAGCATGCTACCTGCCACAAAGCACTTCAATACATTGTCAGGAGTAGTAAGCGCTATATAAATTCAATAATAATAATCATTAATTTGCAGAAAACATCACACATGTGCACTCCCCAGGCATTGCATTCTCCTGCGCCTCTTGTGATCAAGTGAACACCAGACATAGGGGAATAAGTCGGTTAAAAAGGGCTCATAACGGATATATGTAAGTAAGTCCGTTTTTATATAGCGCAGCTACTCACCCTTACGGGTCTCAAGGCGCTGGGGGCCGTCGTGGAAATTAAGTGAGCTATTGCCCAGAGTCACATGGTGCTGAGCTGAGCTGCCGCCGGAGCCGGGGATCGAACCGTGAACCCTGTGCTCCGAAGTCAGCTGCCCTGGCCGCTGCACCACACCTCTCCACTGGATCAGACCAGCAGTGCCCCTCAAAGTAATGTGCCTGCTCTGTATGAACAATGCTATATAGTTTATATTTCACTCTTTACTAGTTGTAGAAATGGAAAGAATTTCAAAGGAATGCTCCAGCGAGTCACATTTCTCGTTATGAAGAAGGGCCTTTTGCCAGCAAATAGTCTATCCACCCAAAACGTTAACGGTATCAAGCACAGAGTTTCGTAGGATGGAGGTTGCACATCACATCGCAAGAGACCCTTCAACACCATTCTTGACCCATTTGGGAACATTTGTGTGAGAGCACTGAATGCACCTTATACTTCATTCTCAAGATAGAGCTCCTAGAACAGGGCTGTCAAATGTAGGTCCAAGAGGCCCAGAACAAAGCCAGATATGCCAATGAGTTTTACTTAAATATGTGAATATATCGTATGTGGGTATCACAAACAAATGGCATGGATCTGACCATCCTGCACCTATGTTGGACACCTCTGCTTTATTTCTTTCTCAAAATCTAGGAAGCTAAAAGTCATATAACTTAAACTGTGACCCCCATGCTCTTATGCCAATGCAGTTCTGGCATTGCACCAGAGAATACATTTCCTTTTCTATGCAGATAAATTCTGTACAGTATGGTTTGGTGCTACTGTCAACAGCTCTCTAATTTTAGTAGCCAGGGCAAAGATCCTTTCACCAGAGAGCCTAAGAAGGCAGACAAGAAATATGTGGAACCCTGTGGCCCACCTGCTAAATTGATAAAGTGGGATTTTTGTTTTTAGATCACATTTTGCTAACCATTAAATGAGCTGGCCTCCTGGAAATTAGATCTCATTTCAATTGACTCAATCCCATGGAAGTGGATGCAGTGGATCTACAGCTTTCCACTGCCTTTTGGTTGGGTGCATATACAAAGAATATGGAGGCAAAATACTTTTTGCTGGCATCTGCCTGAGCAGGAAATGACATTGCCATATTTCCCAGCATCCATCTCAATAATTACTGGCATCATTGCATTTCCCTGCTGACACTTCTTCCCTCCTCTCCTACTTCTGTAAACTCCTCAGGGCTTCCAATCATCCACTGCTCCCCAGCTAATGCAGCCATACAGGAGCATCTCTGGTTTGGGCATGTTTGGACCAAGCAGGCCTTGGGTCAGACCCCATAAACCTTTGCAACCTCAGCAATTACTGTCAAGGTAAGATTTGTTCATGTACCTAGCCAACCATCCTTACTACCGACCCTCTTCAATCTATCCAGACTAAGACCACACACTCGCACTGTATCCTCCCAAAAAACCAGACCCAAACTCACACATCAACTCAAGCCAACAAAATGTTGCCAAATCATAATGATCAAAGAACACTCTGCAGCACTACATGGTGATGGTACAGATATCACAATCTCACCACCTATCACAAACTTGACAAACTCTTCATCACAGAAACAAAACACACATATGAATCCTCATACATCCTGGATGTCCTTGTTCCAGCAGGCTACAGCTTTCAGAGTGTGGACCATGCTCATAAGAAGGTAGGGGGCCTTGCTGTCACCCATAAGTCATCCTGGTCCTACACATTAGATGGGCAAGCAATACTGAACTTTATTGTGCTCCTCATGAGGCTACTTCCCATGGTCTGCTGCCCAGTTCTCCACCTAATACGTGACCTACAGGCCTCCTGGTTAAAAGGTCTTCAAAGATGAATTTTTGGACCCCTTCGCCACCTCATTCATCTGAAAATCTCACACCACTATCCTCAGCTACTTCAACCTCTCAGAGAACTCAGGAACCAAGAAAACAATAAACCCCCTCCTCAACCTCATCAACATACTCAGCATTGTGCAGAATTTCACCCAACCAACATATTTTAAAGGCCACATCATCAACCTTGTCTTCTTTACATCACCGACCATCATGGAAATCATTCATACCACTGAATCAGACTACATCACCATTCCCATTACCCAGCTCAGGTTCCAACCAACACATCAATGTCAGTCTGAAAGAGAACAACGAACATGAAGATCCTTCAACTCATCTCTTGCCCTGTCACCACCACTCCAACATTTGAAATCAGCTTTCTAAAAATGACTTAAGGTAATTTAATTAAAATCATGGAAAACATTGTACATCTCATACCTTGCTTAAATAGGCTGTCCGCCAGATTATAAATCTGGCCCTTTTTCACATTAATTTGTTACTATTGTGCCTTTTCTGGCAGTTAATGTCAATGGAGTGCACTCATAGGGCATTCTAAAATGCTCTGGGTCCTATATTGGAACCCTTTTTCTCCCATGCCTACTTTAGGCGTTCAAACACCTCTTCTGGTGCTAATGCAGTTGTTGGTGCTGTGTCACCGTAAATTATTGTCTTGGGGGGAAGAAACAGAGGTCAACTTCTCTTTAGTCATGTGATGAAATTATTTACAGAAAACCTACAAAGCATGGGTGAAGAAGCACAATATGTTGCATAATGACTAGTATTAGGATACATGCAGAGTGTGGACTACTCACTTAACATCAGTCTATTGTTCACCTTCAATGTTGCTCATCTTTTTGGTGGTACACATGCATATTTCAACTTCCATGTTAGCCTGTGGCCACTTGGATTTATTATTCAGTGTTGAATTTTAAGATTCTCCAGATATTTCAAAATGTCAGCCTCTTGAAATGTTGGACCATTATCAGTCTTGATGGTGAGTGGTAAGTTATGAGTGGTCTAGCACTTTTTCAATTTGGGGCCACATTGTCAAAACAGAAGTGGAATTTATTATCTCCCTTCTGAGGTATCAAATGTAGCTGTCGATGACAACCATCAAGTTGTTCTCCTCTGGGGTGGTGCAAAAGTTTGTGCTTACTTTGCTTCAAGGTTTACTGCATTCTTTTCCCATGAATATCAGGGCAGGGGCATCCACATAGCTGACCGCTTGACAGAGAGGGCCTATGGGGATCATGTCCCCTATGTGAGGACACAGATCAGAAAATCAGACCTTCTGTCTGAGTCTGGCTTTCATTTTCACAAGACCCTGATGTCTTTGGATATCCAGTTGTATGATGAGACAGATTAACACTGTGGGGAACACAATGAGAAAACCCTGCTGTCATGCCAGACCCATCATAGAGATTTCAGGATGGCATGATTATGGTCACTTCGGTGTTTGATGCCCCCAAGGAAGGACTTTCATGTGTTGTCTCTTGCAGACATGGATTGCAGCTGCAGACAGTCGTCCTCACTTGTCGCTCCTGCAATTTCCGTCAGTGCCACACCTCTTGCATTGTTAGTTGGAAGTTCTTCTCACTTGTCTTAAATAGTGAAGATTCACCTGGAAAAGAGGGTACCCGGAAAAAATATCAGTTGTATTATTCACCCTCTGTCGATATTGTATCTTGAAAACATAGATCTGCAGATATACATCTTACTTTTCAGTTGTGAGTGGCAAATGTCAGCCATTCCTTGAAAAATGGGAATGCGTGGTTTGTGGTCCATTAACTTTTGGAAACAGTGACCATAGAAATACAAATGAAAATATTGGCATCCCTATCAGATCACTACTGCCCTCACTTTATTAGTGAGCATGAGGAGTGTGTGTCTGTGAGGGCCTTGCTAGTAATAGTAATGGGTGTCGATTACATGTCTCTCTGTTCCTCAAGAAGTCCACTGGCCTTTCTTGGATCGAAGTACTGCATTGTGGTGTCATGCATATTAGCATCCATTTAAATTATTTTGCACCCTTGTCATTGAATGCCTGTGGAGTGATCAGGTTTATCATAAGCATTGCAAGGTTTGAGATGAACTGATGTACATGGAAGTCACTCTGACCATTCTTCGTTCATTTCTGTCACCATTCTCCCACCCACCCCAGTCTCTAAGGATAACATTGCAGACCCACCCAAAATGATTTGTATGTCCACAGGCCAAACAAGCTATTAACCACACAAGGAAAAAGCATGTTCTATGCATTTTACCCACAGCTGACTCACATATTCCAACAGGATGCCTCCTCTCAATGCTTGTTTGTCAGCATGTTGTGCGAATGGCAACCTGGTGCCTTGCCAATTTATGCAAACTCCGAATGTAGTGGTTATTTATTTTATGTATTTATTAAGAATTTGGCATTTTTAGGGCTCGCCTGAGACAGAGTACATACATTGTTACTGTTGCGTGCAACAATCTATTGTTGTTAAAAAAAACAAACACTAAAAGAGCTTTTCGCCCGCACACTGCTTACAAATGGTTGGCTTCATTGTCACTCTTATTTTCTTCCATGTCATTAGTGAGCACTTGTCTGTGCATGCCGGTTTCACATGGTCAGTTTTTTAATTGGACAAAGTACTGATTGCTTCTTGATTAGTGTTCTTCCGCACTGCTTGTGCTTGAATTGTGGTACTTTTTTTGTGAAGGTGTATTATTTTTTTGTGTGTTGATTTTATATGCTCCTATGATGCTCTATCTTGTTCTTTAGCTGCTTTTATAGCCCCTTATTTTTGCATTTTCCGTTGGACACACCACTCCCTTCACTCGTTTCTTTCCAGATTTTTCAAAACTTGACTTTCCAGTAAGCCGCTATTCTGTGGCCAGTCTTTTCAGAGCAGCATGACAACAAAATTTATTACATTTTAATAATGTCACATGTTGCACCATTCACTGAGGGTGAGTTTGTTTATGATTCATACTTGTTTTGGTTGCATTCCATATACTGCTGCCTTCTTCTCTAAGTTGGGAAAGCCAGCGTAAGTTACATGTCTCTAAATTGTACCAAATAATGATACCAGCTCTTGCCTAAATGCATGTGTATGTGTGCTGTTAGCAGTTCATGGGTTGTACGCTTCAATAACATGGCATACCATCCTCATGGCATATATTATACTATACAATAACAGGCAGCTGTGCTGCTGTACAACAAGGCAAAAAGAAATTGACAAAGCCAATAGCTCTCCCAAACACGAAACCTTTTCTTTGCCAATGTTTGTTATCAGCATAAGAAGGCCTAATAGTCGACCTGCTACCCACATCACAGCTTCATGGTTTGGTAATGTCGACCCAAAAACACAGCAAATTTCACACAGTGGGCATTTTTCTAGGAGCCCTAAGCCAATAAAAATTATTTGTGTGAACAACTGGGATTCCATCCATCATCATGTTGGTTGGATTTGGCCCTCTCTGTAAGGTCATCCTCAAACCTTTTGCCTTCACCCTTCATGTTTCTGAACCTATTTTTGTTGGCTTTTATGACTCTGTGCCCTTAACCAGTGCTAACGGGCTTTTGCTTTCTCATTAAAAGATGGTCAAATAGGCTTACATCCGATTGGCACATTTATTTTACTTGTAAGTCCCTAGTAAAATGGTCCTACATATATTCAGAGCATGTAAATTAAATGCTACTAGCGGGCCTGCAACACTTATCGTGCTACCCACTTAAACAGCCTTTTTAAACACGTCCCAGGTCTGATACTGCAGCCTGTTTGTAGAGTTTTAAACTGCCATTTCGACCCAGGAAAATAAACCTCTTGTCAGGCCTAAAACTCCCTTTTTAATACGTATTAGTCACCCCCTATGATAGGCCCTAAACAACCCATTGGGCAGTGTGCATTATATTAAAAAAAATAGGATATGTATTTTTATTTTATACATGTCCTGGTAGTGAAAAACTCCTAAATTTGTTTTTTACTACTGTGAGGCTTACCTCTCCCATAGGATAACATTGGGGTGCATCACTACATTTAAGCCCGTAACTGACCTGCTGCCACTGCCGCTGAGAGGGGACTCTGCCTACCAGTCCCAGGAGCCAGAGCGGTCTCTGCCGCAAACGTCACCATACCGCGCCTGGAGGCGCCTACAAAATCCTTTGCGGGCTCCCGCAGCGCGGGAAGCCCGTAACTGACCTGCTGCCACTGCCGCTGAGAGGGGACTCTGCCTACCAGTCCCAGGAGCCAGAGCGGTCTCTGCCGCAAACGTCACCATACCGCGCCTGGAGGCGCCTACAAAATCCTTCACGGGCTCCTGCAGCGCGGGTGTTCCCGGGCCAAGGGCGGGCCCATCTGCGCCCATCAGCGGCCGGAAGAGGCCGGGCGGGGCCACCCCCCTTAGTTTTCCTAGGGGAGATCGACGGATTTCAGAAATTTGGATCCAGCAATAACAATTTTAAGGTTAGTGATTCTAGCTTCAGACACATAACTCTTGCGGGTATTACTCTGACCCCCCTGCAAGCATGGGTAGGCGAATTGGTGCGGGGAAATCTCATGCGGCGCCAACGCAACTGACTTCCTCCCTCCCTCCAACCAACATCAATAGACAGGATGCTACAGAGAGCTATTGGTGTAGTCGCCACAGAGATTGAATTAACTGAAAGACGATTGTCACTTACCCCCGATATAGCCCAACCCATCAGTCTCCATGACGAAACAGGTTCTTCATTGTCTATTGCCCAGGAACCCCCAATTTCCCACTCAAGGACCCGTGCAGCGGGCAGTGTGGATGAGCCATATCCAGAAGGTGCTCGCCCAAAAAAAAGAAAGACCAAAACCGCTGCACCAACGGGGCCAAAATGCAACAAACAAACCATGGACCATGCGATGTCTGGTGATTTGGGGGAGGCTGGACTAGGAACACCACTCCAAGCAGGCCTGGGTCACGGACGTGGTGGCGGACATACAGGTCCAAGTAAGGACTATTGTGAAGGACGAGTTAAAAAATTTGTGGGAACGGGTAGATAAGCTCGCCAAATTGGTTGAACTATGGGTGGAGAGGACAGAGGCAGCTCTGAGGGAAAAGAGACCGGTTAACCCTGTGAACCTAAAATCGTCCCCCACAAGAATTAATCCTGAACCCCTAATAATAGATAATACCCCCACTTCCAGCATTGCAATCCACCCTAACCAGGAGGGTGAGGGTAAACGTTTGAGTATCTTTGAGGGGCTAGGAAAAGGAAACAGTACTCATTGCCAGGGGCATAAACAGGGGGCACAGATAGGAAGAAACAATGATCTAATCGCAGCAAGGTCACAAGCAAGCAACTCTCCTCGCGAGAGGCCCAGACAGAAGAGTGTCCCACACGAGGGAAGTCATGATCCAGGGCTAGCTCTACCGTGTATAAACCTTCCCCTGGCCTCAACCCCTTATGTAGTTATATTAGCAGGAGTCCCAGAGCTTAAAAAGGGGAGTAGAGAATCGTATTTCGATCTAAGAAACAAATGCTTACACTGTATAGCCATCCACAAACAATTCTCACATAGAGATGTAAGCAAAATCCTCATGATTCACAGGGTGGGTTGGGTGGGCTGGAGACCGAAAGATATCACTGGTGACTGCATTGTGATTAATTTCAGAAATACAATGATTGTGGAATCCCTTTTATACCGTTATCATTACAGGGATAGGGGGGGTATCAGTTCATTACCATTAGGATATTTCTACCCCCCTGGTCCCATACCACCTGTAAGAAGAAGAAATGGTCAACTGAGGGGGGAGTGGCTGCAGAAAAATCAATTCTTCCCATTAGGACAGGATCAACCTTCCCCCTTATTCTACAACATTCCTGTATCAAACAGATTCAACCCCCTTGAGTCAGTAGATTGACTTATGAGCATTGAGCCCCCACAAGAAAAACCCGATTATCATAGAGAGGCTCTGCCCCAGTTGAGGGAGACTGCACAGAGGAGAGGCACCCTGAAGCAGAATGAGGTGCCGGTCCTGGATAATGAGGGTGGAAAACATAGACTAGCTAGGGGTAAACAGAAGATAGTCATTACCAGCACATCAATCCTTGATCTATTCCAACAGGATAGGCAGACATTTAATCCAGAACTGCGGGAAGTAGTAAACCCCTCATCTATTGCAAAGGGCCCACATGATCCAAACATCACATTAAGACCAGCGCAGCCTATGGAATCCTGCCAATCCCCCAGGGGCACCCAAGAGAACCAAGACATCAATTCCCCCAGTCTAACAAATCAAGTGGGCTCTCCAAGCCTAAAGCTTCTTTCCTGGAACATAGCTGGACTATCCTCTAAATTGGATAGTCCAGAATGGGGACTCTTTATAGAGCAACATGAGATCTGTATGTTCCAAGAAACATGGGCCAGGGATGAAACACACAGAATGGGCTATGCGTCGTTTAGCATTCCAGCTACCCATGCGGGGAAGGGCAGACCATCTGGGGGGTTGTGTACCTGGGTCGGTGCATATCTGGGCTGTGAAGCAAAACAATTAGAGAGCTCTTCACGTGATATCCTTTGTGTTCTTTTATCCTTCAAAACGAAAATAAGCATAGTCTTAATGTATATTCTGGACCAGTACCTCGAGGCCAAGAGTCCACCACCTTTGCATAGCTAACTACCTTTCTCTCAACCATTCCTGCAAATTTTGGGGTAATCATTGGCAGAGACTTCAACTGCCAATTCGAACCCCTGAATGGTTTGGTTACGGGCACTCTTAGTGAGGAGGACCGAGATTGGTCCATTCCAGAGCCCAATATACCTCCTACAAGGGAATGGACTCCGTTAGTATTGCAGATATGTACCCTTACATTAAACTTTTCACTGAGAGCATGTAACGGACGCACTACATCAGATACCCCAGGGAAATACACCTTTAACAGACCGGGGCATACTTCCATTATTGACTACATTATGGTAGATACCAAATCATGGCATAGAGTGATAGACTTTAAAACCAGTCCTCGCTATGATAGCGACCACAATGCTCTCACTTTAGAAATAACAACGCCATGTGTCAGGAATGTATCTGATAATTCGTCAGCACCAGACCCGTGCCTGATTCAGTCCAATGGAGGGAGGAGAGTCCGCTGGGGTGAATTCTCCCAATCACAAGAAAAATTGGCCATGCTTTACCACCAAATTATTCCATACCTCATGGTCGCAAACCAAGCTGCAGAGATAAAGGGTACTCTCAACCTCCATTTGAGAATTTTTAACAATCACTAAGACCTGTTTGCCTCTATGGCTGTTTTCTTTTATCAAAATAAAAAGCCTAGGGCGACTAGTAAATCCCAGCACCCATGGTTTAACGCAAGCTGTCGAGCAGCTAAAACTGGCCTTATCTCTGCCATTAAAAGCAATGTCAGACCAGTGATTAAAGAAGCGAGGGCAAAATATAAGAGCGCTATAGTTAAGGCCAAAAGAAGTTGGGAATCCCAAAAATGGGACGACCTTAGAAGCGCTTTTTAATGACTAATTCCCGTCCACACTAATTGCTATACATATTGCTGCCCCTCAAGGTTCCAGCTCTAGATAATTTTTATGCTGATAAGTGGGGGCAAATTTGATAGCTGAGTAAATGTCGTTTCCTTTGGGGGATTAATATTTTCTTCTAAAAGCATTTCTAAAATAACTTGCAGCTTGAAGAATCAAATAGGAGGACTATCTTGACTAATGCCTTGCACAGGTACTGCCCCTGTGTTTATTTGTTATTACTCTATGTGCATCGTAATCTTAAAATGTAACACACAATGGAGCAAAAATGACCCTTTGAAATAGCTTTCTTTTATACACTGCACAAGCACTTTATGCCCTGTTTATAACCATGGTTGATGTGTGGAAAAGCTGCCTCAGAAATAGGAATATTGATCTATTTTTTCACCTCTTTTAAACTGTACATAATCTATTGTATTTTAAACTGTTATTTTAATGGTGCTTTTATGGCCATGTGTGCCGAAATAAAGTTTTATGAACTGAACTGAATTACATTTAATAAGTGTAAAGTTGTGTTTGGGAGCTGGTAGGAATGTCATGTTTGGTGTCTGAGGAATTATAATTTAAATTCCTCTTTAATGGTAAAATCAGATATTGAGTCACAATTCTGAAAATGCCACTTTTAGAAAGCTACGTACCAAGGGGCTGGGCCCCTAACCAGCTAGATTGGGCCACTAATATTCTAAACACAAACAGAATTTAGCTGTAATTTTTAACCCACTTCTTATCCCATGATAACCAATCAGCTTTGGAACCCCCAAGAGACATTAGTAAACAGAGGTTCACATTAGAGAGAATGACAGTGATGGTTACCTCTGTTCAATGTCAAAATGTATTGATTGGTAGTCTTTAATGCACTAATGTTTCTTTAAAGCACATTCACGTTTGGTGTTTCATGCCTAATGATTTTTTAATTTCTGTCACGGTTCAGTTCCGAGCAGCCTTGTCTAGGGCTGTGGGGCAAATCATGTATTTGGAAAATGTTTGAGTGGTCCCTTTTCATGACATGTTGAAAATCTATCATATGTATTGAAATGATAATGAAATATATGTGATTAAATTCACAGGCCAAGTTGAATTAATTTTCTTGTCCTTGATTCCAAAAAGAAGTGGGTTAAAAATTACAGCTAGATCCTGTTTGTGTTTAGAACATTTAGAAAGTTGGCATTTTCTTTTCCCAACCTGTGTCTGCAGCCTGTTCCTGGGTCACATGACTAGGTGTAGTTGGCTGTTGAGCTTTGTGTATTTTTCCCAGACAGTATCACAAAGGGGGACTTGGTGTTGGCAAGATGGGCAATTTACAGCAGGGTGACGGGGCAGAGATATTACCTACCACTCTTGCACTTCAATGGGGCTGCCTCAGCACACACACACACAAAGCACGTCACACTAGCCTATTTTGCCCCCAGGCAGACTTGGACCATGGCAGGAAATTCCAGGTCCCGCTATGGGGGAAAACTCCAGACACTTCTCCCACTTCAAAAGGGGCACCAGGAATAGAAACAAGACCCTCAGACCCACTTTTCAGTACACCCTTAAACTTGTGAATACTACAGAAGAAGGATGTACTGATGCTTTAGGCCTGCCCTGCTTGCTGAGAAGGAAGTCTGGGCCTGCTCCCTTCTTCCCAGACTGAGTAACTCCATAGGTCAGCTGGCGGACCTCCTTTTCTGAGCTTCAGGGACATAACATGCTCCAGAGGCCTCCCTGCATCTGCCCAGCTGACCTGCAACTGGACCTGCCTGAGCCCTACTGGCCTCTGTTAGAGTTAATCCCTGCATTCATAATGCCTGTAACCAATCATACAGGCCCTTGAGGCAATGAGATTGAGGACTTTGTTAATAACTAAGAACTGCCAACAAGATTAGCAGGCTCTGCCTGCGATTTCTCATGACCAACATCCTTTTGCTCACCAGTGGCCTTATGTGATTTGCCTAATACATCCAATATTGTGCGCTTGACTCCCCCCTCATTGATGCTCCCAGAAGATCTGGAGGAAAGGGCTGCCATTGTCTCAGACACTGACGCAGACCCTGGTGCAGGCTCAAGCTGTTTAAAGCTCCATGAGCTGCTGCTGTCCTCATTTCCAAGATGCTTCTCTCAGGTTGGGTCTGAAGCTGGGACTACTCCTTCAGCTCCTCTGGCCCCCGAACTCACCAAGTGGGACCGCTCCTTTCGTGCGCACTGTTTATACCAGCTTCGGAGCCATGGTTCCCACGGTTAACACCTAGAGGGGCCAGCCGCAGAGTGACCTCACCAATTAGCCTCCTGGAGTATAAGCAGCCATACAGGAACAGCCTTCAGCACTGTGAGGTAGTGCCAGATTAGATAGCTTACTCCCATAAGCTGCATACCATGAGCGCTACCTATCACCATAGAGGGTCTCACACAAAACCTGCCATGGTCTGACCTTCTCTCACACACATACAGAAACGGAGGCCCTCTTCCTTGGCGGAGATGTTTTAAGGCATGGGCTAAGTGGTCAATTGCCCAGGGAACCCACTTTCCAAGGGGGCCCACTATGAAAGTGAACCTTCTCTCTATTTGACCATTGTCCATTTCTGCCTACAGCTACCTCTGATTCTGCCTTACAGCCCAGTGTCATTTTAAGTTCTGGGGTCCATGGCAGGACATATTTCAACAGTTTTTTGTGACCCTGTTGAAATTGAACATATATCTTAGTTTTGTTAGGCATCACAAAGGTTTTAATTAGCAGGAAATGGTAATAACATTCAAATTTGTTCTTTACATGTGCCCAAAACATGTGCATTGCCCAGGGCCCCTAAAATCTTTAAGATTACACTGATCAGTGGTTGTCCTGAAGGAGAGCTATCACAATATTATGTCTATACAGTTAGGCACATATTTGTCTCAATTTTCAAGGATTGTTTAGACCTTAGACATTCCAGTTGAGGAAATAAATCTTTGTATTCATGCTAACCAAACCGGGCATCTTACCCATTACATGGGAAACTAATGGCTGGAGGGATTGTAATAGTGCATCGTAACAACCCAACTGTGTATTAATGTAGAAGTAACATAGCCAATGGCAATAATCCAACACCAAGCCTGTCAACTCTTTTCAACATTGACCACCAACCTATCAGGTTGAAGACAGGACCATCTGTATGACTTAACTAATGGCCTGAGTTATCAACGAATTATTCCTAGTTCAAGTGTGGCATGGGTCAGCCAGTCTTCCTCCTCACCCATAAATGTAGTGCAACCTGCAGAATATAATTATCGCTGCCAAACTTCCTGTCTAATATTTTAGAAGGACATTTGAATTACGGCGTTATTAGCTATTGAGGCAGATAAAAAAATTCCACTGCCCGAATCTAACGTATGTCTGCATCCACCCATGAATAGTGCTGGCATCATGCTTAATTGATACAACTAGCAAAACAGCAGGATTTTAGTAACTAAACTTACAATTAATCTCCAACTAGAAGGTTGTTTTGAGTGGAAAATATCAATCTAGTGTCCCTGTATGGTATTCTTTTGATACTCTACTCCAATAGTGTTCATATTTGCTTTTTCTCAGTTACAATCACAATAATATATAATAACAAGCATTGTAAATAACAAAGGTACGATTAACCAATGTAACAGAAAATAAAAACCCATTAAGTCTACTGCTGATTACAATCACTATTTTCTGTCTCTATATGAGGAGACATATTTCCAGATCTTGTTTTACTCTGAATGTACAAGGTCTGCGGGGGACTCCTATAAAAATAATTCTAAATGATCAGGATACTACATAGCATATTAAATGTTCATGGTATGTTAACATATGTTATTTTTATGCAGTACATACCACATGGGAGGGTATCCTGGAACCAGACAAGGAGGGCGCCACCCTGTCAAGGGGCTATTGGAAGTGCCAGGTTTTGAGATTTTCCAAAATCCTAGGTTTGAGCTGGCAGCTGTGATATATAGGGGGATGTCAACACCTGGAACACCACAACCTCCTGGACCCTCCCAATACAGATTCTGAGCCAACCATTACACCAAGACAGCCCTGATCACAGCCAACAACGACAACCAGGCCCTCCTGGACCACAGTGAATCGGCAGCCCTCATCCTCCTGGACCAGTCAGCCACTTTTGACACCGTCTCCCATGACATCCTAATCAACAGACACCACCACATTGGGATCCAGGGAGGTGCCCTCAAGTGGATCGCCTCATTCCTCTCCGGAAGAACCCAGAGGATCCATCTTCCACCATTCACCTCAGAACCCAAGAAGGTAATCTGTGGAGTTCGTCCCTGAGCCTCACCCTCTTCAAAACCTACATGACCGCCCTGGCCTACACCGCCAGATTGCACGGACTCAATATCATCTCCTAACCAACAACACTCAGCTCATCCTCTTGCTGTCCGAGGACCCCTTCATGACCAGGGCCAAATTCCACAGATGCATGATGAACATCGCTGAATGGATGAAGGACAACTGCCTCACACTCAACATGGACAAGATGGGAGTCCGAAACTTTGGGAACAACACCTCGCCCTGGAACAGCGCATGGTGGCCCACGAAACTCAGCACACCTCCTGCCCCGATAGACCACGCCCACAACCTCAGCATCATCCTGGACAACAAGCTATCCATGAAAAAGCAGATCAATGCAGCCTCATCTGCCTGCTTCCAGATGCTGTGCATGATCCACAAGAAATTCAGGTGGCTCCCAGTCATCACTAGAAGGACCGTCACAGGCCCTCATCACCAGCAGGCTGGACTACGGGATCACACTCTATGTAGGGATCACTGCACGCCTCCTGAAGATACTTCAGACAATAAAAAACTCAGCGGCAAGACTCATTCTCGACCTCCCCAGAAGGACTCACATCACACCCCACCTTAAAAAACTATACAGGCTCCGGATCCAGAAAAGATACCAGTTCACGATGCTGAGCCATGATTTCAAAGCCCTGCACAACTAAGTTCCAGCATATCAACAAATGCCTGACCTTCCACTAACCAACCAGACACCTTCAATCTGCCTCCCTCTTTATCGCAAACACTCCCTGGTCCTCCGTACCAACAGTAGAGGGCGTGTTTTTTCGCAACTGGCAGCCAAAGCACAGAACGACCTTCCCCTGAACCTAAGGACCACCCCCTCACTCCAGCAATTCAAGAAAGAATTCTAGAACTGGATGTTCAAATGAACACACCAGCAGACAGCAGCCATCATCTCCAGTATCTCGAGACCCTCACAGGTGATGTGCCATGCTTTATAAATGTTTGATTGATTCAAGACTTTGGGAGACAGGCATGAGAAAACGCTCTGGTTCCACAGATGCAGGGAACATGGGAATGATGGAAGTCGGCCGAATGGACGTTTCCTGTTGGTGTGTGGAAACTGATGTGGCTGTTTAGATATGCAGGGCCTAGATTGTGCAGGGATTTGTAAGCATGTGCGAGAAGTTTGAAGAGTGTGCATTTGTGAACTGGGAGCCAGTGGATTTCTTTGAGATGGCTTGATTCTATGGGTTGGGCATCAGTCCTAGTTCGGATCGCCACCAGGGCACACTCCAGAACGAGGTGTCCTTCTCGAAGAGCACCACCTTTGCCTTGTCTGAGTTGAGCTTCAAACAGTTAGTCTTCATCCAGTCAGTGAATGTGGACATGCTTGTGGTGATTTTCAACTAAGTGTTGGAGGTGTCGCCGGAGAGGAAGAAGATGAGCTTGGTGTCATCTGTGTACAAGATGACAATGAGGCAGTGGGTGCTCCACCAAAAAATGGGGAGGCAATTGACTTGCCAAAAAGTTTGAAAAGCAGACTTTCTATCTTCAGGTGACTCTGTGACCACCACTGCACGGACATTATTTTGCTTAGATCGTGCTTCAAGATCTTTCTTTTTGCTCTGATCAATTCCAATTTTTCCCATTTTAGCTGTTTCTGCTTTCTAACTGCCACGTTATTCTCCATTTGAAATATGCAGTGCACAGCCATGTCTAAGTGGGCACTATATTTGTCTAATTGTGCCTTAATTAGATCCACAAAAAGCATCTGAGAGACAATTTTCTCATTAGTGGCTGATTGGCTCTTTTCTATGTTCAGAAGAAGTGAGTTAACTTCCAGGTAAGGGTGGATGGTGAACTCTGCTCCGCCATCGGAGTTTGCAGAGTTTTTCCAGCTCCACTGAGAGTGTGGAGTTCGGCAAAAAACTCTGATTCTGCTGCATGGAGGAGTTGGCCTCGCCGCCCACCCCTAGATTAAATTAAAGCTGAAATCACCGGGTAAGTAGCTTGGTGACACCGCAAGTCACATTAATAATCAAACTCTCGGGTTTGTGATGAAGTGGCGTTAGTTCAGTGATTTAAGTAGCTACTGAGACTCAAGTACCACTACTTGGGTGCAGCAGATGGCAGACACATTTCTCAGGCAGATATTCACTGCGTGCTATTGACTAGCCTCGAGCAAATTTTTATCCCAACACCTTGGCGCGAGCATACTTTGATGGAGCAAGATGGTCACCACCTTTACCCCTTTAGTGCATCAAACAGTCTTCCCCACCTGCCAAAGCCCGCGTCCTTTCTCTAGCATTACTGTAAGGAAATCCCGTTCTTCCTCATTTGTTGAGGCTGACATATGCCATCAGGGAGCGTGCTTGTTTTGGAGTAAAAGAAGGTGAGAAAGGAAATGGAATACGAACGATAAAGTCAGTTCACCTACTCTTGATCTGGACACCTGTGGCGGTCATACGGCACAGCAAAGCCGAGATGGGTGCTACATTGTTTCTGTGCAGAGTTCTGCACGTCCCCTCGAGAGGTGAGAAGTGAATCAGGGAGTGGCAGCAGAATCATTGTTCTCAATAGCTTGCCCACACATGTACATACCGCACTTTGCATGCGCGGAGGACCATGGCGCGACCACCATTGGGCTAGCAGGGCACCCCGTCAGCTGCTGAGGGCTGGGCTGGGGCTTCAGCCCCATCTGAAATGGTATCTGGTCTCCCAGAGGCATTTTACAGCTTGATGGGACTGAGTCTATTTTTTATTGCTCTGTGAGCACCCTGTCGCCACGCTCTATTGGCCCCGATGTGTTCTAACTAGGGCAGAGTGGAACCCTGCGGAATTATGCAACTCTGCGGAATTCTGCGTAGTGCAACTCTGCAAACTCCGCCCACCCCTGCTTCCAGGATTATTCACCCTCCATTTGGGTTCCATGCTCATAATCAGCTGCTCAGGTTTGTCTCTTAGGTTCATAGATGAGCTTTACATGTTTTTGCTCACTCTTCCCATTATTTCCTCACACCACTCTGGTGGTGATGATCCCTGGGCGGGAATTTAAATTATGTTGGTGTAATTATTGTAATTTCAGAAAATGTGCATAATGTTAATCATGCAAAATTCTCAAAATTAAACCCTTAAGCCGCTCCATGTCATTTTACACCATTCACAGTAAAATGTTTATTGTGAACTTAACATTTGTGGTACATATTAACTGTGAACGCACAGGAACAACAGAATGCGAGCGGCTGTTGTTCATGGTGCTTTTGCTTCTTTGCACTATTTTTTTGTGTGAAATGCAGCCTTGTGTCAAAAATTGAAGCAAGGATGCATTATGCTAAAATATAGAGTAACCCATAGAAAGAGCAGCTGCACGTGTGCTATTGTTTGTAGTATGAAAGCACACCACTCAAGCTTTCAATGGCCTTACTGCCCTGAGACCATACCCAATAACAAAATCAAATACAAAAAGGGAGTGCCGCGAGAGTCCAAAGAAGTTCTTTTTAACGTTCAAACTTAAGTTGATGTTGAAGCATTTCTTGAGAGCCTTGTATCACCTTCTTAGATATCCAATAAAGCAGGAGCTATCCAATTGTATTTCCAAAATCCTAACTTTCTTTTATTTATTCTTTCAGTAATCATCCAACATCAGTTGAGCCAACGCATATCGGCCCCAAAATGGGACTTCATCAGGGCTGAAAGCACAATAAAATATACATATATGAATAAATACCAAAAGTAATAAGAAAACCAAATAATATTAGAAAATCACACATACAAATAATCCACCAAATTGTCATTACAAATTTGCAAAAAAAAACACATGATGGCCCCCTGCACCTACCAAGAACAAAAACAAATAACATCAAAAAATAAATCTCACCCAACACATCTAATTTGACGCTATTCATTGTTGACCAGTTATATCGTATTCCCACTGGTCAATTGTTACTCATATTATACAATATATATCATATCCATTCCCTGAGAATATGTAACACAATGATACCATGCATTCACCAATAACATTGTATACTAGGTATCTGTTGCATGCTCATTGAGACGTAAATGAAATCTCACATTTGTAACATTTTATTACTAAAAGTCATAGTATTTCATACTATTAAAAATAGTTTTTTACATATTTTCCTCCTTACTGAAATTCCCAAATTAAATTAACAGTTGCCATTCTAAAAAGATCTTTTAAATAGCATCTTAAATTTATGCAAATGCACACCCCACATCATAATTAATGCAAACAAGCATACATCATGTCACCCCACTCACTTTTGTTAAGTTTATCCTATAAATCATCGTCAAAAGTGTACATCAAATAAAAATCATGTTTCCTGTTCCTCAGTAGGACCTATGAGAATAGAATAGCAACAAGATCTACTATCAAATGGTTACTTTCAATATTATAGCTAGTATATCTCCAGCTACTATATATCATAATACCTAGCATTATAGTGGAGAAAAAGAAAATTCTTTTTCTTTCACCGGTTAATGTAACCAAGTTTCCCTCGACCTCTAATTATTAAATAAATAATAACTAAAAAGACCGGTCTCCCCACTAACGCTCATTTGTTAACGGCATAATGATTTATCAGCCACAGCACCATTCCCAAAGCCAATCTCCACTGACCTGTGCATATTACAAAGACAGACGCGATAATCCTTCCATGCAGAGGCTTCTTGTGTACCATCCAATATCCCCAACCCCCATTTAAGAGAAAGACTGAAAACTCTTGTTGCTCCAAAATTCAAATTACCCAATCAGCCCACTTCTCATAATCATCAAGTGGAAATCTATCCGCCCCTTTCAGACCAGAGAGGAAACCACGGAATTAAAGAATCCAATTGGATGAAAAAACGTCCATTGACTAAGCAACAGCATGTCAAAAAATGGACAAAACAAATATTTGCCAATTGACTGCAATTCACTTTCACTCCCAAATATCTAATAACGTCATCAGGTCAAAGACGTGAAATCAAGAACAAGAAGAATAACGTTACAATCTAAAGCCGACCAGAGAGGAAACAATCAGCTTGATATCGTGATTGGATAGGATATCATCCAATAAGAAGAATCCAAATGTTAACCATGACTTACGGGCATGTCACCCTCTTGAACCAACCAGAGAGAAAACCAACAGAGGCGCGTCCTGATTGGTTAGCATGTCATCAAATGAAAAGACCTTAAAAGTTAGCATTGACATTTCCGGGCCTGTTCCCCGTTTAACTCAGGACATTCATTTACATCGTTAAAACTTCACTTATCCATGACTCCACCAACATCATAGGATCCTAAATATTTTGTCACAAAAGGATAATATTCCGCAACGTGCAGACCAGAGAGTTAACCATTGAACTTGGGTTGTGATTGGCTTACACATCATCCAATGAGAGGATACCAAATACCAGTGCTTGTTATCCCGTATTTACTGTCTACTCAAGCCCGATATATTTTGTTAACTAACGCAAATACACAAATGATGTTAATTTGAGGGAGTTCTCTCAAAGTGATATCAAGATTAGATAACAGCCCTCCAATCTAAAAGCACTACATATTCCCTTTTTAATTCTACCAGATTCATCCATATCTGAACATCTCGGTGGCGTAAGTCTGAGTTCAAAAACTACCAATACATCTGCACATCAATAAGTTACTCTCAATATGCATCGTACTTTAGAGCGTTAAGGTAATGGAATGTAAATAGCTCATCAACCAAGCGAAAGTACAGGGAAACCGTCAGATCAATGCCATAATGAAATAGATTTATGTCACACTTAAGAGCAAGAAAATGTTAATTGCTCATCAGTCTTTTGAAAATATAGGGAAATCATCAAAGCAAACTAAGTCGTACTTAACACCGTTTAGGTGAAAAAATGTGTAAACAGCCCACCAGTTATGTAAAAGTAGGTGGAAAACATCAAAGCAATAGTAAGGTAGAGGTGTCATCCGGACTAAGGCCCCATATTTTTCTATTGATTACCTAGTGGCAAAATCCCAACCCGCACAAGGATCTAAACTCATCAGGCATGAGTGACTGCTTGCCTACAATATCAAACTGTACTGATTTGAAGAACAGTGCAAATTGTTTCTTGGTTGGGAAGAATATTCTCTAATCAAAACCCTGTTTATCCTACAGATATACCCATAAAAACTTCATTATATACAAACAATCCATTTTAGCTGCCCACAGCTGAAGTGGAATCTAATATAAGCCTCACTGTATATCACAAACAAGGACAGTCAGTCGGTGATTCCCTAATGATGTCGGTCTTTGGAATCTTATACACATAACAAATCTGTCTTTCTGACATCTTTCTCTATTTTCTCTGGTCCTCGTCTTGCCTCAACAGGACTAGAAATGTCTAAGGAGTACAATCATACAGACCACCGATCAGATAGAATACTACACATATGGTGACAAATCAGTACCGAAAAGATCAATGACCTAAATAAAACCTATAGAAAGCAGTGAATCCCATTTTTAACATTTAGCCCCATCTCTACCACCCTTAGCTTATTAATCCACCTTACTTCTGTTTGGTGGAGTTTCAAGACCAAGTCCTCCCCCCAGGATCCTCTTCTATGCTTTGTATGCCATGGAATTTAAATGCCGTTGGGTGACTTTCCTTAATATTTTCTGCTGGAGGGGATTTCGCATCTTGATGCGTCACTGCCCTACTATGTTCTAGCATCCTAGACTTCAATATTATTTTGGTGCGATCCACATATATTTTAAAACAATTGCATAAAATCACATAAACCACCAGCTGACTGTTACAGTTAATAAATTGCTGTATGTAGAATTTCCATTTTGTGTTGTAGCAAAATTCACGTGTCCTATTAAATCCATTTTGACATTTATCATAATCACCACACGTATAAAAACCTTTTGGCAGCCCTGGTAACCAGTTATCACTTGTTTCCAGAACAGGTTCCAGAAATATTTTAGTAACCCTATCCCTTACTGTATAGTTTCTTTGGTAAGTGATAATCAGTTTATCCGTTATGTTTCCTGTCAAACCCAGTACAGCAGTAAGTAAAGACTAGTTCTTATGTAATATTTTATAAATCTTGTCGTGGTCCCTATAAGTAGTGGCTTGTCTGTTATTATCTTCCTTTCTCCTGTTCTTTGGGATTAGAGTGTTGGATCTGTCAGTTGTAAGAATTCTCTTCTCTGCTTGTTTCAATAAATCCTTTTCAAAACCACGTCTACACAATCTATTCTTCGGGTCATACAACATCCAGCAATTTATTAACTGTAACAGTCAGCTGGTGGTTTATGTGATTGTATGCAATTGTTTTCAAATATATGAGGGCAGCACCAAAAGAACATTGAAGAACAGGATACTAGAACATAGGAGGGCAGTGAGGCATCAAGATGCTAAATCCCCTCCAGCAGAACATATTAAGTAATGTCACCCAACAGCAACGGAATTTAAATTCCAAGGCATACAAAGAATAGAAAAGGATTCCGGCTTGGGGGGGGGGGGAGGGGGGAGGTGGGGTTGTTAACTCCAGCAAACAGAAGTAAGGTGGCTTAATACGCTCGGGGTGGTAGGGATGGGGCTGATTGTTGAAACTTTAATGCATTACTTTCTGTAAGTTTGTTTTTGTCGTTGATCTTTCAGTACTGATTTGTTGACATGTTTGTACTAGTCTATCTGATTTTGCGGTCTTTATGATTGTAATCCTTAGACATTTCTATTCCTGGCAAGGACTAGAGAAAATAGAGGAAGATGTCAGAAAGTGAGATTTTGTATGTGTATGAGATTCTAATGACTGACATCATTAGGGAATCACCTACTGACTGTCCTTGTTTGTGATATACAGTGAGGCTTATATTATAGTCCACTTGTTCAGCTGTGGGCAGCTAAAATGGATCGGTTGTATATAATGAAGTTTTTATAGGTATATCTCTAGGAAAAAACATGGTTTTAATTGGAGAATATTCTCCCCAATCAAAAAACAATTTGTACTGATCTTCAAGTCAGTACAGCTTGAGATTGCAGGCAAGCAGTCACTCATGCCTGATGAGTTTAGATCCTTGTTTAGGTTGGGTCTTTGCCACGAGGTAATCAATAGAAAAATATGTGGCCTTAGACTGGATGACACCTCTACCTTATTATTGTTTTGATGGTTTCCACGTACTTTCACATAACTGGTGGGCTATTTACACATTTTTCACCTAAAATGCTGTTAAGTGTGACCTAGTTTGCTTTGATGATTTCCCTATACTTTCGCATGACTGGTGAGCAATTTCCATTTTCTTGTCTTTAGTGCGAAATACATCTATTTCATTATGGCTTTGCTCTGACTGTTTCCCTGTACTTTTGCTTGGTTGATTTACATTCCATTACCTTAATGCTCTAAAGTACAATGCAAATTGAGGATAACTTATTGATGTGTAGATGTATTGGTAGTTTTTGAACTTGGACTTACTGCACCGAAATGTTGAGATATGGATGAATCTGGTAAAATTAAAAAGGGGAATATGTAGTGATTTTAGATTGGAGGGCAGTATCTAATCTTGATATCTTTCTTCAACAGAACTCCTTCAAATTGACATCATTTGTGTATGTGCGTTAGTTAACGGAATATATTGGGCTAGATAGACAGTAAATACATGATAACAAGCATTGATATTTGGTATCCTCTCATTGGATGGTGTGCAAGCCAATCACAACCCAATTTCAATGGTTTACTCTCTGGTCCGCACATCGGGTGAATATTTTCCTTTTTTGGCAGATTATTTAGGATCCTATGATGTTTGGTGGTGTCATGGATAATAAGTCAAGTTTTATCGATGTAAGCGAATGTCCCCTAGTTAAACGGGGAACAGGTGCGGGAACGTCAATGCTAACTTTTAAGGCCTTTTCATTGAATGACATGCTAATCAACCAGGTTGTGCCTTTGATGGTTTCCCATCTGGTCGGTTGAAGAGGGTGACAGGCCCGTAAGTCAGAATTTACATTTGGATTCTTCTAATTGGATGATGTCCTATCTAATCACAATATCAAGTTGATGGTTACCTTTCTGGTCGGCTTTAGATTGTAACGTTATCCCCCTTGTTCTTGATTTCACGTCTATGACCTGATGACGTTGTTAGATTTTTTGGAGTGAAAGTGGATTGCAGCCAATTGGCAAATGTTTTTATTTAACCATTTTTTGAGGTACTGTTGCTTAGTCAATGGAAGTTTTTCATCCAATTGGATTCTTTAATTCTGTGGTTTCCTCTAGAGTCTGAAAAGGGCAGATAGATTTCCACTGGACGATTATGAGAAGTGGGCTGATTGGGTAATTTGAATTTTGGAGCAACAAGAGTGGTAAGTCTTTCACTTAAATTGGGATTGGGGATATTGGATGTACACAAGAAGCCTCTGTGTGAAAGGATTGTCACATCCGTCTTTGTAATATGCACAGGTCAGTGGAGATTGGCTTTGGGAATGGTGCTCTGGCTGATAAATCATTATGCCATTTACAAATGAGCGTTAGTAGGGACACCTGTCTTTTTATTTATAATTTTTTTTAATAATTAGAGATCAAGGGATACATACTTGCTTGCATTAACGGATGAAGAAAAAAAACCTATTTTTCTCCACTAGAATGCTAGGTCTTCTGATATATAGTAGCCGGGGACATATTAGCTATAATATTGAAAGTAGCTTTTGATAGTAGACCTTGTTGCTATTCTATTCTTATAGGTCCCACTGAGGAACAGGAAATACGATTTTGATGATGATTCATTGGATAAACTTAATAAAAGTGAGTGGGGTGACCTGATGTATATTTGCTTGCTTTAATTATGATGAGGGTATGCATTTGCATAAATTAAGATGTTATTTAGAAGATCTTTTTAGGATGGTAACTGTTAGTTTAATTTGGGTGTTTCAGTAAAGAGGAAGATATGTAAAAAAATCTTTTAGCAAAGTTCGAAACACTATGACTTTTAGAAATAAAATGTTATAAATGTGAAAAATCATTTAGGTCTCAATGAGCATGCGTAACAATTGACCAGTAGGAATATGATATAACTGGTCAACGATCAATAGTGTGAGATTAGATGTTTCAGGTGAGATGTATTTTTGATGTTCCTTGTTTTTGGTCTTGTTCTTGGTAGGTGCAGGGGGCCATGATGTGTTTTATGGCAAAATTTGTAATGACAATTTGGTGGATTATTTGTATATCTGATGTTTTATGATTATTAGTTTTTTTTATTTCTTTTGGTATTTATACTTATATGCATATTTTATTGTGCTTTCATCCCTGATGAAGTCCCATTTTGGGGACAAAAAGCGTTGGCAGGGCTGATGTTGGATGATTACTGAAAGAATATATAAAAGAAAATTTGGGATTGAAATACAATTGCATGGCTCTTGCTTTATTGGATAGCTAAGAAGGTGATATGAGGCTCTCAAGAAATGCTTCAACATCGACTTAAGTTTGAACATTCAAAAGAACTTCTTAGGACTCTCTAAGCACTCCCTTTTTGTATTTGATTTATAGAGCTAATTGACAGATTTGAATTTTGTGTAATTAAGTTTAATTTTGCGTAGTTTGCTAACATTTTGTGGAACTATGCAAAAGCAAGTTATGTGAATTTCACACACCCCTAGTGGTAACAACTAGAGCACTCTGGGGAGCCCTCTACAAACCAGAAGCCGCATAAACACCCACTCTAATCACCTAAGCCAAATAAAATATAAAATCCAAAATGCCCTTTACCGATGAAGTATGCTACACCAAATGAATAAGGGTATGCAGAGTCTCTCACTCCCTCCATCTGACTGAAATGCATCACAGTTGCTCAGATGCAGACATGTAGTGCTGTATACACAGCAGTTCACACCTCACACGGGGCAAGGTACAACATTAGTTGAGTAAACTGTACTTCTACCCCGACTTCACCCTTGCTGTGCATAGGCCAGGTGGGTGTTTGGTAATGTTAATAAGAAACTGAGAGCACACAACACCCCTATGCAATAATCTACTCGCCCAGCAAACTGTGCCGTAAAAAGCCAAAACCCATTTGTTCACTGCTCTAGTAAGTAAGTAAGTAAGTATTGGATTTGTAGAGCGCGGACTTAGCCCAAGGGTGTCAAGGCGCTATTAGCAGACTGCGAGGAACAGACCAAAACAAAAACACGCTCATCCTGACATCTGTGAGAAGAGCCAGGTCTTTAAGGTTTTACGGAAGAGAGAATGGGACAATTGACTAGAGAGCTCTACAGGGAGGGAGTTCCACAGCTTAGCCGCAACCATGGAAAAAGCTCTACCTCCCCACCTTGCCTTCTTAAACCTCGGTAGAGTTAACAATTTTTTTTCTGAAGACCGGAGCGGTCTGCTGGGAACATACCGCTGGAACATCGCCTTGATCCCATCTGGGCCTGAGCCAAAATAAGCATCATGAGTCAGGCACAGAGTTTTGAAAAGGATCCTACGGTCCACAGGCAGCCAATGCAATGACCTGATGGAGGCTGTGACTGAATGGAATTTAGGTAGATTCATCATCAGCCTGGCCGCCGCGTTCTGAACCAGCTGCAAACGTCGCACCAGACCCTTGTCAATGCCCAGATAAAGGGCATTACAGTAGTCCAACCTAGACGTTACCAAGGCAATAACAGCCTGCTTGCGTGCTTCAAAGGAAAGGAGATGGGCAATTTTTCTAAGGATCCTCATGATCCCGAAACAAGTGGAAACTGTCCTGCTGACCTGGAGATTAAGGGAAAGTGAGTTGTCAACAATGAACCCTAGATTTTTCCCATGTGCTACCGGGCAAGGGCAGACGCCAAGAGAGTCCGGCCACCAGTCACCGGACCAGATCTCCAATTTACTGCCAAAAATCAGGACCTCAGTCTTCTCACCGTTCAGTTTCATAACATTTTCCACCATCCAGGAGGAGACTGCTTGCATACAATTCCTGAAATTAAGGGCAGAATCCCTAATGCTCTGAGCAATAGATACCAATATTTGGGTGTCGTCCGCATAGGACAGCACCTCTAGCCCAAAGGATCTCACAACCTTAGCCAGAGGGGCGACATAGATGTTAAAAAGTGTTGGACTCAGGGAGGAGCCCTGAGGAACACCACATGACAAGGATTTAGAGGCCGAGTAGAATTGGCCGAATTTCACAATTTGTGCCCTTTCATTGAGAAAAGAGGTAAGAAGTCCCAGAGCCGAGCCCCCGATGCCTATCTCTCTGAGGCGTTCAACCAGCTTCAGAGGAGACAGGGTATCAAAGGCAGCGGTAAGATCAAGTAGAACAAGCAAGGTGGTATACCCAGAATCCACTTGAGTACGGATGTTGTTAAAAACAGTGGTTAATGCTGTTTCCGTACTATGGTGACTTCTAAATCCATGTTGTGAGCCATCGAGTAAACGGTGATCCTTTAGATAAGAACTGAGATGGAAATTTAGGTAGGTTTCAAGAATCTTCGCTGGAACCGGAAGTAAAGAGATCGGCCTGTAATTCTTCACAAGAGATCTTCAGGTTACTGAAGAAGTGTATTGGAAAAAGAAGGAAATACATGGAAAGCAATCTTCAGGCATGACGAAAGACTCTTCCTCAGAGACTCAATGAGATCCATGATGTAAACTGATTGGTTTCCATTCTGACCTTCATTGTGTTATGCTGATGACAATTCTTAATTGATGTGCGATTTGCACAACAAATTTTAGCTCTTAACTGTGACCATTGATCGAATGCTCTCGAATGTTGTGCTTGCCAGATATTGAGGAGGTCTCTTATTTTCAGGCCCCATTTTGTAAGCCTGCAAGACGAGCTTTTTCCAAATGCTAGGCTGGAGGATGGGAAGTCTCCACACTTCTTGCCATGTATCACAAACCATTGGTGTAGTATAAATTTAGTGTCTAGTTTTAGTTGGCATTTTGGGTTCACTAATTAGTCGTGTGATTGATATGGGTAGAGGATAGGGAGTGGATTTGTGGATGTTTATTACAAGCAACATGGATAGATTGTCTATGTTTGATCCACATTGGCGGGAGGAGGCTGTAGTGTCCTTTAGATGTTCAGTTTCTTATAAAACAAAGTAAGAAGCATTAGTCTGGTAGTGTGTTGAGATAACTGTATTCTTTAAGAGCTCGATCGTAATAGGAATGGGCTACAATACATTTTCTTTTGAAGACTGGCACCTCTCAAAGAACTTGTAAGAGACTGTATACCCTCTGAGATAGGTAACTTCCGAGGAAGATAATCTGTGATAGCAGAGTGAAGCGCTTAGTGCACTATACAGATCATTTTGTAAATGTCCTAGCTTTGAAAAAGAAACTAAGAAAAAGATGAGTAATATGATCAAAGATGGATTACAGGCTTGACCAAAACTTTTAAGGCAGCCACACGTGGATCACAATACACTGACCATCAAATTTTATAGAGAGATTTCTGACCTCCTGCAGCTACACTTTTTGTGAACTTAATGATGCTCTGGAATAGGAATTTTTCTTATCTTCCATGGAGATTATGGCAATCTTTTAAAAAATGGCTACAGAATTTCACTGACCCTACAATTAAATGCTCCATCTAGTAATCACTTTCTCTCCCCTCAGTTTAGACAGCATGGTGCTAGCTAAAGTAATTGTCAAATAACAGGACAACATTGGCGACCAAAAGTAACTTTGGAAAACTTTTTAAAATGAGCCCTACACTGCATTGATAGAGTGAGTGCCACACACTAGTCTGACCCACTGGACGTACAGTACAGGAATTATCCACATGAATTAATGTGCCAAACGATTTGGCTTACAGGACAAATATACAGACTTATTGGCTAAAAGACGAAAGAGTGATTTAAAGGCAACTTTTAGAAAAAAATTCAAGACACACTCCAGTGTTTCACGGACTGGTACAGTTTTTACGAGAATAAATTCTGTATCAAAAAATCACAGAATAAGATGGAATTTGTGTGTCGCTCTCTCAATGCAACCTTTCGATATGCATGGGCTTAAGATACCTGTGCCAATCTAGCCCTGAGAGCTAGTTACAGTCCGCTAGCATTGCGAGTTTTTCCCTGTGTCTCGCCTACCTAGACCAGCCTCCTGCTTTCAATCACTATACCTATATTAGCTGCTTTTGGTCAACTTACTAATCGATTGTTTAATCATAAGTGAGATGAGAAAGGAGCACTAATAATCGATTGTATAACCTCAAATGAGACGAGAAAGAAAAACAATATTTGGGTGGTAAGGAAGAAAGTTCTTTGAAAGTGAATATTGAAATCACATTCCACAGTTACATGGCTGCACAATCTGTGCTGTGCAAAAGGAAAAAAGGACTAGAAGCCCATGTGATAGCATGAAAGTCAAGTATATTTACAAATAGAAGTAAAAGTACAGTTTAAATCTAGGTATCTACCCTAGATTATGAAGGTTGAAATATATTCTTTCTAAGGTATTACAAATCCACTCGCACATCCCTAACCGTAGTAAACCAGAGAAATTGTGTAGCCCAACAGCAACATCTGTAAAATGACAAGTTAGGAATCCTCTGTTTGCCATAAAGAAAAGATACAAGAGCAAGCATTCTGCTACAACACAGCCACTGGCTAGATGAACCTTCTTCAAAACCTCTGACATCAGCCAGTCCTCATTCTGGCTATAACTGCATACTAAAGCGTTCTCATCACGACTCCTACACACCCAAAACAAGAAGAAACTGGCCTCAACGACGCCCTTCATGTACAGCTCTGACCTATGAAACCTGAGGCCAGTTCTAGGATGCTGACCACTTTTTCCACTGTTCCCATACCACCTTTGATATTTACTTTATTGTAAATTTAGAAGTTGTAATGTGATCGTCTGAATGATCTTTCAATATGGTCTTTGCTCTATTAGGGTAATGGTGTGAGTGCATTTCCTGGACACTACGTTGACAGTGCTAAGAAATTGAACACCTTTTTCTCTCTTTGCAGGTGGAGGTGCCAAAATTATTGCAATAAATCGAAGACAGAAATGGACCATGAATAATTCATTCCCACAGAGAGAAATTAAAAAACGAATATTTGAATTCGACCTGCAGCTCAAGAGACATGGAACGACGAAGTGTGGATTGGGGGTTTGCGACAACAATGTGTTGCATATCTTGATGCTTTTTTCTCAAAGCAAATCCAATGGAGAGACGAAATTTCCACGTCTCAAGTTGGAGGGGTTTTTTATTTACATGAGGGGAAACATCATTCACATTATTTATTTCCGAGTATTTTCCTCTTTGCAAGTCATTTCCTAATACCCAAATTGCTTTTATCACTACATTATAAGCAAGAAAATATGAAGTGAAGGCTAAGACAAATTTTAAGAGATGAGATGTAGTGTTTCTTTTTTGCTCTTGATGAGGAGATTTCTGGATGTCAGTGAGTCTGTCGGAAAATAGCACTTTGGGGGCGGGTAGAGAAGGGAAATGAATAGCTGGCATGTTTACAACTTTTGCATCCCATTTCAGGAAAGCATTTTGTACTTGCAGCTTTAACTTCAGGGATATTCTATATTGAAAAATCATTGAAAAGACCATTTAAATAAAATGCATGACATTCCACTTTAATACAACAAAAACTACAGAAAACAGAGGACTGGATGGATGATGGAGGGAGGAAAACCTCTTCGCCATTCAGATGCTGTTATTTTGGGTTGGCTTTTGCCTGCTGAATTGAGTGTCTTTAGTTTGACCGGGGAGTATTCTGTCTACAGAGATGTGTCTTCATCGGAGTGTTGTGCATGTGTTATTCTTTCCACTTTCAGTCTTAATATTCTAAAGGACACATGGACTTTGATGGGCGTAAGTGTGATATTCACCCGTATGTGCAGCAACTATAATAAAACATCACTAAAGAAAATTAGTTCAGTCCATCTCACCATGAGCTGCCCATGCCTGGCCTACCACAGCTTCTGCTGTTATTAGTTTTGTCATTGTTAATGCTGACAGAAGAAGATCCTTCATGTGTTTCCAAAAATAAGGGTTATAGAGAAGGAATACAAGTATTTCCTAATCCGAACACTCCCTCTGTTGCTCAGGAAGGGATCGGGAACAGCACTAACATTTTAAGATGGCAATGTATAGCAGCAACAGCAACAAGCACGTTGGCCTGGTGGTTCCTCGGTGTGCTGTTAGTTGACATGATTTTCTTAACAACCGTGCATTGATTTCCTCGTTATAGTTCTTTGCCGTCGCTGTGTTTTCCCTCAAGGGAGCAACACCCGAAAATGCCACATTGATGAGCACCATTTCAGTCCAGTGCCATAGTCAGTAGGCACTGTTTTAACACAACAGCCGCCACGGACCTTTGTAAAGCAGCACTTTTTTTAGCCAAATATAACTGGGAAACGAAATGTGTCAAAGCAAACATGTAACCCACAGAAAACAAACAATGTCTGATCTTGCAGAGACGCCGCCATGTTGTAGAGGGAAGAACTGCCTCAGGGGCTAGGACACCAGCATCAAACATTATTCGAACTCCAAAGATGTGTCAAGGAAGAACTTATGTTGGTGTACGACCAAGAGTTATCAACCCAAATAGCTCTTACTCGGTTACTTCAAGCTTTGAACCCCTCAAATCCACTATAGCACCTTGTTAATGTGCAAATAACAACAGAGAAGGAAAGAGGACATTGTCATCCATGAAAAACATAGAGGAATCCACAGGTCAATATTTAAAAATAGTTTTATTCCAGCTTACGTTGTGAAGAAGTGGTTGCAGTGTAGGCCTGTATGAATGAAGGAGGCTGACAGCAGTTTCTGCTTACATGACAGGTGCAAGTTTACAGTTTGTGTAAAGAGGTTCGGTTATATGCACAAGGAGCAATTTCAAGAGTGTTATGGTTGCTGCAATGTGAGTAAGCCATTTATATATCACTACCTTTACAGCTCATTTAACTCACGGTTTTCCATGCTTAAAGGAGTCACAGGGAAAACTGAACATTCTCAACCAGGATATATCTCTTGTGCACAGTTTGGTTGCTAGAAGGTCAAGAAAGAAGATGGCTGGATTGAAGTGGTAACCGACAACGTCTACAGCAGATGCTGAAGGCTTTCTTTAGTGAGGTTCAACTGTGAGTTCTCCTGCCTGCAGTATTCAGTTACTGACTTATCAAGGGTTAACTATAAATCACTTCTATTAAATTTTATAATCACAATTTTCAGCCACCAATAGTTCGTGATTTCCTTTGTTTTTAGGATATGTTTGGAAGTAGGTGTCTCTTTTTTTTAAGTAAAAAAAAAATGTTTATTGAGGAAATTTAAGGTAGCAATACAAATGACAATATAACAACAAAAAATCACATAAAGCAAACTAAAACTGAGAAACAAAATAATTGAATGCATAAGTCAGTTTAGCATAGCATAAAGAGAAAATGACAGGGATATGCAAATTGATCGGTGCAAATAAAAGAAGGTTACAATTCATATAGAGGTCTTAGTACAGAATGAAAAATGATCAGTTAATATAATAGCAGCATGAGATAAGTCATGGAGGTTTAGAAACTTCTTGTTGCACAGGAGTCAATGAACAATGAAATAGGTAACCATAAAATTGAGCGTTTCGTTGCCATATAAATAGGGTATACAAAAGTTGTATCCAACCTATGGTTATAACAGACAGCGTACCACCATGCTTGATAAGACAATTTGGTAAAGTCTTTGCAGTTCTTGGTTATCTGTTGAAAAGCAACTGCTAACAATAAGTCTATTATCCTTGTGTTAGAATCGCAGTCTGCCCAGGCAGGGGATACGCTTCCCAAAAACACATTAGAAGCAGCAAAAGGGCATCTGAAATCGAAAATTGAATTAATTTGAGACCATACAGTTTTCCAAAAATTATGAACAGGTAAGCATGTAAAAAGTAAGTGATGTAAATCTGCATGTGGTGAAGAGCATGTCCAGCAAGCAACTGAGAGCTGGGCGTGTCTTGCATTTAAAATAACCGGGGATAACAAAAGTCTATTATATCTAAAGAAGAGTGTCTGTGTGGTGTTTGCTGCTCTAGAGGATTTCCTGATTTTAGTCCATATTTTGTTCCATACCACCGTAGACCAACAAACCTCTAAATCTTTTTCCCAAGAGAGCTCCACCTTAGTTTATTCTCGTGAAGTAGATGAAGTATGTAAATAATTATAAATGACAGAGGCCTTGGGATTGATGCGTAGAAGAGTGTGTACTTTGTTAACAGGAGAAGATGCAGGATCAATGGAAGGGTTTGGAAGTATGTATTGGGCATGAGCATTTAGAATGGCTTGTTTCAGAAGGAGATATTTGGGTTGGTAAGATGTAGGTAGGTCAAAAAGTGTACTAGCTTGCGAGAAAGACATAATCTCATCTTGTACATACAATTGATATGGCCAAATTAAACCTCTTTGCCTCCAGGATTTCCAATATAAAGGCCTGCCACGTATCAATATCATATTGTTATGCCATATAGTGGATCTGGAGAAGGTATTCCAGTCCATAGGATCTGGCGGAGGATTAGGCTTCAAACTTTTTGATGTGTGTTTAATTATGGGAGTAGATGGAGATTGTGGTTTGCGAGAGAAAGATAAGTATTCCTGGAATGAAAAAGGAGAGATAAAAGAACGTTCAAGTTCCGCCCAGAGAGGACAGTCCATAAGAGATTCAGAGAGCCATTTCGACGCCTGCCGAAGTAAAAAAGATTTTTGGTATGTAGGGAAATCAGGGAAATTAACACCACCTTCCGACTTTTGGGCGAGTCAATTTTGATAAAGACATACTCGATTTTTTATTACTCCAAAGAAAAGAGGACAGTATAGAGTTAATTTTCTTCAAAATTTCAAGGGAGTAGAAACTGGGATATTGGAAATTGTATAAAGAATTATAGGGGACAACATCATCTTTATTGTCTAAAAGGCCCCACCAAGATGGGTATAGAAGGTGCCACTTAGTAGTCAGAGAGGATATTCTCTGTATACAATTTTCCATACAACGTGAAATTGTACCTGGAATAGAAGGAGTAAACTGTAAGCCTAAGTACCTAATATGTTGAGGGCTCCATGTGAAACTTGAGATATTGAAATCAGCTTTGAAAGTATACTTTGTTAAAGGTAAAATTTCGCATTTGTCTTTATTCAATTTATATCCGGAGCCAGTTGCAAAGGAATCAACTTCTTGTAGGAATGCGGGAAGAGAGGACTGAGGTTGTGAAATAAATAATAAAACATCATCAGCGTAAGCTGCCAATTTAATTTGGGTATCTTTAAAGTCAAAACCATGGATATCTTTATTTTGACGGAATCTTAACAAAAAAGGCTCTAAGGCTAAGTTGAAAAGAAACGGGGATAATGGACAGCCTTGTCGGGCGCCTCTGCCTAATTTAAAATAAGAAGATGTACCACCATTTGCACACACTGCCGCTCGTGGATTAGAGTATAGAATTGATACTAAAGAAATAATTTTAGGTTCAAAGCCAAACCACTTAAGTGTGTGAAAAGGTAAGGCCATTCCACTCTATCAAACGCTTTTTCTGCGTCTAAGGCTATTGCTGCCATGGAATGTGAGACATGGGAGGATTTGGACAAAATATCAAAAAATAAACGAGTATTGTCTGTAATGAGGCGACCTTTAACAAATCCAGATTGCTCTCTTCCTAATAAGTAAGGCAAATGGGATTCTAAGCGTAAGGCCAGAGTAGTTTATATTGACTAGGGAAATGGGCCGATAGTTTTTGCAATACCTTAAGTCTTTACCTTCCTTAGGAATAAGACAGATTAGGGCGTCTGAAAAGGAGCTAAAGGATTCACCTGTTTGTAAAAAAGTACCTAAGAGATTATGCAATTTGGGAAGTAGCAAATGTGCGAAGTGTGTAAAAAACTCAACAGTGAAACCATGGACCTGGGGCTTTATCTTTCTTGAGAGTCTGTAGTGCAGTAAGGAGTTCTTTTTGTGATAAGTCAGATTCCAAGGGTGTAAAATCTGGTTGAGTGTCAGAAGGTTTGTGAATCTCAGATAGAAATTGAGAAATATGATGTTCTGAGGGAGGAATTTCTGATGTGTATAATGTCTTATAAAATTGGAGAAATTTGTTTAAAATATCATTATCCTTAAATTTCAACGTTTGATGTTCATCCATAATGGACTCTATGTTTAGCTTGTTATGTTTAACCTTCAAATAATTAGCTAATACTTTCCCGGCTTTATTCTGGCCTCCATAAAACTTTGCAGTAGATTTTAATAAATATGTTGAAGCATTGTTTGTCGATTCCTTATTAAATTGAAATTTAACATTTATAAGTTCTGACAAGCAAACCTTCGACTTAGAAGAATAATAAGAATGCTCCAATCTCTTTATCTTGGCCAGGAGGGTTTTGGTGAGCTCTTGCGATTTTTTACGTTTTTTAGAAACATATCCAATAATAAAATCTCTAGCTGCTGCTTTGAAAGCATACTATACCACATGAAAAGGTAAAGTATCAGATTGATTAAAGAAAAAATATTCATTGGAAAAAGAAATAAAGGAGGAGGTAAATGTTGAATCTAAAAGTAGAGCATTATTAAAACGCCATTTCCGAGGTGGGTTGGGTTTCTGTAAAATATCAAGCTGAATGGTAATAGGAGCGTGATCGGATATTAGAATAGATCCAATGTCCGCCGCCACCAATGATTGAGATATATTATGTGATATAAAAAAGTAATCTATGCGTGATTGGGTATGATGAGCCGGAGAGTAATAAGTGTATTCCCGTAAGGTAGGGTTACAGAGTCTCCAAGCATCTATAAGCTTGTGTTGTTTAATAGTTTGTATGAAAAGTTTATGAGCTTTATGAGGGACAAAGGAGACCAATAAGTTGCGATTTAAAAAAGGGTAAAAGACTTGATTGCAATCACCTGTAAGGATAAAATTATCATCAATACAGTGTGTAATTTGTTGAGCCAAGGATGTCCAAAAAGTGGAGTCCCCAGCGGTGGGTGCGTAAATATTAAGTAAAGAGACCGGAGCATTCCACATCAGCAATTTTGTAAACAACCATCTACCATCTTTGTCAGAACATTGTGATAGTAATTTAACCGGAAGCGATTTACGGGAAAGAGTTAGAACTCCATTGCGTTTGCCATCACCTGGTGAATAAAAGACCTCCCCTACCCAACCTCTCTTTAATTTTATTGATTCCTCTGCCGTTAAATGAGACTCCTGTAAGCAGGCTATATCCGCCCCCAATTTAGCTAGATGCGTTAATACTCTTTGCCTTTTAATAGGTGAATGTAAACCTCTGACATTCCAAGAGACAAGTTTTAAGGACATAAGACGAATACAAAAATAAAAAAAGGACACAAATCAAATCATCAAACAACAGAGAACATACCAAAGAACAAACAGACTATATGCAAAGTGAAACAAACAAACTAGGAAAAAGAGAAAGAAAAATCGAGATATGAGTGTACATGCGACATTTGAGATACGAGGAAACAACAAAAAAGAATGAGTATATGAATGAGAAAAGAATAAGGTAAAGATGTGGGGAAGGAAAATAGAGAAATAAGTGAGGGAAAAATGCAAAAGTACGGAAGAAAAAACATACCTAAAAACTTACAAATAATCCAAGACATATGAAAGGTGGGAGGGGATGAGGCCACATGGAACAAAGACGTGTCAAGACTCCATGCGGGAAGGCGGGAAGGAAAGCAGAACCGACGAGCAGTAAAACACAAGGGAAATATAACACGGAGACATGTAAGGAAAAACAGGAGGTTAATAAACAATCAAAAATGCTGAAAAAACAGTATCATCAACTATTTGAAAACGAAGAAAGTTGTTAACATTGTGAAACAAGTGCCAAAAAAAAGGGCGTGATAAAAACCGAGGCATCTACTTGTTATGCGGTAAGGAAGTGTCCATAAAATCTGCGTGACAAGAATTAAGAAAGCTTTTTAGTTTTGTAGGGTCCTCATATGTGGTAGTCTTATTGTTGATGGTCACCTTGAACAGGCATGGGTGAAAGAGGCCGTAACGTGCACCCATCGAGCGAAGATGCGGTCTCATTGCCAGGAATTCTTTGCATCTGTCCGCGGTGGGTTTTGAATAATCCTGAGAGAAAAACAGAGGATTACCTGACCAGGTAATACGATTGATTGCTCTGGCAGCTGATAAAATCTTGATCAAGTCAGTGTATTCCAAACAAATATAGGATTATCCCTCTCGGTTTCCTCACAGTAAATGAAGACATTGCAGACGGAGGGCCCAGTCGATGAGCCCTCTGGATGTTGAGACGGGTATCCTCTGGTAAATTTAGAACTTTTGGAATAAAGGACTTGAAGAAAGTAATTGGGTCCGAGCCTTCCGGTAGTCCATATATGCGAAGATTGTTTCTTCTATTTCTGTTTTCGAGATTCTCAACCTGTTTTTGTAGCGCCGATACTTGAGAATGCAGAGCCTCCACTTTGATGTTAGAAGAACTTAGAGATCCAATATTTTGTTCCATTGTGCTAACTCTGTCTTCCAGACTTGACCATCTGTCCATTAAAACTTGCAGTTTAGAGTTAGTTTCCTCAACAAATGGGCGTAGAGCTCTGATTTCTTCTAGTAATGGGTCTAACGAGACTAAAGAGGGTTGGTTAGGAGGAGAGGGAGGATCTTTCTTCAGACGTTTACTTGACGCTTTATTAGTGCCAGGAGCTATAGTAATGGCAGATGACGATGCGCCCTTAGGCGATACATTTATTGAGTCTTCCATTGAAAAACAATGAGAGCGAGAATTGGAGCGAGTGGTAAGTTTGCGTGACAAGGGCGTTGAGTGAGACAAAACCTTAATGAATTTGCCCATGCACCTGAGAAAGATTGTAGCAAGTATAACGACTTCAGTAAATAGAGAGTTTTGTCCTTGCTGCACCCTTCACCAATGCTGAAATAACACCTCAATATTATGGAAATGAGTATGCATTTTAAATAAAAGCGCAGATTAGAAATACCCTTTCTGAGGTAGCAAGGAAAGATAAACAATTTCCCATCATGGTAGGGAGCCTCTTGTAAGTGTAGTTTCTTATATTTTCTTATAGTTTTTTTGCATGACATCACGAAATATGAATG
This sequence comes from Calotriton arnoldi, assembly GCA_963921515.1. Classification (NCBI taxonomy): domain Eukaryota; kingdom Metazoa; phylum Chordata; class Amphibia; order Caudata; family Salamandridae; genus Calotriton; species Calotriton arnoldi. Next base: position 727,246 of record CAWUFW010002513.1, read on the forward strand.
GAGCAGAGTAAAGGATTATTATCTAGCACCAGTATTACAGCCCATTTATATAAGAAACAAGGTTGCTGTAATTACCGGCATATCCGCGCTTTCTGAGGGCATTGCGCATCAATTCTCGTCAGGCGCGAAACAAAATGGCGGCCACTTAGTGACGGAGCTGCGCCGTATCACGGTTGAGAAGAGGTGCTTCTTGCGGGGCACTGTGAAAAACGAAATTCGCCTCACTTGACTCTGCTCTGCTTCCGAAAATCAGACCCTCATTTTGGCGACCGCATGTGTGGTAGGTGCTGCGCCAGGTCCGTCTCCGTCGTCCCGGGAGAGTCAGGGACCAGCCGCCATCTTCTTTGGGCGCTAGCCACGCCCCCAGTAGTAGGTGTCTCTGATATGTTTAAAACTTTTAGTTTAATGTGCAGCAAACAGCAAAGTTCTGCCTTCCCAACAAACCCACCACTAATTGAAATTTCTCTTCATTGTAATATTACTGTCTGTCAAAAGCAAATGTACTCATTGGCATATCTATTGATATATTATAGTGTCTTTATCCGAGGGGTTTTACAAAGCAATAAACAACAAATAGTACAGTACAAGGTGAATAAAATTAGGTATCTACAAAGGTACTATAAAGTTACACTCACGCAGCAATTGTTCCACCAGTAAGTAGTTTCCTGAAAACAGAGAATAAGAGAAGACTGTATAGATTGCTGCTTTCAAAAATAAGGAGCAAGGAGTGTGAAGGAATGAAAATGTGAAGAGGCACACAGAGGTTGGAAAACAGAGACAAGATTGAGAGTAAGAACTAGAGACAAGAGTAGGGTTATGTAGAGAAATCAAGTAAGATAGGTTACTGTCAGGTTCTGAGTTCATGAACGCAATGAAAACCTCTGCTGCCTCGAATCTACAACAACAGCAAAATAGAACTTGCTGTCTGCAATAGGAATGCTGAAACAACAGGGAACGTGAAAGAGAGAGATGTAAAGTCCAGACATGACTGTTTCGGAACCTCAGCAATTCTCTCTGTAAGAACGATTTCCACTCTGTAAATATTTATAAGCTCCTTTATTAACAGCCCCATACACCATGAAGGGAAGAAATATCTAAGTCGGTCCTCACCTCAAGCTCCGCATTCTAATACATCACACAGTGACATCACAGAGAATGTACAGTCCCCCACATTCTACATTAAATAATGGAGAGAGCCCATTACTACACATTCAGGGGCAGTCTCTCACAGACAGTTTCTGATGGAGTTTGCAGAGTTGACACAGCTGGATGTCAGAGAGGGACTGATAGATAAAAATGCCAAGTAAACAAGTATACAGAGAGTAGGCTTACTGGTCTCAACAGTGGGTGTAGCTCTAGTGAGCGTGAGCTGACCTGAAAACCAGCTGACTGCCTGGGACACTTTGCAGAGCACACCAGTCCATTTGGGAGAGTAAATTAGGAGAAACAAGTCACAGCACAATAGAGCAACAGACTAATAAAAGGCAAAGGACCGGAAACACTGAGGGAACCAAACAGGAAAAAAAAAACCAAAGGTGAGTGATCGGAGTACGGATGCGAGCTAAGCGTAAGCTAAGAGCCAAAGCAACTACCAAGACGTTGTAAGGCAAGGTGCCTATATCCTCATAGGTTTTACATCGGGCTGTGCCACCAATGATCCAGAATGCACCTCAAACCCTGGAAGTGAGTAGTGCAGGGGTCTGCAGTTAGTGGGCTAGTGTTATGGTTTGTCTACATTTCCCCTGGTCTGTCTTTCACCTCCCCCAGCCTCTCCAGAGCAGGTTGAGTGTTGTTTCTGTCCCAAGCCTTAAGGTGGAGCAATTAGTATATGCATTTAATATGAATATAAAGATAATGTAATCTGAGCTAAAATGTAATGAGTAGCCAACAAAGCTGAGCCCAGAAATATGAGTACAGTAGCCAAGAGGAAGGAGAAGGCGTTTCGGATAGGTTAAAGGGGTGTGAGCAGATATTTTGGAAGTTCAATATATGGCAAAGAACAGTGATCAGTGTAAGAAAGAACCAAGCACCGAATCAGCAATTTGAGAGAGTAGAAGGGTGGAAAATCTTTAATTTATGGATGTTGTGAAACTGCAAGTAACAGCTCTTGACATCTGATAAAAGATGTTTGAAAAAAAGTCAATCAATGATGAACCAAAGTGATTCCAAGCTGAGGAAGAAAACGGAACGAGAGTAGAAGAAAAGTAAATAGAAGGAGGGGGATGAGATAAAAAAGAGAATCTTAGTTTTGAGGTTGAATTTTAGGAGACACATTGACATCCAGAAAAGACAAGCAGTGATCTCGATACAAAGAGATTAAGTAAAAATGCAAAATGAAAAATAGATCTGGTAGTTATCACCAAAGAAGGGTGAATTAAGCATGAAGTAGAATTTGAAAAATGGAATGTAGTGCTGGTTTAGTAGAATGACCAGGATAAAAAGCAGATTGAACAGGATAGAGCAGATTATTAGCTTGGAGAAAAGAAGAGAGCTAAGAAAAGACAATACTTTCCAGTATCTTAGAAAGAATGGGAAGCAGAGAAATGATCGGGAAGTAAGAGGTCACTAGCATCAAGGAAAGCGTCTTTAAGAAAAAGTTGAAATGTAGTAGATTTGAAGGAAGAAGGAAAGAGCTCAGAGATAAGCATTCAGATGAAAAGAGAGACCAGCTAATGCAAGGGTACTGGATGTAAACTTAAGTAATGGGAGATACAGTAGGTCTTGTCCCGGGTAGATAAAAGTGAAAACCCAGTTCAGAGAATATATGTAATTCCCACCAACGAGTGCACAATCAGGACAGACACGTTTCATAAGACGAGATTCAGGAGGAAAAAAGAGGTCACTGTTGGAAAAGAGAGGAATGTAACATGTATGTTGGATATTTTTGATGTGAAGTACAAAACCAATTAATCAGCAATGTGAGAAAAGAGAAAAAAGAGATGGGAGAATTAGGGGAAAGCAGTTAGTTAAACATTCCCAATAAAAGATGAGGATCATGAGACTGCACAGTAGGGAGTGACTGAAAGATGTATTCTTCAGCAGTTTTGAGACAGTGTTGCAGTGGGCCGAAAGAAAGCAAGATATGAAAAAAGAGGTCCCATGTTTATGCCATTGGTGTTCAAAATGGCAGGCAGTTTTTCAGAGGGAAGAGTTTGTATGGTAAAACATAGGTTGAGGAGGTGTAACAGTACAATTGAAAGATTTAAGAGCATTTAGACCATCGGAAAGAGCAGTGAAAAGGGACCAGATGGCTTGATCCATAAGAAGCAAAGAGAATAGTTTGATAGAGGCAAGTGTCCCATACATAGGGAACTAACGAATCGTAGGACAGATTGTGCAGATTTGTTTTTCATGTGTAGATAGAGGAAGAGATGGCAGAGTGGGGACAGTATGCCTGAAAGTAGTAGACAATAATAAATGATCAAAGGTTAGAAGTTGTAATAGAGAAGTCAGAAAAGTAGGAGGAAAGCATGACGAAAAGTACTTGAGATCCATTGTTCTTCCAAGAGTATATGTAGGTGGAGAGTGTAAAAACTGAAGGTCAAAAGATTCTGAGAATACATATAGGGAAATAGATCTTCAGAGAATTGAGGTTAAAGTCACTCTGTATGAATAAAGATGAGGTATTGGGGATAATGGATAGGATGGCCCGCAAATCCTTGAAGAAAGGGTTGGTTGGCCAAGTGAATGCAATAAAATGGATTTCGGAAGATGAGATAGACAGAAATGGTACAGTAGCTGAAATAATCCATTGTGAGTGATAATGAAGGTCAACCTCACCATCTACCTAATGGAAGAAGAAGCAGCAAAGTGAGTAAGATGTAGCAATTTTGTTCTGATTCAGAAAATAGACATAATCTAAAGCAGCAGTTCTTAACTTTTTACTTCTGTGGAACGCTTCTGAATCATTACTGGAACCCAGGAACCCCTGGCCTAAGCAATTTCTATGACTTGGACCTCAAAACAATGCACAAAAATATAAAAAAAAAATACACCAAACAAATGCTCAAATATTGCAATATTATGAGTAATTCACGGTCAAATGTAGAAAAAGTTTTAAAATTTTCGATTTTACATCCTTATTTGTATAGCCTTAATTAATTTTAATTCCTGTAAAGAGCGCTTATTTGTATAGACTTAATCAATTTTAATTCCTGTAAAGAGCGCTTTACAGGAATAACGAAAGGTAGTTAGGATACACAAGGTAAGCCGGGTACATGCTCGTAATAATGAGAGGTAGTTAGGAAACACATGGTGAGCTGTTACATGTACAATGGTATACAAGAAGAAGACAGTATATACACAAAATACATGAAAAATACTGATGTAAGCAGAATCCGATAGGAAGTCCAGTCAGTGTGTAGAGATTTGGAAAGAGACAGCGCTGATCTCGTTGTGTGTGACGGCATGATAGAATGGAACTTCAGGCAAGCCAATAAACATTGCGCATGGGGTAGAGGTGTATCCTCCATGTGAGAGGAATCTCTTGGATAGTAGAAATGTTACTTCCTTCCTGAAGGTAGTTGTGGACTGGTTGTGCCTAGTCACCAGAGGGAGAGAGTTCCAGAGTTTAGGGGCCATTCCAGAGAAGGACTGATTGTAGGTTTTCTTTTTGTTAAATTTTTCTTCCTTAGGTAGTAGGGAGGTTGTGCTTCTAGAAGATCTAGTTCTACCAGATAGTCAGTTTTTGGATCAGGTAGGAGGGGGTGTTATTGTGTAGAGCTTTGTGGTTCATACAGGCAATTTTGTGATGGATCCTAGCCTCATAGCTATTTCAGAGAGTGGAGGTCAGGGGTGATATGATCCCTTTTTTTTAGCAAGTGATGAGTCTTGCTGCGGTGTTGATGGTAGCCTTCAGGGGAGCAAGACTGATTTTCAGAAGGCCCACAACGGTAGCGCTGCCATGGACTAATTTCGATATCACAAGAGCTTCAACTACTGTTTTGTTTCAGCTGTGGGAAGGAAAGGTTTTAGTTTCCTTAGTGCATGTAGTTGATGTTATCTCCTCTGGTTGTGGTACTGATATATTTTAGCATGGAGAGGGTAGTGTCCAAGGATATTCCAAGGAATTTTGCAGAGTCAATGATGTGTGGGGTACAGTTCAGGACAATAAGATGTGGTAGCCAATCTTTGATAAAGGGAGTGATACTGGACAGTGATATCAATAAGAATTCAGTTTTGAGGGCATTTAGCTTGAGATGGTTGTGAGTCAGCCAATGTTGCATTTTTGTCAATGTGTTATTTAGGGTGCTAATGTAATTGGGAGATGTAATTTTTATGTAGAGTTGAGTATTATCCGCATACATATGGCAAGAGGTGTGAAAGTGTGAAGATTTCAGTTAGTGGCTCCACGTAAAGGCCAAACAGTGTCAGGGAGAGAGAAGAAGTTTGGGGGGTTCCGAGTGCCAATGGTGACTGGTCAGAGAGAACGTGGTTGATTAAGATGCACTGAGATCTTTTGAGAAGGAATGAGGAGAACCATTTAAGTACAGTACCAGAGAGACCCATCCTGTGTTCTAGAAAGTTTAAAAGAGTTTTCGTGATTGACAGCATCGCTGATAAGTCGAGTAAGATAAGTAAGCAAGATTAGTTCTGGTCGAGGAAACGTAGAGCATCATCAACGATGTGGATCAAGGCAGTTTTGGTGCTATATCCTGTTCTGAAATTGGACAGATTAGGGATGTTAGAGATAGGGCTGTAGTTGGGGTTGGATTGGTCGCCGTTGGATTTTTTTAAGAATGGGGTAACATGGCCACTTTTTAGGCAGTCAGATATAGAGCCTTGGCTAAGTGAGGCATTGATAATTCTGGTCAATAAGGGGAGTAGGAGGTGAATGGACTCATTGAGAAGTTTGGAAGGAAGGGGATTGATGAAGTTGTTTGAGTATTTCAAAGAAGACAGAAGTTTAGAGATGACGCTTTCAACAAAGATTCTGATACATGACCAAGTGGCATTGTTTTTGGATGTGTGTGGAAGGTACGTCCAGATCAATTGAGGTGGGGCGTGGGGGGGTTTCAGGCGGTAAGAGGTTCAAGGCAGTCTAAATATCGGTGGAGATTAGCATTATTTTCTCATCAAAGAAGAAGGCGAAAGTTTCACAGTTAGGAGGGGATTTGTAGTCTGAAGGTGGAGCATTGGTTTTCAGGCTTATTTGGTTCTTGATGATTTCAAACAGTTTTTTCGGTCAGTTGGTTGCTGTATCAAGTTGATTTTGAAAGAATGTTGCTTTATAGTGTCTAATTTTCAGATGTGGCCTCTTCCTCAGGATCTGCACGTGGTATTTTGTGACCCACCTCCAGGCAGCTTCAACTCAGTATGCTATTGTAGCACCAAAGATTAGATTTGCCGGGGGGGTTAGAAAAAGAACAGCTGGGAAGAAGACCTGAAAAAAAATGGTTATACAAACAAATACAAAGTAAGACCTACAAATCTACTGGCACTCACACTTTTATTCACAGTCTGATAGAAACTCAGTAGTAAAATCACTGACTATGGCTCAACAGCATGTGAGCACCTTTTCAATGCACCAAAAATCAAAAGTGATGATGTCTCACTAAGATACTTTTTTCTATAATCAAATGTTCATTAATACATACAAATGATATTCTGTATCATTCATACATTCACACCATATGTTTTCTTTTGTTATGATCAATCAGGTTTGAGATATACAGTGCATAATCCAAACTGCACAATGCCAATTATATACGCCATAATACTCACTCTTGTCAAATAGAACTCTATGCCAACATAACTTGTCAGCAGTAAGGAGAGATCGCTCTCCCTGTATTTGGAAATGTCCCAGCGAGAGCTGCGTGTGCCCGAATATCGGGAGAGAAGTCTCCCGACTCGTCTTAACGTAAAGACCTGTCCGGCCATTCTTGAAATTGCCAGACAACGATGCACCTGTGCCCTGAATGGTGTCTCCTCATCAAAAAGTGACCACAGTGCACGTGAGATGTACCGGGAGCTCCGCTTGCATCAGCAGGCAACAAATAGTGAGCACGTGTCCCAGGGCAGTGATGTGCCTATGGACGCGTCTTTTCCAAGATGCCCAACAACGGGACTTCTGTGAAATGTAGTCCCAGGGATGCTTATGGCCCTAAACAAGGACAAAGAAACAAAGGGTATAGTGGAAAACAGGATGGGCAGCATTACCTTCATGGCACAAGCATGGCTAGGTCCTTAAAAGGACCTACATGCACACAGTGACCACCTGTGGGCTTCAATAGCGGCCTCATGAGATTTCCCACAAGGCAAACCGGAACTAGCATAGTACCTGAGAAATGGGGACAGGTATTTGCGTATGGGTATGGGGCTACCATTAACTCCTGTCAGAGGAGTGGATGGGGTGGGCTTTAGACCGCACACCGGCAAAAGCCTGACACTAATGTGCTATTGTAGGAACTCTGTTTGTTTCGTAGATGTTTGAGGTTAGACAGAGAAGGGGATATGTTGCCATGTTCTTCCAGCTAGTCTGAGGCGTAACTCCTCATTAAGGTAACAATTGAACCAGGTGTTGGATTTTTTGCCGGGGCTCTCTTAAGTTGTTTGAGGGCAACAATATCCATGATTTTGGACATGGAGTTGATGTAATGATCAGTGAGGTCCTGAGCATCAATCCTGGTGGAGGGAGGGAGCAAGTTGCAGTTTCTGATAGTAGACATCGTAAGTGGGCTGATGTTTTGGGTGTTTCTGACCCAGTGTTTGGCTTTCCTAGGTTGGCCCCTAGAGAAAGATGCCTTTACAGATATGCGGAAGGTGATGCAGTGGTAGTCCATCCAATCGCAGGATAGAATAGATCCGATTTTGGATGGTGTTTTCTTTAGCAATGATTAAATCTAAGGTAGCCCCATTGATGTGAGTCGGGCTGTTGCAGGCTTGGGAAAGGTTGAGCTCCTGTTCACTATAGTGTCACTAGCGTTGTTCCAATGAATGTTGAAATCACTAAGAAAAATGAGTGGTTGGCGCCTGGAGGGTTGTAGAACGTGTGAATGAAGCATGATGTGTTGTCACTAGTGGTGATGTTGATCTTGAAGTATTTGCAGGAGGGCAGTGAGAGAATGTGTTTGTTTCATAGAAAGCGTGGTTCTGTATATACAGGCTAAGCCACCCTCAGAGCAGCCTAAGTGGGTTGTATGATGGAACAACTACCACTTGAACAACTACAGTCTAAACAACTACTCCTTAACCACTACTTAGTCTAAACCACTACAGTTTTAACAACAACTATTTTTTTTTTTTTTACAACTACTATGCCTTTACCACGATTGCCTTTACCCCATTAATGTATCTATTTTACAGGTAAGTATAAACCTATATATATATATATATATATATATATATATATATATATGTATGTGTTATGGGTTTGTATGTACCTGTAAAACACTTACATTTCGGGGTAAAGGCATGCATGCTAAAGACATGTGTTGTAAAATTAATGTTGGTAAGTATTAACACTATATACACACACACACACCCCTATACTCACTATTAATGTTATAAAATCCCTTTCCACCCCAAAAACCTACACCCACCCCAAACCCTATGAATTCCCTTTCCACCCCAAACCCCCACACCCACCCTAAAAATACCCTTGCTACCCAAAAACCCACACCCACCCTAAAATTACCCTTGCCACCCAAAAACCCATACCCACCCTAAAATTACCCTTGCCACCCAAAATCCCATACCCACCCTAAATCATAAAATGACCCTTGCCACCCAAAAACCATACCCACCTTAAACCCTAAAAATACCCTTGCCACCCAAAAACCCATCCCCACCCTAAACCCTAAAAAATACCCTTGCCACCCAAAAACCCATACCCACTCTAAACCCTAAAAATACCCTTGAAAATCCATACTCACCCTAATCCCTTAAAAATACACTTGCAAATATATATATATATATATATATCACGTAATACTTACCAAAATACTTACATTTTAAAGTTTTTTTTTTTTACTGCGCGTATGCCTTTACCTTTAATGCATTTACAACAAAATTCAAACACGTTTTCACATAATAAACACTATTTCCCTAAACTTATTTTGTTAAAAAAAAAACAACACATCCACTCTACAAAACCATATAAAATGCGCCCATCCACCATTTTTTCAATAGTAATACATCTGTCATATACAATCCAAGAGTGCCATCTACTGGCCAGAGGTAGTTGTAAATGCATTAGTGGATAAAAGACTCGTGATTCAGGTTGAGGTCGTTGTTAAGGAGTCGTGGTTCAGGTCCTTCGTTGTCAATGAGTCGATGTAAAGGCTGTTTCCCGCCTAAGTGGTCTAGTCTTATGATGTCATGACTGGGGGAGGGGGACTACTATGTCGAGGATTGGGGATAAGGATTCATTCCGCCAAGTTTCAGTGAGTATAAGGATGTCAAGATTAAATATAAGATCAGCTATGTCAGCTGTATGTTTCACTGCTGAATGACAGTTGAGTAGCAGGCATTTAAAGGATGATTTGGTAGTACTGGTTGACTTATGAGAGATGTAGGATTCACTGAGAGGGTGGGTGATAATGGTCTGAATTTTTTATCAGGTAAAATGAGGTCATTTGGAGCATTGTTATAAGTGACGAGGAAATATAGGATATCAGTATTCAATAGCTGTCTGACTAGCCTTTTTGGTCGGGTAGAGTGGTCAAGGTTCGGTTTGCAATGCTAATAAGGTTGGGGGACCCAGGTGTAGGTAGGGCTGACATTAGAGTGGCATTTGGGAGTAAGAATGGTGTAATTCTGAGGATGGTACGTACATCGGGACCAATTGTGGTCCTGGTTGGAAGTGATATGAGCGAGCTTGCAGATGTCAGACCTAATCAGCTGAAGTTCAGTTTTTGTGGTTTCAAATTCTTGGTGAGTGTAGCTGTTCCTAATGTATATTTATTCTCCCAAAGTCAACACCACCATTACCTAATCAGTATTAAATACCTTTATTGGAAACACCCTCACAATGTTGCAGAGATGTGTGCATGCTAATTAGCATAGGATTTGTACTGCGACTATACCCTTCTAGTAGAAAGTCCTACGCCTAGGCAAATTCAACATGCAGTGGGGTAGATTGTGTGGAGAAATCAATGTTTAGCTACATCAGTCCAATACTTACGATACTAAACTCAGGTTAAAGAGAAAAAAAATCCCCATACAACTTCAACATTTGACGATGGCTTACTCTTTTCATGACTAGACTGTAGAAAACCAGTTCTTCTTTGCCACCCCCCCACACACCACTTTCCAAAAAATCCATCAAAAAACCTCCTTGCAAGTGTAGTCAAGTGTTAAGACTTCATCTTTTCTATTCTGATAAGGCTACATTGGCTACATTGACTAAAATTCCACATCCTATTAAAAACAGACATCTTTTACCGTATGGCATTCACAACAAAAAGATTGCCTTGCCTAGACGGAAAAAGGGTGTATCTGGATACCACACACTGGGAGCAAAAACATCGACATGAGTCCACAGCTTTCTACAAAATCAAAGCCTCCAAGTCATGAATTACATTACAAAATACTTTCAAATAAATCACATTATATTCCAGAGTGGAGTTTACATAAGCAAGCATTGTCTTAGCTTTGTCATCCAGTAATCTTAGGAATGGTGCAACAGGTCCATTTCACTGGTCTCCTCTATGTTAATGCCATTCCTGACTGAAGCATGTGCAACACATGGTAAATTAAAGTCTGGGGCCTGTTTGAAGCCGCTTAGTGCTTTTTTGAGAGACGTTTCCTCGCCATGTTAGGGATAGTAAAATTATATCTAAGGATTTTTTAAGAAGCTCAGTACATCAATAAGACCCACTTTGTATGAGCAACATATACTTTTCAGCATAGGGGCTCTCGAATTGAGATCTACAACTGTTGTGCAGGATTTACGAGACACAGTGAAATACATAAAGTTTGCATAAACTCCCTCAGTGAGAGAGGTACCAAACGTCTTAAAGCTTCAACATGTGCAGTTTTATTGTATGATGTCTTTAACATGTCTTCTTTTTTTCATAATTTCATTGATACTAGTGAGTGAAACAGTATCACACCTCTAAACAAGCACAAAAGATGAGACAATATTTCAAGTAAAATATCTGACCATTCAGGCTCTACAATTTCCATGTTTGATTCCTACTTATCTCTGTGCAGGCATTGCTGATAAACACTACTTTAACTTTGAGTATAATTTTATTTTAAACCTTGGGTAGAAGCAGGGGATCAGATGGAATTTCACATCTAGTCTGATGTATATCCCACTGTATACGGAGCTGTTCTTATGAAAATAACATACAACAAACTACAGTGGGAATTACAATGATTCTCCCAGTCCAAATACCTTAGATGTTTAAAATGTATTTATTTTTTTGTGAAAAAAGTGAAACTAAAATGTTTTACATGCTCGGCTATCGGTAATGCTGGGAGTTTTATCATTCTTAGAGGGGATGTCTTTGAACTGTTGTTGCCCAGCAGTTATAAATTCAACATTTATTATGGATAAATGTCTGTTATCCACAGTACCACATGAATACTTTAACATGATGGACATTGGATTTTTAATATACCAGCAATTTTTCCGTAATTAATGCGTTATATATTAATATCACATTTACATACTTAACATACTCCCAGAAAGTGTTTGAAGATGATCACATCATTCATTCTCTCGCTCAAAACATGTTTTAATGAAGCAATAAAGACATTTTAGGTAGAGTCATAATTAAAATTAAAATACCGCAACACATTTCTCAATACTGCCTGCAAGATTTAATCAGAAATCTCATATACCACTACCCAAAGAAAATCGCACAACTTTATATTGCAATATCCTCAAGATCAACTGTGTTGTTTCGTGACAACACAACTCTATGCACACTACATACTTTGATTTTTTAGATGCTTTAGCTTCAGTTACAGTTGCCATGGAATATTGGTTATTACAGACACAAATCGCAGCCTTAATCAGGACTTTAACATATAGATTAACTTCCCATGGTGACATTCAGTGTTCATATTCTGGCAGATTGTGTTGGGAGAAAACATGCATCAAATATCTACTATATAAAATTGCAAAATATATTTTATTAGATTAGTCTCAGTCCATATTTTGTTTTATTCCATCCCATAAATATTTACAAATATTCAAACAGAAAAAGAGTTCATCTCTTTTTACTTTCTTCTCCATTTCCTTCAATCAGTTTCCACAACAATTGACATCATACAGTAGAGGAATTCTCTAACTTTACCTACACTTATATTTCATATACTGAAAATCAGCAACCATTTCATAAAATGAAGGCAAGAGAGAGAAAACATGCAGAACACCAAACTGTCTGCAAAAAGGGAACTTTCACAGCTTGACAAAGATATAATCACTTTATTTACATGGATCCTCTGTGTCTTGTTAATCCTCCATCACAGAAATCTTTAAATCACACCACTTAAAAGTAGAAGAACTGTATCTCAGATATGTTGGATAGATTCTACAATCTCAAACATGTTGAGTAAATTAGTAGGGGTAGACATGTGGTAACATCTATATGAGCTTATTCACCATTAGGCCATCAATTGGTATCAAATTTTAGTTTTTATGGTCCTACCCATTATTGAAACCTATCATCTCTGGCAAAATATGACTAAAAATCCAATTTAATGATATAGCTTTTTTTAAATAATTTTCATTATTTGTAAACATATCAACAGGTCACCAATGTTATCTTGCCTTTTCGCCCAAGGACATTTGACATTGTCATAAAAATAAACACCTAATGCCCCCTGTCTGTTCCAGATAGAACATGAGTAACTGAATACATCATAAAATATAACAGTCTAGTTGTCAGTCCTGGGGAAAGGTCAATGATTGTAATGTTCCAGGGCAGTTCAAATTCAGTATGCCCTAACTCAGGTAGTCTACAAGTGATTTCTAATTGTTAAAGAGTAACTGCTTTTCATTTTTGAGGCTTTGTGTCAACATCTCTATCGCCATGGCAATGCCCTGCTCTATGGCCTCCCAAACTTCACACTGGCACCGCTCAAGGGCATTCTACACACTGCAGCACATGTCACCCAGGCCTGAAGTGTTATGATCACATCATACCCATACTGATTGAACTACATTTCCTCTTATTTTTGGCCTGCGCCATCTTCAAAACCAGCAGCATCATTTACAAAGCCATCACAACCAGCCCCACTGCTTATCTTGCAGACAAGCCCCCCCCCCCCCCACCTCTGGTGGTTTTGGGCACATGGATAGCGAGGACACATCAGACTGCAGACAGCCAATGTTCCGATTGAAAATAATAAAATATTTCCTGTTCATCTTTCAAATTATTTTTACAATTTTCTAATGATATAATCTTATACCCACTGAACATATCCCTCAGAATTTTACAGTCACCCAGCTTCTGTTAGTCAAATGCACCCCCCACCCCGCAATACCAGGTCAAATTCAAACGTGTGTTTGGGCAAAAAAGGGTGAGGGAAACATAGTAATTCCTGCATTGCTAAATACTTCGTCAGATTTCAATTAAAGTACGAGTCACATTCAATACATATGTAACATTAGGCCTACATTGTTTAGGGAACCATTGCATATCCCAAAGTGCTCTACTTTATCATTGCATGGCCCATATGTGGCTAACATATTTTCCATAGCTGATAGAGACCACTCTAATGCTAAACTTAATTGAGCTGCTATGTAAAACTTCCTACTGTCTGGAAGGCCTAACCCAACCCTTTCTTTAGGATTATGCATTAATTTTTTGGAATCAAGGTTTCTTCCCCTTCCATATGAAATTGCTGCAGGTCGATTGTATAACCACAAAATCCTACCTGCAAGGCGAAATTGCAAAGGCTTTGAATAGGTACAAAAATACTGGCAACACATTCATTTTAATCTTTTTAAATGCTTTTAGTCATTTTAATCTCCTACCAATCCACAATATAGGCATGGACTGCCATCGCCTAAGATTTATGTCCCTCAGTACTGCTGGATAATTGGCTGGAAAACTGGCTGCAGACACATTCTGCAATGAAGAGCTAATAATTATTCCCAAATATTTAATTTGAGATTCTGCCCATTTGAGGGGATTATAGTTGCAATTCTGTTTTAAGTGTCCATTTCCAATAATACACACAATTTCTGACTTCTCAAAATGTATCTCAAAGCCTCAGATATGTCCGTGTCTTTCCAAATGCCCATCACCGTTGGGTAGATAGTGCTGGATCTCTTAATATCAACAAAATATCATCAGTAAATAAATGGATTTTATGTGCCATCCCTCCTAAAAGCATACTGTCTACCCCCATTTCTTGCCAAACCTTCTGTGCCAATGGCTCCATGCATAAAGCGAAAAACAGTGGTCTCAGGGAACACCAATGTCCAGTCTCTCTCATCAATTCATATTTGGCGCAGCCTCTTTCCATTCACAACTACTATAGTTGTTGATTCAATCTTCACGATCGATAGCTATTTCTGCATCTAAACTAAGATGGCTTTTGGTATTTTTCTCCTGTAGGATTTTTCACTGGGATGAAGTACTCGCCTTTTCTTATCAAACCTCTCTCTATTTTCAAAGAATCCTGATTAATGGCAGTCTATCCAGTTTGTCAGATTAGATTCCAATCTGTTCTCCGGAATTTTTATGTATATTTTAAGATTTATGTTAAGTAATTAAATTGGCCTACATGATGCCCATTTGTGTTCAGGTTTCCCAGATTTATGACTTAGCTTTATATCTGCCTCTTTATTTGTTGAGGTGACTATGGCCAATTTGAAGAAGGAGCCATTTGGTTTAGTTTTACAACAGGGCTATCAAGGAACAGACTTTTGTACAGAAAATACCAGCTATTCCATCAGGATGGGTGCCTTACTAGTCAGAAAGTTTCTAGTTAATTTCCACAATTTCCCCAATGAAACACCTCATTTCTTATCTTCCCTAACTTGTACAGCCAGTTTTAGTAATTCTAAACCTTAAAAGAAAGATCTATGTCCCATAGATTTGAAGGAAGTCTATAAAGTAGTTCACAAATCATTTGTTTACCATCGTCTGAATTTGCCATGCTACCCTCCTCATTTTCAACAGTGGGGATTCTAATATTGTCTCTAGCAATGCCTAATCAGGCAGTCAAAAGTTTGTCTGCCTTATTTGCCTCTAAATATAAACGCTGCTTTAGTCTGAGCAATGCTCTTTCCAGCTGTTCAGTGTGCAAAATATCAATCAGTCCCCCCAAATGCATAACCATCCTCAGGGTTTTCAGACACAGAAGGGCCTATTCAGATTCTTCATTTTGTAGACTGTTTAACAGTGCAATAGTACTACTAAATATACTAGAAAATGCTATTTACATACGTACGTACTGTAGTCTGTCTCCTATCTTTTATGGGTGTGGGACTCTGCCACCACTGTGGAGCTCTCTGCACTCATAAGTATACATTTTAGTAGTAAATGTGGGAGGGAAAAAGGGGAGTGACTGGAAAATAGGGAATACATCATACTAAAGCAGAGGAGTTAAGGGAGAAGTGAGGAAGGGCCTAAGGGGCTTTTAGGGATGGATATGAACCCACCCACAAAAGAGTAAGCCATTGCTATTCACAAAGTGCCTTTCTGTAGCTTCTACAGCCAAAAAGGACCGAAATAATTTGTACATGTAATCTAGCTTCGAGCTGGAGTAAGTCCAGCACCACTCATGACAAACCACTGGTACTGGAGCACTCTTCTGTAAACTTATGAACTAGTGTTAAAATAAATTAAATTATTTAAACTTCTTAAAAATATACATTCATTTAATTTAATGTTAAAAAATTATCTATGAATAAAATATATTTATTATTTTATTTTTAACTATTTAGTACTCTTTTTAATTAAAAGAATTGTCACATTAATTTAGATTACAAAACAATAAAATAACTTATAATCAGTTCTAGGCATCATTTTTTAAATAGTTTTTAATACATAATTAAATATATATATATATATATCCTTTTTGATTTAGGTGGGATTTGTCTTCATTTAAACTTCAGAAAAACCTATTTAATTTAATATATTCAAAATAATTATTTTTTCTATGTGAGGATTAAGCTATTACTGCTGTAACATCTAAATATATGATTCTAAATTCAAAAATAAATATTGTTTCCTAATTTCTTTTTTTTTTTTTAAGTTTACTAAACTTTTGGAATTTTCCCTGTACTTTACCTCACGGAGATCTTTGCTCCCACTACGAATGTCTCCTCAAAGTGTGTGGAACATCAAATACAGGTATAAAGTCACTACTAGTTGTAACTTTACGATTGTATTTGAAGTTTTTACCATCTCCACCCTCAATTTCAGGGGATGGGGACACATAAGTCTATACTTTTGAGTAACGTTACACTTGTAAATGGTGAATAGTCAAAAGTAGTAAAATTACTCAAAAGTGTAAGAGTAAATTTACTTGTAGTAAATGTACATGTGTTGATTTACCTTTGTGAATGGGCCTCAGAATCTTTGAAGGGCCTCTCTGTCTCCATAAATTTATTTCATAGGTGTTGCCTCACCAATCCACCTTAGCATTTCTTGGCAGTTCTAGCCTCTATGCATTAACCTCTAATGGCTAACTTGAATGTATCCCATAATACATTCATCTTAACCTCCTCATTGAAGTGTAATCAAGAAAAGTCTGCAAGCTGATCTTTCAGCTCCATTACATAGGCTCTATCACTGGGGGTAAAATCTCTAGGTGTGCGCCACTCAACAATCCTGCATGTGGTCTGAAATCACTCCAATTTAGAGTTTATCTACAAGTCCCAGGAAAACCATCTGTAATCCATATACTATCTATACTCAAATATGTTCTATAATTATTGGAGAAGAATGTGCATCCTTTCTCTAATGGATGTGCACTTTTCCAAATATCAAAGATTCCCAATTAAGAAAACGTCCTTAGTAGTGAACATGACACACCCTCGCTAGTGTATCGTTTAACAGGGTGTCTGTCAAGTGAGTGTGACCGAACCACGTTAAAATCGCCCACCCAAATGAGCTTGATCCTCATATTGTCTTTCACCTTTTGTATTCATTTTTGCAGGTAATGCACTTGGTTCAGATTAGGAGCATAATAAGGTATCAACTGCTACATCTTGCCCTATAATCTCCAAACGTTCAGCACATAGAATCCCTCCTTGATATCACTCACCACTCCCTTTACCTGGAAGGTTCTATCATTAAGAATTGCATTCATCGCTCACACACATTCTACCTGCTTTTGTGATTGGAATCATTTGCATAATATTGTGATTCATTTACCTACTATCTTTAGCAACAGGATTCCTGTAGAGAGACTTTGTAAGAGCACTCTCCAAATCTTACCATGCTTGACTGGGGAATTTAATCTCATATATTTCATGTTGCAAGGTGTACCATCGATATCCGTATATTGATGATCATCAGCATATGAAGCCCTCTCTATTTCCATCCTAGCCCATACCAGCATTTGCACATCAAGCAGGTCCATACATTTTCATTGTGCCTCTTCCCTTTTCCACCACCACAATAATGTGAACTTTAGAAAATCAACATTCAAACATACGTAACAAAGTGTCTGTGTGAAATAGAAAAACACCAGGGGCTGTATTATACAAAGTGCCCTACGGTAGCAACGGGCATTGCCCGGGGCAATTTGGTATTACCGAAGGGGCCGCACATGCTTGTGCGGCCCCTTGTGTAATACAGAATAGCACTGGCACACATATAGTGGCAGCGCTATCAGAGGGTGTTCCCTCATTTGCATGGGGGTGTGGCCCCATGCAAATGAGGGTCTCTCTTTCTCTCTGGGCCCGCGCCATATTATAGATGCAGGTACAAAGCGAAAGAAGCTGTCAGGAGGTGCATTGACAGTGCGTCACCTGATGGCAGGCCTCTGGAAGGGGTGAGCTGGGTCCTATGGACCCCCTAGACATCCCCTTGCAGGTGGGTGAAGTCACTCACTGCTCCCACCTGCAAGAAGAGCTCTCATCCCTCCTAAAAGTGTAGGCAGGTTGCCACCTGCACAGTGAAACACGAATCGGCTGCTTCAAAACTGCCTACTCTTAAAAAATTTAAAGAAAACTTTTCAGTTTTTTTTTTTTTTAAATGCATTCCATTTTCCTTTAAGGAAAATGGGCTGCAAATAGGAATTTGCAATGCAAAATGTAGCTATTGTACATGTGGCCCTATATCTTTCTTGTGGGTGAGCTTTTGTCTATTTTTTTATTGGCACATTCAGCCTTTTCTCATCTTCCTTCATATCTGGTTTGCTGTCTCCATTCATCAGATTGGGAGTTCATTGATGCTGTTTCATGTGGTCCCTGAATAGGTTTCACTCTTTTGAATACCCTATCACCTGCGTTTTTCCCACCAAAATAAAACACTAAGATGAAGAGGAATATCCATCTATATTTAATTTTTCTTATATATTTATTTATAGAGTTTTATATAGAGAAAACATGGCTGAAAGTTATCTAAGGACTGTACAGATAAAAACCGGAAACCTGTTGCATAACATATAGTATTACATAACATACAAATGAAAGCACCAGGACAAACATTTTCATCAACCCGTTATGTCTTATTGTATACCCCAGCATACAACAGAAAGCACCAGCGACAAAATGTTCATTGACCAGGATCACCCTAATTACAGTGTGTCATATTTCCTGCAACTTTGCGAGATACCGTCCTAGGTCTAGGGTGTATCGGAATCAGGCTAGTCCAGAGGCAGTAAGTCAGGGATCTGGCTGATAGAATCCTCTTGATCTCTTTCTTGAAGGTGCTTGTCGATGGGTTGGACAGAATCCACCGGGAGCGACTTCGATATTCTCGAAGCAGATCCGAAGAAATTGTGAGCATAGGTCTTTATTTATTTTAATCATGGGGCTCGAACAAGAGGTATTTAGCACTTCAAATGGAGAGGCTGCCTTATGAGAACTTGAGCTTATCTGTAATGTATCTAGGTTGATCATAGTGCAGGTCCTTGTATGTCATGTACCTATCTTCAGCTGGATCCTAGTAATGAACAGAAGCCAGCAGAGACACTTTAGAGAGAGTGTGATGTGGTCAAAATTATTTGTTCCTATTATCAGCATCACTGCGGAAATAAGGTTTGCCTTGAGTGGTGCCATGCTTGATTTTGCTAGTCCTGCTAAAGTCCCATTCCCATAATCCACTCTGGACACGACTAAAGCTTGACCTGCGATCTTGAAGTCTGGTGGCCGAATGAAAGGTTTCACCTTCCTAATGAGGTTCATTTAGAGAAGCACACTGTGTGTATATGAGCTTATGTGTGCTTGAATGTTAGGCTTCTTATCCAGGGTAATCCAAAGAGATTTTGTTGGGAAACGACCTTAACAACGCGGTCAAAACACCGCAGTACATTTAGATCGCTGCTTTTACAACGCAAGTCGTTACCACGACTTGCACTGGAGGGCGCTCTAGACTAAGGAATAGTGTGATTTACTATTCCAACACCTTCCCTACTGTACGTAGGCTGGAGTTGGAATAGTAAATCATACTATTCCTAAGTCCTGCGCCCTACAGCGCAAGTCGTGGTAACGACTTGCGTTGTAAAAACAGCGATGTAATGTACCGCGATCTAAATGATCGCGCTGTTACATCATACATCCGATTTTGTTGATTCAGTGGTGACAGGTTTGCAATTGAGGGTGTCAATCCAATCTTGTATCAGGTGGGAACTGTGTTAAAGGATTTAGTGTGAGGTGTTTATGTGACTGTCAGGTTTGGGTTTTCATAAGTATCTCATTGAGTCGGGTGATATCTTCCAGTGAAGAGGCCTTCAGGTATAGCTGAGTGTCATAAGCATACATGTTGTACACCAGGTTTATTTGATTGAGGATCTCCTTCAGTGGTTCCATATATATGTTGAAAGGTGTCGGGGACATGATAGATCCTTGTGGGACTCCCAGTCTTACAGATGATGTGTTTGATAGCCAGTCTACCAGTTTGACTCTCAGTTAATGACTTTGTCAAAGCAAGGTGAACCAAGTAATAACCGTGTTAGATAGCCCCATTCTGCATTTGAGTAACTCTAAAAGGCAGTTGTGGTTAAACAATTTGAATGCCCATGACAAGTTGAGTAGAATGAGAAGGAATGAGCCATTTCAGTCAAGAGTATTGAGTGTTATGTTATGTTATTTACATTTGTTGAGCACACATATTACCCAGAAGGGTCGATGGATGGGAATCATTCATGTCATAAGAGAAAAGAAAACAATGTCTAAAAAAGTGTGCCGTGTGTGATGTGTAGGATGGCTGATCCTATGCTGTGTCCTGGTTTGACACCAGAATGGAACTCATCAAGAGCCCCATTCTGCATTTGAGTAACTCTAAAAGGCTGTTGTGGTTAAACAAATGGAATGCTCATGACAAGTCGAGTAGGATGAGAAGGTATGATTCATTCCAGTCAAGAGTATTGAGTGTGTCGTCCGTGATGTGTAGGATGGCTGGTCTGACACCAGAATGGAACTCATCAAGAAGGTTGAACTGCTCAATGTGTTGGTAAAGATGGTTGTGAAAACATTTTTCCAACAGTTTCACAAGAAAGGGGATGTTCGACACCGGGCAAAACTATTTGTATCCATCGGCTTGGAACCTGTGTTTTTCAGGAAGTGTGACACTTGACCCATCTTCAAGCAATCTGAGATAGTCCTTAGGTTAATGATGCATGTATGATTTTCTTCCATATGGGTGCAACAAAATGATTGACATCTTTTGTGATTGTAGAGGGGGTAAAATCATTGCAGTGTGATCATGGCTTTATAGATGCTATGATCTTGTGGATGCCATCTTTATTGAGGGTGTAGAATTCGCTTCATGGAGCCTCAGTTTTGGTTTTAGTAGGGGTGCATGTAGGTTTGGGTTTTGTCATTTGTTATAGATTCCCATAGTGCTTGGACCTTCAATTATTTCACTGTCGGCAGCAATTGATTTTTCAGTTTTCATTATTTTCTCCTTGAAGAAGGTCAAGACAACTTCACAGATGTCCGTGGAGGTGTTTGTGATCATATTGGGATTGTTGGTCAGTAATTAGTATTTGACAATTTTGAAGAGTTTACCTGGCATGGTTTTGGCTCTATCTAGTTGGGATCCGGAAAAAGAGGCTATGGCATTCCATATTACCTTTTTGAAAAATTTTAGTAGCTTCCTTAGCTGTTTTAGAGGAAGTATGGAAGGTCTATGTCTCCATAATCCCTCAGCTAGTCCGAGTCTCCTCCTCTCTTGGTTTAAGTTTTGGTTGAACCGAGGTGAGATAAGTCTTTTTGTCTTTTGTGGTGGAGTGGGGCTACCCTCTCTGTATTGTCTGTCATTTTTTGTTTCTAGTGCTCAGTTAGCACTAGTATGTTCTGCCGTTTCTTGGCGGCTTCTCTGACAAAGGGAGTTTAGGTCAGCCCCATTGCTGGACCTGGTATCTCTAATCAAATGTTTAGGATTGAACTCTTAACCTCTGGCTTTCTGAGCATGTGCTGTGGTGTGGAATAAGATTCGGTAATGGTCTGACCTGTCGTTGGGTTGATGGAGTCAATGCTAATAACGCCGTTCTTCGCTATATTTGATCAAACGTGGCACCTTTGGCATGGGTCGGTCCTTTGCATGCTTGTACAAGTTTTTGATTGGTAAAAAAGTTTTTTCATATGGACACTTGTAAGTCTTCCTTGTCGTTTCAGTGAATATTGAAATCTTCTAGGAAGATGGTGTAAGGGTTTAGTAGGGAGTGTACAGTGATTGTTTCAATTAGTTGTTCGAGGAACAATTGGTTATCTCCAGGGGGCTGGTACAGGAGATGCAATCTCACTAAATATGTGCCTGCTGTGTGAATTTAGACTTTTATGTATTTAAAGGAGAATAGTTTTTCCACTGGGAAAGGATTAACATGTAGGGAGTTTCGGTGCATGACTGCAATCCCACCGTGCTGTTGCTGCAGACGTTCTGGACATTTGAAGATGGAGGTAGGAGTGTTGGTTAATCCATAAGAGGGGCACATTACTGATTTAACCATGTTTTGGTTAGGAATATCACATCCACCTCATGAAACAGGATAGGTTTGACTATGAATGTCGCATATTTAGCTGCAATCTGCAGTTGTGTAACAGGCATTTCAGTGTCATCTGTGTCTCTTGAGGCTTGTTTGCATGGTCAGGGAAAAGAGGTATCAAAATCATTTTCTTTGAGTTGACTTTCTGTGCTTTGAAGTGTGTTCTATGAGTGTTGATGTATGCCAAGATTGGTATGTCATACGTCGGTAATGTATGTAAGTTTGAGAATCCTCTGTAGGATTGTAGTGGGGCTCCAATGTCTTCCTGAGATAGCTGACTGAGTGATCTCGTTGGATGATGGTGGTCAATAGATAGTAGCATGGATAGTCATAGTTGTGTGCTAGAGCAAAGGAGTGTGTTGAAAGGTGTGAGATAACACCTATTGCGTTCGAGTCTTTATATCTGGTATAGCTAGTGAGGCCTCATTTAAGTTGGTTATAATGATTTTTAGCTACTCTCAAAGATAGTTAATTTTGTGCTCTAGCCAATTGAAATTCTAGTGGTAGTGTGAGATAGGGTCAGGTATGCTTTTAGGCACATTCCCAGGGGTTGTCTCAGTATAGACATTATTCCGACGCTTTGACTGTTCTACTTGCATACACTTTGAACCTACTTGTACTAGAATTAGGTCTACTTTGTCGTGAGGGTGTCTGCTTGATTTGTGCCTGGTGTACTGCTCGAGTTCTGAGTCCATGCTTGCCCAACTCCCTAATGCTTAAGTTGGGTACTTTCTGTGGTGAGGGTACACATCTGTTAGGAGCGTATGAGGCTCTGTTGGTTTGGGTGGGTGAAGTGTAGGGCTCTGCCTCTCTGTCATTGTCCAGCAGATATGTGTGTCAGGGGCATTTGTCTTGTGTTTAGGGCAGAGCCTGGTGTATTGCCACACTGCTGAGGTTTAGTGGGTGCTATATGGGGCTGAGTTGTAAGTTGTTGAGTTTGGGACCAGTTCAGATATGCTTGAAATGATTCCTGCTGCTTTGCATCGGTAAATGTTGTGGGGTGTGTGGGTTAGAGTCTGTTTTCATCTGAGGGTGAAACCTGCAGCATTATCAATACTGCCAGCCGCTGGTGCATTCCATACACAACATCCCGTTCCTCAACTGCTGCCGAAGTAACAAGCGCTGTTTGCCAAGCTTGAATCAGGCACACACTTAAAGAAAAATGTTTGCTAAACACGGATCCACAGCCGCAGGTGCAATCAAAACACGTTAATCTCACGACAGCCGCAGGTGCAATCTCAGCACTTTAACCATTAGAAATACCTTGAGTTATTCACACATGTGAACGCTGCCTTATCCTTCCCAATCGTCGCCAAATTGTGAAGTAAGCTCGTACACCGGCAGGTTCCAGGAAAGTGGTTTATTGGATAAAGACAGCTTGACAACCACAACAGCTCCGTATCTCTCTCCCACTAACATCCCCTCCTAGATCTAACCGCTGTCCATAGAATACCCCGAACATTCTTCCCACCAAGTTCTACCCTACGAATACCACACTCGTTACTTGGAGCGGGTGGGCATAGTAGCGACTGTTGGCCTTGGTTTTCCGCTCCTGCCTTACCAGCACCCAATCTCCTTCTCGGATGTCAGATGCCTTGGCATGTTGACGGTTGTCGGCATATTCTTTCATCTTTGCTTTCTTGGTCTTATCAAGATTCACTAAGGTCTCATGGTCTGAGGTCGGGGGTTTGGACTGTATGGCAGTGTCTGAGGTTGGTATCCTGGTGCGCGGGGTTCTTCCGAGCATCAGAGTGGCGGGACATCTGTTGGTGGTGCTATGTGGCGTGGTCCTGTACGCTCGTAGTACTTCATTGAGTGCTGGTTGGATGTCGCGTTGAGTCAGTTCAGCTTGTTGTATTGTTTTCTTTATGGTGGCCATGAAACATTCAACCATCCCATTGGCTTGGGGCCACAGGGGAGTGATCTTTCTATGTTTGAAGTTCAGGTAATTTGCGAACTCTGCGAACTCATGCCCGTTGAACGGTGGCCCGTTGTCTGTCTTCACTACCGTGGGGATTCCCCATGCTGCAAACACTTCGTCGATGACAGGTATGACGGCGGTTGCTTTTGTGGATGAGATTTGGTGTGCAATGGGGAATCGGGAATATTCGTCCATGATGACGATGATGTATTTTCCAGATTTCAGCGGGCCGAAGAAGTCAACAGCTACTTGCTGCCACATGCTGTCTGGGAGGTCAGACATTTGCAGCGGGGAATGTGGTTCATCTCGCCCTACTAGTTGACATTGCGGGCAGTCTTGGAGTGTGGCTTCTACCATCTGGTCGAGGGACGGGAACCAGACTCGCTCTCGCAGCGCTTTCTTCGGTGTTGAAATTGTCGAATTCACAGTAGCGGGCTAGACGCTTGAGGCGGGAGATGAAGTCGCCCATGGACTCATCTTGTTCTTGAGACGCGAGGTTGCAGGTGTAGCGTTCATAGTCTAGGTTCCGCTTGTGGAGAAACTTCTTGTTCAATGCTTCCCTCACATTTGTGTATGACGCAGCATCGGCTTGGGGTAGTTCTTTGATCATTTTTCCGATGTCTTTGCCCACCAAGTTCCGTAACGCTATGAGTTGTTGGTCAGGATCACTCACTTGTGAGCCCTCCATAAAATCTTCAAAGTCTTCTATCCAGCTCTTCCATTTGGGACCCATGCTGTTTCCGGAGGTCAGCATCAAAGGCTTGGGAGGGCGTAGGAAGGATACCCCTAATAACATGGGTCTGGGCGGCGCAATTCGCGTGGGGCCGGGTGCTGCGTTTTGGGAGGAGTCCGGTTGGGTAATCATGATGAGACCCAGCTAGCTTCACTCTCCACTCCAGCAACCTGCGGCAGCGTCTGTAGGGGGGTTCCAATTGATGTTAGGCAGGCGCAGGAAACTTTCTTCTTCTTGCCTGACTTTAAGATGGCCGCCGGGCTGGTGGCCAGGCTTTTTGAATGGGAGTGCCTGACCTCAAAATGGCCGCCGAATGCGACCTCTACACAATCAGCCTCACTTAAAGATTATTGGGCTTACCCCAACTCCACACGATGTTCCTCCCGGCTGGGCTTCAGGAGTTCTTGGTTTCAGGCAGCTGGGGTCCTTGGCTCTGGGTTTTCAGCTGTAGGCGGGGTTTTGGGCAGGAGCCGCCACTCGCTCTCACATTGACGGTGATGCGCTCCTCTCACCGTCTGCTGCAGTGCTCAGTTGGCGTTTCGTATGCGCACCGATCAGAGGGGGGTGTCTTCGCATCCCACCCTCATCGCCAGGTTTCAAATCGCGCTCCGTAAATGACACACGGACGCGATTGGGGTCAAACACTTCTTTATTCTTTCTCCTCTAACGCCGAACTGGTGCTCCTTCCCCTCGCCCCTCTCTTCCGCTTCCTGCCATGCCTGACCCAGAAGTTACAGACAGGTCAGGCACGGCAATATGATACAGGGGAGATGACTGGGCCTGCCGTGCTGATAGGATCTTTGCAAAACGTATTAGTGTACTTAAAAAAACATTGCTGATATATATGGGTATTTGCTCAGGACAATAGCCTATTTATAACAGTGACAATCTTCTGATATGGGCCTCAATGCACGTGCATCGCAATGCCGTGTTTCATAATAATGTGTATAGTTAGCAGACATTCCTTATAGATTTAACTAAGGTGCTCATTTAGAGCGAGGTAGTAATAAGAAGCCTTCTGAAAATTAATATGCTTCAGAACCATCCACCTTATGGTTCCACCACCCCCTCATTTAGAGGTTGAAAAACCATTTATTTTTCATTGAGCACCAACAAAACAACAAGCCGATGTAACCAGGACACAGTTCTCATGACGTAGCCATTTGGTCATTACAGTTCTATTCAATCCACATATCTTATTTCTTTTGTTATCTAGAACGACCATGTTTGTAATTTTACATTTTATTCCCTCGCTGTACTTAACACTTTGTTTTCCCTTTTACCACACATTTCTTCTGCTTATTCCCACCTTTCAGAAGTCCACCTCAACCTGCGAGAATGCACCTACTAAGGCACTTATTTGTAGGGAACCATCCTCAAGGGGCTCCATTAGCACATTTATCGTCTCATCCGACATAGCCAGATCATCCGCTACTCCTTCATATGTCCTATCTCCCTCTTGCGCTGTTCTTCAGCTGGGGCCCAATCCAGCATACATTTTAACCAAGTCAGTACCAGCATCTTCTATGAGAAAGCCAGTGTATTGTTATACGTCTTTCTGAGAGCAGTAGCCCCAAAGCAGTGAACCTGCAATGAACTTTCTTTTTCTTGGTTTTAAGGATTATGCCCAAAATACAGAGTTTGATGGAGACCTCTATATTGATGTTTGTCACAGTCCTTAATCTTGTCACTGCTGCTTCTCAGTAGTCCACCAGAAATCTACAGTTCCAGCTTATGTGTAAAAACCTGCCTTCCTATCTTACAATTTCAGGCAGGCATGTGATCTATTCAGATAGATCCTGTTCGGCCACACAGGGACGAGATATATGCGTAGGTGTGATGTAGGAAAAAAGCATGTGTTAGCATGAACCTTGCATTGCTAGCCATTACTCATGTATGGACTCAGGCTCCATCCCACTCACTACCCATCAGTGCACCTGCAAATCCTCATCCCATGTGTGTGCTGCCCTTTTTCCTGTCTTTCTTTATCGCTACATATAGTTGTGGGCCAGCCTGCTACCTGCTCTTGTCTGCAGCAGCAGTTTTAATGTATAGGAGGCTCACCCAGATCTATAGATCTCTATAATTGTCAGAGTCAATTTAGCAAATTAGAAAAACTGTCATGTCCCTTTTCCAAAACTTTCCTGTGTCTCTGCAAAGGTTATAAACACCTTCTCTGCATTTAGGTCACCTAGAATTTAGCAACCTCTTTCTAACCATTGGAACTGATGTAGCGGAAGCCTTTTTCTTTCTCCTCTCACTTTACTTATTCCAGCCTCCACACTGGGCCCATAAGAAAACTTGTTATTTTTCTACTGATTGCAAATTTATTTTATACCCCCAGAGGCATTGGTCCTCTGATGAATCTTTTTCTGTCGTACTGAGGGGTGAGACTTCAGGATGTCCAAACCACAGTTAGCCACCACAATTATAGGCCAACTCACAAGTTCGAAATGACATTCAAATAAACTCCTCTCAGAACCATACTGTAAAAATAAAGTATTGCGATTGGAAGGCTCAACGTCCTTAAGATGTTTAGTCTGACTAAAAAGATACAAACAGGGTACAACATAATAGCTCTGCTGTTGCCACACAAAATGAAAGCAACAGAACTTGATGTTCTGAAAACAATCTATCACCATCTCTATTTTGCATTTAAATTCAAACTAATAGCACAGTTCAAAGAAAGAGCACCTGGACACAATAACAACTCAGGCAATCTAGAAAATGTAGTTATTGTATTCATAATCCAAATCAATGCATAAAAGCTCAATTAGAATAGCAATAGAGTGTAGTAATAAACTATCCATTAATCAAAGGTTTTCAAAGAAGATAGTTCGAGCATTGCAGATTCCCACTACCAATAAATGCAAGAGGATGATTTAAAAGAACAAAAACCTAATTCAGGTAAGGGACAAAAGATTAAGTTAAAGTCCTCTAAGGAAATGTCCACAAACATGGGGAAAGAACAAAAATCCAGAAAGTTCAGATTTGGTATCTCACCAGATCAGTCCAAAGAGTACAGTTAGCAGGTTCTTTAGAAAAGAAAAATCAAAGCATTGAGTTTAGGTTTTCAGCAAGGAATGGAGTCCAAATCAATCAACAATTACAGCAGCAGCTGCAACAGCATCCCAAAGTGTCCTCTCTAACAAGTCGCTGAGCAAAAAGCACTGAAAAAGTAAAAGCTCTTCCTCTCATTCAATAATAATACCCCCTCCTTTGGGTTGTCTGTCTTTATAGTATTGATGATATAGTTGTGACATCAGTGATTGGAACACAGTGGTCTCGCCATTGTGCGGTCATCTTCCGTTTGTCAGATACATTTTGCTGCTCCAGCATTGTTTCCCAAACTAGTCATGAGCGCTCACAGTCTTTACCATCCTCACACCTTAGATTGAAAAAGAATAAAATATTTGTAGCTCCTTCATGGGAACAGTCTAACGATTGGTTCCCACCAGTTCACACACACACACACACACAAGAAATAAGGCTTCATTCATGGTCAAATCGTTACCTTAGGCAGGAACAGTTAAAGCAATATTTGAAAGAGACACGTCAAAGTTCATTTCACTAGGATGCTCATATCCACAGTGCCACATTGTGCCACTTTACTTTCAGTCTGATTTTAAACTTTTGGTTGGTCACTTATCCCTCACTCTTTTCATTTTTTATTAGGGTGTTTAAACTTGAGTGCCTATCCTTTTGTATGAGGCCAGCAGGTTCTTGACACTGGTCGATGATATAAACTGCATATGATAAGCCTGGTATACATCTATATAGGATACCAGCTTTCCCTTCATTGTGTGGCATGATGGTGAGGGAGAAACAGGGATGAGGAATACAGTCCATATATTCTGTATAACCACTATTTCGTAACTCAGACAGTTTGACTCATTTAACAAACCCCCTTACAAGTATTATTTCTCACTTCAACACACATGTGATTATGCCTCACATATTGTAATGTTGCTATTATGGACAATAATACTAAGTTATCCCAATATGTAATCGGCTAATTAATATCAAATTATTGCATGATTTTAATGATCAACTTTTAATGTGGCCTGTATTAAGGCAGGATGTTTTTTAAATATAAAACTTTATTGTTCGTATATGCATTGGAAACATTATCGACTTAGGTTGTTCCTATTGGAAATATAGGCGATGAAGCACACTAGAAATCCAATTCTATGTTTTTCTTTTCGCCGGCCCATTGATCTGATGAGCTTAGGATGGTTCCCATACACCCAAGCAGTATTTTGAATTGGGTAACTTTATTAAATTCACACCGAATTGTTGCATGATGATTAACATCCAATGTGGTCTGTATCAGGGCAGGGCGGTTTTAATGCAAAACTTTTTTTCTATATGCATTAGAAGATTATCGGATCAGGTCGTTTTATTTGGAATATAGGCGATTTAGCACACTGTAAACCCATTTCCATGTTTTGCTTTTCGCCCGCTCGTTCAGCCGAGGAACAACATACCTCGTGATAGTATTGCACAGTCCTCTTTTTATGATTGATGTCACTATTGAGGTTACGATGTACCAGAGAAACTTAGCGTATAGCAGAGATAGGGTAAGATTAGAATGTGATCATGAGGAGGTTGGGTTTGAGTATAGCAGGTATGTTTATCCAACACCAATAATCATTTGTCGTGATTGATTTTCTGCATCAAAAACGTTATTGATTTTGAATCTCTCTTTCATTTGTTTCAAAACTTTGTTTTCGATTTTCCGTCTTGGGGACGCAATATTTTCAAATGGGATGAAATTGTACTTGCAACCCATCAAACTATATGATCCGTGCTTGTAACTCTGCTAACTTTAATTTCTCGATGAATTATAATTGCAAAGTTGAGATGACTTCAAATGTGCAGTAGCTTTTCACTTTCCGTTGATTGCAATGAGTATATCTAGAGGCAATTGTGCACATTGTTTTCACTTGATAAAGGCTTTGCCAAAACGCGTCGTCTTTTTGCACTATAAAGTATTGTGCTGTCCTGAGGTGTGCCGCTTCGTTTTTTGTTGTATTCCCTAGAATTGCATTTGGATTATACACAGACGGCAGCTGCCGCCGTCGGTGGCACCGGCACCGTGGGATGGTGAAACGATCTCTGGTGCAGCAATCAATTATGATATATTACCTACTGGCGGTCGCCAGTAGGTAGTTATAGTTAGAACCTAGTTTCCATAGGAAAAGCATTTTTTGATTTGTTAATAACTTTGGCGTCATTTGACGAATCTTCCTGAAATTCTCCAAAAACAAAGTCTATCCAGGTCAGCTTCTATCCTGAAAGTTTGGGGGTGAGAAAAAAGGGGGGTCCCAAAACTCGTTTTCTCCATGTTAATTTCCATAGGAAATTTTGCGACGAGCTACAGCTCGAACTTCTGAACGGAATTACCCCAAATTTGGCAGAACGGTAGAGCTTGGTTCAGAAAGCGACCTTTTTTTTAAATGGTGTAAATCCGTTCAGTAGTTTTTGAGAAATTAAAAAAATAAGAGTCAAAAAATCAATTTCCCATAGGAAACTTTGTGCAGGGCTACAGCCGAAACTACTGAACGGAATTACTCCAAATTTGGTAGAAAGGTAGTGCTTGGGCCAGAAAGCGACCTTTTTAAAAATGGTGTAAATCCGTTCTGTAGTTGCTGAGAAATTAGAAAAATAAAAGTTTCGATATCTGGGCGGAGCCTAAGTCGCGTGTGCGAAGCTTCACTGTGATTGGCTGCTAGCACTCCAAACCAGGAAGTGTTGGCAGCCATCTTGTGGCTCGGTAGAAGCGAGTCACCCGAAAACGGAGAAACAAAGGTATAAAACAAGAGAAGGGGGCAGGGTAGAAAAACCCTGACCCACCAGGTCTGCTCAGGGGGTCCCAGGAGGACCCCCAGGGCCCAAAAAAATCATTTTTTTAAAAAATAAAACATCAGCAAATATTTGCGCTGGGGTTGCGGGTTCTCACGTTTTATTTTAATGAGGCCCTTGGATGGGCTAGGTTGCGGGGGTATTTCTTAAAAAAAAATAGCAGGGGCTCGCTGGGGTGGCGGGGGGCGGCTGGGGTTTCGCGCAGCCCCGGGGCTTCACTTATGTTGGGAGGGGGTTGCGCGGCCCCCCTTCTGGAGCCTTGTATGTGCTTGTAACTTTGGTGTCGTTTGACGAATCTTTATGAAATTATCCAAAAAGTTTCTCTTGTTTGGATTAGCTCTTATATTGAAAGTTTGGGGGTGAATGGTGTAGGAGGGGCTGAGAAAAAAGAGGGTCCTAAAACGTGTTTTCTCCATGCAATTTCCATACGAAACTTTACAGAAGACTACAGGTGAAACTGCTGAACGGAATTACGCCAAATTTGGCAGGGAGAAAGGTGATGGTCCAGAAAGCACGCTTTTGTTTAAATGGTGTAAATCCGTTCAGTAGTTTTTGAGAAATATCAAATTTTACAGATATCGATATTTGAGAATTCTGACATGTGATTGGCTGAGGGGTTACAAGCAGCAGCTTGCGGCTTATTGGCTGTGAATGGTTGAAACCAGGAAGTGTTGGCAGCCATTTTGTGATTTACTCCGTCAGCTCGCATCTCTCCGTGTAGAAGCCATCGGGTTCGTAGTTTTACCTCTGCGAGGCAACACTGGCATCTGTGTCTGTGTGAGATATGCCTTTCAGGCTGCCTCTCCTCATATCACCAGGTCGCGGCTATGTCTTTAGAAGCCCGTCCGTCGGCTCGGAGCTCTGTGAGTCAGTCTGTCGGCACGACCCCCTACACTACCCAAAGACTACCAAAACACCACTGCACTGTTGTAAACTCGAAAACACTACCCCAGCACGATCCCCTACACTACCCAAACACCAGTGCACTACCCTAAACCCTAAATCTACCCCCAGCATGACCCCCTACCCCAACACCACTGCACTACCCTAAACCCTAAAATACTACCCCCAGCACAACCCCCTACACTACCCAAACACCACTGTACTACCCTAAAGCATAAAACAGTAGCAGTCCGTCGGCTTGCAGCTGTGCGTCTGCCAGCCGTCGTGTCCCTAGCTGTACATGTCCGAGTGAGTCCGTTAGGTGATAGGTGTGTGTCTGCTAGCAGGGTGGTTGGCCCGTTGGTGTCCCTTTGCGAGTTAGACCGGAGCTCTCCCTCTGCGAGCCAGCACGCTAGTGTGCGTTTGCGAGCCGACGGCCCGTAGCTCATACTGTGCGAGCCGAGCCGACGGCCCGTAGCTCTCCCTGTGCGAGCTGAGCCCACGGGCCGCAGGTGTCCCTCTGCGAGGCTGCTCGACGGCCCACAGGTCTCCCTGTGCTAGCCGGATCGCAGCTGTCACTCTGCAAACCGATATTGGGAATATAAGGCGGCTCTAAAAAGAGCCCTTGTGTTTATTAGTTGCAGCTACATATAAGTGCGGATGAACAGCTTCAGGTTATTCAGAAAACTCGATTTCCTGATCTGTGAAGTGTACTCCATCACTTCTGTAGATATCAGCCATATGAAAACGTATGTTATTGTTGTAGATCGACCCCATTCTATGGTCTCTGAGGTATGCAGACACAGCTTTGTTGACATTCTTCCTAGATTTTTCAATCTGAGGACAAAATTGGTTTGACCATTTCCACTTCTGTCTTTGGCATATATTGGAATATACAAAGACAGTTTGAGGCAAAAGCAATATCAATTGTCGAAAGGTGTCCTTCATTAGCATTTCCAAACCTACCCCAGTCAATGTGCCTAGGTCGTTTCCACCACAGTGCACAATCATGAGGTCAGGGTGTTGGAGATGCAAACAGGTTTTAACCAAAGGCAACAATTGGTGCCACTTCAATCCTCTTTGTCCAAACCATTTAATGTCCACATTTTGTAAACCTAGGTCTAAGTCAATACGTCTCTGTTCTGCATACCTCTTGCACCAGAAAACATAGCTATGTCCTACGATCCACACTAGCATTTTGAAGGTATGGCTGGGAGGAATGGATAGATGTCTGTAGCTCATGCAGTCCGTTCGTAGAATAAGAGATATGTTTAAAGATGGGGAACTACTTTTTTTTGCCATACAAAACGATACCTGATTGGGAGATGAAAAGCATTGTTTTTTAAAAGTAGGGTGCACATTCGTTTGGTGGAAAAGCATCTTTGTGATTGGTTAAGAAAAAGCAGTTTAAACGTGGAGTACATATCATAGGATAAAATTTGCTCAACTCAACCACAACTGCTACTTGCATTTGGAAGGCACTGTTCGAACTTAAAACAATCGTGAACTTTTAACCTGCACGTGCCGTTAAAAGTTCGAGAAAATGTTGCAAATAAATATTGTTAGGTTTAAAAAAATTGATGAACTTTTAACCTGCACGTGTTGTAGAATGTTCTAGAAAGTGTGTTGATAGAATACGTTGCACTTCTGACTTCTATGTGTCCTTGAATATTAAAAAAACTGTTTATATGGAAAATTAAAAAAAAACAATAGAGAGAAGTTTTGAAACCTAAAAGAATCAAGGAACTATTCTAATTTGTTCATTACATGTATTTATGTGTGGAGCAACAAAATTACAGACACAACAGCACCAGGAAGAGGAAGAAGCAGGGAGTGGGGGGACGGGGGAAGATGGCCACAATGGTACACATGCACAATTAAGTACAGCACAACTATAGACAAACCATGGCCAAAATGAAACACACCAACAAGGAGCACAAGTCACACAACCCGCCAACATCACACCACTGAACAAGCATAGAAGTTAAAACCACACTACCGGAAAGGGAGAAGGGAGAACAAAAGCTCACATGAAGGGACATCTCACACACAATGCAGCACACACACATAGGAAGCAGAGTACACCAACATCCAACACAATGTTGTCCAAACACAAAGATTCGCACAATCGAACACAGGACACAAATGCACTCGCCTGAGGCGGATAAGCGTCCAAAAGCGTCAGTACGAAACAGGCACATGAGAACGCATAAGTACAAACCCACAGTCCGGATGGGGTAGCAATTCATGTATGGCAGGCAGCCAGAGAGTCCGTGACACACACATTGGCATACAAATGAAGACACTACACATTTGGAGACAAGTGAAAATGTGGAAACTTTATTAAAAAAGTGCGTGTCAGTACGGCCAAGAGTAGTGCCACGATATGCAGAGAAATGCAGCAGCATGGCTGAATAAGGAACGTAGGAAAACGTCCATGTTCACCTCGGGGTAGTCCATCACCAACACACGTCAGTGTCAAGCAGCGTTGGTTGTCCGCGCTTCGGACATGATTCGACGCCAATGCAGCCATGTCCACTGTTGTTTTGGGACATGTGACCAGATGTACAACGTGCAATGATGCGGAGGGACAAGTGCAATGTGGCACATCGAGTCGTGGTTGGAGGTACCTTGTCACTCGTCCATGAATGCGAGTGCAGCTGCGTAAGCCACTATCTCTGAGTGATGGTTGGCCACAATATTTGACATGTCGTCGACGTAATCCATCAGCTGACCGGGAGAGATGTGCTGACTCCAACCACTGTACCCAATGTGCACCAAAGCAGAATGGGGAAGTGGGTCAATTTGCTCACTGCATACTACGACACGTGCAATCTCCCAGGCCCAGTTCCCAACATGCATGCCAAACATCCATGCATGCCATAAACGGGCATCACCATGACAGTCCTGGTCGTGGGCCAACAGGGGGCGCACACACCTGTCATAATCCATGTCAGCTACCCACTCATTGGAGAGGCACACGTCCATGCACCACTCGGATAGGCACGTGCGACATTGCAATACAGGTTGAACGCAGGTGACGTCTGTAATGCGGAAGCACAGCCGGTAAGTGATCCGCAGTACTGCCAAAGGCAGTGCACCCAGGACATGCAGCAGAAGTGCAAGGTATAGGTGGACGTGCATGGAGTCGACCATGTGTTCGGGATGCTCTGCCATTGCGTCAGTGGCTCTGCTTGTAGCTGCACTGGCTTGCCGTGTGCCAGTCTTGTGGATGAAATGGCACAGCTTGGTGCAATGAGCCGGGTCTGTGTGCAATGGGTGCAGGGCAGGGCTGTGGTGGGAATACGTGTGAAGGCCATTTCACGCACGCTAACTACGACGAAGGACTTTTGAGTGTGGGATGTGTACTCGTTGTTCTCAAATGGGGCAGTGCGTAGTGTGGGAGACGGATGCATATATTATCGTATCTGTCAGGGGGGGCTGGCCACTTGCAAGTTCCTTCTCGGAGCAGCAGATGTGCTACTGCAAGATAGCTCAGACAAAGAACCTTTCATCCCTACAGTAAGTTCTCCAGCTGCATTCATATAGGATGTGTACAAAGGCCGGTCATGGGTGTTGTGGGATGTCTGTGACCCTGGTCATCATGGATGAGATGCCCAGCACGTGGCACATGGGCGGGTTCACTGTGTGTTACGTTGCCAAACAGCTGCTCCTCCCTCCCACGAGCCCCCACACTTTTGTACGGTGCACTATTGTAACCCATGCACTCCTACGGCACACCATTGTAATGCCTATTCGCGCATGTCCTGCAGCATTCCAACCACACCGTGAGACTGCAGTTTGCAGGTGGTGCATGCCACTGTACAACATTGACTGCTGCGGCCCTTGTGGCGGCCACACCAGAACACAGAGACACACTTACCGCACTTCCTGAACACGGACATGTCCGTGACACCCCGTTCCCCTTGCCAGATAGGCAGACCCCTGCGCTGACCTGTGTCCGCCGGACCAGCACACGCCGCTTGTGCATGCAGGAGGATGCGTGCATAGCTACATGTCCAGGCTCGCTGCCAACGCTGAGGTGACATGGTAACGTCCGCTGACACTGTGATGTTGCAGGTCCGGTGCCTATCATGCTAACACAATGACCACACGGACACACTTGCTCAGATGCGGGTTCGGGGGGCGTTGGCGGTCCTGGGGTTGTTGCGATGAGTGTTGTGGACCTCATGGGTATCCGTGTATCATGCTCATTGACTGTATGGCACCTGTGGGTGTTTCGGTGTGGCTCTTGGCTGTGTTCCCTTTCATGCTGCAGGTAGTCGTCCTGCTTAACACCAGCAGAAAGCAGGTGTAAAATCCCTGGTGCTTACGCGGCTTATCGCCGGAATTTGTTTCGCATCGCAGTTGTTGTCAAAGTTGTGATGTGGTTTTTTCGTGTACAGAAAAATAAACGAACTGGGCAGTGTATCCCGTCAAGATCCAGCACCTGACCCACTATTCCCAATCAATATAAATACAATGACATTTCTTCATTGATTTTGTGTGTACACTGTAAGTGCACCCACTACCACAGTGCAATTCAATACAGGATTTTAGTATTTAGAATAAATCGCAAAGGTGCACCTCGTGTCTTTTTGCACGGGAACGCCTACTCTGCATTTCATTATCAGCACTTTAATGCAACTAAAGTTGAGATAAATATAACACACTATTCAGAAGCTGGTGCAAACTGCAGACATCACCAGTATTCCCGTGATAACTGCCCCAAAATTTAACACCATGGTGGACACCACAAAATAACAGTAATAAGAATGAGAAAGAGTCACACAGCACTTAAGTAACAACCAAAAACTTTATTGAATTTTTTTTTTTTTTAATCAAACTTTATTTTTTCGTAAACGTATATATAAAGGATAAACTAAATTTAACAAACTGAACACAAAACAACAAGGCGGAAGCCTCCTGTCGGGACCATGAATGTCGACAACACAGCCTGGAAAATAAAGCACAAAATAAGGACGTGTGTAATGCGCATATCAAAGGAGTGAGACACAGAGAAGGAAAAAAAAGCCGGGGAGAAAAAGAGAGGGAAGGAAAGAAAGGGAGTGAGAAAGGGAGAAGGGAGATAGTGAAAGAGAAGAAAAGGAAGGAAGAGAGTGAGAGAGAGTGAAGAGAGGGAAGTGAGAGTGAGAGAGAGAGAGATACTGCCGCCCCTGCGCATCCATGACCAAATAATTACCTGCTGCCACCGAAGTGTCTACCAGTGGGCACTCCACGTGCCCGTCAAAGCTCCGCTGCCCGGCAGATCT
This sequence comes from Calotriton arnoldi, assembly GCA_963921515.1. Classification (NCBI taxonomy): domain Eukaryota; kingdom Metazoa; phylum Chordata; class Amphibia; order Caudata; family Salamandridae; genus Calotriton; species Calotriton arnoldi. The sequence continues at coordinate 763,988 of CAWUFW010002513.1, forward strand.
CACAGATGTCGCTGAGTCCTGAGTCATGAATGGCAGAGACCACACCAGCTTCTCCGTGGCCCGGCAGATCTCACATATGTCGCTGAGTCCTGAGTCATCAATGGCGGAGACCTCATCAGCTTTTGGTGCCGGTAACCCTGTGCAACGCAAGTCAGCGCCACGTGGTGGTAGGCCGCTGATGGCCATACAATTTAGGGTGCGACTAACCCTGTGCAACTCAAGTCCACGCCACGTGGTCGAAGGCCCCTGACGGCCACATCAGTTTCGGGTGGCACTAACCCTGTGCAACTCAAGTTCGCGCCACGTGGTGGTAGGCCCCTGACGGCCACATTAGCTTTGGGTGGCAGTAACCCTGTGCAACTCAAGTCCGCGCCACGTGGTGGTAGGCCCGGGACAGCCACATCAGCTTTGGGTGGCAATAACCCTGTGAAACTCAAGTCCGCGCCACGTGGTAGTAGGCCCCTGACGGCCATAGAGCTCAGGGTGCGACTAACCCTCTGCGCAACTTTTCATGAGTCATTATGATTGCGACCCGTGGAGCGTCCGCCATCCAGTCACCACCGGCAATAAAGGATGAGACGTTGTGAATCCATTATATTTGCGTGGTCACATGGCCTGTGACGCATGTGCCGGATGGGTGTGGTGTGTGTGCAAACCTGCCCTCAGGGAGTGGCTGTGACATGTTGACAACTAGACCACTGACCTGCACACCAACAGCGAGTACGCCTGCGACAGGTAGCTATGTGGGGGTGTGTGAAAACGTGTTTTCTCAATGGATTTTCACCTTTAGACAAGGCTACAGGTCAAACTGCTGAACGGAATTACGCCAAATTTGGCAGGGAGAAAGGTCTTGGTCCAGAAAGCGCGCTTTCTCGCATCGAGTGAAAATATAAAAGAAAGGTCTCGGGGGCAATTTAATATACCGGAGCTCTGTTTCTGCGAGATAACTCTTTCACGCTCTGTCTGCCCAACATCACCACTTCGCAGCTATGCCGTTAGAAGCCAGTCCGTCGGCTCTCAGCTCTCTATGTTTGCGAGCTAGTACGCTACTGTGCCTGTACCTCTGCGAGGTACTACGCTGCTGTTTCTTTGGGAGCGGACGGGTCGTAGTACTGCGTGTGTGAGTCGAGCGGACGGGCTGCAGTTGTCCCTCTGCGAGCCTGGGTGCGAACTGTTCATAACTCACACTACATAAGCATTGAAAAACCATTTTGTGATTCAGTCCATCAGCTGGCATCTGTCCGAGGCATTTCTGAAAACATATCGGAGTTCTTTCTGTGAGAGATACCCCTTTCACGCTGCCTCTCCGCACATCAGCAGGTAACGCACCCTCTTCCCACATTACCAACATACCCCCAACAACCTTCTTGGGCCTGGAAGTGTCCCTGTGCGGTTGGACAAACAAGAATCTTAGTCATGTATAGGTTTACATATAAAACATTTTCTTTAAAGAAAACAACAACAAATAAAACTGAAGGGAGTCTGGTGCTGTGGTCGCTGCCACGAAGTTGGGGTCACTGCCATTCAGGACTCAGGACACAGTTCCACATGTGGGATCGGCTTGTATTGAACAGGGTTAGTGGCACCACGTGTTGCGCCTTGTGTTGTACAGGGTTAGTGGCACCACGTGTCGCCGGCCTTGCATATGGAAATATGTCTCACTAACCAAAGGGAGTCTGGTGCTGTGGTCACTGCCACGGACTTGGGGTCACTGCCATTCAGGACTCAGGACACAGTTCCACATGTGGGATTGGCTTGTGTTGAACAGGGTTAGTGGCACCACGTGTCGCCGACTTGTGTTGAACAGGGTTAGTGGCACCACGTGTCGCGGCTTGCGTTGAACAGGGTTAGTGGTACCATATGTCGCAGGCTTGTGTTGAACAGGGTTAGTGGCACAACGTGTCGTGGCTTGTGTTGAACAGGGTTAGTGGCACCACGTGTCCAAAGTTGGAATTGCGAGCTCTGCTGCCCGCAGTGTAGACTGCTATTGAGTGTTCGTTTGCACTTGAAAATGAATTTGGTGATTGTACTAAAGCTATAACTGATATAAAAAATGTTCTTGAAGAAAGGATACTAAAAGGATATTATGTAGATTTTAGGCCTGTGATAGTTACTTGCCTAGTGGACTCTGTAATTAATGAATCAATACTTAATTTTAATTGTGAGCCCTACTGACCGCAGTGTAGGTGTATCATGAAAAGATGAAATAAGTATAGAATACACTGACGAAGTGTTGTATTTTCTGAGTACAATCTTCTTGTTAGAAATTAGCATTTAAAAATCGAATTGCGAGCTCTGCTGCCCGCAGTGTAGACTGCGATTGAGTGTTCGTTTGCACTTGAAGATGAATTTGGTCATTGTACTAAACTATAACTGATATAAAAAAGTTCTTGAAGCAAGGATACTAAAAGGATATTATGTAGGGTTTAGGACTGTGATAGTTACTTGCCTACTGGACTCTGTAGTTAATGAATCAAGAAATAATTTTAATTGTGAGCCCTGATGACCGCAGTGTAGGCCAGAGGTAGCGGTCAGCAAGGGCCCATAGCCACGTGGCGTTGAGTTGAGGTGCACAGTTAGTGGCACCAGAAGCATTGAGACTGTATGAGCCTGTGATGATGCTTGGTGCGGACGGGCCGCAGTGGGAGCAATGTGTCTTGCCTACTGGTCTGCGTCATGTGCAATCAGGACTCTATGTGAATTGTGAGGCCTGCTGACCGTAGTGTAGGCCAGAGGTAGCGGTGAGCAAGGGCCCACAGCCACGTGCATAGGTTGGTGGCCCCACCAGCCTGCGTAGTTCAGGTTCAGTGGCACCACGTGTCGCCGGCCTTCCATATGCAAATACCCGTCACTAATCGAAGGGAGTCTGGTGCTGTGGTCGCTGTCACGGACTTGGGGTCACTGCCATTCAGGACTCAGGACACAGTTACACATGTGGGATCGGCTTGTGTTGAACAGGGTTAGTGGCACCACGTGTTGCCGGCCTTCCATATGGAAATATGCCTCACTGATCGAAGGGAGTGTGGTGCTGTGGTCGCTGCCACGGACTTGGGGTCACTGCCATTCAGGACTTAGGACACAGTTACACATGTGGGATTGGCTTGTGTTGAACAGGGTTAGTGGCACCATGTGTCGCCGGCCTTCCATATGCAAATACGCCTCACTAATCGAAGGGAGTCTGCTGCTGTGGTTCTCTCACGGAGTTGCGGTCACTGCCATTCAGGACTCAGGACACAGTTACACATGTGAGATCGGCTTGTGTTGAACAGGGTTAGTGGCACCATGTGTCGCCGGCCTTCCATATGCAAATACGCCTCACTAATCGAAGGGAGTCTGCTGCTGTGGTTCTCTCACGGAGTTGGGGTCACTGCCATTCAGGACTCAGGACACAGTTACACATGTGGGATCGGCTTGTGTTGAACAGGGTTAGTGGCACCACGTGTCGCCGGCCTTCCATATGGAAATATGCCTCACTGATCGAAGGGAATCTGGTGCTGTGGTTGCTGCCACGGACTTGGGGTCACTGCAATTCAGGACTCAGGACACAGTTACACATGTGGGATCGGCTTGTGTTGAACAGGGTTAGTGGCACCATGTGTTGCCGGCCTTCCATATGGAAATATGCCTCACTGATCGAAGGGAGTCTGGTGCTGTGGTCGCTGCCACGGACTTGGGGTCACTGCCATTCAGGACTCAGGACACAGTTACACATGTGCGATCGGCTTGTGTTGAACAGGGTTAGTGGCACCATGTGTCGCCGGCCTTTCATATGCAAATACGCCTCACTAATCGAAGGGAGTCTGCTGCTGTGGTTCTCTCACGGAGTTGGGGTCACTGCCATTCAGGACTCAGGACACAGTTACACATGTGGGATCGGCTTGTGTTGAACAGGGTTAGTGGCACCACGTGTCGCCGGCCTTCCATATGGGAATATGCCTCACTGATGGAAGGGAGTCTGGTGCTGTGGTTGCTGCCACGGACTTGGGGTCACTGCCATTCAGGACTCAGGACACAGTTGCACATGTGGGATTGGCTTGTGTTGAACAGGGTTAGTGGCACCACGTGTTGCCGGCCTTCCATATGGAAATATGCCTCACTGATCGAAGGGAGTCTGGTGCTGTGGTCGCTGCCACGGACTTGTGGTCACTGCCATTCAGGACTCAGGAAACAGTTACACATGTGGGATCGGCTTGTGTTGAACAGGGTTAGTGGCACCATGTGTCGCCGGCCTTCCATATGCAAATACGCCTCACTAATCGAAGGGAGTCTGCTGCTGTGGTTCTCTCTCTGAGTTGGGGTCACTGCCATTCAGGACTCAGGACACAGTTCCACATGTGGGATCGGCTTATGTTAAACAGGTTTAGTGGCACCATGTGTCGCCGGCTTGTGTTGAACAGGGTTAGTGGCACCACGTGTCGCGGCTTGTGTTGAACAGGGTTAGTGGCACCACGTGTCCAAAATTCGAATTGCGAGCTCTGCTGCCCGCAGTGTAGACTGCGAATGAGTGTTCGTTTGCACTTGAAGATGAATTTGGTGATTGTACTAAAGCTATAACTGATATAAAAAAAGTTCTTGAAGCAAGGATACTAAAAGGATATTATGTAAGTTTTAGGCCTGTGATAGTTACTTGCCTACTGGACTCTGTAATTAATGAATCAAGACTTAATTTTAATTGTGAGCCCTGATGACCGCAGTGTAGGCCAGAGGTAGCGGTCAGCAAGGGCCCATAGCCACGTGGCGTTGATTTGAGGTGCACAGTTAGTGGCACCAGAAGCATTGAGAATGAATGAGCCTGTGATGCTGCTTGGTGCGGACGGGCCGCACTGGGAGCAACGTCTCTTGCCTACTGGACTGCGTCATCTGCAATCGCGACTGTATCTGAATTGTGAGCCCTGCTGACCGCAGTGTAGGCCAGAGGTAGCGGTGAGAAAGGGCCCACAGCCACGTGCATAGGTTGGTGGCCCCATCAGCCTGCGTAGTTCAGGTTCAGTGGCACCACGTGTCACCGGCCTTCCATATGCAAATACGCCTCACTAATCGAAGGGAGTCTGGTGCTGTGGTCGCTGCCACGAAGTTGGGGTCACTGCCATTCAGGAGTCAGGACACAGTTCCACATGTGGGATCGGCTTGTGTTGAACAGGGTTAGTGGCACCACGTGTCGCGCCTTGTGTTGTACAGGGTTAGTGCCACCACCTGTAGCCGGCCTTGCATATGGAAATATGCCTCACTGATCGAAGGGAGTCTGGTGCTGTGGTCGCTGCCACGGACTTGTGGTCACTGCCATTCAGGACTCAGGACACAGTTACACATGTGGGATCGGCTTGTGTTGAACAGGGTTAGTGGCACCATGTGTCGCCGGCCTTCCATATGCAAATACGCCTCCTTAATCGAAGGGAGTCTGCTGCTGTGGTTCTCTCACTGAGTTGGGGTCACTGCCATTCAGGACTCAGTTCCACATGTGGGATCGGCTTATGTTGAACAGGGTTAGTGGCACCACGTGTCGCCGGCTTGTGTTGAACAGGGTTAGTGGCACCACGTGTCGCGGCTTGTGTTGAACAGGGTTAGTGGCACCACGTGTCCAAAGTTGGAATTGCGAGCTCTGCTGCCCGCAGTGTAGAATGCTATTGAGTGTTCGTTTGCACTTGAAGATGAATTTGGTCATTGTACTAAACTATAACTGATATAAAAAAAGTTCTTGAAGCAAGGATACTAAAAGGATATTATGTAGGGTTTAGGACTGTGATAGTTACTTGCCTACTGGACTCTGTAGTTAATGAATCAAGAAATAATTTTAATTGTGAGCCCTGATGACCGCAGTGTAGGCCAGAGGTAGCGGTCAGCAAGGGCCCATAGCCACGTGGCATTGAGTTGAGGTGCACAGTTAGTGGCACCAGAAGCATTGAGACTGTATGAGCCTGTGATGATGCTTGGTGCGGACGGGCCGCACTGGGAGCAATGTGTCTTGCCTACTGGTCTGCGTCATGTGCAATCGGGACTCTATGTGAATTGTGAGGCCTGCTGACCGTAGTGTAGGCCAGAGGTAGCGGTGAGCAAGGGCCCACAGCCACGTGCATAGGTTGGTGGCCCCACCGGCCTGCGTAGTTCAGGTTCAGTGGCACCACGTGTCGCCGGCCTTCCATATGCAAATACTCATCACTAATCGAAGGGAGTCTGGTGCTGTGGTCGCTGCCACGGACTTGGGGTCACTGCCATTCAGGACTCAGGACACAGTTACACATGTGGGATCGGCTTGTGTTGAACAGGATTAGTGGCACCACGTGTCGCCGTCCTTCCATATGGAAATATGCCTCACTGATCGAAGGGAGTGTGGTGCTGTGGTCGCTGCCACGGACTTGGGGTCACTGCCATTCAGGACTCAGGACACAGTTACACATGTGGGATTGGCTTGTGTTGAACAGGGTTAGTGGCACCATGTGTCGCCGGCCTTCCATAAGCAAATACGCCTCACTAATCGAAGGGAGTCTGCTGCTGTGGTTCTCTCACGGAGTTGGGGTCACTGCCATTCAGGACTCAGGACACAGTTACACATGTGAGATCGGCTTGTGTTGAACAGGGTTAGTGGCACCATGTGTCGCCGGCCTTCCATATGCAAATACGCCTCACTAATCGAAGGGAGTCTGCTGCTGTGGTTCTCTCACGGAGTTGGGGTCACTGCCATTCCTGACTCAGGACACAGTTACACATGTGGGATCGGCTTGTGTTGAACAGGGTTAGTGGCACCATGTGTCGCCGGCCTTCCATATGCAAATACGCCTCACTAATCGAAGGGAGTCTGCTGCTGTGGTTCTCTCACGGAGTTGGGGTCACTGCCATTCAGGAGTCAGGACACAGTTCCACATGTGGGATCGGCTTGTGTTGAACAGGGTTAGTGGCACCACGTGTCGCGCCTTGTGTTGTACAGGGTTAGTTCCACCACCTGTAGCCGGCCTTGCATATGGAAATATGCCTCACCGATCGAAGGGAGTCTGGTGCTGTGGTCGCTGCCACGGACTTGGGGTCACTGCCATTCAGGACTCAGGACACAGTTCCACATGTGGGATCGGCTTGTGTTGAACAGGGTTAGTGGCACCACGTGTCGCCGGCTTGTGTTGAACAGGGTTAGTGGCACCACGTGTCGCGGCTTGTGTTGAACAGGGTTAGTGGCACCAAGTGTCCAAAGTTGGAATTGCGAGCTCTGCTGCCCGCAGTGTAGACTGCTAATGAGTGTTCGTTTGCACTTGAAGATGAATTTGGTGATTGTACTATAGCTATAACTGATATAAAAAAAGTTCTTGAAGCAAGGATACTAAAAGGATATTATGTAGATTTTAGGCATGTGATAGTTACCTGCCTACTGGACTCTGTAATTAATGAATCAAGACTTAATTTTAATTGTGAGCCCTGATGACCGCAGTGTAGGCCAGAGGTAGCGGTCAGCAAGGGCCCACAGCCACGTGACGTTGACTTGAGCTGCACAGATTGGGAGCATACAGTCTTCTTAACCGATTATACTCTCTTACACAATTAGCATTGGCACTAATCTTGAATTGTTAGCCCTGCTAACCGCATTGTAGGCTCGGAGGCAGCGGTCATCAAGGGCCCACAGCCACGTGACGTTGACTTGAGCTGCACAGTTAGTGGTACTTGAAGCACTTAGCGTGTGCGCAGTCAGCGATGATGCGTGGTCCGGGCTGGCCGCACTGGTAGCAATGTCTGTTGCCTACTGGACTGCGTCATCTGCAATCGCGAGTCGCGAGTCGCTCTGAATTGTGAGCCCTACTCACCGCAGTGGAGGCAGGAGGCAGGAGGCAGCGGTGAGGAAGGGCCCACAGGCACGTGTTGTTGACTTGAGCAATGTCTCTTGCCTACTGGACTCCGTCATCTGCAATCTCGACTCCATCTGAATTGTGAGCCCTACTGACCGCAGTGTAGGCCGGAGGCAGCGGTCAGGAAGGGCCCACAGCCATGTGTTGTTGACTTCAGCAATGTCTCTTGCCTACGGGACTGCGTCATCTGCAATCGCGACTCAATCTGAATTGTGAGCCTTGCTGTCCGCAGTGTATATCGAAGGCAGTAGTTTGTACAGACATAAGTCCGCGGTGCTGTGCCGCTGGGGGCCTGTGTGGTGGAAGCCAGCGATTGCCTGAGGAGGCTGGCGGTCATGTTGGCGGCCTCGTGGCAGGGTGAGGGGCGCCGCCCTAGCAGACGCTTTGGCCTTCCCACAAGTGAACCACGCCCAGAGCTCCGGCCTATTTATTCACACTCCTACGCTGAAGTGGCGTACGTCGGACCAGCCCACTCCGGTTACGCTTATGCTTACAGGGGGGGACGACACAGCTACATGACTGACATCTTCCCTAGTGTTTGACGTAACATGGTTAGGTCAACTGTCCACAACACTACAAGCACCAGTAGTATTTGTACACATGGAGAGGTGTGTGTTCTGCATACTGAGATGTGTCCAGCACATCACCGCTACACTTTGCATTGTGTGCATTGTTAAACATGGGTGAATTGCTTCCTTCACATATAGTTTGTTCACACCTGTCCCAATATTCAGCTATTGTGTGGCTGAGGGGCCATGCCGTTTTCGGAAAGTTCGCTGTCTTGTTCATCGCTGCCTCGGTGGTAGGGGGGGGCGGGCCTGGGGGTGGTGGTGGGTGTTGTGGCGTTCTTGGGTTTCGGAGCTGCTTGATCAGTAGGTCTATGACATGTGTTGGTCTTCAGATGTGGCTCTGGGCTGGGCTCCCTTTCATACTGTATGTAGTTGTTTAATATTTAAAAAACAAGAAGACATTATATAGTTTAAATAACAAATAAAATAAATTACAGTAGGGAGAGTGGTGGTACGGGGGGAGGTCCTGAGGGTTGTGGCAGTGGGTGTTGTGTCCTTCTTGGGTGTCGGAAAAACTATAGGTTAAATAAACATTATAATTAGAAGTTAGCATTAAAAAAAACATTGAAATTCACTGAAAAAACCATACGTTTCAGGGACGTTATAGATAGAAATTAGTATTTAATAAACCTTTGAAATTCACTGAAAAAACTATAGGTTTCAGGCACGTTATAGTTAGAAATTGGCATTTAAAAAACCTTTGAAATTCACTGAAAAAACCATAGGTTTCAGGCACGTTATAGTTAGAAATTAGCATTTCAAAACCTTAGAAATTCACTGAAAAAACCATAGGTTTCAGGGACGTTATAGTTAGTTGGACATTTCACTCATACAAAACCATAGAAATTCCACCGTTATAGTTAGTTCAGCTAACTATAACTCGCGCCCCGCAATGCACTGCTGATGACGTCACATATTACATCATTCATGACATGGTCAGTGACATCACTGATGACATCTCAAATGACATCTCTGATGACATCATCCATGTGACAATCTGATGTACCTCGTCACACACTAATATAACCTTTGATACACTCACTGTAAAATACAGACTACCATTTTCGATACCATTGACACACTAATACCAGTTACTACATACCCACTCAGTGATTCCTAGGTCTAGACACACATCTACCCATTCACCCATACAATCAGTCATACATGCAGTCACTGATCAATAGAACACTATCAAATGCACTCATACACCTATATAGACATTGACACACCAGCACTCATCCTAGTCAGTTATGTACTCATCCTAGTCACTCATGCAAAGAATCAATCACAGTTCCATTTACTCACCTACACAGTTATACACACACCACCTCATTTATTCATACAGATAGTAATGCATACTTAGTCTCTTATATAATCACTAATACAAGTATACACTCATACATACAGCCACTCTCACAATCACTGACTCTCACGTATAGTCATTTCTATACACCAACTCTCACATACACTGCCTTTTATATATGTACTTAGTTGGACATGTGCACTGAGACATCGATTCACTCACCAAGACGCCCATACACACACTTACCCACCCATACAACTGTTTCAACATGCACTCTTAAACTCATACACCCTGTCAATCAACCACTCACACATCTATGCACAGAGTCACACACCCCCCACCCAACCACTCACACACTCAGTCTCTTATGCAAATACGCAGGCAACTAATCAATAATCCATAAAGGCATTGATGTAGCTACTGACCAACCGATGCAGCAGCTTACACAACAACAGAGTGATACAGACATTCACACACTTTAGACACTAACCCATGTATTCAGTAAGATACATTTAATCATTCACTTAAACAGTCAGTCACACACCTACTAAATCCTCCATCCAGACACTTATACATCCATTCATTCTTCAATACAGCTTGGTACATATATAATACATATTTAAATTTTAAAGAAAGCTACAGTCACTGCATGATGTCATTAGTGATGTCATCAGTGATGTCATCAGTGGTGTCACTGACCATGTCATAAATGATGTAATATGTGACGTCATCAGCAGTGCATTGCGGGGGCGCGAGTTATAGTTAGCTGAACTAACTTTATAGTGAAATGTCCAACTAACTATAACATCCCTGAAACCTATGGTTTTTTCAGTGAAAATATATATATATATATATATATATAGAGAGAGTTAAGAATATCTGTTCTTACCTTTATATACCTACCTTGCCCGTATTTTGGTCATTATTATTTTCACTACCATATTTTGGTAGCAGATGATTTATAACTCAATATCCTGACTTTCAAACTTGGGCCCAAGTGGACCGAAGGACTCCACTGTCAGGCGCAAGACATTTTTTAGCCACCATCATGCAGATTCCCTGAAGCTCCCCATGGCATTCTCCCAGACTTGTAAGGCACTTCGTAATGGAGAAATTCAGTGTGTAAGCTGTAAGTGGCCAATGCCCAGCCAGTCACTACTTATAGCTACCAATTGGTGGAAGAGTTTTAGGGCACTTGATGTGGGCCATGGTTTCCCACAAAGGAATCAAAGGGTTTTCTTTCTTTAAGGCATTGGCCAGCAGTCAATGCAATGTCTGATGATTTTCTTTTCTGTTCGGGACAGCCCTATGTTCATATCTTAGTACCATGTGAAAGTTCCAAAATTGTTGGGGAGACAAAACAAAACTACTCGTGGAAGTGTCTCTCTTTTCCAATAGAAAGGATGATGCGCCAGAAAACTGAGGTCTATCATCAGAGTTTGTCGAGGCTCTTTTCCTGAATCATTGGTGCTACAAAGAAAAAGCTGAAGTCCATCAGTAATGCTTATGTGTGGATGTCTCATTGTTAATATAGTAGGGATTAGGCCTGAGGAAGATAGGGAATGACAAAGAGGATAGGAGAAAGTGGTTGTAAAATGCTGAAGAAGTCTTAGAAAAGGGGAGACAAAAACTGGAGCGATGGGGAGACTAAATGACAAAAGCTACTTGTGAGAATGAGTAGAAAAAACAAACAGATGAGGAGATACTCACTGAGCAGAGGTTAATCTTAATTTCTTCTTTAGTGAGAAACTACTACAAGGAGGGGTTGGAAAGAAAGAACAATGGAGTTAATTGAAGGAAAGGCATAAAGAAGAGACAAATAAAAACCAAAATGGTGCTAGGAGGTTCAGAAAGATATTAAGAGAGGAATATATGAGAATGTAAAAACACAAGTGTAAGACACTCTTAACAGAAGAAAGAAGTATCTTAGGGCCATGTAAATGAGAGAACAGACAATAAAAACAGAGCTTTCTGAGATATTGAGAGTGGTTCCACATGTCTGAAAAGATAAAAAATATTTCTGTCCTTATATTAATCCACTATTTGGTGCATATGTTTTCCTGAAGGCACTACTTGGGCAGATGGTGGCACATAGCACAAGTATAGAATATATATTGGGCAGGGGATTATCAAGCAGATGCAAGCACTATGGGTGCACAAACCTGGGATGAACAATATAAGTCATCCATCCCTGCATTCCCCAAATGAGTTATGCTAGAACTGTATGAAATAGATGCATGTAGCTTGGTGGAGGGTCTTCCGTCCTTCTTGAACAAGGTGCAGCGTTTTATTTTGACTCAAACCACGTTAGACGCGACACAGTGACATAATCCAAATACTAATAGAACAAGATTGAGCAAATCACGAAATGCATATTTAGAGATGCTTTCCACTGACATGGAGAGTGAACAGAAACTGCAAAAACCAGGGAGAAAGATAAACAACTGAGATGCTTTGTGAACTTGACTGTGGGTCAACATTCAGAAAGATGTTTAATGGGCAAGCATCTCTATTACATAATATAGCCTTATAGCTGGCTGCCGAGGGCTATACTGTTTGGTAAAGGCCCATATTGGTTGTTAAAGGTCCATACCTGTTGTTAAAGGCCCTGAGCTCGAGTTATTGGCACGAGCCTGAGGCAGAAGGGCTATAAGGGATTTAGAACATTCCACCCACTGAGGCTAGAATGTTCAAAATTAAAAAGGGAGAAACGTAAAGGCAAACATTGGAATGTTGGAGTAGAAGGCTTATACCAGCCATTATAAGCCTAGAGCTACTCCACTGTCTTCAATGGAGCTCTCAACATTCCAATGTTCTAATGGCAATTAATTGGACGAAGGCATAGGAAGGACATGATGTGACCATGATCAAATAATCTGACTAAAAAGTAGTGCCAAAATCACAGTGCTGGACTCCTTGTTTCAAGATCCATAACTTTCTCACTACACCCATTTTAGTGATTGGATTGTGACACTGGGTGTTCTCTCTCCCACAGGAAAAATCTAGGAGAAGGGTATTCAAATTGTGATTGCCCAAGAGCACACAATTGGTCACAAGAGAAGGCAGTGATTTAAAAAAAAAAAAAAACATGTTTTCAAGTTCCATAATTTCCATCTTGCTCATTACGCAACAGAGGTTTGAGTGATTATGATGGTAAGGCTCGAGGACTACGTTCATGAAAAAATGCCTGGTGTTGTGGAACTTGTTCAGATCTTTAATACGAAGTTCACAGCCAGCATATTTTGGCAAAGTAGTAAAGCCAGGAATAAAATTCAAGTCTCCTAGTGCCTTGGCTAAAGCGTTCGCACTATAGCACCCCTAGTGGTGGAGGTTGGGCATTTGTGTCTGCCCACATCAGTGAATTGCACACCTTCTTGGTGTTATTTTTAATGGTATTAGCTACATTAAACTGAGTCTGTTCCTAAGCACAAATAGGCCCAGATTTACTATTCTTTGATGCAAGGCAATGCTGACCAAAGTTGCTGCACTGCCCTGCATCAAAGAAAGAGAGAAAAAATGTATCTCTTTAGATATGACACATTTTTTCTCTGCCCTAGAGCACATTTGGCAGCCATGCACCAATGCAGACACACTTGAGCCATAGTGCAATGTTGTCTGTGCTCTCTAAAAATAGGTTTTGCACTGGAAAGGGTCTCTAGAAGTTCAAAAGCTATGCTTTAAATCTTTCTCTACTTTGAAGTGTGCTGTACAATGTGGCACCCATGCAGAATAGGAGAAACAAGGAGAAATGAATACATTTTTCCTTATTGCACCTGTTTTGAGAGAGCGTAGGAATTTAGTGCAAATCCCTGTCTGCAATTCTGTGTATATACAGATTTGCATCAAAAGCCATGGGTGGTTGCATGGGAATGCCCATGCACCACCCTCTGAACACCCCCTTGATGCAAAGTAATGCAAGGCAGGGCGTTGCACATCTTTGTATTACTTTGGGATACTACCCAATGCAAATCTAGAGTCTGGTGTGCATTACAAAAGTAATACAAAGCCGACACAAAGTGTTAGTAAATCTGGGCCATACTGTTTATAGATAAGAGACTAAATACATAAGGAGATTGTGAGGTCTAAGATTATAATTCATTCTAATACAGTAAACAAGTTACTTCTTTTGAACACATAACTTGCCAAAGGTAGCATCAGCAAACACAGAAGGCTTACTCTAGGGTGTAGTAGAGGGATAGCAACTCAGATACAGCATAACAATGTTGTCAAATCTATGCCTCTTCAAGAGACTAGGGACTTAATTTAGACAGCAATATTGAATGAAGCCTCAAAACAACTCCATGATTCACAAATCATAACATTACATGATATGCTCCCACGTTCCTCCACCTTACACTCCCCCTGTTAAAGCCTACTGTGCTGGCATCAATGTGGCCCTCTGTCACACCACAGACCACACTTTTTGCACCCTGGGAAAATGTTTGTGCGTACCCATGGTGTGAAATATTACTGTGAAATGGACGGGCTTGGCTTAAAACATGTGAATTAGAATCCTGTGCTTCAACCAGAATCGCCTCCACCCCCCCCCCACCAATATTTGGGCACCTCTCTGAGCTTTATGTTACTATTTCAAGGCATATCTGCAATTCAAGCAAGCCAGACCTATTGACTTTGCCAATGCTTATTAGTAGTATCAGATAAATAAGTAAACAACAATGATAATAAGGTGGAAATGTTTAAATTCTGAACATATGAGACTCAAACATTACTAAGGCGTGAAGAATGGATAGTGGTCTTTTAGGTACCTCAGTCACTCTCATTCTCCCATAATCAAAACTTTCTTCTGCAATCGCTCCTTTGTTAGATTTGCATGCCCTTTTCCTTTCCACGCCTTTCTGAAATTCTTCGTCTCCATATATTACACATCTTTCTCTTCATCACTGTCTTTCCACCCAATCTTTCTGCATTCACTTTTGGATCACCTCCCATTCACTCTCCTCACCTGTGAACATAGCATTTTATTCTCTTCTGCCAGTGCCAATTGACAGCTGTATACCCCCTTCACCCATTTTCACATAAAACTGTAATTACAATTGGCACATTTGTAACCAATGCTCTGCCAAGGATTGGATGGTCATGAAATATGAATAGCTGTATGACCCAAGTTTCAAGTATATTATTACATTTGATTGGTTACTTTAAACCTCTGCAAAATGTAAACTGACTGTAAAATACGAAAAATATACATAAGTGTAGAAGGATGTGACATTTTACATTGGTTTATTTTAACCACTGTCGACAAGCTTAAATAAATACATTAAAACCATCATGTACAGCTAAAGTGAAAGCAGCTCAGTAAAGTGCAAACTGGCCAATTTCTGCTGTGTGTTTCAGCCCTCATCCACTGTACGAATGATACCCATGAGGTGCTCAGTGTGCAAATCTGAGTCCAATGGTGGATGATGCCCTGCATAGCATGGAGTGCAGCCGCCCATAAAATCTAATTAAATGTGTAACATCTCACATCTAGTTATTTAACAGCTGTCGAAAAGTTTAAATAAATACATTAAAACTATCGTGTACAGTTAAAGTGCAAGCAGCTCTATAGAGTGCAAACTGTGCGAGTTCTGACATGTATTCCCGCTAGGCCATGGCGTGAAATTCTGCTCCGCTTGCGGAGTTTACAAAGTTTTTCCCACTCCGCACTAGAGTTTTTTCCTCGCTCGTGCTCGCCAGCGTTAAGTAGGTGAGCGAGGAAAATCTTACTCCAAACCACCACCTGGCAAGATTACTCAATGTGATCCATCGCGGATGGGCGCTACCGCTCATGTTGAGAAACCTTCCGTTTGCGTTGAGGAAGCTTCTGTTCCAGTAGAACATCTACTCAAGCGGCAGAAAGAAAAGGTGCCCTCTTGTGCTGCATGTGGTGCCGTTCACGCTGATTTTACAGCATGGGACAAACACCGGTGTTAAAAATCAGCATGAACGGCGCAACTTAACACACTTTGGTGCTTGCGGAACTCTTTGTAGTGCGGCAGAGTTTTTTGGTCACTTCTGCGAACTCTGCCCAGGCCTAATTCCCGACGACATCCACAGTACAAATCATACCCGTAAGGTGCTCAATGTGCAAATCTGAGTCCAATGGCAGGTGATGCCCAGCATAGCATGGAGAGCAGCCGCCCGTAAAGTCCAATAAAATGCTTATTGTGCTGTTAAAAATTCTAACAGGCCCTTATCATTGGTAAAATGTTTTAATTAGTATAACCGCTCTTTCAGTTAGTCAGTGGGTAAGGAGCAGGATGAGCCTCGGTGCAGCTGTATAGCTTAAATGTATGTACCTCCCATAAGACAGCGTGCGCTCAGAAGCTGCGGCAGTCGAACGACGTTTGCAGTCCGAGTTTGGTGGGATCCAGAGTCATTGCAGCATTGTTTTGCTGGGTGATCTTATGATGTGCGCTTTGAACAATGGAGTACGATGTAGGGCTTGTATGCTCATTGGCACAGGAAGAGTTTAGCGCTTGTCTGTCCCGTGCTGCCATTGTCGTTTCCACCTTTATAAGAAACTTTACAAATCGGCAGTTCAGCTGCGGGTCCCCTGGGGCAAAGCAGGCCAGCACAGCCTGGCTCCGTGTGCGTAGACCTCTTAGATTGAAAGCAGTGTTAATAGCTGCCTCTGTTCCCCCATTAGCCCCTTGCAGGGGCATACCAGATGTGGCAGATCTTCTTTGCCTTTCCGCATAAGCAGCATCCATTCAGTATACAATTTTGCTTCCAGGTAGAAAGGTGTAATAGAGAACGAAGCAAACCTAAGCGATACTTCAAGAACTTCTACATGGCTATGTTAGTATACCCTGTGTGGAAGTATTGTTGGGGTGCCGCTGTGCTGTAGTTATTTAGAGTCATCCAAGCATGGGCTCTGCATGCTAGACCTGCCTTATCTTCAATCAATGAGAGAGTTTTTATTGGTTTTCTAGTCCGTTTTTTGAAGGCCAGATGGCTGATGGAAGTTTCCCAGAGCGGGGTTAGCCCGGTGATTGATAATGATTCTTGGAAATAATCTCTGGCAGTTTAAGTGTCCCTGTTCTGCAGCTCCTGCCATAGGTGAACATTCAGGGTGTTGTAATCTGCCTTTCTAATTTTATTCCAACAAGTTATGTAGGCCCCCCGTCTGGCCAGAGTCTATAATTACAGGCCAAATTCAAGCCTAATTTGGGCCAGGAGGTGTAGTTCAGGAGGTTGAAAATTATTCTGTACGCTCTCGTCATTGTACTGTCCAATATGGTGGGCCTCCCTTCCTCACAGCGGTTTGCTCCTCTACGTTATGGGCGGTAGCAGCTTAGCTTGCACCAACCTAAGAAAGGGCGTCAGTGTTGGTCCTGCCAGTTTTCTCTTAAGATTTTTGAGCGTTATTGCCGGACCAGACCCCTCTGCCTTATTACCTCTTTCTGGGTAACAAATGAGCCTTTTTTATCAATAATTATCCCCAGGTATTTATATGCATCTGCTGAATCAATATCAGGTCAGTATTATTTTCTTGTTATTGATCAACATAGTCTTTTTTTTCTTCTAGGTTGATGATTGGACGATTTTCAAACGAGTGCTCCTGCATGGTGTTGAGCAAATGTTGCAGCCCAACCGGGGTGTGGCTCACAAAGACCAAGTTGTCAGCATATAAGAGGCTGGAGAGTGTCATACCACCTAGGTTTTGGGGTGTGGGAGTTGCAGGTGTCTAATTCTTGTGTCAAATCTGCCAAGAAGAAGGAGAACAAGGTGGGTGCTTTAGCCCTTTAGCTGTAGGAATTTGTCTGGAGAGGTGTGTTCAAGTGCCCAATTTGGCCTGAAATCACGTATCAGTGTGAAGTGAAATGAGCATATTCAGTAGGGCCTGAGGGATGTTCCAATGAGCCAGTTTGCTACAGAGTTTGCCCCTATCAACGTGATCAAAACTTGCCCTATAGTCAATGAAGCAGAGGTGCAGAGGCATCCTGAAACTTTTTGCTGCATCTATCAAGAGCGATAGGGCCAAAATGTTGGTTGTGGTGCTCATCGACTTCGAAAATCCCATCTGGTTGGTGGAATTATGGCCTTATCGGATGCCTGGATGGTTAATTCTTCAAGTAGTGTCCCAGTGAAGTACTAGGTGATACTTTTTTGTCAGAGATTTGTCCTTACGTAAAAATGGGCGAGATTGTAGAACCTTTCCATGAGGCTGGTAGTACGCCCTTGGTCCTGATTTGTGAAAAAACTGGTACGAGGGCCTCCACCCAGTGTTCTGATTTGTGCTTGAAGGGAGCGGGGGGATGTCATTTGGGCCCAGGGCCCCTTCTATACTGCCTTTTGTTATTTGATGTCTAATTAGTTATTTTATATGGTGATATCACAGTGTTTAGATGGCCTGGTATGGGTTGAGGTAAGGCTAATGTTTGATGGATGGCCTTCAAATTCTGTGTTGTTAGAGGTTGCTTGTGGGAGTCCTACTGGGGCCTGATTAGGGCACTTCTGGCCGGCTGCTGATTGAAGTGATCATGAATAAATTTTGCCCATATTTCTTCAGATATGTGAGGTAATGCTTCCATGGGCTGGACGCAGTAGCTTGTTGGCCAATCCCTCAGAAAAGTGTGTGCTATCGTTGTTCTTTATATCTGAGAGCAATTTGGCCCAGAGCTGGTCTTCCTGTGTCCTTTTATGACCCACTTCAGCTTCCTTAGCGAAGTTTTGTTGTTGTCTTAATCTTAATGCTATTTGTAGATTGGGATCCCTCAGCCTGCGATATAGAGTTTTAGTGTTTTATTTGCTGTCCTTTTAAGTTATTTTAATTGTATTATTTTTAAATGGGGTATGCTGCCATGTTGCCCGGTTTTATTATTGTGGGGCCCTGTTTTCATTAGAATAATGGCTGTTGCCTTTAATTGTTGTAAAAATCCCTTCGCTATTGCTTACAGGTCATTTCTGGTAGATGGGGAGAATTTGATTATTTTGTAGTTGACAGTAAACATAGAGCTAGATGCCTCTGCTGTGTGACAGAGTGCAAGTGGAGTTGCGTGGATGGTTGCATCTTGCGGAAGATGATCGCTCCCTGCCTTTTCCCCTAGATGGTATGAGTGGACCCTGTGAAGCAGTGACAGAGTAACTAAGGTATAATCCAAAGTCATACTTGTTGTGATTGAGTGAAAAGATGCTGTGGCATCCCCAATGAACCTGCCATGGAGGACTTGGAAGCTTACGTGTTCTAGGTAACCCAAGAGTTGTCTACCAGTTTTGTTTCATTTACCATGACCGTTACTACCCTGGACCGGTACGTCCTAATGTAGTGAGAAGGCTAACGTGAGGTCATGCGAGGGGAAGGAGGTGTAAGTTGAAATTGCGAAATTTGAGGTTTCCTCTTGCTCCATATGGTTCAATCTCCTCCACCAGCAATCTTGAGGCCTTTGATCTATTTTTGGGATGAATGTAGACGTTAATGATTACCACTTGATTGTGTTAATAGCCAGAGACTTGGACTGCAGTGCATTTATTGAGTCTGTGCTTGTTACGGAGACTTAGATTGCCAGCCCTCCCAGTAGGTGGCCATACTTTGCTGGCTGGGACAAAGAAATTCATAAAGCCCTGTAAATGGAATGGTTCCGCAAGCCATGTCTCCTGGAGAAGGATGATGTCAAAGGATTGCATGAATTGAAGAAAGTCAGGGTCTGACGTTTTACTAGTGAGGCTGTTAATGTTCCAGGAACAAAGGCGTAGAGAGTCCTGCCTGTCCTTGATGGATACACAGTTATCTGAATTTTGTTACAGGGTCTGGGGAGCGCAATGTATTGTCTCCAAGATCAATCTTGGGTCATGGGAGACGGGCCCAGATATATTTTGATTCGACCTATGTTGTTCATTAGATACAGCCCTCTTAGATGGCGATTTCCCTAGTGCCCCCTTGAGCCCATAGTAGGTAGATTTGTATGGCCTGGCATCTGCTCTAGTTTGGTCTGGGAGTAGCAGGGGTAGAGGATAGCCTGGTTCGTGGTAGGGGCTCAGCTTTATTCCCCATCTCTTAAAGGTCGACCACTCCATCAGCACTAGGTGGGCGATTGCAGTTGTACCTCAAGTGGCCTTGGTAACTTCCCTCTCTGAAGGATTTTCAGGGCGGACAAATTCTATTGAGACGATGCCCTTTGACCTTAGGTCAGTTAGATTCAGTATTATCGCTAGTAACTGTAGTATGTTTCCCCTATTTAAGACTTTGCTGTTGACTTTATATTTGTACTCAGGCGTGTATTACTTTTGTGTCTTCCAGGTTGTCTAACGATGCCTGAGTATCGTGTGTAATTCCACTTGGGTGTTGTATATGTGATGTGTGGTCCTCTGGCAGAATTAGCCTGTTTGCACTTTGGATGATGGAACCCACTGATGGGGCGGTGGAACAAGTGGTAATTGTCCTGACGTGCTCCTGCGTGTTGCCAGGCCCTCCCTCTGTCATGATGGCCCTTATGACCAAAGCAGAATTGCTGCCTAAGGCACCTTGCTGTGTGCTGGTCAGGGGTGCAATGTCCAAAGTCATGGCTCCTGTTGTGGAGCCTTGGGCTCATCCTTGGTATTGTACTGCTGGCCCTGATGGGTGAATGTTTGTTTCCTCCATCCTCGGTTTAACGTCCCTTTTACCCTTAGCCTTGACCATTTCCACAGTTTTGCCGCACGGCTGACCCTCCTGGATGCCGTGGGTGGAATGACTGTCCCCGGTTTAACTTGCGCCCAATTTTCCCTTGCTCTTGACCGTTTCCACAGTGTTATAGCAGGGCTGTCCCTTCTGGATGCGGTGGATAAGATGACTTTCTCCAGCTTCATTTGTGGGCTGATTTTCCGCTGCTGGTGTATCTTTTAGTTGGGGAGGCAGTTCCAGAGATTCCTCTTCTGCAGATCTAGCCGCTATTCTAAATATGGGGTACTCGCCCTTTTGGTTTGATGCAGTATTTTTTTTGTTTCTGTCTTTCCTTCTTTGCTTTAGTCTATATTTAGAATTGTTGTTTTATACTAAGGCAGTCTCCATTATAGAAACAGACTTTTCTGTGGCTTCCTCCTGCTCAGTTGGAGGAAATGATGCAGTTCCTTAGGAAGATCTGCTGATGTTTTGATTTGAGCTGCTTTCAGCAAAAGCTTTTGGCCTAGTGTTGTTTTGCTCATCATGTGTCTCTGAGGTAGAGGTTGTTGAAGTTTGGAGCTGCCCTCCTTGTGAAGGCTTAGTGGGTTGTGTGAAGTCTGTAAGTAAATCACCGAGCATTGTGGGAAGTGAAGGCAGTGTATCTACAATCGGGGTGCAAGAGCAGCTTACTTGCTCCAGCAGTGTGTCTGGGCATTCTTGATGAGCAAATTTAAATTACCAAGATTTTTCATCAATGCCAGCGACAAAGACAGCCAGGATGTTGAGCAATGACAGCTGGATGCCCATTTTGTTTGATTGGTATTGCAATGCTTCAACTGACAGCTGTACAGTATTCAGGAGAGATAGCCAGACACTGTCCAGTTGTGGTGCATTCTCGGGTCCTGGCTCGACTTCAGGACCTTGTAGACCAAGCTGCCTGGGAGGGAACCTGAGATTACTATGTGCATACGGGTCCTCCAGGTCTGAATGGTCTCTTCTGTTGCTGGTGGGAGGTGAAAATTCGTGCATGCTTGCGGGTCGGTCTGGTTTTGTGCTCTTCTGGTGTGCCTCCTAGGTTGGGGTCTGTTAAATCTTTCAGCAGAGGGTTGCAGATCCTCAGAGTTTCTGTGCTCTATAAGATAGCTCCCTTTGGTGCCACTGTGTGCGCCAAGGGTGCTATAAGGTATGCTTCCTGCCACTGCTAGGTGGGGAGGCCAGTGGCCCAGACAGATTGTTCCTGGTAACTGCCCATGATCTAGGTCAGAGGGTCTCATGGAGACTTCGATGAGTCCATCTTACTTGGTCCAGGGTTGAGCCAGTTCGTTTTTTGTGCTGATTCACTTTTTGTGCTAAAGTGCTCCTTGTGAAATAGCAGAATGCTGTCATTTACAGTGGAGTTAGCCACTGGCTGGAGTAGGCTGGCCCACTGCCACATACTGTATGCTGTAGTGGGCGAAAAAAATGTGAATGAGATGAGACCAGACCTATGGATAAAAAAGTCTGGCTGAAAGTACCAGTAAGTATGTATTCTATTTTATAATTTTAGTCAAATCAAAACGACTTGGCTAAGGCCAGGCCTAAACACCTGGATTGTGAGTTAACTATGCAAAGAACAGCAAAACATGGTACTTGTGTTATTTGCACACTTAAGTCAAATTTAGATGTACACATAAAGACATTTACAAGCATAAAATACTGTCACATGCTCTCAGAATCAGAAATGGTGGCTTTTTGACTTTGTAAATCATACAGAAATTCCAGGAATCTGCTTCTAATTGTGTATTTGTTGGTGTTACCCAGTGGCACTCCTGACCCACTGCAATTAGCTGATGCACACCACCAACTTTTTACAGATAGTTTGCCAGCTCATAAATGCTGTAGACGTACTCCTGTCGAGGGCATTAGTAAATTTATACTCTGGCTAGGAATGCAAAGGGTCCACAAACCAAATTGAAGGGAATGTTGTGGAGTGAGATTTTTAATGTGGATAAATGGGTTCATTGTGGAGAAACACAAAAATTTATAAAAAATTGTTTCGTTTTTTTTTTTTTGCAAGTTCTTTTTAATGATAGCACTGCATCGGATGATAACATTGACATTCGTCATATCCACACTTTTACATCATAGTAGTCCTCTGTTTTGTTTCTTTGTTTCTGGACAATTGACTACATGACATTACATTATCATCGCCACTCTGAGGATGGATTACTGTATACTGCAGTGTGCTTTTAATCAGAATAATAACCACAACCATACACAGAAAAGGCGAAAACAACATTATAAAGGGAGAGTACCCCCCTACCCCGGCAGCTAGTGGCAATCGTCGCAACTCTTTTAGTGGGCGACCGGACAATTGGCAAGAAACTGGAATAGGGTTTGTGTGAGAGGGTTATTAGACTAGTTCTGAATTAGGTAACTGTGAATTCCGGGTGGATGGCGTGATTTGTGCAGTATCGCTGTCGCTTTGTGCTGTTGACGCAGTCACTTCTGTTAACATTTGTCCCCAGTCTAGCAAATCTCCATCAGCATTTTCATCCACTCTCAATGCCCTAAGGCGACATTCCTTCGCCACTCCCCACTCTCTCATGTCATTCTTTCACTTATCCCACGTGGGGGGGGGGGCAGATCCAATGGATCGTTATTCGTCTCTTCGCCAGAACCAGAAAAAAATTAATTTTGTCATCATTTGTATGCATGCATCGATAGTTATGGATGTATGTATGTACATTTCCCTATGCATAGTTACACATGTGTGACATTCACTCATTTCCAGCACATTTATTGAAATTCTTTCTTCCATAAAAGTTGAAAAATGCACAAGCCTAATCAAGTGAATTTCCAGCCTTTACTCATGAAGGTTTGTCAACTGGTCCTTTGGTTATTAGAACTCACATTCTGAACAGAGGATTCCAGGAAGTGGTTCTCTGACACAACAATTAACTCCATAATCAGGTTAATGCACATTTACATCAAGAAATATACACTTCAAGAGAAGAATTTGTATAAAATAGAATAAAATTTAAATGAAATTGCAAAAATTACATTTGATTATTATTTTACAAACGTATCTGTAGTCTGGGTTTCCATCATACCAACAAATAACATACACACTATCTTTGGGATGTGCCTCACTCTAAGATTTCTTATTTAGGGAATGGCACCAACAGAGTCTGGCAGATTTATCAACTAGATTTTGGCCATTGGGATCACTTTTAAGAACATGGCATTTCACCCAGCAGAACTTTAGTGCTGAGACTTGTAGCTGCATCTCCACAGTGAACATTTGTATGTCATACTCAAAGCCCCCTCCATAGAAACTTACTGACTGATACTCACTTCCCTAGCTCAAGGCATCTTCACAAAAATTCTAAAAACTTGCCAGGTTCTCGGACTCTATAGGAAATCCACAGTAGACCTTTATGTGCTTGCCAAATACAGCCCCAACACTCACCTAACTTTCATCAACAAGATCATCATAAAAGCAGTCTACGCACACCTCCAGGTTGACATAAATGCCAGTCTCTGGTGTGACTATCGATTCGGCTTCAGATCATAGTGCACCACGTGTGTTTTACAAACGAGGAGGACACCCTTCTGAACACAAATAAAGATGATCCTTGCCTCCTGATATTGCTGGACCTTTCCTTCGTCTTTGACACCGTTGACCATCAAACTCTCATTAACATGCTAAAGTATCAAACTGGATTCACTGTCAATGCCCTACATAGATTCTCCCCAGGCCTATTCAACTGACACCAGTTGCTTCACATATGCACCCCCAGGTCCTAGAAGATCCATATTACCGGTGAGGTCCACCTGCATTCAAATTTCATTTTCTACATGAAGCTACATTAGACTCTACTTAATAAAATAGCATCAAATGCTAATATACGCAAGACACACAGCTCAACTCAGACATTTAATGACTCAAACAATGCCTGCTTCTAATTTAGACCTGGATGTCCAGCATCTACATGAAGCTTAACCCACAAAAACAGAATTCCTGCTATTCACCAAGAACAGCAAGCAACAACTAGTCCATAACTGTTTAATGATATGAACCTGGACAGACTCAAACCCAAACCCCAGATTTACCCTGAAACCAACATTGCCCCAAGAAGCACACTGCCAAGAAAACAATGATGGCCTTGGTGCTACCTCTCTTTACTAAAGAAAGTGAAACCATTCCTTCCAGAAAGCGACTTCAGAGCTCCCATACAAGCCCTCATCTGTATAGTGGCCACACCCTGCTTCATAGCCTTCCAAACATGATCTTTCCCCCCATTAAGGTTTTCCTATATGTCATGCAAGACTACTCAATGGCCTGAATAAATATGACCAAATCACCACCAACCTGATAGAACTACACTGACTCCCCATGACTGCAGCATAATGGTAAAAACCAACTGCTTCATCTACAAAACCATTACAACCCCCACTGGTACCCCCACCTATATGGCTGACAAGTTCACCACCTCCAGTGGCTCTCGCACTCCAGCAGCCAGGACACCACCAGACTAGAGGCAAAGAAGTTCAAAAAAGGAAAACATCAAGCCAACAGTCCTTCTCCAGCTAGGATTTTGACAACCGGCCCTATATACATCAGGACTGCCCAGCCCTGCTCCTATTTAGGAAACAGGTAATGACACACCTCTTAAAAAAACTCTATACCATGACACAGTAACATTCCGCTTCTGTTCTCAAAACCAAGCTACTCCTCCAGTCACGTGTTAACTGCGTCTTTGCCTCTGACCCTGTAAACGTTCAGCTGCCTTTCGGCTTAGTTTGTGCTATATAAATATCTCACACACACCTGCTATTAAAACAAGTACCAGCATGGTGTTTATTAAACAAATCAACTCATTGTGCTTATGGTCGTATGGGGCCAGTTGACAACTTTCAACTGTGCTGATAAATGAGAAACATTTGTGCTCACCTGAACTTTTTAACATGATTTGGAAAAACCTGCAGGTTATTTCAATGGATGTGAAGTTCATATGGTTCAGACAAAATATTGAGTTAAAAATATCTAGTTGCAGATATATCGCATTTTTAAAATCGTGACACAGAAATCTGTGCAATTTTTGGGGGGCAAGAAAAATCGTTTTTAAGTTTCTTTATGTGTTTACATTATATTTTAATTGTATATGTTTTATATTTGTAATTTAATTGTAAAATAGTAATTTATAGTGGTGTAGCGGGTTGTGAGGTTTTAGAGGTACAGGGTGGGAAGTTAATTAAGTATTTTTTTTTTGTTAATATTCATTATTTGACTATTAAGTAAGCAAATTGTGTAAATAATATTTTTTTTAAGTTATACTGTAGGAACGGGTTATTAGGTTTGTAGGGGTATAGGGGGGGAGCTATATAAATAATTGATTAATTGTTGATAAATTATTAATTAATTGCTAATTTTCTAAATTGTTTAATTATTATAATTTTTTTATTTACATTTTAGCTGTGGTTTGTTGGGTTTGTGGGGGTATAGGGTGGGAAGTTAATTAAATAATAATTAGTTCATTATATATTTTTTTTAATTATACATTAGTTGTTCATTATGTCAATTCTGTAATTATTATAATATTTTAATTTAGATGTATGTTAAATGTGCAGAGCTAGGTATGTGGGACTATAGTGTGGGGGTGTAATAAAATAATTATTAAATAACATTTTTTCCATGTATTAATTATTTAAAAAATGTATAATTATTTTAATTGTTTAATTGTTTTTTCAATTTATATATTTAATTGTAAATTAATAGTTTTATAAATCTATGAAATTAATACTTGTATTAAAATAAGGTATGTGTTTGAAGTAAAGTACTTTCTCTACCGTTGCACACACTGGAGAGGGAATAGTAGATTTGACCTCTCCTGACTTTAATGCTTTCCCTACTGTTGCACGGACTGAAGTGGGAATAGTACATTTTATCCCTCCAGAGTCCAACGCGTTCCCTACTGTTGCACAAACTTGAGTGAGAATAGTACCTTTTACCTCTCCTGAGTCCAAAGCTTTCCTTACTGTTGCACTGACTGGAGTGGGAATAGCAAATTTTACCCATCCTGGGTCCAATGTTTTCCCTATTGTTGCACCGACTGGAGTGGGAATAGTATATATATTATTCCTAGAATTTTATTGTTTTGTTTATATTGTTTAAGAATATATTGTTATTATGTTTCAGTGTATTTAAAAAAAATTGTAATGTTTGTAATATATAATATATTTTTAGTAACATGTATTGTTCTATATTGCTTACTTTTTTGTGTAATTAAGTTTTTTTTTCCCAGTTTATTTGTTACGGTTTTAAATTTATTTGGTGTATGTATGAATATATGTATGTATATATATATATATATATATATATATATGTTTAAACAACGTTGCTCCTTCTGTCTCCCCTCGGCAGAGGATCGCTGCAGCCGGCGGAGCGCGCCAGACGTTTTCTCCATAAACAGTTTAAATGAAGCGATCACTCACAGTTGTACTCACATCAGATGATGGTTTATTCAGTAACGCGTTTCGCTTGCACGGCAAGCTTGTTCACACACTGTATTGTGGGTACTAACTGCAATACATACAGAGTATAGAAATCAACAAAGGACAAATTCAGGTTAATCCACCTATACACAAATGTGGCATCCGTTTTGTAGTGGTAAATTCTGGGCATTAGTTGATAACATTATTCACCATGCGTGGGGGCATCTTAGTTAAGAAAGCATTTTTCCTTAACTTAACCGAGCGCTTGTAGACGCCAGAACCCCATGGTATATGATATCCTGCCCTGTCATTACTGTCCGCTCTTCCCGTACTAAAAGCAACTAACTCCTCAACCTTGAGATATAACAAGATACGCAGTCTGTACTATATAAACAACTGAGCTACAGTCGGCACGATGCTGGACCATTACATTGCGGCTCATTGGAGGCAATAATAAACTGATCACCGTCTTTTGGGAGATAAAAGCCAAGCCCCAAAAGAATCGCCACCCATTTCAACTACGAGAGCCGTGCCTCAACCACAAAGGCAAATAGAAGTAGAACGTGCTGTTCAACCGAGCACGCAAAGCACAGAGGACAGAACTGCAGCAGGATCCTCCACACTTTAGGAGGGGAGGTACTACCATCAGCTACTTTCAGTTGTAGTATGCATTCCACATTTTCTATGTTCTAAAGTGCATACAGACAGACTGTTCTTTAATAAACAACCTCCAGCAAAAACGCACAGATATGGAAGAAGAATGAGAGAGAAGGGCAGCTGCACTGAGTCTCTTTGCACGGGCACCTAATAAAAGTCAGCAGAAAATGGAAACACAAGTCAAGGATAGTAACCTACAAGACAAGTTAAGAAAATTAGAGAAACTGAAGAAATCTGAAACATCAAAGTGGTTGGAAGCCATTTCCCTACAGGACTATATTGATAAGGACATGGTGCCTAGAGGATTACGCATTTATACAAACCCCAAGATGTTGGAGGAATGGGCGGACAAGTCTGCCAGAAGCTCCAAACAAATGTTGACTATCTTGGTGAAATATGCATGGGAGGACATAGAAGGAATCCTACGTGAACTCAAATTACTGGAAGATGAACTAAAGAGTCATAAAGAGCAGGAAATCATCAAAAAATATGTTGATGATCTAAAAACAAGACTAAAGACCTACGAAGATGACATAAAGGCACGTAAGCAACGCAAACTACATCGGGACTGCGTGGACTACGAAAGTGGTAGAATACTTACGTATAGCCACAAGTACGATCATTTATCTGAGAAAATGTCACTAGGGGAACCGATTGAAAATCGAACAGAAAATGCAAGTGGCATTGACTCAATAACCAGCAGTGACATTGAAGGAGAAACCTCCCAGGTGCAAAGCAGAGCGTCTGAAAAAGAACCGGGTGCAAGGGTACAACCCAAATTTTTTTAGACGAATACCGCCTCCTTCGGACAGGGAGGCAAACCCCACGAACTGTACAACCGCCCAAGACTCGAGGGAGAGGTCGGGGACAACGGGGCCGAGGAAGAGGAAGAAGCCAGGAAGGAACTGGAGGAG
Source organism: Calotriton arnoldi (assembly GCA_963921515.1). NCBI lineage: Eukaryota > Metazoa > Chordata > Amphibia > Caudata > Salamandridae > Calotriton > Calotriton arnoldi. Next base: position 792,319 of record CAWUFW010002513.1, read on the forward strand.
AAGAAAGCGACAGAGGAAGCAAAAGAGGAAGGGGGACGAGGAAAGAGGCTCATGGGAATCAGACAATCAAGCCGGAAGACACAGAACTAATGGATGACACCATGGTAAACAAAACTATCATCAACCTCTCATATAGACCGCTATCAAAAGCTGAAAAACGTACCCTCTGCCTAGGTCTCTTTTTCTGCCCCACCAACACCTTTAACTACCCTGAGACCAGAATAGACATATTTAAATTTATGAGGAAATTAAAACTAAAAATATGGCATACCATCAAGGGGGGACAAGATCAAGACAAAGTGAGAAAAAAATTTCCCCTGGAAGAAACTGACCGCGATGAACACAATACATATCTGAGCATAAAAGACAGAGATGCAGTATTAGCTATGCAGGATTTGTATATGGAAACGGCTCTAGATCCCATTGAAGAACGCAACATGCTCAGGACTGACCAACCGGCTAAAACCAACTTTAAACCCAAATCTGTATTCCTGCCGGTAATGCCGCATGATAATATTGATGCCTTTCACGAGACTGTCACCAAAGATTTGATGAGGTTTCGTAAACAAAAACAAAAAAACAACTCTTCGCTTAATTTCACCAAAGAGCAATGGGGAATGATTAAATCCCTGTCTGATGATGAAAACCTTATCATACGCCCCGCTGACAAAGGAGGCAATATTGTGCTTTGGGACAGAGCGGCATATATTGCAGAAGCACAAAGGCAACTAGATGACACGAGGTTTTATGTTAAAACTAACATGCAGGAGTACAATGCTAGCATTATTAAAATATGGAACATGCTCACCACTTGGAGAGATAATGGTATCCTCCAATGGGAAGAATATTGCTACCTTAAATGTGACTATCCTAAAACACCAATTTTCTACCTGTTACCTAAGGTCCACAAACCTCACTTCAACACCTGTGAGACCTATCTTCTCCTCAATATGCTGTGTCTCCGAACATATCTCCAAATATGTTGACCATATCCTCCGTGATTATGTGATGACCTTACCCTCCTACATAAAAGACACAAAAGACTTCCCAGGGAAAATCAGGAACATAACGTGGGAGGAAGACTACCTCCTGACAACTATGGATGTGAATTCACTTTATACCATAATTGACCACTCGCTAGGCATACAATGCTGCCAGCACTTCCTGAACAATCGTAGAATTTGCTACCTTGAACATACTGAGATGTTGCTAGAACTGATGAAATTTTGTCTCCTCAATAATATGTTTCTGTTCAACGGTACTATGTATAAGCAAGTCCTTGGCACAGCTATGGGGACTTGCTTTGCCAATCTGTTCTTGGGAGTATGGGAAGAAGAAGAAGTTCAAAGTAACCTCATCTCTGAGGGAATGGAGAACAGGGTGATCAGGTGGTATAGATACATCGATGACCTGTTCATAGTATGGAAAGGGAGCGAAGAGAGTGCAGTAAATGTCATCGAAAAACTTAATGACAACACATTTAACCTCAACCTCACTTACTCTATGAGCAGAAAACAAATCGAATTCTTGGATGTAGTGGTTGAAGTTAAGAACAACCAACTTAATACCAAACTACATAGAAAAACCACAGCAGGCAACAGTCTTTTCCATGCTTTCAGCAGCCACCCCGAAACACTAAAATGGAGTATCCCGTTTGGTGAGCTGCTGAGAGCAAGGAGAAACTACAGCAATCAGGAGGACTTCCTGGCAGAACAAGAAAACATGATGACAAGGTTCAGAGAAAGAGGATACCCTAGGTGGGTATTGGAAAGGGCCAAGGAGAAGGTTAGCAAAATCAAGAAAGAGGAAACCTTGGAATTTAAACCCACCCCTGAGGAAAATACCACCACCAGGGAGATTCTTACCTATAAAAAAAAATCTCCAAAATTCTGAATCAGAACTGGAATGTCTTATCCAGTGACCCCTCTATTGGTCACTCTTTACCTGACCGACCTCAAATCACATACAGGAAAGGTAAGAATCTTAAAGATCTGTTGGTCAAAGTAGGTATCACCAATAAATGCTTGAATTCACATCCCGGCCTACAGGGATTCTTTCCCTGCGGCCATTGCAAGGCTTGTCGGAACAGCACTATGAAAAAAGCTTACCAGACACCCACGGGGAGAGAAACATCAACCAGTTTCTTACTTGTGGTACTACATTTACTATTTACATCTTGGAGTGCCCGTGTAAAAAGAGATGCGTAGGGAGCACCACACTAGCCACCAAGAAGAGGGTCCTGGAACATATGAGAGGGATTAGCAGATGGGTGATTTTCGGGAGGGACAGGGGGGTGTGGGGCTGTTTTCGGGGAGCGGGGGCTCTTTCTGTGACTGCCATGCAGCACTTCATCCTCCCGCAGCCCCCACCTTTCTTTTCTCTCTCCCTGCTCAGAGGGAGGAAGGGAGAGAGGGTGAGAGAGAGAGGGCATCTCTCAGCTCCAGCCAAAGCGCTAAATTTAACAAGCATTTGCAATGCAATAGGACTCGCATTTACGCGAGACCTATTGCATTGCAAACGGTAGTCATCACGGACTACGGGAGGGAGGGGGGGCGGGATTCACGGACTACGGGAGGGAGGGGGGGTGGGAGTCACGGACTATGGGAGGGAGGGGGGGGCGGGAGTCACGGACAACGAGAGTGAGGGGGGAGAAGGCACGGACAACGGGAGTGGGGAGGAGGCAGTAGGAGAACTCTTTAAAGAAAATAGTGGCTCACAGTCTATATAACGTGTAACACTCGAAGTAAAGGGGCCAGTAGCCATGGGAGGGTACAAATGACGTCATGGCCGTAATAAGGGGGACTAACAAGCCTACAAACCAATGCGAAGGCAGCATTTACGAAGGACAAAGACACAATCCAATGAAATATATGGGCGGGGGAGTGGGCGCGGCTTCCCTCGCATACTGAACTACCACAGATCTTCCCTAGAGCAGCGCTTGCGCGCTGACTCTAGGCTCGACCTAAAAGGGTATTCTGGTATTCTGGTGAACTTTTATTCAGCACGAGTCACTTTACTGCAGCCTGACCTTAAAAAGGAAGATCAGGACATGTAGGGCTGCCATAACTCAATGCCTTAACCTATCGGACACTCAACTGAACTGTAAGCTGTTAAAGTTTTTAAAGTATAATGAGTTAGCCTTAAAAAGCACACCAATTTAATGGACAATATATTCGAATTTTCTGGTATCATATTGAATGGAATTTTAATCCTCATTGAAGGTAGTCATGTGTCTACTGTGTTTTACCATGTTTTGAAAGAATATTTTTATGCAACATTGTTATGGTTTTAATTAACAAAACAATAAAGAGTTTTTCAGTTTTGGTATTCTGGTGTGCTTACCATCAATCCTGTGAAAAATTGTGCTTTTCGTGAAACAGAGTTTGAACACAGAAAGCGTACTTACAAAGGGAACTTCAGAAAGAAACATGAGGCATAAATGCATTTAATACCTTTCAATTATTCACCAATATCACGGAGAAATCCTCAGTAGTAAATTTCACTAAAGGGTTAAGGAGTGGGCATTGCAAGGCCTGGTTAGCCTTTTAAATTTGGACCCATTTGTGGGCATTCCCAAATTCCTCTCTGACCTTTTCCCACCCGGAAATTATCAGAAGTTTACTCCATCCAATGGCTGGAGTATCTACTCTCCCACTGGGAACGGGAATGGATGACCCCCAAATTTTGTTTTGGTTGCAGGGAAAGGGATTTCTCCATGGCAAAAACATGTTTTCCCTGTGTGGAAACAGATTGGCTCAGGGGGCTCTATTCTCCCAGGTCTCCTCCATGGAGACGTTTGCATAAGGGAACATGTCTCCTTGGAAAAGATCACATGACGTTCCCACCACTATGCCAGCTTCCCAGTCATACTACTGCAAATGTTCTTGGAAAAAAAAAAAACTAAAAACAAGTTTATCTGCAGGTGCAAAATTTTGCCCATTCTGTTTTACGTTTTTTATGAATAGACTCCAATGGCTGAACAGAAATGTTTGTAAATAGATGTTTGCCTTTCACTCTGCAGTGGCACACTTGACACCTTTATCAAGTTTTTATATTTTAAACAAAAACATGTACCCGGACTTGTAGTTCCACTGTGTTTACGCTAAGGATGGTCCAACAAGTCACAGCATGCACAGTTCCCTTGTCCCAGGACAGCATGTCTAAGTCTTAATGACTTAGGACTTCTTTAGAGCTTTGAAAGGGATCTCTGCCTTAGCACAGAATTCAGGACAGAGGTAAATCTGAGTGCCTGGTGTTTGTACGTGGGAGCAGCTGGGGAACAACGAGTCAAGGTCCAGAGGGCTGTTTAGAAAAGGGATGTGTCACTTTAATACACTAAATACTGCATAGATATTGATAGAAGCAACAGGCGTCGAGACTCCATGTACCAAGAAAAATGCCTTTATTTGGGCATTCTGCGTGGAGACTCGTCTGTGTTTCATTCCAGCAGCGTTCGCAGAGTGGGAGCTCAGCCAGGGGGCTCGTTAATGGATACTGGTGGAACAGCTGAGAGGAGAACGAGTGTGGGCGGGGCATGAAAAACTTGTACTCCAGAAACAAGGAGGCTAGAGAGATATGCCGTCTAAAAATGATGTAAACATTACGAATGCCCAAGAGCTCCAAAAAGGAATGATTCCCGGCCGGCGTTCCCTCTGTTAAATGTGTAAAAGCACAGGAGACGAAACTGTAGCCCCTGGTTAATTTACAGTGCTTAGATGAGGATGAAGGGTGACTTTAATTTCGTTAGAGATGACTATGTGCACTACATTTTGTAAAAGTATACATGATAATCTGTCCAATTATAAACCAACTTTTGTCAAAGGCTAGCAATGATATTCTCCCCTTTTGTCCTCTCCCTTCATGCTCTTGCGTGATTCTCTTCCTCTTCCACAGTCTCTCTCTCGTTTCCATTATCAGCTTTCTGCTAACCATGTGTCCCTTTCCTTTTTGTCTTTCGCCCCCGAGCATGTTTCCTCTGGTTTGTCCCTTAACTTTCACTTTTCCTGTCCCTGCCCCATGAGTCATCTTCCTTCCATGCCTTTCTCTCCGTTTTCTCGCTCTTTGTTCTCTCCATGACTCACTCCTTCTCCTCCCAGGTTCTCCTTTCTCTTTCTCATACCTCTGTAACCTGGATCTCTACCCCAGTCTCTTACTGTGGCACTGCCCATGTTACTACCTCCTGCGTCGCACTTTCTCTCCCAACCCAGCCCTGCCTTCCCCTCTCCTTTGTCAAACCTTGGCAATTATACCTCCTCCCCCTCGACCACTCAGCCCTGCTCCCTGAAATACAGCGCACTTGTTGCATGAATCACTGGCCTGAATGCTACAGCACTGGAATAATAAGGTGGGGTTTTCCCAGAGACCAGTGCTTTAAATGGGAAAAAATAAGTGCAGGTACTCATTAAAATGAGCTAGATGTGTAGTGAGGGGGCGGGGCTAGGGGCGGGGCTAAAAGCAAGACTTGATGATACTTAACAACTTCTATATTAGTTGCAGCACATACCAAAACACATGAGAAATGTGTTTATATAAACAAAGCAAGTTAACTCATTACACAAAATGAAAGAGAAATGCTATAATATCTTAACATTTCCTTTTTTTTGCAATAATTGCACCTTCTTAATGCCATACTGTTAATTGCTCTTGTTTGGCACAATACTATATATTTTTCAGCACGCGAGAAGGAAGAAACTGAAAATACCCCCACTTCGAACCAAAGCTCTTATGGCACAAAGCAAATGAAGCAAATCATCATGACCCTCCCCAGAAGATATCTCTTGTCTCTTCCATAGATCTATCCATTCATCCTTTCATCCTACCATTTACCTGCTGATGTCCACCATTTAACCTTTACATTCTGTCGTCTATTCAGTCTTTCATCCATCATTCAGTTTTTCACCATTCTGTCTGTCCACCCTTCATATCCAAACCTATCCATCCATCCAACTAAAAACCTATCCATTCATCCTTTCACTCATCCATCTCTTTATCCACCCTTTCGCTCATTCATCAATCCTTTCGCTCATCTATCCATCAACCCTTTAACTCCTTTATTCCATCCACCCTTTCATTCCATCCACCCTTTCACTCAATCCCTCCTTTCACTCATCCATCATCCACCCTTTCATCCATCCTCCCTCCCTTTCATTCATCCATCCAATCTTTCACTTATCCACCCATCATCCGCCCTTTTATCCAATCATCCACCCTCTTTCACCCAGCAATCCATGCTTTCACTCATCCATCCATCTATACATCCACCCTTGCTCACTCATCCATCCACTCACTCACCCACTGAAAATACCCCCACTTCGAACCAAAGCTCTTATGGCACAATGTAAATGAAGCAAATCATCATGACCCTCCCCAGAAGATAGGTCTTGTCTCTTCCATAGATCTATCCATTCATTCTTTCATCCTACCATTTACCTGCTGATGTCCGCCATTTAACCTTTACATTCTGTCGTCTATTCAGTCTTTCATCCATCATTCAGTTTTCACCATTCCGTCTGTCCACCCTTCATATCCAAACCTATCCATCCATCCATCTCCAAACCTATCCATTCATCCTTTCACTCATCCATCTCTTTATCCACCCTTTCGCTCATTCATTAATCCTTTTGCTCATCTATCCATCAACCCTTTCACTCCTTTATTCCATCCACCCTTTCACTCAATCCCTCCTTCCACTCATCCATCATCCACCCTTTCATCCATCCTCCCTCCCTTTCATTCATCCATCCAATCTTTCACTTATCCACCAATCATCCGCCCTTTTATCCAATGATCCACCCCCTTTCACCAAGCCATCCATGCTTTCACGCGTCCATCCATCTATTCATCCATCCATCCATCTATACATCCACCCTTGTTCACTCATCTATCCACTCACTCACTCACCCACCCACCAACCCTCCCTACTATGCTATTTATGAATCTTTGTCGCGGAGCAGACATGTACACACAAAGTGCCACCCATTTTCTTTAAAATACCTCCTGAGAGTGTTTTGATTCTCGCTCTCACTTTTTTCTTACAAAAAACAGGCATACGAATGCAGGCAAACACACAAACATAAGCAGGCACACAAAAGACTTGGGTATGATGAAAGCCATGTTATACTCTTCACCTACCATGGCTTTTTAATTGCCACCAGGGCCGGACTGGGCGTAGCCTGATTGCCACTGCCAGGGGACTGCCATGATTCCTGTGTTTGCACAAATGCACAGGATAGTGTGACTGTGATTGACAGCACAGGGCCTGAACGGACCCTGCTCTGTCAAACACAGCGTGATGCTGAGCACCCGGACATTATTCAAATGAGCCCAGCTGGGGCTCAGATCGGGGATACAGAAGCTGCCAGAGACACCTTCCACTCCGGCTCACCAGCACTCACAGCCAATAAGCCTACCTTTTCATGAGTACCGGTACTCTCCTCGGCAGAAGAGAAGTGCCGGTACTCAGAGGGATAAATCTAAGAAGTGCCGGTACTCAGTACCGGTGAGTACCGGCCCATTTAAAGCACTGCCAGAGACCCATGGCTTCCCATGCCCGTCCTACATTCTCCTCCCCTGCCCTCCCTACATTCTCCTTCCCTCCCTACATTCTCCTTCCCTCCCTACATTCTCCTTCCCTGCCCGTCCTACATTCTCCTCCCCTCCCCTCCCCCCATTTCCGTACCTTTCTAGCTTGTTGCCTGCACAGTGCTGATGCTGGGGTGCAGGCTGCATGGGCGCACTTCCAGCGTTTTGATACGGGTGGGCACTGGGTGCACAAACTCACATCACGTATGCAAGCACACACAATACTGGCTCTCGCACGCACAGCATTCAATCCATTTGATACGTTTATATTTTACAAACAAATACACTCCGACTAGTGAAGAACGCTCCCCTGTGCCCCTTCGAGCCACACCTGCATCTACTGTCTTCGTCACCTCCTTCTCAAGTGCGCCTGGTCACACAAAGGTGCATTCATCGCGATACCCTGCGTGGCAGAAGACGCATAGTGTGATCGACTGTGCAGGGCCTTGCCTAGACCCTGTCCTGTTAATCACAGCATGATGCAAGCCCTCTCAAACCCAGCAGTCTGGAGGAATTTAAATGAGCGCTGCTGGAGGCTTCAGAAAGGCGACTTCAGATATTCGGTGCGCATACAAGCTTCTGTCCTGTGCTGGTAGATACCTAACCTGAGCCTGCCGTGCGGTCCATTAGGGTACTGGTACTCTCCCTGGCTAAATAGACGTTCTGATACTGATGGCTGGAAAATTCGGAAGCTCTGGTGCTCAGCACCGGTGACTTTAAACCATGGTGTGTAACCCGAAATGATCGAAGCTGCCTCCAAAACGAGCAAGGGCACTGTGGGATTCCTGTCATCTCCACCTGAGATGCCATCCTCAACATTTTCTGTGGGGAGGTGGGCTGAACCTTCAAGCACAAGCCCAGGTTTTTTGGTCTGCTTTGACAGTGCAGAACGTTTGCTTAAAATGCACTTAAAGTGGGTTTTGGTCCCGTCTCATCAATCACTGATTTCTTTCCAGGCTCGTTCATCCATGAAACTTTTTGAGTCACATGTCGGCTCACCTAGAAGACCTGCTCTCTCACCTGATGCTATTGGCTGTTAGATTGTATTTTCTACCTCCACTGCAGCGGGTTCATTGAACTACCTGAGAGACTACTTTATAACCTCTAGGTCTGCTCCTCCTCCCCCCCCCCCCCACGTGTATCACTCTTTGTGTTCCACATCCCTCATATCTACTTCCACCCCTCTTATTACCCCCTTCCATACCTCCTTTTTTTCTCTTGTGCATACCCTGTTTGCTTCCGCCCACCACCACCCACTTGTTCGTCCCTCCCTGCCTCCCTCCTTTTAATCAGTGCACTTTAACCTCAAAACCACACCCTCCTATTCCCTCAGATGGCCATTCCCTTCCAGAGGCTTCTCATAAGTGTCACACCTGACCATTCACTTTTTGTTTATTGTTGTTACATAAAAGCAAATGGCGGGCTATGCTGAAGGCTTCTTTGCATGCAATACAGTCCTCTTTTTGTTTTTATGTCAAAAGAAGGTCAGGTGGAAAGCAACACTGCACTATAGTCGTTTATTTTTTTATACCTTATTAATATTAAAGAAGTGCTTTAATGAATGCTCCCTCACCTTCCAATCTTTATTTTACATAGAAATAAAAACGGATGTATCAATGGCACCAGAACCTTCAATACAGACCAACCTTTGTTTGTTTGTGTGATTTCAATGTGCATATGCTACTTGCATTACCAAAGTAAGCCCAAGAGTATGAGCTTAGCCAGTGCTTGTTTTCTTTGCGTTCTGGTACTTATAGTCTTGAATATGTAACAGCAGGGCTTTAAGTGGGATGAAAAAACTGGGGGGTCTCTCAAAGGGGCGTGGCCAATGTAATTAAGGGCGTGGCCTAAAAACATGTACCTAAAAATCTGTGCTTAGCATAGTGTGCCGCCCGACATGTATTTTGCTGTTTCTGTCATTGCATCCAGATATATGATACAACAAGTAACATCCTACCTACAACAAGCCAGGACTATTGGCTTTGTCAATGGTTGTTAGTTGCACAAGATAAATAAGCAGCAACTATGGCTTGCTTATAAATATTGAAAAAGCTTCCACTTAAAGCCCTGGTGACACCACGACAATGTTGCTGCTCCTGAGTTTCAAAAAGAGAAGGGAAATCCAGAGAGAAAATGACTCTGTTTAAAGGATTTCCCTTCCCCTACAATGCTTACCTGGCATGACCTCATGCGTAACTTCTCCACTAGTGAGAAGTGAGCACGCGCACATCGATGTGCCAGCTGTCACTGCAGTCCGGAAAAAATACGGACCGGCTGTGCCAGGGCGCAAAACAGACCCGTTTCGAGGCCCCCTTTAGAAAACTGCAGGTGCTCAGCACCGGTGAGACCCGGCCCACTTAAAGCCCTGTGTAACAGGATAAGTACAAGAATGCAAGTGAAGCACTTAGAATGGGTGAGATATCAACAAATGGAATAAGCAAATTCAAGAGCTCTGTGTGGCACTTAAAGGAGGTCACGATACTGAGATTACCACCTGACTCCCTTTCACCTCTAATGCAATGCTTCAATCCTGAGCTTCCCTTTTACATTGACTTCAGGCATGTTAGCAAGGACATCAATTAGGAGGAGCAACTGCTATCCATGGCACTTCCCTTGCTATGCCTGTCTCTGCTTTTGCTACCCTTGCTTTTATGAGTCCTGAGGATATTGATAAGGACGAAAGTAAACAGCCCAAGACCTTACAATTTGTTTACTTTCTGTGGGTTCAACGTGATGCCATTCCTGTAGAAGCAAACAGGAGACTGTTGAGAGATTAAATGTGACACTATGAGATAACACTGCAATGTCATCTCGGATTAAATAGTGTCACTTTCACTACCCCTGGCAATTCGGTGAATCAACTTCCATGCATTTTAGTTCATTGAATCAACTAATGTGATACAGGACCAAGTTTGTCCCGGCTGAAAGTTAACCTTCTGATTCAGAAAGTTTAATGGAGAAAAAGTGGTCATCAACAAATCATTGGTGGGTCAAGCTGCAAGCTGGATCGGAAGCGGGGCTTGATAACGGCAGGCTGCTGAAGAGAGGGGTCCTGGTGTGGTCGTCAACAAAGACAGGAAAGCTCAGAGCAAGCAAAGTGCAAAGTCCATGCCCAGGAAGGCCTCGAAATTGGTCAGCTTCAGCTCGGCATTAATCTCAGTGAAGCCCTCTACGTTTGGACTTAGAAGTCTTTCTGGAAGTCAGATGTCCTTCAGTGGGGCAAATGGGCAAGTTGGATCTGACTGGCAATTCACCATCAATGGCGGTCCCAGTTTTCCACCGGTTCTTTAGAGAAAAAGGTGGCAAAAAGTTTTAAGTCCCAGCTCTTCCAGTTTGGGCAGGAGGGGTACACTCTAACCCAAGTTTCGGGTTCAGCACCTGGGGAGCATCACTTTGAGGTTAGGACTCACTCCAACAGAGGCCAACGACAATGTCCAGGACAGGTCCAATTGGAACTGGTCAGCTGGGCAGTTTCATTGAGAGAGGCCTCCGGAAGGTTGTCATGGCCCTGTAGCTCAAACAGGAGGTCAACCAACGGACCATTGGTGTCACTTCTGGGGTTCTTGCTCAAGGCAAGCAGGCCCAGTATTACATCTGGTTCTTCAAACAGCTGGGAACATACTTCTTCTAATTCTTCACAGGTTAAGGGGTGTTCTGAGGAGAGGTCTGTGGGGTCCACTATTATGCTTTGTGCAACCTGTGGATGGAGGGCAACCTTTGGACTCACCCTAAACCGTTTCTAGTCTGGTCTTCCCCTCTCACTGGATTTGAAGGCCGACTGACTAGAAAAATAAGCGAAAGGTAGGCCTAAGTGAAAGCTTCATATGTGAGTGACAAAGTAGACATCCTTTGAAGCTCGGGAAGGGGCTGGGCACAGCCCCAGGCCATTCTGTCAAGTGGGGAGGCCCCCCTCCCCACACCTAGCATTCTATTTCAATTGGCTGAGAGCAATGCACATCGCATCACAGGGAAGACATCAGGGTGCAGGAGACAGAAGGACACTGGCAGGAAAGCATTTGGTTTGAGGCAGGAAAATGACAACTTTCTAAAAGTGTCATTTCCGAAATATTTACATAAGAGCATTGAGCATTTTTTTGCAGTTTTGGCATAACATACTCGACCCAAAGGTATTGGAGTGCTTTACATGAGCACCAGTTACATTACACAAGGTCACTGTTAGACCCATCAGCCCTAAGGTGGTCTTCCCCCAAACCTTTTGCCTTACTCCTCCATATTTCTTCTGATCTTGTTTTTGTCAGCCTTATGCCTTTCTGCACTTTACCACTGCTAACCAGTGCTAAAGTGCTTGTGCTCGCTCTTTAAGACATGGTGACACTGGCTCATCCCAAATTGGCATATTTAATTCACTTATAAGTACCTAATAAAGGAGTATTACATGTACCCAGGGCTTGTACATTAAATGCTACTAGTGGGCCTGCCGTGTGTGATGACATAAGGGCCACCCGACTGGTATGGAACCAGGGTAATTATAGTTTAACAGACAACAACGGTTCCTGTGGACAATCAACATATAATATACAATAATAAACAGCACAATGACAATAATCGAATGATATTTTTTAATCTGGTGTGGCTCTGAATATGATTTCCATGAGTTTGTCAAATATCTCAATGATGTCCAAAAACATCTAACTTTTACATCAACTATACATAAGTCAGAAATTGCCTTCCTAGATCCAGCTATTAAATATGATGATGGAGCATTGTACACCAGTCTTCATAGAAAACCCACTGAAAGAGGTGCGCAGTCAAAATATCGATTTTTTTATATCGACCTACACTAATATCGAGTTTTTAATATCGTAGGGACAGAATATCGATGTCAAGAATATCGGTGACCAGAATATCGACCTTAAGGTAAGTAATATCGTTTTTTTATATCGAAGTAAGTAATATCGTTAGCAAAAATATTGTTGTTAATAATATTGTTTTTTAAATTAGTGTTATGTATTTTATATGTATGTTTAACATTTTTGTAATGCATTTTTATTATTTTTAAATATATGTATTAAATGTTTAGAAATTAGTAATTTTTTTAAAGTAAATTTTGCGTTTTAGTATCAGAGCGGGTTGTGGGTTTATAGGGGAAGAGGGTGGGAAGTAATTTAATTATAATTAATTAAGTAATATGTTTTTATTTATTGTTATTGATTATTAATTTATTGTTAATTAATCATTAATTGGTAATTAATTTTTTTAATTGGTTAATTTATCACTATATTAATTAAATTAATTATGTTAATTTTTATGTGTAGCGGGTTGTGGGTTTATAGGGGAATAGGGTGGGAAGTAATTTAATTATAATTAATTAATTAATATTTTTCATTTATTGTTATTGATAATTAATATATTGTTATTTAATTATTCATTGGTAATTAATTTTTACTAATTGATTAATTTATAATTATATTAATTATAATTAATTTATTATTATTTTTTATTTATTTATTATTATTGTTAATTAATTTATTGTTAATTTATTATTAATTGGTAATTAATTTTTATTAATTGATTAATTGATAATTAAATAATTGTGTTCTTTTTATGTGTAGCTGGTTGTGTGTTTATGGGGGAATAGGGTGGGAAGTAATTTAATGTTATTTAAGTAAATATTAATTTAATTTTATTGGTATTTATTATTAATATTTTAGTTCATTAATTATTAATATGTTATTTTACAAAAATTATTTAATTAATAAGTATGTTAATTTAACCCCTACCCTATCCAACACTTTCCCTACTGTTGCACTCAACTGGAGTGGGAATAGTAATTTTTACCCCTATGCTATCCAACACTTTCCCTACTGTTGCACTCACTGGAGTGGGAATAGTAATTTTAACCCCTACGCTATACAACACTTTCCCTACTGTTGCACTCACTGGAGTGGGAATAGTAATTTTTACCCCTACGCTATCCAACACTTTCCCTACTGTTGCACTCCCTGGAGTGGGAATAGTAATTTTAACCCCTACGCTATCCAACACTTTCCCTACTGTTGCACTCACTGGAGTGGGAATAGTAATTTTAACCCCTACGCTATCCAACACTTTCCCTACTGTTGCACTCACTGGAGTGGGAATAGTAATATTTACCCCTACGCTATCCAACACTTTCCCTACTGTTGCACTCCCTGGAGTGGGAATAGTAATTTTTACCCCTACGCTATCCAACACTTTCCCTACTGTTGCACTCACTGGAGTGGGAATAGTAATTTTAACCCCTACGCTATCCAACACTTTCCCTACTGTTGCACTCACTGGAGTGGGAATAGTAATTTTCACCCCTACGCTATCCAACACTTTCCCTACTGTTGCACTCACTAGGGTGGGAATAGTAATTTTTACCCCTACGCTATCCAACATTTTCCCTACTGTTGCACTGTTTGGAGTTGAAATAGTAATTTTATTACCTCCGCTATCTAATATTTTTTTGTATTATTTTAGTTAATGTAGTATATAATTAATTTTTAAAAGATTAAAATTAATTTCAATTTGTTAACTTTGTTATATATATTTTTTTAATTTTTATTTATATTATTGTTTTATGTGTATAGATGTATTTATAATTTATATGATATTTTTTTTACATTTTAAGTTATTAAAATAATTATTAAAAATTATTAGTAAGTATATATATTATATAATATGTAAATGGACTCCTGTAGATTCGCCGCAATCAGCAAAAACCAAGAAACGGCACACCAGAGGACTGCACAAACTTTATTGTGCACCAGATACAAGACGACGCGTTTCGGTGTAAGCCTTTGTCACGCGTCGTCTTGTAACTGGTGCACAATAAAGTTATTGTGCAGTCCTCTGGTGTGCCGTTTCTTGGTTTTTGCTGATTGCGGCGAATCTACAGGAGTCCATTTGCATTTTAAAGCGGCTGCTGCTGCCGCTGTCTGGCACCGACGCTGAAGGCAGGGAACCGCGAAGTGCAGCGTTGGAGAAATCGATATTATATAATATATGTATGTTTAATTTATTTTTACATTACATATATATTACTTATAATTTTTAAACATTTTAAAATATTTTTAACTGTTTATTTTAATTATATGTATTATTTACTTTATTTTACATTATTTTTTTAACTTAAATAAAAAACGATATTTTTAACAACAATATTTTTGACATCGATATTTTTTTCTCGATATTTTTGCACTTACCATAATGTAGATAGGATGTCGATATTCTTGACTTCGATATTCTTGCGTCGATATTTCTCTAGGTCGATATTCTGACCTTTCGATATTTTGTCAGTGATTCACTGAAAGAAACACTCTACTCTCATATAACAGCTATCACCCACGTGCCTTAAGGGATGGTTTACCATTTGGTCAATTTCTACGTCTCCGCAGAAATTGTTCCCATAAAGAGGACTATATGAGAGAGGCACAAATACTGAAAGCCAAATTGCCAGCTAGGGGGAACCCTAATAAAATAGTGAGAAACTCCCTTAAACGTGTATGGTTCTGCCCGAGAGAGGAATTACTCATCACCAGGAATAAAACCCCCCTTGAAAAACTGATCTGTGTCACTACCTTTTGCATACACACCAACAAATTTCGGAAGTTGATCAAAAAACATTGGCATCTCATCAAAAACATTGATCCGACAATGGAATCTACCATGTTCGCTTTTAAACGTGGAAAGAATATCAAAGATCACCTAGTGCATTCCTCCACTCAAGGCAGTGATAGGCAAAAGATGAGGACATTAGAATCATCATGGGGCCTGCCAGAAGTTAAAGGTCACCACAGATGTGGGAACTGTGTTGCATGTACCTTTACATTTGACACACACTTTTGAACATGGTAACGTCAAACAAACCCTTAACTTTTTTTCAAATTGCAACACACGGAATTTAGTATATTGCATTTAGTGCCCATGCCAATTTCCATACATTGGGCAAACCTCTCAACCTATCAAAGCACGGATATGCCAACATCGTAGCAGGATAAGATGTTCTGTCCTGAACGCTCCATTGGTGTCACACTACACTAAAAAGAACCGTACCGCAGATTAATTAAAATGGCAAATCATTGA
Source organism: Calotriton arnoldi (assembly GCA_963921515.1). Classification (NCBI taxonomy): domain Eukaryota; kingdom Metazoa; phylum Chordata; class Amphibia; order Caudata; family Salamandridae; genus Calotriton; species Calotriton arnoldi. Next base: position 807,970 of record CAWUFW010002513.1, read on the forward strand.
AAAGGTGATCAAGAGAAAGGGACAGTGGGCTTTTTTAAGGAGGTCCAGCATAAGGGCCCAGAGACATGGTATAAACACAAAAGGTTATGCTGTTCCTACAAGATATAGGCCAAAAAATAGACGAAGGAAGAGGAGAGTAACTGGACCCTAAAGGTTCATAGTTGGGAATCCATATAATTGGATTATATTGCCCTCACACACCTTCTCAGGTGTCATGCTTCATCATCGGGCTGCTCCTCGTCGGGTCGGCAGGTGCAATACCCGACGGGCTCCCTATAGTAGGGGCACTTTCTCGGAGATCTTTTCCAATTGCCGATGGGTGAGGTGGGAGTGAGGGCGCTAATGTGTGTAGATGAGGGTGTAAGTAAGTGAATCTAAAATAGGGTTGGGAGTACTACCGATAACAATTTTAATCAAGGAGTCTCCTACCCTAACTAAAAACAAAAACTATAAGGCGCTGTGCTGAATATTATGCCTCAGATCATGGTGCTCTTATAGATGGTAGGTCAACATGTTTCACGCCTCTTGGATATTCTATGGGCGATTCGTCAGGACCGGGGTGAAATTCTATCTACAACTTTAAAGCAAGTGACGTGGTTACACACTCACATCACCATATGACTCAATAGTCAAATACCTGGTTATACAGGAACTACCTATAGACAGAAAACAAAATGCATCAATTTGACAAAACTATGAACCTTTAGGGTCCAGTTACTCTCCTCTTCCTTCGTCTATTTTTTGGCCTATATCTTGTAGGAACAGCATAACCTTTTGTGTTTATACCAAATCATTGAAAAGGCCACCATTCCTGATAGAAGTGGCGATCTGACACATATCCTACAGAGACTAGAATGCCAATGGATAGAACGAGTCAATTCCATTGCTCAAGGACTCAACACTTCTGAGGAATGGCATGGTTTTGTAGCCACCCTATCCAAATGAACTTAAAACGGACACCCAAGTTGTGATAAACTCAGAAATTGTACCTCTGTAACTGTATGTATTTAAGGATTAGCATTGATTGTCGACCCACTCTTGCATATGTATATTACTTGGCACATGATTTACTGATTGTGTATAATAATCTCCTTTTGCTTTTAAGGTATTTTCCCATTTTTTCCATTTTGTGTATAGACATAGAAAACCTTGTCTGTAGTGTGTCTTTTTTGAATTTTTTTTATTCTTTATTTTTACCATCGTGCTTAGATGCCCCTATTCCCCCTCCTAATTTACAGTTTTGAATTTTTAGTTTTCCTTTTTCCATATACCGATACACACATCCACATGGGGTGAATATGTAGTTTTCCAGACCGACTTACGAGCAGTTGCACACTTGTACGCTCGCTCGATATCCATTATCATAATGGATATCGAGCGCGAGTACAAGTGTGCAACTGCTCGTAAGTCGGTCTGGCATCAGCCTGCCACACCACATCCAAAATGGCCACTAGAGCGTGCCCTTTACCTTTAATTACTACCGTAGCGAGTGGAACTGCCTTGTCATTCCACAAGCGGAGACCGACGAAAGCGGTTCTCCAGCATATCCAGCACGAACAATGAATAGCTGACCCAGGCGGCTTCATAACCTTGATGTACCCGACATTCTTCGCATTAGGTAAGAAATGGCCCGCATGTCTATCCTCACAGCTGCGGATTGCAGCGTCTAGCAGCGCATTTACCCGATGTCATCCATTTTAGATGGTTCTTCCTGGACACGGATTGCTGTTCGTCCACATCTTTAACAAGGCCCAATACAAGCAGCCTTGTAGACTGTCAGCACTCTTCCCCTCACTAGGGTAAGTCACTACTTCCAATTCTGGTCGGTCCCACCCCTTTATTTAACAACGTGCTCTGGCTCATTCATGCATTAATTGCTCCTATCTGTCATCCATACAGTGCCCGGCTGGGCCCTATGTGAGTACCCTCTTCTTGCCTTTCACTTCCACAAGGTGTTCACTGCACAATCTGACGGTGATTCCCATTTTCAGGTACAACACCTACCATTAAGGAAAGCTTTTAGACCGTTTTTTCTCGTTCTCCTCATAACCCTTGCACTGATCCATTGGTTATAATTTTTTCAGGTGTCCCTTCATTGTTAGGTCCTGAAGAGACCCCATATTGACAGTTGGGTCGAAACGTCGTCGCCAACCTAAAGCGAACCTTTTCCCAGCCCCCAACATTGTATTAGGAGGCTGTGTTCACTTATTGTATACTATTATTATGGTCGTCTTTGTAGTTTTTCTTGAAACCTTTTTATGTGACAATAGTCACAACCTTGATATGTAGGTTTCACTTTTTACTTGGGACACTAAGCACTGCATTTTGAATGATATGAATATGCATTTATATAAATAATCTAACTTTATAAAGAATTCATGATATATGGTCTTCTTTCTCTTTCTGACATCACCTTGCCTTTGATTATTGCCATTGTGCTGTTTATTATTGTATATTATATGTTGATTGTCTACAGGAACTGCTGTTGTCTGTTAAACTAGTGGGCCTGCAGCACTAATTGTCCCACCCACTTAAGAAGCCTTGCAATCTTGTCTCAGGCCTGCCATTGCAGCCTGTGTGTGCAGTTTGAAACTGCCATTTCAACCTGGTAAAATAAACCACTTGCCAGGCCCAAAACTGCCTTTTTAATACATATAGCCCCCCGCAGGGTAGGCCATAAACAGCCCTCAGGGCACAATGCAATGTATTTAAAAAGTAGGACATGTAATTTAAAGTTTTACACATCCTGTTTTCACTACTGCATCTCCAGTAAGATAACATTGGAGTTACCTTTTGCATTTGATAAGCTATAACTTTCAAATGGTAATAGATTAACAGTTCATGCTTGGTGTCTTTGGAATTGTAATAAAAACATCCTCCCTTATGGTGAAGTCAGATTTTAGATTACAATTTTTAAAATGCCACTTTTAGAAAGTTGGCATTTTCCTGCCTAGCCATTTACTGCTTGCAGCCTGTCTCTGGATCACATGACTGGGTTGTCACGTGGTATGTAAAAACAAGGGTACCCCTGACGCCAATTCCTAACTCAGGGAAGTAACTCAAATGTAAATATCACAGTATAGGAATATCATAATTACTCGTGGACCTAAATAATACATGTCCAACCATAAACATGCAAACTCTGTTTACTGATATCAAAAATATTTTTTATTATTTTTATTGTTACACATCATATTTACTCAATATGTACATTAAAAGGAAATGAGTGAACCTCTGTATACAGTGTTATACTGTGAACGGGCAATAGAATTTAGAAAAATCAGTTGTTATATTGGCCCATTATCAAATATATAGTGCACAGTATCAATAATGCATGTTATTACAATGAAGATATTCACAATGTTTAAATTATTTTCTCTTTTCTTTTTCGAAACATACAAAATTAATAGATCATCAATTCATTATATACAGAGGACATTAAATGTAGGCATGGCTCTTGGAATTCTGTGTCCTACGCGCGTTTCGGCAGTACGCCTTCATCAGGAAGCCATGTTTTTTGTGAACGAAAACCTCATTGTATTCAACAGAAGAAAGAGTTTCTAGGGTAATGATGAACCTCAAAGTCGATATGAAATAATGCGTTCTTTCGTCTAATCAGATCAAGGATGGCTTGAACGTGTACAGAGACAGAGAGAGGCATGCAGGTGGAGCAGCACAGCTGAATGGGAGAACCTGGACCATAGTTATCTACTATCTGGCACCTTCATTGTCCAGCATTTGGTCCCCTATTTTGGACCGTTTGATGTGTACAGTACACGTTCAAGCCATCCTTGATCTGATTAGACGAAAGAACGCATTATTTCATATCGACTTTGAGGTTCATCATTACCCTAGAAACTCTTTCTTCTGTTGAATACAATGAGGTTTTCGTTCACAAAAACATGGCTTCCTGATGAAGGCGTACTGCCGAAACGCGCGTAGGACACAGAATTCCAAGAGCCATGCCTACATTTAATGTCCTCTGTATATAATGAATTGATGATCTATTAATTTTGTATGTTTCGAAAAAGAAAAGAGAAAATAATTTAAACATTGTGAATATCTTCATTGTAATAACATGCATTATTGATACTGTGCACTATATATTTGATAATGGGCCAATATAACAACTGATTTTTCTAAATTCTATTGCCCGTTCACAGTATAACACTGTATACAGAGGTTCACTCATTTCCTTTTAATGTACATATTGAGTAAATATGATGTGTAACAATAAAAATAATAAAAAATATTTTTGATATCAGTAAACAGAGTTTGCATGTTTATGGTTGGACATGTATTATTTAGGTCCACGAGTAATTATGATATTCCTATACTGTGATATTTACATTTGGGTTGTCACGTGGTTACACTATGCCCGATAAAGAAATGCAATTTTACATACTCATGTTCTTAAGTTGCCTTCTGCCCCTAAACATGCTGACATTTGACACACATTCATTTGCGTGCCCTTGCAGGATAATATTCATCAAACTCAGTTTTGCTTATACTACCACTTCATAGGCACTCTATCAAAACACCTTGAACATTCTCTACAATGGCTTGTTATTTGTTTTAGCTGCTCAGTGGCAGAGCTGTCACAATATAATAAACAATAGTGGCCAGACTGGGGCTTCCGCATAGTAATATGGGTGATGGTATTATTTATACGACACCAAGCCTTTGTTTAGATAGAGGAGCATTTCGCTGGCACTGAGAGGTCGATCCATGCTGGAATTCCAGCTCTGCTGATTCCTGTTTACCTCATGTGAGGGATGCTGTCCAGCTCTACACTAAAACGGGTAGCTTGATGACACTAACCCACAGGTAAAGGGAAGTTAGATCACCCTACAGGGATTTGTCAGACTCACTCACCCTAGACATGATAGGTTAGGATGCGCTAGGTAGGAGTATAATATATTACAGCACTTGTAATCTCTGTGATCAGCAAAATGGTTGAACTATTTATCTTTTTCACCGTTCTAGTAATGCTAATCATAATATTCTGTTTCCTTCTATTGATTATTGCAGCACAAGTATTTTACTCAAGAATCACAATGCTTCAATAAATATTGAAACGCTATACTGTGTATTTCTTGTGTATCTCTTTGGGTATGCATAAGTAACTAAGAGAAAGGGTTCTAGATCTGTTACCATGATTTCCTTGAGGAGTCAGGGTTGTCATGTTCTGAGGTTGCATATTAATTTGTTACCCTGTAAGGTTAGGAGTACAGATTGTGCACTGTGAGCTAGCAGGACTTCGGCCAACATATCCAGATGGTGTGCATGGAGTTTGTCTTGCACAGTTCTGATGTTTAAGTTGTCCAACAAATGCACTGTTTTACTTGGGAAATTCTAAGCCGTAACGACATGGCGCCACTAACGTTCTAGCTTGGGTTCTTATTTAATGGATTGCCTGAGTAGTTTTCTTTTGTTTACCCAAAAAAACCCTACCCACCTACTAACAGGAGACGTCCTTGCTGTTAGGGACAAAATTCTCCTCAGCTGAGTAGGTGAACCCTATGTATTGGCTGTAGGTTGTTCAAGCTTGAACCTTTCAATGGATTGCTTCATAGAGGTACACTCTCTGATTCCACATATTCATATGGCGGAAGACGCACCAATAATATACCAGCGAAAAGCAGACATGCGATTACACAAATGCTGTTACAATGTGGACTATCTCAGACAGATGGTGATGTTACCTTCATGGTTGAGGCCCATGAAACCTATAGTACAGAGGTATTACATTCCCAGCAGCTAATACAACTTCAAGACACACACATACACTGCAGATACAGTTCCTAACAACTACACAGCTCATGAAGCACTAGAAATACCACTAACGTATCAAGAACATCAAAATTAGTTTGAAGGCGCCCTACCACATACAAATAATATTGTTAGACTAGGTCCCCTAAGCAATGAGGGAGCAACATTGCCAGACTTAGCTGGTTACACACTCTATCCAGATATAGACAATCTGACAGCTCCAGACCTATGTATGCTACATGCAGATGTGGTTAAACATATAGATATTTAACACAATTTGTCATGCGAACAACGACAATAATTCCTGAAAGGGCTGCTCAAGCTGCACAACCACAATTGCCTACGCCTGGATTTAATCCACAAACCATCAAAGCAGTCATGGGAAAAATTCCCATCAGACGGGAGGAAATTCCATTCTGGATTGCACAAAAAACAAGCCAGCTTGAAACAGTGTTTCCCCATATGGGACCTCAGGAAAAAGTCAGAGTTCTTACCATATGTCTGCCAATGAGGATGTCTCCCCCGGTGGAAGACTGCACCACTTGGGGTACAGTCTGTGCTGCAGTATATACCAGAACACATGGCATACCCTCATTTGCCAGGAACTTAAACAGATTCAGATTGAGTACGGGGCAGTCCCTGCCCTGTATTTGGGGATGAAACTGTATCCTCCATAATGTTAAGTAACATTAAAGGGGGAAACAGAAGCATCGGCAGTAAGCCAATGACTCACAAACTTGACTCCGAGAGAACAGGAGTGCGAGTTACCTAAAATTATTCAGGAGACTTATGCAAAAATAGGTAGAGATAATTTTGGAGCCAGACATAGTAAACCACAAATTAAGAGTAATTCTGAAAAGGATAACTCGAAGCAGGCATCAGACTCTTCCAAGAAGAAGTGGGATAATAAACATAAAGAATAGACAAAATCATGGGGCGGATCTCCTCAACAGGAGGCCACTGAAAAGTGCTATAATATGCGTAACCATGATAATATTAAAACACCTGACAGGTATCAGGATACTGATACACGTTCATCTCTTTCCTTTCAGGAGTCATCTTAAAAGCACTTGGAGAGAGGTGGACGATCAGAGTGCACATCAGAGGAGTACGTGAAACTGAAGAAGGACTCACAATGCTCTTCTGACTTCTTAATAAAAAAGGAAGATAAACCTAAACAGTCCAAGCCTCCATTCAAAAAGAAGAAGGTGGCTGCCATTAAATTAAAGCATGCCACAGATATTGAGGATACTGCTGCTGAGTGGGCTCTGACCATGCTGGACAGTGCGGGAGAACTCACAATAGTTCACCGGAGCTTGATGGATTGTCTGGCGGCTGTAGCGTTGAGTGACTATATCCAGGTGGAAACACCAGATACAAGAGTGAGTGTCACGTGTCGATTATACGAGATGCAACTCCAAAACATTCATATGTACATTATCTTTAATTGTATAACATTTTCCTCATGTACTTAATGGAAAAAGAGGTAAGTTAAAGCTTTTAAAGTGTGTCAAGCTCTTATTATTCAGTCAATGCACCACTGAGTAGCTCCTGTCACTAGGTGTGCCAATGCACGTTTCGATCTCAGTCTTCCATGTAGCCACCACCTTCTTCAGGGCACAGAACTGATGGGATAAAGGAACCACATGGATGATGGGGGGGGGGTGTGGAGGTGTCGAAAAGATGAAGATCAAGACACCATTGGGAAAGAGGAGCCAACCAAGGCGCTACAAGAGAATCGGTAGCAGCAGATAATGAGGATCCAGGAAGTAGAGATAGATCACTGGAATATATAGAATAAGAACCAAGTCTGCTCAAAGAGTAGAACAAGCAGCTCAGGAAGCGATAAATTCTCATCAGTTCTGTGCCCTGAAGAAGGTGGTGGCTACATGGAAGCTTGACACCGAAACGCGCGTCGGCACACCTAGTGACAGGAGCTACTCAGTGGTGCATTGACTGAATAAGAAGAGCTTTAAAAGCTTCAACTTACCTCTTTTTCCAGTAAGTACATGAGGAAAATGTTATACAATTAAAGATAATGTACATATGAATGTTTTATAATCAACAGAATCTATATATAGACTCCCAATGTATTACGTGGTTGAAAATTATTTCTCTAGTTCTGTTCAACAGTTGATTTCTCAATATTTTTCTGCAGTTGTCACCACTAGCAGCAGTTCTGTGGTTCCTGTCCTGAACCGCTATTTTTACTGGTTCGTTTTGACAGTTTGGTAGATGTAAGGGTATGACTGAACGTATGATTGATGTTATGTGTTAGTTGTGTTGTGGAATTTGATATGTTTTTGATGTTTTTTAATGTCTTTGTTCAGATTCACTTGTGATGAGGGGATCTCTGTGTTGCATTCATGTCTATTGGGTTTCACTCTAGTAAAGATTATGTATGTCATTCTAAACTGATTTGTTCTACAATACATTTAAAAATAACTGAAAATATATATATTTTTTAACTTCAAACAAAATAAACCTCTATAAATTCTTTTTTCGAAGTTTTATATAGCGCGAACTTGACCCGAAATCGGGTATCAGAGCGCTTTACATGAGCACCAGTTGCGTTACATGAGGACACATTCATTTTTGTGAGGCACAGGGAGATTAAGTGATTTGCCCCGAATCACAGGATGTTGAGCATCATTGCCGAGACTCGAAGCGGTTCCCCAGATTTGAGGTCGACAGCCCTAGCCGTTAGGCTACATCCTCTGATACTCTGTCAATTTTGTGTTATTGTAGGTTCGGCTGCAAATCTCTTGTTCCTCCTTTGGGAAATTCTTTTGTGAGTTTCATCCAGAGACTCATTGCGCTTATTTTTGCATCAGAGGCAGGTGACATTTATTCCCTTCTCGTGTAGGGTGTTTTAGACTGTCTGATTATCCAGAGCCACCTGCCTGTATCTACCTCGGGATCCCTCTTTTGTGTGCTGTAAAATGTATTGGCCACCAGAATGTGTCATTGACTGCCCCGAGGTGAAACAGTAATTTTACCTGCTTTTTCCGACCTCGTCCCAGATGCATTTAAACATTCATTTGCCAGGGAGTGGGCTTTAGCTCTAGCTCCTGCATTATACCGCAACCATGTGGGATGGGATGGCGGTTTCCCTTATCACATTATACCAGTGAGGTCAACTCCACAACCTCAAAGACAATACCCCATTAAAAATGAGGCTAAAAAACAAGTTAGAGAAATACCCACACAACTTGAATATCAAGGTGTAGTAGAAAGTTGCACTTCCCCTATGATTAATCATTCGTTTCCAGAAATGAAACTAGACCATTCATATTATCTTGTATTAGATTACAGACAGCTGAACACGGCTACACGTACATTCGCTGTACAAAACGCACACAGCACAGCTCTAATGAAGAATTGGGAGTGGCTTATCTAACCGACATTATTGCCTTTCGCCCTCTTTCCCTTTGGAGAAATATCTGAACCAGGGCCGGGGTCCAACTGAGCAAAGAGATTATCAAGGATTGCCTGGCCCTGGATCATTTCCTTCCCATTCCCTGGTTTAAATATATCAGGGAATGTTTTTTGAGATTAGCTAGGATAGATTTATTTTGGAATCTGGACAGGATCTGCAAGCAGAACCACAAATGGGTGAAAGAAATTTTTTTTAGAAGGAGGTAGTAGGATAAGGTGGGGGGCCTTTAATGAAGACTAGCGTTAGTCGATATGTCCTCTTGAAAACCGTGCCCTTTACCGAGCCTTACCTCCTGTGTGTTAAAAGTAGGTATGGCCACTTTCTACTTACTAGGTTCTGGCTGGACCTATTGCCCTTCTTGTTAGCCTATCCACGGGGGGTATAGGAGTGTTAATCTTACGCCCTGTGACTGCGACGGTAAGTCTCCGCAGGACATGCTACATTTCATGATGTTTTATAGCTTCTATAAAGTACTCAGGAAACATTATATTCTCCCCGTACTGAAAAAGGCTAACAGGTTCGCCCGCACTCATATACTTGCAAATGCTTTTGGGAGACATTATTCTTAGCGTCCTTAGTTTTTTAAAAGTCGCTGTTAGGTTGAGAAACAGCTGTGATTATACCCCCTTGGAATGTAGGAAATTTGTCACCTTTTATATGTTCGTAGGACCTTTTAAACTGTGTATTTATTCTATGTATTTTCAAACTGTTGATATTGAAGATAGTTTTTAAACTGTTGATATCTAGGTTGATTTTGAAGTGTGTGTCATGGATTGTTGTACTTTTATGGTTTTTATTTCAAAGACCGAATAAAGTTTATATTGATTGATTGAATAACATAGTGCGGAAAAAATACAAAACCACTTTAGACATTTCAAATTGATTTTTCTGCCAAAACATAGCACATGAAAGCAGGTTCTTGACCATATTCACTGAATTGTGGTCTATCGCAGCAGATTGAGGTGAAGTTAACTCCCCCCACCCCAAGAACTTAATAACTACCCTGTCCCGTCTCCCACCCACACCAACCCCCCAACTAGGTTGTGCTACATTACCCCCCCTGTATTTACCCCGTACAAACAAGCTTCAAGAAACATGGGAGTTCTCCCAGTGGGGCCTGGGTCACCGGCATACGACCCTACCTTGTGGCAGTGTGGCCGGGTTGTCTTAAGAGTTCACGGAATCTTTAAACAACTGAGCTGTATGTAGATTAGTTTTACAAGTGACCTATCTCCCTCTGGTGAATAACGTGCACACGTTTATGAGGACTATTGGCAAGGCACATCAGCTTGGAGAGGCGCCGGTGGACGGATTATAGTGTCTTTAGTCAGTGTCACTTAGTGCCTGCTCAGATCCGGCTTGCTGAGAAGAACGGGGGACTGCTTTTGGGCGCTTATGTGCTTGGTGAATTTTAATGCCGCTTTGGCGTCGGTGAATAAGTGAGGTTGTCCATCATGTATTATTTTTAGCTTTGCTTGGTAGAGCATGGCATACTGGATCGAGGCCCGCTGTAGGATGCGCTTTGTCGGCAAGAACTCTTTGTGGGCAGCCTGCACCAGTGGCGTGTGGTCTGGGAAGAAGGAGAGGGTATTACCCTGATGGTTAATGGGGCCTTGGTCCCTGGCCGCCCTCAGCACTGCATCCCGGTCCCGATAATTCAATAGTCGTGCTATTAGAGGCCGCGGTGCAGCTCCCACAGGCAATTTAGGCCCCAATGAGCGGTGTGCGCGCTCTACGATCAGCACTGGAGACAGCACTGAGCCAAACAGGTCTTGCAGCAATGTTTCAATATAGGGTTCCATTTTTGGTATGGCAGTTGTCTCAGGCAAGCCGATAATTCTCAGATTATTGTGCCGGGAGCGCACCTCTAGATCTTAATTTTTGGTCTTTATTACTGCGAGGACTTTTTTTTCATTTGTAGGATGTGCTCTCTCGACTCAACTTGGAAGTCATGTGCATCTGAGGATCTATTTTCCAGTGTATCCAGGCGAGCCTCGTGAGAGTCGACTTGCTTTTTAACCCTATCTAGTCTGGAGGTAAGTACATCAATTTTATTGTCTATAGTTTTTATGCTGGAGTGAACATCCAGCAGTATGGTGGGCATATCATCATCTTGTTTCTCCCCGCTATCCCTGGCAGTTGATTCTGTGTCAGGCTCTAGGCAGGTGTCTGTTGTGCGAGTTAAGCGCTTATTCTCAAATGGTAGCTTGGATTGCCTGGGATAATTTTTCCCCATATTGCCTGGTGGTCTTTAGTTGCAATATAGTGCGGTAGGAACTGTTAAGAAGCGCGTGGGAGTTGGTTGTAGCCTTCAATCCCTGGGGACAGTAAAATTGCTTGTCTTAAGCCTTAGCGGAAGAAGAGATGACTGTCTTGTGTGCAGATTGACCCTTGCCCAGACAAACGGCTTGCGCTTGACGTCTCTGTAGATGCAGCACTGGCCCCCACTCTACACACTCACTTTAAGGGGGTGTATTGGGCAGCAGTTGTGGGGGCAGGGCTCACCCCTAGACGCACCCGCAATGCTAGCGCCCCAGGGGACCCAACTGACCACGCCAAAGCCCCGCCAGATTTAGCCCTGCCCCCACACCGACCACACACTCACTTGTGGCCCTCTGAGCCCCAGACCCCGCCAGTTAGCCCCCGGCTCACCCGGCGCCAGTGCGGCACTTACCCACACCACACAGCCCGCGGGGAGAACCAGTGGGCCACCCACAAGCCCGAGCGCTCCCCAGGCACACCAGAGTACGCACGTAGCTCCCTTGCGTGAGGCACCGCTGCTCATAAGGGGCCAGTCAGCTCAGGTGCCGCTCCGCTTCACACAGGTTATGATTGTGGGACCAGCCTCCGTTTTTCGGCCGGTGGTGAGCCGCTCTGGAGAGTCTCAGCACGTCCAGGCAGGCCCAGGCATCCATCAACCCCGACGGCCTTGTGGTGCGAGCAACGATGCAGATCAGAGCAGCAGCTGCGCACTCCCTGGCTGCTTCCCAAACGTTGTGCAGCTTACACTGCTATATATCCACCAGCATTACAGAGGGGGGGTCTAAGCATCCGCAGATCAGGCCTCGGCACCGCCGCGGCCCATCACTTGCCGGGCGTGAGTCCTACCCACTATTCGTTCGTTTGTGTGCCTGCTGCTTCTATGTCCCCCGCTGGCAGCGAAACACGGTTTGTTTCTAGCGTTGAATTGTTGTCTTGCCCGATTTCCTCTGGAGGATGTAGATTTGTAAGGATAAATGGGCCCGGCTGGCAGAGCCCCTCTAGCAAGCGGCCATTTTGCAGCACTGCGAAGCCAAGCCCCCAATTATAGAAATCTTTAACAGCGAGGGTATTAGGTGTAGGTCACAGTTGGGTTCATCACCTGTATGGGGTCCAGAGAGCCCCAAACAATCTGCCTAGAAAATCCCTGGGTGGTCATACTCCCTATGAGATCCTGTTTGGGGATAAGATGTGGGTTTCCCAACCTCTACAGTCCTAGTACAGTGGTGGCTGGAACACCATTTGACATCAGTGAACTTTTGGATGTTTCACAGGATCTGAACAACTTTCGAGAAGTTCAGAGCAACATCCAGCAGAAATGTTATGCCACTGGAGAAGTGAACAAAGTACCAGCAACTCCAGGTTGGATCCCCAAGATTGGTGAACTAGTCCAGGAGAAGATTGTGGACACGAAGGAATTCAGGCCATCTTAGAGAGGGCCTGTACCTGTCCTGGCCATTGAAGGTACGAGAACTGTACTTCTACTGCTCCTTGCTGGTTGTAAAAACAAGAGATTTATGTCAATAGATCTCGTCAAACCACACTATGTGGCCAGTTCTACACAGTAGGCCAAGAGGGCTCCTAGGTAGTTATCTGCCTCCTCTCACTAACCTATAGGAAGACCCTATGGAAGCTTTGATCAGCGACAAAGCTTCTTCTCCCCTCCAGGGGACAGCTAACACTGAAGCATCACTTCTTTCTGTTACATCAACAAACTCCTTACAAATATCATGCACAGAAACTCAGATTTCAATTTGGCAAACAGACAAAGATGGTATCTACAGAAACGTACCATCAATGGAATCAACTCCCAGTTTTAACAGTCTCCAGAGTTGCCAAAAATAGATCGAACAGCCTCCCGCTACTCAAGAGGCACTATCAGGATATTTTCGATCTTTTGGTGGACAATAAAGTTGATCTTCTGTTTATTACAGAGACATGGTTGGATGAGTTTTCAAATCCCACAGTTGCGTTGGCCATCCCGACCGGCTATAGAATCTCCAGATTAGATAGGAAAAAAGGGAGAGGGGTGGCCATCATACATAGAGACAAGTGGACCCTTCAACGGGATGTTCCTACACCTTGGAGGGATTGTGAAGCATTGGACTTTAGTATTAATGCTTCGCCTCATTTTACATTAGGTGGGTCCTTGATCTATAGACCCCCTGGTCCGGCAAGTGCTTTCTTGAAAGCACTGGGGGACGCCATTGTTCCCCAAGCACTCCGCTTTGCCCACTATATCGTCCTTGGCGATCTAAATATTCATCTCGACCAGGCAGCTGCGAGTGACACTCTTGAGCTATTAGATATATTGTCCCTCGCTCAGCTCACCCAATGGGTTGGCCTCCCGACGCACTCAGGGGGCCATACCCTAGACCCCATCTGTTCGAATTTTCCCATCTTTGTCGAAACCCCCATTGCGGTTCCCTGGTCAGATCACTTTCTGACTTTCTTTTCCTGAGAAACTTTAGACGTCAACCTCTCCCCCCGGTCCGAGCGTGAGCCGACTTTTGCTAGAATTGACCCGCTGACATTCAGCCAGGCCTTGGCGGCCACCAGACCCTTTCTCGCCAACGACCTTGTAGGAGGGCTTGCTGGCTTCACAAGCTGGATCTCTAACACTATGGATTTTATATCCCCCGCCACTCGTCATAGGCACTCCAGAGACTCCCCCTCTAATCCTTGGTTCACTCCCACTTTGAGGATACTGAAGCAGGAGTGTAAGAAACTGGAGAGAGCCTGACGTAAGGAGTACTGCCCTGGGGATAAACTTAGGCTGAGAAACAAACAAAAAACTTATTATACGGCTATAGTGCAGGCCAAAAGCCTTTACTATGGGACTAGAATTGATGCAGCTGAGAATAACTCAAAGGAAATATTTTCCATATTTCAGAGTTTCCTGGCTCCCAAAGCGCAATCAAGTATGATTCCATCCTCTGCCTCCTGGTGTGAAGCTCTCGCCACTTTTTTTATGGAGAAAATTCACACCATACAGGCGTCATTTACTTCTTGCAAAAATGACCCAGGCACCCCCCTGGTTGGTGGGGCCCCAATGGCCCCTACCCTCCACTCGCTGGTTGCATTTGTCCCTATCGATCTACTCAGCTCACTCAAAATTTTAAAGGGTCTGAAATCAGGATCCCCTTCGGACCCCTGTGCTGCCAGACTTCTGGCTGCCGTTGCGGATACTGTTAATCCAGAAGTCAATAAACTCATTAACATGTCCCTCCTTGAAGCTCTTGTCCCGGCGACCTGGAAGCAGGCCAAGATTCTCCCTCATCACTTGACCCCCTGTGCCCGGTGAGCTACCGGCCTATTTCCCTTTTGCCTAGCGTGGCTAAGGTATGCGAAAAAGTGGTCACCAGACAGCTGACCGACTTTGTTGAAAGTTCAGGCCTTCTTCATCCAGCTCAGTGGGGCTTCAGGGCCTCCTTTAGTACTGAATCAGCCCTGGTGGAAATTTCCAAAGCCATCAGAGACTGTTTGGATGCCGGCAGGAGGGCTGCCTTAATTTTGCTTGACCTCTCGGCGGCATTCGATACGGTTCCCCACTCATTGCTGCTCACCCGACTGGCTGAGATTGGTGTATCAGGAACTGCATGGGGTTGGCTCAAATCCTTCTTGAAGGATCGTACGCAGCAGGTGTGGCTTCCACCGTTTTCCTCCTCACCGAAGAAAGTGACTACAGGGGTCCCACAGGGTTCCTCCCTGAGTCCTCTTCTTTTTAATATCTATGTCACCCCTCTAGTTCAGCTGGCTGAGGACCTAGGTGCAAAGATGATTGCATACGCCGACGACACCCAGCTCCTGTTTACATAGGGAAAAAACGAGTGCTCTACCTCTGCCGCAAAACATTGCTTGACCACAGTTTTTCACTGGTTGGCCGCCGCAGAACTCAAATGCAATGAGGAGAAATCGGAAATTCTCCTTTTTGGAAAGTTTCCCCCTCGGTTTAGGGAAACACTCTGGCCGTCTGATTCGGTGCTTCCTGCGTCATTAGGGAATCCCGTCAAGAACTTAGGGGTGTGGTTCGAGGAGAACCTCACATTCTCGACCCAGATCAAAAAGCTGTCAGGGACCTGCTTTGGGTTTTTAAAAATTCTCAGGAAATTCCTCCCCCTTCTTCCTCGGGCGGCCAAGGAGACAGTTACCCGAGCCCTCATTCTTTCTCGGCTGGATTATGCCAACGCCTTATACATTGGCGCCCTGAGGTATTTACTAAATAAACTGCAAGTCGGGCAGAACGCGGCCGCCAGGCTTCTCCTGAACATCCCTGCCAGATGCAGCGTTAGACAACATCTTCGTGTTGTACACTGGCTGCCCGTAGCAGAGCGGGTTAATTTCAAGTCCTTAGTTATCGCCCATCGCGCTCTTCATGCCATAGGGCCAAGCTATCTTCAGAAACGCTTCTCTTTTTACACTCCCGCAAGACACCTGCGTTCTACTTCCCAACTCCTGGCCCAAGTCCCACGCTTTCGCTTGCAAAGGACGGGCGGTAGCTCTTTGGCTGTGAAAGCCGCTCTAGCTTGGAATGCACTGCTTCTTGCTCTCCGCTGCATTCAGGACCCCATTCATTTTAAAAAGAACTTGAAAATCTTCCTCTTTCCCTAAATCTGGCTCTGCTCTCTATCTCCCAAGGTACGCGCCGGGACACTCTCGTAGTATCTGCGCGCGTTACAAATGAAAATAACATAACATTGACTCTGATAACTTCTCTTTGAATTCATCTGACCCACCACTACTACCTCCCCGAGGTAGACTGCGTGAAGTCTACTTTTGGCTGAAAAAGACACACTTTATCCCACCTTAACTATACATTTAGATTATAATTTCGTTACTTTCCCTCTTTATTTGGATTGGTTTTGTGACAGTCTATTTCTTGATTCTGAACGGACACTATCTCCCAGAACGCTCTGCTGTTGAACTGGTGAACTTGGTTTTAACACCCCATTCTTCATCACACAAAATGTGAAGAGACCTTTCCCTGGTGAACATTTGTGCGGTTCCATTTCCTGTGTTTGAGATAAGTTATCCTACAATATATTTGGACCAACTGAATTAATTCAAATTCCATATGTGTTTAAAATTTCTTTGTGTGACTTTATCACTCCTACAACCATCTATAATGATTGGGACATTGATACAGTGCATGAAATGCTAAATAATGTACAACATTCAACAGTTTTTAATGGAAATGAAATGTATGAAGGCACGGCTAATTATGATTAAATGTTCTGCATTCATCATTTTGGTCACCATTTCCTACATAACACAAGTTCTCAATGTGCAGTATCTAGTTACACACAGTAGGAACATTGCCCTACACCACCACAGGTTAGCTCAGCATTTTCACAGAAGTTTGCATAATTTTCAAGTTATAATCCAGGTGACCCAGAGTCTTATTATAAACTGACACCCTCACGGTCTAAGAAACTATGCTAACTGACACTAAGTTGATTTAGTCTGCATCTTTCATTTCCCAGCTGTCAGCACAAGGGTTTGACGTTTGGAAAGACAGTGTTAATTTGAAATCCGTTCAAGGAACTAAAGATTGGCAGGTTCATGAGAATGATCTTTATTTAGAGCATGCCTCATACCACAACTAATGATTTTCCTGAACAAAACTGTGCAGCAAACATCATGTCTTGGCCTGGCCAAGATCAACAATTTAAACATACCAAACATTCCCACATTTGCATGATTTGCAAACTGGCAACACAAATTACACGGAGTAAACATTAGACACCATTCTTTGTAATGGCTCATACAATTCTTCAGGTACCAATCAAGAGGGATGGTTAGTGTGTCTGTTAGAGACTAACGGATGTTGGGCTCGATTTCTAGGTGACATCTACGGGTTTAAGATCAGGAGGCCCAACCCACGATTTGCGCAGACACAACACTCAGGTGTCTTAACAGCTTAAAGGGTCGGATAGTTGTGCCTTGATCGGCTCAGACAATCTAAACTGTCTCAGGTGAAACAACACTTGTCCCTTCTTTCTGATGACATGGAATTACAGGACTTCTTTCTAGGTCCTCGAAGACCACATCAAAAGCGCTTTCTGTATGCAATATACAATGAAGTGTGGAAGATTTCACAGCAGGAAACTGCTGAGAGACTGTGAAATTGACAGGGCACATTTGGAAAGGGCTCTGGTAGGAGTTGATAATGGTATCCACCAGAATTAACTCTCTGGGTAACATTGTTTCGTCTGCAATTGACATCATACAGAGTGACGTCTTCTTTACAACATGGGAAGTCCAATCTTATTGCTATAGTGTTACTGAGTTGCACTCTACAGTCATTCCGGGCTGGTTGCATTCCATGAAAACATCTTAATGCCACTAGTTTGTTTCTAGCATGCAATCTTAAGAAACAACAAACCATCATGGCCAAGGACACAACATACACCATGTTACAAATAGAGAAGTTAGAGAAATTACCATTAACTGTTGGAGAAATACCTTCTGTGGATTGGATAATCCACAGATTTATTTCTCTGCAAATTTCGACATTTCTCTTCCAATACTGCTTACAACAACATCAGGTGGGCAGATATGAGGTGCTAGGAAAGGGCTATGTACACAAATCATGGATCTTACCTTTCAAATTCTGATGTCGGAGTAGGGAGACTGAGGATTTTCTTAGCGGGACTGACTGTGAGAATACCTTGGCACATTCCTTAGTTTGCCGGGAAGTTTCACTTCATGGCGCAAGTAATTCGTCTAAGGCAAACATGTCATGTTATTTTTAGGGTTCTCCGGCCACTGTGATCCGTCAGGCTTTCAGATTTCCCTCGAATGGGAGTTTCTCGATGCTGAATGATCAAGGCTGCTGTGGGGTGACACCGGGCATTGCCTATCTGGTAACAGTCTCTGCTGTCGTGACATGTTGTACACAAGTACTGTTTCCACCTGCCCGCACAGCTAGGGATGCAATGCTTTGGCCTTCGATAAAACTTACAAAAGTGCGCTTTGTTACTTTGAGCAGACTGAAAGATTTATTGTTCCAGAAAGATATGACCTTAACATCGGCAAGGGAGACGTTTAATCTTCAAGTTGCAAGGTCCTCTTCTGAGATACAGTTGCTACTACACACTCATTTCCCACACAATAATGGGGAGCGTGTGCACTGCATTTTTAACATGTCTAGTACTACAGGGGTAGCACACTTTTTTAAAGACAATGGCTCTAGGTTGGTTAGCACCTTCCAGATGGTCTTCTGAGTTATTCTATCATTCATTACTCCGTGCTTGGAAGCATTTTTCGGAGGCTTACTGCTTGTCCTGTTCCTAGTTGTTGGGAATGTACATTCATTTTTTCTGCTCGGCAATGGATGTCCCATCATAAGACCAAATGGGGATAGCACTACCACACGTGCTCCTGTGTTGTGAACACATGATACAGTACTTTGATGCACCCTTACGTCAGGAACTTAATGAACACTGGTTCTTGTCCTTTTGGCTTGTCTGGATAAACTGCATGCAGCCTGTTTTCCTCTGTCTGCTGTGTTATGTTATGTTATATGGGTTTGTAAAGCGCACTGTTACCCAAGGGTGTCCTGGCGCTGAGCACTGTATGCCTGGGGCAGTAAATACCTGGTGACCTCCACCCCTGAGCCCCGCTGAGACTAAGCTGAAAACAACCAGGTTTTCAGACCTTTCCTAAACGAAAGGAAATCAGTACCGGTCCTTAGATATAACGGAAGACCGTTCCAGGCATTAGTGGCTCTAAGGACAAAGCTCTTCCCACCCCAGTTAGCCTTTCTCATTCTAGGAACGACCGCCCGCTTTGCTTCCATTGAGCGCAATGTTCTCCCGGGAACATACCATTGAATGCGCTTTTGTAGGTCTTCAGGGCTCGTTCCAGTCAGGGACTTAAAGACCGTGCAGAGAGCCTTGAATTGAACTCGCTGTAAGATTGGGAGCCAGTTAAGGTGACGTAGGTCATTTCTGACCGACATAAACCTAGGAGTGCCTGTCAGCAACCTAGCTGCCGCGTTCTGCACCATCTGCAGTCTATTGAGGTGTTTCTTATTAATAGTCAGGTACAGACTGTTACAGTAGTCCAGATGGGACAGAATGAGGGCTGAGACGACTGTTCTAAAACTTTCTTCTGTGAGGAAAGGTTTTATTTTCCTCAAGGTCCTCAGAATAAAAAAGCTTGTCGACACCACCCCACTAACCTGGTCCCCAAATGTGAGGGTGTTATCCATAATCACCCCCAAGTTCTTAACTTTCCGTGAGGGGGTTGGGGGCGGGCCCATAGCGCTGGGCCACCATGCCGGAGTCCAGAGGTTAGGGTTGTTCCCAAAGATAATCACCTCTGTTTTGCCTGCATTCAACTTCAAGCAATTAGCAGACATCCAGCCAGTTATTGCTAGCATGCAGTCGTGGCAGCTAGGGGCCTTTTCCGCTTCCTTACCTCTCTGCAGAGATAATACGATTTGAGTGTCATCTGCGTAAGAGGTTAGGAGTAGCCCGAAAGATCTTATAAGGGCAGCCAGCGGTCTCACATAAATGTTAAAAAGCGTCGGACTAAGGGATGACCCCTGTGGGACTCCACAGGGGATGGAAAAAGGTTTCGATCTGTCCCCACCTAGTTCTACCGTTTGTATTCTATCGGCTGTGCACTTTCAAGTGTGCCCTGGACATATGCTTGGTAACGCAACTGGTTCAATCTCCAGACATTGATCTACTGGTGGGTCCCCTAACAGCTCACTTGTACCGTTGTCCTTCACTCTTGCCATTGCTCCTAAATGCATACTATGAGCCCTCCTGGGATGCTTCAGCTCCTGGTGATCTGGATCCTAGCTTGTCTTCTGCGGAACCAGCGCCAACTGTTCCTCACTTGGTGGATGCTGAGGGGGATGGACTGGAACATTTTTGCTCTATAGACCTGATGCGTTGGGTGCCCCAGGGAACATCGTCTGCGGTTGCTGGTAACAGCAATGTTTTGTTTACTCCTCGGAACACATAAACAATCTGTCAGTTTTGAGATGTGGGAACTTTTTAATTCAGACATGTTTTTAAACTGCACAAATAGTTTTTAAAATTTGCACAGCTTTTTAAATTGCCTTTTAAATTAGCTTTTATACTTTTAAAATTTGGCTTTATGAATGCTTTTAACTTCAAACTAGCATAGTGCCTTTTTATCCCTTTATGCTTTTATGTATATGTTCAGTATTGTATTTAGGTAGCTTTTTAATTGTCTTAGGTCCAAGGAGTGGGTGTCACGTGGTTACACTGGTGCCGGTTAAAAACTCCATTTTCCATGCTCATGTTCTTAAGTTGCCTTTTCTCCCTAAATACGCTACTATTTTGACACACATTAGTTTATGTGCACTTGCAGGATAATATTCTTCAAACTCAATTTTATTTACAATACCACTTTGTAGGCAATCTGTCAAAACACCTTGAACATTCTGTACAAGGGCTATGTTCATCACGCAAGATGTTATTTGTTTTGGCTACTCAGTGATAGAGCTATCACAATAGAATAAACAATAGCGGACTGGCTGGGGCTTCAGCATGGTAATATGGGTGATGTTATTATATATATGACCCCAAGCCTTTGTTTAGACAGAGGAGCATTAACTGGCACTGAGAGGTCGATCCATGCCGGCATTCCAGTTCAGATGGTTCCTGTTTACCTCATGCGAGAGAGGCTGTCCAGCTCTACACCAAGAAAGGCAGCTTGATGCCACTAACCCACAGGTAATGAGAAGTTAGATCACCCTTCAGGGATTTGGCAGATTCGCACACCCTAGACATGATCGGTAAGGATGCGCTAGGTAGGAGTACAATATATTACAGCACTTGTATGCAATATATATTCTCTGTAATCAGCAAAATGGTTGAACTGCTTATCTTTTTCACCATTCTAGTAATGCTACTCACATTATTCTGTTTCCTTCTATTGATTATTGTAGCACAAGTATTTTACTCAAGAATCACAATGCTTCAATAAATATGGAAACTTTTTACTGTGTATTTCTTGTGTATCTCTTTGGGTATGCATAAGTAACTAAGCAAAAGGGTTCTAGATCTGTTACCACGATTTCCTTGGGGCGTCAGGGTTGTCATGTTCTGAGGTTGCACATCCATTTGTTACCCTGTAAGGTTAGGGGTACAGATGGTGCATTCTGAACTAGCAGGACTTCAACCAACATATCTGGATGGTGTGCATGGAGTCAGTCTCCCACAGTTCTGATGTTTATGTAGTCCAACAAACGCACAGTTTTACTTGGGGAAGTATAAGCCATACGACAAGGTGTAGTTGGCAGTGGGACTGTGTGTATTCCTCCTAGACCGTCACACACAATAGAGAGCTTAGGTGTGCCTAGATGGGCCATCACTGGCAGGATGGGAGGGCAGGGCAGAGGTAGACTCAGTCCCACTTACACATGACACATGAATAGGCTGTGTCCTGCCTTCACACAAAGGATTGCGCCCCTGGCTCCAGTTAATCTGGAGCCAGGGGAGGGGAGGCAGGAAACCTGTGCACTTCAGTGGGAAACCTCTTGCTGAGTTTCCCACTTCAAAGGAGGCACCAGTTATAAATATTGGAGCTCGGACACCAACTCTTCAGTACACTCCTACACCTGTAGATAGTACAGAAGAAGGACTGCTGTGCTGCTTTGCTGCCCTGCCGAGAAGGAAGATTGGACCTTCACCCTTCATGCCAAGCTGAAGTGACTCCAAGGGTCAGCCAGCTGACCTCCTGTTCTGAGCTATAGGGACATAACAAGCTCCAGAGACTCCCTGCAACTCCCCAGCTGACCTACTGCTTGGACCAGCAACTGGACTTGCCTGTACCCTGCTGGCCTCTCATGGAGTGAGTTCCTGACCCCCCAACTGCTGCCCGTCAGGTCCTGGACCCTTGGGGTGGCCTCAGTTGAGCTCCTCCTAACTTCATTGGCTCTTTACTAATGCAAATGTGCTAGTTTGTGCCAAAGCAAGTCACCCACGCCAAACGCAAAGTTCCTGCAAACCAACTCTTCGCGTTCCAGCTCCAGACTTACAGTCCATGTAACAGGATCTTTGTGCTACAGCAACAGCGCCCGGGCGGCTCTTTGCGCTACTTCAAAGAAAACCTGCAAAGCTCTCCCTGCTCCTCGCGGCCCCTTCCACCATGAGCAGAACTCTTGCTGTTGGAGTGAGAAGGTAATTCTTTCAGCAGGACTAACTTGGTCCCTGAACTTGTGGCTTTCTTCTGGTCTTGAGCAACCAGGTAGCTGCGAGGGGCGCTTTGGGCTTTTTGGTGCTATTTTCACCTAAATCTTAAATAATTCATAACTTCGATTCTACTCATTCGATTTTTGTCGTTTTGGTATTAAATAATTTATTAAATTCTACTCTATTTTTCAAAAATTACCTGGAATTTTCCTTGTGTTGTGTTTTCACTTTAATGCTGTTTGAAGTGCCACATAAATACTTTACAAATTGCCGTTATGTTAGACCGATCTGTGCCAAGCTCCAGAGGTTTGAGCACAGGTTAATTTAGGGTTTGCTTGTGACTTCACCCTGACAAGGATTGTGGTAGCTGCTTCAGTAGGGTTTCACCCCCTCATCCAGTAACCCAATTCCTTACAGTCTGTCAGAGTGGCTGTTCTTCCTCAGGATCTGCACGCTACGCTACAAAGGCCCACCTCTTGGCACCTCCAAATCCGACTGCTGTTATAACACAGAGTATTTGAGTGGCCAAGCAGGGGGAAGGGAATGGGAAGGGAACAGCAGGGAAGGAGACCTGTAAAAGAAAAGCATAAACACAAAACACTACATGACATAACACTGATAACTTTAGACCTTAGGTATATTCCAAATTACTGTAGAATATCCGAAGATAAGAATCATCTTTCATAGAGTATAGTCTTATTAGTTGCAACACTAATAATCTTTGGAGATTCTAGCATCTCTAATAAAGTCAGCATAAATCTGAGGATATTCAGATGCCATTTATAGGAGGTACTCATTGAATCATGAGCATGAATAGTGCCTTTCTAACTTCTCTTCAAAATCGAAATTTCCAATATTCCAACTATTCCTGAATACGTAATATTAGAATGGGCCCAGAACTGTTTCACACATGCTTATAATGCAATACACACTCAGACTGCAATCACCAAAAGAAAGAATCATATCAACCTACAGCCACAAGATGGTATTTTACAGCACAGTCTTACCATACAGAGTAGGACCTACTCTGATTGGGCATTCCTGACTGAAGATCAGCAAGAATGCAGATATCACCAAGAACTGCGGGAGCCGGCTGCTTTACCGGAACTCGGAATGTCATCGGAGACTTGCGGGAGCCGGCTGCTTTACAGGAACAAGAGACGTCACCAGAGGTTTGCGGGAGCCGGCTGCTTCATCTGAGTAAACGATGCAGCAAAAGGACACCACAGAAGATCATGCTCCCAACCACGGGAGAGCCATGGAGCAGAACCTCAAGCACCCAAACCAGGACATGAAAACGCTCTCCCCGGAAGAGCTTCAGCGGAATAGTGAGTGCTATAGCTAGGGTGTGGCTTGCTTTATAGACCTAGTGTGAAGTGGCCAAGTCCCCTAGGTCAACCTCACTCCATCACAGGAAAAGGTACTTAACAAGGGAACATCATTTGTCACAACCTATAACAGCACAACATTGGAGACCGAAGTCGCCTTTTTCAAATTAATGAGGGTCCTCAGATTGAGGAATTTCTTCACGAACATAATACCCATGGATCCTTCAAGAGAAAACCAAGATAGAGCTCAATTCAAGCCAAAAGCACTTTCATGGCTCCAGTGTCCCATAAAACTCTGGACACATTTGAAATTTTGGTAAAAAAAGATTTTCAAAGCAACAATCACAATAAACAGAAGAAAATAAAGAACAACTTGAGTCGGGCAGAATACAGCACACTATCTGGACTAGCCAATAACCCTGAATTAGTGTTTCAGAAAGCAGATAAAGGTGGAGCGCTGGTCATGATGGACCGCAGTTTTTATGATAGGAAAGTCACTGAACATGTTCACGATGGTAACATCTACGCTCGGCTTGACAGTTATCCCACAATGGAGATATCTGCAATCCTGGATGCGATACTCAAGAGAGCTGAAGAAAAGCATTGGATCAACAGTAACACGAGAGAATATTTGACCTAGCAATACCCCCGACGACCTAGACTGTACATGTTGCCTAAGGTACATAAAAGCACAGTGGATCCGCCTTTTAGGCCGATTGTTTCAGGATGTGAGTCGCTGTTTGAAGGTCCAGGAAGATACATAGATGCTAAACTTCAACCTTTAGTGCAAAATTGGACTACATACATTGAGGACACTACAGATTTCCTCCGCCAACTCACAGCTATTGCTGAAGATGCATCAGAAGACTGGTTGCTATGCACAATAGATGTGGTAGCACTTTACACTTCTATACCCCACTCTTGTGGCATAGAGGCAGTTGAATGGGCTTTACTCAGGCAACAGAATGAAAACACCTCGGAAAGTTTCGTCATTGAATTACTGGAATTCTGTCTATTACACAGTTATTTTGAATGGAAAGATGAGTACTATATTCAACTAAATGGAACATCAATGGGATTTTTCGGAGCGCCAGCATACGCGAATACGTTTATGGCCAAATTTGAGCATGACCACATTCTGACAAATCCCACGTGGCAAGATGGGCTGATATTTTTTAAAAGATTCATAGATGACATCTTTCTCATTTGGAAAAACTCTGAGGAATCTTTAATAGAATGTATACGGCTGCTGAACACGCAAGATCCCAGAATTCAATTTACACATACCTTACAGAAGAATGCATTATCATTTTTAGACGTATGGATTGAACTCAAGTCTAAAAAGATCACCACACAATTGTTTAAAAAACCCACGGATAAAAATAACTCATTACTGTTTGAAAGTTTCCATCCACCATCACTCATACGGAATTTACCAGTATCCCAATTTTTCAGAACCAGACGGATATCTTCCGAAATTACCACATGTATGGAAAGCCTCACAACACAAAAGATGAATTACATGGCAAGAGGATATCCAGAAGAATTGTTGAATAAACATATGGAGCGGGCACTGACAGTTTCAAGAGAAGAATTACTTTAAAAAAAACCTAAACAAACATTTAATCGGACAGTATTCGTTTCCAAATTCTCAACAGTTTCAAAGGAGATTAAAAAAAGCATCTGTAAACGCTGGGAATTATTGGAATCAGAAACAGATTTCAATGGGTTATTTCAAGATAAACCTCTGTTCGCATATACAAGAGTGCGCAATCTTAAAGAGTTCCTCTCAACCAAGAAAAGGCAGAAGCTACCAATGGGTAAAGCGGGCACTCAAAAATGCTGGAATTGCATACATTGCAATAATGTCATACCAGGAGATGTACTATCACATCCCAGAACAGGGGAACAAATAAGATTAAATAGCATCACTGACTGCAATTCTCAAAACGTGGTGTACTCCATTAAATGTCCTTGCGGATTACTTTACATTGGTAAGACCCAAAGGAAGATGAAAGTCCGACTGACAGAACACAAAAGTAAGATCAGACATAAAAATCCTAATTCCAGTCTAGCGACATATTAGGAACAGTTCCGACAAACGATAGCACAAGTCAAGTTCCAAATCATTGAGCAAGTGTCTATACAAGACAATATGGACAATTCGAGAAAGCTTCTACAAAGGGAGGCATTTTGGATCAAACGTCTTAATACTCTAATACCTAATGGGCTCAACAACAGATTTGAAATGGCTTGTTTTCTCTAAGCACACTAACACTAGTAACATACACTTCATATACACGGATACAGTCTTAGATGTGCAAATACATATGGGTTGATAGACAGAGAGGTCTTGTATTGTGATATAACATGATTTTGTCAGTGAATGTTTGTGTTTGTAAGTGAAGATCTCATTTCCATTTGTGATACAATATGATTTTGTCTGTGAATGTCTGTGTTTTTAAGTAAACATCTTATTTCCATTTGTGAACACGATCTACACGCACACACAATCATTAGGAACACCACTTTAAGATGGCACTCATTGATTGTTAAGCTTCAGGATTGATTGGGGTTTAGCTGTTGGCTATTATAACTTGAATTTTTATTAATGTGTAACTTGGTCAACACAGTTTCCATGGATTGAAATTGATGTAAATCCACTATTTTCGTGTAGTTATGGAGCCGTTTCGCGACACTCATTGATCTATCGCACATTGTTGACAGAGATTTGCACTTTCAAAGATGGCGCGGTATTCCGTGACCGAGTATT
Organism: Calotriton arnoldi; assembly: GCA_963921515.1. Lineage (NCBI taxonomy): Eukaryota > Metazoa > Chordata > Amphibia > Caudata > Salamandridae > Calotriton > Calotriton arnoldi. Next base: position 834,718 of record CAWUFW010002513.1, read on the forward strand.
CTGTGTTGGATATGATTCCAGTCTGGATACTTGTTGTATAACTATTGCGGGTCTAAGGGCGTTTATTTCGGATATAAGGCTATCGGGTAGAGTTTTCTAAACACATAGGAGTTCGGACGAACCATGTCATTGTCTTGATTGGGAGGTAAGTGGAGTGTAAGTGTTAGTTCGGTTGACTGCACTTTTGACAATGCGATCAGCTTCGCGCTCGGGTAACTGTTATATTTCATGTTTTCAGGTAGTGGACTGTTTATCTTTTTAATCCAGTGGTTTCCGAGAGGTACGCGACAGTTATCAAACTTCAGGTGAGTCATTGAGTACTCTGAGTGCTTAGCCATATGTCGAGGACTCCCTTTGATAGAGTTAGCGTAACGGGCCATATGTACATTTGTTTTTTTAGCCTCCAGATCAACCCCACTCGGCTATTAACAGTGGACCATAATACGGTGAAGTTCCATTGTGTGATTCCTCTAAGGTACGATTAGTTTACCACGATGAGTGTGCTTATGTCGTGACAGCAGTAGAAGGAGCAGAGAGTGGATTCAATGTCGTTATTTTCGATTCATTATAGCACTGTGGAGGTGACAATACGTTGAAATGGTTTGTGGAAATTCGTCCGGTCCATTCGATCAACAGCAGGGTCGCTGTTGATTTACTCAGATCATCCAATCGGATGCAAGTTCGCTTGTTCAGCATGCCACAAATGGGTATCACCTCGGGTGAACAGTTGACACATAGACATTAAGACTCACTTGCCACATATATTAGTAATACAATCTTTATCAGATGCACATCTACTGATTTATTTCCTCTTCTATTTACAGGTTTGCCCCTGACGAAGAGACCATTGAGTCTCGAAATGCATTGGGCACAGTTGTTTGTTCAAAAATTGTTTTTGATAAGTTTACATTTCTGTATGTAAATTGAATTTTGGTTTGAAAAAAAATGCAATCTATGTAATGAAAACATAAATCGTAAGATGAAAGTAAACTTCTTGGAAAGAATGTATTAAGTCTGAACAATTTTGTTTAACATGATGTATATCAAATAGAGTTGTGCATGAAATAATAATGTCCAAGTTACCTAGGGGACTTGGCCACTTCACACTAGTTACGTCATATGCTGGGCAGGCATAATTTATACATAGCACACCGATCGGGTTATAACGCACACAACGAAAAGTTTACAGATATTATTTGAGTGCGCAATGCACACCATTGTTGCTTTATAGACCTGCCACACCCAACATGGCTTCCACCGAGGACCATGGGAATTGGAGTCTAAGGACTACAAATGTAAAAAAAAAAAAGAAAAGCAGACCGAACATAACTATGCATGAGGGCACAATGGGAGCACAGGCGGGCAATACAACACTACAGCAATGTATCTGTAATAATTAAGTCTGGGCAGTCTGTCCCAAGCTGCCGCCCTCTTGCTCTGAAGCAGGAGATGGAAGCCAGGCAGTAAGTCAATTTTCTGAACTGTGGTGCATAATGCAGGGATTACCATTCTAAAGCCCTTCACTGCATTGTAGTTTATGGTAGTATCCACTGTAGGCCAGTGACGCTTTTAACATCACTGTTTTGGGCATCGGAGTCTCCATCCCTGCGTGAGGGCCGCAATCCATCATTTACAGGCATACATCCCACCCTTTCCCATTCGTCACATGCAGAAGTGGATGCAAGCACGTGTGATTTGGTGCCTTGTCCTCCATAATGGTAAGTGTTATAATACTGATCTTGTGTTATGTATATTGTGCTGAGACCCCTGGTCAGGCTAACCTCCCCCCGTGACACCCCATGCCCCATCAACATGTTGCTGGCCCCATTAGCATGTCGCTGACCACGTTAGCATGTCGCTGGCCCTGTTAGCAGTGGAGCTGATGTATTTGTTCCCCTGCAAAAGTGATCGAAAAGACAAGCAGGGTTTTTGTTCCCTTGCGAAGTTGATCCAAATATCCAAGTCAAGCAAAACGGGAGAAATATGTGCTTACAGTAAAGCCAGTTGTCTGCTGTATGGTGATAAAAACTGTCCCTATCTTCATGCTCTTAAGATTAATGCCAAAAACATGGATTGTTTTACGAACAATGAATGCTAAAAACATTAAGGCAATGCATGTCAGCAATTTTATTCCTCTCTTATTTCACATTTTACTCAATATTGCATTACCAAGAGTTAGCTATTTGTTCATGTTGTATTTCTGTATTTTGCCAGGTGTTTATGAGGGGCTTTGATTGTGAGCTGTGATGCTGTGGCTGAAGCCAAAGCAAACTGCCTCTCAGATGGTTGGTCTCTCTGCAGAGCACTCAGAACAATGGCCATGTATTCGAGCTGCAGTTGAAATTCTGTGGAAATGTGGGTGAAGAGGGTACACAGATGTCAACATATTTACAAGGCAAAAGCAAAGGAAATGAATTGCTTAAATGTGAGTCACTGCAGTGTATGTTTAGAAGTGGTGAATTGAGGGAGATGCGAGGAAGTGCATTCGGGGAACAGTGAAAGGAGGGTGCTGAAGAGGAAAGAGAGGTGGTTGAAGATGTGCAGAAGAACAAGATATGCAGAGAAAAAGAGGATACATATCTAACATAAAGCGCACATAACTGAAAGCCAAAACTCCTTCCATAGGCCTCAATGCTATTTAATTCACACACTCACGATTTCAGAATTGAAACTTTTCCAATTTTAATTATTTATAACAAATTATTATTTTTGTTTATTTATCTTAAACAGCTAACAACCATTGATAAAGCCAATCGTACTGATAGGTTATACGTGTATGTCAGTGTTTGTGTTATATATCTGGATGCAGTTGCATCTCAGAGAGAAACCAAAATACTGGTTGGTTGGCACACTATGGGAATCACAGAATTTAATTTGACATGTTTCCTTTTAGAGAACCCCCACTTTTTTCATCCCACTCAAAGATCTGTCTACACATATTTCTATATGACAGATGGCAGCCAGCAGCTATGGGTGCTCCCTGAAGCACAGTTAGAGCATTTTCTTGCAAAGTTGATGCTGCATGAGTGCAAATCACAAGGAAAGCACACACTTTAAAGAGCTGAAGTTGTCACGCTGTACATTTTGCACATTACAGTAACTGTTGAACATATTAATGCAGTAAGATATGGGGCGGTTTTTAATGTATTTATTATTTCAAGACTATACGTTCCCACAGCTTTATAAGCCTTGCTTTATCACTCAATTCATTTGCTTTAAAATGCATCATTTGCCAATATTTTTTCTATTTTGTTCTTGGGAGGAGGACCCGCCCTGGATCCCACGTCTGTCCATTAAGCTTGCTCACATTGCTCGCTAAATAAAAGTCAGACCCAACTTTTAAGCATCACCACTTTCAAATGTCACCAGCCACCACTGAGTATTACCCATTACAATGGTTTTAAGCAGCTCCTCTTTCAATTTCTTTTTATGCAGGCCATTTCCGGCCATCTTGTTCTTGAGGCTTTTCACCAGGGACTCCTTCATTTAGCAACTGTTTTACCCTTTATAATGTAAGTGCAGTCCCATGATTATTACCTGGCTTTGTACTGGCTCACATTTTCTTTTTCTTACCTTCACTCTGACCACCTTTTCTCTATCATAGTTTAAGCTCTCTTGGGCTCGTTGTATCCCCCCGAGTCGACTTTAAAAACGCAGATCTCATATGATTGTTGAGAGCTTGCTGTAATGGGCCGTGCTGTTCATGTGTTTGTTACACTTGTTGATCACGATTTATCACTTGAGTGTATCATCTCATAAGAGAGCACCGAGCACGGGTTAGCTACGACGAGACATGTAAACTGATGTACAAATAGGTGCTAAAAAAGTATCAATATGCCAACAGGAAAGCCAGGATGGATGACCTGGCCCTGAGAATTGATAGTTCTCCAGTTCTTCGAAGGAACTTCATAAAATCATCAACTCATATCTGAAACCTCAGAGTTTGGGCTCAAACCTCCCACCCCAGAGGCTCGCTGCAACTTATTGGCTAATTATTTTCTCACTAAAGCCAATCTCATTTACAATCAGTTACTGATGAACTCTGATCATAATTTTAATATGTGCAATGAGATTTCTGGCAAAAGAAACAGGGAAGAAATAACAACATTCCCTCAGGTTAGGGAGACAGAAATCATCAACATAGCCAAAACCAGAAAGTCAGGCTCCTCATTGGATCCAGCCCCTCTGGACATTCTACTGAAAGGTGGGGAAACCTTTGTCCCAGCTCTCACTTATCTTTCCAATCTATCTTTGAATAGTGGCAGGGCCTGATGCATGGAAGCACGCAATTATCAGAGCCTTGTTAAAAAGCCATTACTGAATGCAGAGTTAGCTGAAAATTACAGACCTATCTCTCCTCTCACTGTAATGTAATGTAATGTAAGTCGGTCTTGTATAGCGCACTATCACCCAACGGGTATCCTGGTGCTGAGATTACCATGCATTCCACCGTGCACATAAATAACCATACCAGACAAAAGTAATCAGGGCTACGGCTGGGCTCCACTATACCTTGGGGAATAGCCACGTTTTAAGCCTTTTCCTAAAGTACAACAAGTCTGTTATTTGTCTAAGTTCAACCGGAAGTTCATTCCACAGCCGCGCAGCTGCAGAACTGAATGCCCTGCCTCCGGTCCTGGTCTTTCTACATCTGGGTGTGCCTACCAACTTTGCTGATGATGAGCGAAGGTTTCTGGAAGGGGTATACCAGGTAAATTTTCTCTGAAGTGGTCTAGGTCCCATTCCATGTGCTGCCTTAAAGACCATGCCAAGTGATTTAAACTGCATTCTTTGCATGATCGGTAGCCAATGGAGATCTTTCAAGGAAAGGGAGGCAGAAGACCTACGTTGTCTTTTTAAAGCTAACTTGGCAGCTATGGTTTGAATTCTCTGAAGCTTCTTTATCAGAGAATTCGGTGCTCCAAGTAGCAGAGCGTTACAATAGTCTAGCCGGCTCAGGATAACACCTCTCACCACCTGCGCCCTGGCCGAAGTTGGCAACAGCGGAAGTATTTTCCCTAGAGCTCTGATCAGAGATAGGCAAGTGCTTACTGTTTTGTTCACTTGGGAGTCTAACTGCAGTCTATCATCAAACATCACCCCCAGGTTGCGCACTGCCTTGGATGGAATTAGAGGTGTTTCTTTAGGGGTGGGCCAGAAATCGGCTGGGAGTGGACGAGATATTTTGTTCGCTGTACAGTATACAATTTCTGTTTTATCTCCATTAAATTGTAGGGAGTTATCTTTTAGCCATTTTGCAGTTCTTTGCATACACTCATGGAATCTGTCAAGCAATACTGCTTGATTCCCTTCCATCGAGAAAACAAGTTGTGTGTCATCTGCATAGTTCACTAATTTAATTCCATAGGATTTAATAATCGGAATAAGTGGGCGCAGGTATATATTGAACAAGATCGGACTAATTGCAGATCCCTGAGGAACACCATGCTGGATGAGACTATATTTAGATAAAGAGGGAGGTATGACCACTGCCTGTTGTCTGCCTGATAAATACGATGTAAACTAATTCAGTGCCATTCCCTTAACTCCAACATCCATAAGTCTGCTTAGGAGGATGTTGTGGTTGACCGTATCGAATGCGGCCAACATATCTAGTAACACCAGTATAACCGATTGACCCGTGTCAGCGCGCATTCTAAGTTCGTCTAGCACTGTCACTAAGGCCGTTTCCGTTCCATGAGCTGGACGAAATCCAAATTGTACCTCATCTAGTATGTGATTCTCTTCTAGAAATTGTGAGAGGGTCTTGCTAACTGATCGCTCCAAGATTTTTACCGGATAGGGTAGCAGGGAAATGGGTTTGTAGTTGGATGGACATAGGGGATCAAGCGTGGTTTTCTTCAATAAAGGTGTCACCATTGCCTGCTTCCAGCAGCCCGCGACTATTCCACTGCTCAATGATTGACAACAGATTAGGTGGAGCTGAGGAAATAGCTCTTCCTTAAATTCTCTCCATATCCTATGCGGGAGAGGGTCCATTGGCAACCCAGAGGAGACACTCAGAGCTAATTTATTAAAGTCCTCCTCTGTAGGGGTCTGGAAGTGATCCAGAGTAGCCAGTTCATCTTTGCCTACTCCCTCTTCTTGCTTCCCCGGTATCATAGGTTCAGGTGACCCATTTCCACCCTCCACTCCAGTCTCCTTATTTACCTCCAGACCACCAATAATTTTAGTCATCTTCTCTTCAGAAAATACTGCTAGGCCGTCACATAAATCTTGGGTAGGAACAATCTTATTTTTAACACAGTCCGGTTTGGAGAGATCGTTCATTATTTTATTTATAGTTCTGGCACTATTAGGCGCTTTCAGGATAATTTTTGCGTACTTCTCGGCTTTTGCCTTGGCAATTGTACCTTTGTACATGCCCAGTGCTACTTTCAAAGCTATTTTATCCTTTTCCGTGTAGAGTTTCCTCCACTTTCTTTCTGCCTGTTTGCAGCTTTTCTTATGCATCTTTAACTCCTCATTATACCATGGGGCTGACGGTTTAACCCTGTTTTTTAACTTTTTCACTGGTACCAATTGGTCGAGAGTATGGTTTATCTGACCACAAAAATTCAAATAGTTTTCTTCCACCGATTTACTAGCATCAAAGGAGTTATTCTCTGTGAATAACGGGGAGTGTTTAATCTTCAGCAATTTAGTCCATCCCCTTCCCTGTCAGTTGTTACCAGCATGAGTGGTTTTGTTATTTACTCTGGGAATAGTTAGTAGAAATTGGATTAGGAAATGATCAGTCCAGCATAGAGGCAGTATGTCTACCACTTCTGCATCCTTGTGGTCTGCAAATATCAGGTCCAGCACATGGCCTCCCTGATGTGTTGGATGTAACACCAGCTGTTGCATGTTTAAGTTCTCGGATGCTTGAAGTAGCTCTTTCAGGGCTGGGCCTAGATTCCCATTTTCCCAGAGATTAAAATCTCCCAGAATAATCATTCTGTAATGGGGGAGTGACATATTATAGAAAATGTCAATCAATGCTTGATACTGGGGGCTCAGACCTCCAGGGGGTCTGTAGCAGACTATGCCAGAGAACAATTGTCCTTTGACATCCTTGAGGGAGAACCCTAAAAGTTCAGTGCCCTCTACTTCATCAACATCTAAAGGGACAAAGTTCCATTTATCTTTGTACATCACTCCCAACCCCCCTCCTCTTCCCTCTAACCGTGGTTTATGAAAGGCTTTGTAGTCCTGAGGGCAGGCTAGCCCCAGCTCGACCTCAGAATCGGGTCGTGTCCATGTTTCGGTAAGAAACAATACGTCCAAATTGTGACATTCTAACATGCTATAAATCTCCTGGTAATGCTTTGTCAGGGACCTAGCAATAACTAATCCACATTTACTGGAGTCAGCAAAATCAGGACAAGCTAATAAACAAGCAGCTTTCAATTTTTTTGGAACCTCACGACATTCTGCATCCACTCAAACCGGATTTAGACCAGGATGCAGTACAGAAACTGCACTTCTGGCAGCAACAGAAGAGCTTAAAATGTTTCTGGATAGGGGAGTGTGGTTGTGAGCACAGTGCCAGGCACATTGGGGTGTACTCGTGCACTTGATATGGCATCCGTTAAACGCAGGATAGCCGTATCTTGAAGCTGCTGGTTAGTTGCCATAAGGGATGCTTGGTCTTTCAGGGCTGAGTGTAGGGCTTCCCGCTCTTGCTGGGCCATCTTAGTTTGCTGTTTGAAGATAAGCTGTAAGTGGCGTTGTCCTTCCGCTAACTGGGTTATCATAGACTCCATGGTGAGGTGTTGTGTCATAATGGGCTAGACACTCATCCCACTTCTGACACCACTGTGGTCGTGAGGCCGCACCTGGTGCCCCTCCCCTCCCTTGCGCAGGAAGGAACAAAGAAAAGAAATAGTCAGGCCGCTATCCTAGCAGTGTTTCAGAGGAACAGTGCTCCCATCACCCATGCTCCATTTATGTGAGATGCCTAAGTGCAAGGGGTATAACGGTGGTTTAGGGTGGTGTGGCCCGTAATCCCGCCCACCAACTCCTTAATGAAAAAAACTGTGCTCAGGGCACTTGCCTGAACCCACAACCCTCCTGGGCCGTGGGGAGGGGAGTCCCAGCCTCCGCTTACCTCTTTGGAGTGCCGAACTCATCCGTTGCTCCTTGAGCTGCCTCCTGCGAGGTGGTCTTCCTCTTTCTGGGGTGATCCTCCAGTCTTAGGCGGCACCTCGGCTCCTTCGCGGTCTGTGCGAGTTTCCTCTTCCTCGGTCGCAAGCTGCGCACCTTCCTCCTTCTCCCACGCTTTCTCTCCCTGAGCTCCGGTCATCGGCGTCTTTACGCTCCTCTCGACTCCGTCCTCCTGATTCACTGTTGCCGGCCAGGAAGTCCCGGCCTGTCCTGTTAGAACACATAGTTCATTTCCGGCCGGGTACATAGCAGCCGCCATGTTGGAATTGTCGGGGCACTCCGTCTCGGAAGGGAATCCATCACAGGGAGCCTCAGCTGCCGCCAATGTTTTCGAACTAAATGTAGCCTTCTATACTGTCTCACATCCTATCCTTCTGCAGAGGCTGGAAGAGGTGGGAGTCACAGGGCTAGTTCTTAAATGGTTGCCCTCTTTCTTAGTAACAAAGAAAGGAGTATGCAATTCCTAAGGAGGCTGACAGTGGCTTTGGAGTAGGTGCAAATAGCTGGCTACCAAGAGGGAGGATGGGGAATCCTTCCTTTCGGAATTAGGGCCCTCACACACCCAGCCCGCTGGGTGTCATGTTTCATCATTGGGCATGCTCCTCGTCGGGTCGGCGCTGCAATACCCGACGGGCACCCTCAGTGGGGGCTCTTTGGCGGAGATCTTTTATTCCTTGCCGTATATGGTGAGGTGTGTGTAAGGGGCCCTAAAGTGTAGAAGTGTAGTGTTGTGGTTTCTAAAAGACCAAGTGAGTTAAAACAGGGAAATGGGAGGATCAGGGCAACCAATTTAATAATCCTGTCTCCCACCCTGATTAAAAAGAGTAATGGCGACTGTCTATAGTGATGTTATAGGCAGTTGCGCTATGGTTCATGTGGTCAACATGTTTCTTGCCCTAAAAAGGATCAGGCGGCAATTCTTCAGGACCTAATTAGAGAGTTAAAATCTACACTAAATGGCTGGTAATGGGGTATAGTAACCTAGATATTACCAGTATGATAGCACCAGTGGCGTGTGGTGTCCGTGGGTGCAGTAGCCAATCTAAAATAAAAGAACATAAAAACAGTCATTTACAACATGACTATCCTGTGAGGACTGCGTATTAACCAAAGCATGTCAGCGACACCTATTAGCGTTACCATTGCATACATTGTGAGCATCATATGAGGTTTAGAGCGTTGCATGTGCAATAGTAAAATGTATGTATCACGTATGTGGTATACTAGAAATCGTTTGAAAGGACTTGGGCAGCAGTACAGTAAAGTGAAGTAAAGTAAAAACCTAGTCACAGTCGGTTTGGGATGTCAACACTCACCTAAAATTTAATCAAGACTGGCCCCATCGGATAGCGGCATGGAGTGGACATGTGAATTCAACATGTGTCCTGAAAGAGAGGGGGGGAGGGTAAGGGGTGGGGGGGGGGCAAGGTGAATATAACCAGGTCTAAAAAATGCTTGTGGAAGGTATCTTAGGTTGAGTAAAGGTAGACCCAGGGTTGGGTTTGTAGCAAGTGCGGGGCACCACACTCGAGGTCAGCGAATCATGCAGTCCACCACCTTAGGGTCAGTGGACCATGGTCCCAATACTAGCATGACAGCGTCAGGACGCGGTCTGAGCGATGTTCGACCCCAAGGGGATCTGGCGCTCAACTCAGACACACAGTCCCAACGTCGTAACTGCCAGTAAATCACGAGACACCTGGAGTACGTTTACTCAAGACGGCGTACTGCCGGTTCCTAAAACGTAGGTAACCAAGCTGCAGTCTCCGAGGTGTTAGCTGCTAAACACCTCAAGCGTTGGTGGGTCTTACCTTTAGTTGTGGCATCGATAGTTGTCAGGAGGTCAATACTTACATCAGCTCGCGCCTACTCAGCGGAGGACCTACCCTGCAATGCTGGTTCCGGGAAGGTAACTACATGCCCGGTTCCGGCTGCAGATATCCCAGCGGAAATGGCGCGCAATCAGGAGCATCTGCTTCAGGGTGGGAGACTGGAGTGATGATCAACTGACATCAAGTGGAGTTCAAGTGGCGGCCATGATGGAGGGAAGGCTCACAATGTGGAGCGCCATCTTGGAGTGTATGAATGGTGTGGTACCTATTGGGAAGGTGAGGGCATATGGGGAAATGCCGTCTATGAGTGCAGCTAATTGCTATAAGATGATACTTATGTTAAAGGGCCACCCAAAGTATGGTAATGTGGTTAGCCAACTATTAGCACGACAGTTGGTCAGTGGAACATCATGTTATGCTAAGACTGACATAGCGTCATCCTGGAAACGTACCTTCCCGTGGGGGCTAGGGAAGCCCAACATGCGGTAGTTGATATATCGATCTACTTGTGTCCGACAGCTGACTCGTGCGTTGAGGCTGCCATTTGCAGTTGTGCCATGTCGGGCTCGCATCTACTGAGTGATATATAAAACATACGTCCGTTTAAAACACATACAGTGTGGAGATGTTAAACTCACTCGCAGTAAAGGGTGCCATGTCCTGATAGTGAGATAAATGTATGTGGCGCATTCAGATGACGTGTGGTAGTGGTTGTGTCCGCATAAGTGTGGGGCTAACAATTTCTCAGTTTGTATCAGGACACTTAGGGGTCGATTCCGATTCGGGCCGGAAATTTCCCCGACCGAGCCGGACCCGGAGAGATTTCCGACCGAATCGGACCCGTGCAGTCCGACCGAACGAGTCCGATGCGTCCGTATGTTATCGGACACGAGTCGGTCGGACTCCCATTGAACTCAATGGGAGCCGGTCGTACAACGCGTACGCGGGCTCCCATTGCCTCAATGGGTGCGAGGCGGACAAGGGCGCCCTACAGCGAGTACGCCGCGAGCGCTCGCGGCGTACACGCACAGGTAGGGGGACCCTTGGGTCCCCCTGTGTGCGCCTCGCACGGGTACGCGTACAGGGGTCCGACACGGACCCCCAAAGTACGGCTCCGACAGCGAGTTCGAGTCGGACGGCGCGAGTCGGTCGGAGCGGTCGAGGTGCGCATCGTACTTACCCGGCCGGAAAACGTCTCCATTGCGCGGTGCGGACCGGGTCCGACCGAGTCGGTCGGAGCGGTACGGTCCGGGTACGAGTCGGTCGGAGCGGTCGGGTCGCCCGGACGAGTCGGTCGGCGAGTCCGCATCGTACTCGCTCGGCCGGACCCGCGTACGGTTCGGTCGGGTAACAGGCTTTCGCATGGCTTTTTTCCCGACCGAATGGTATTGGGTGCGCCTCCGACCGAGATCGGAATCGGCCCCTTAGTCGTGTGACAGAATGGGTTATATCCCAGACTAGTGACAGAATGGGTTGTCTCCCAGACTAGTGGCTGTTCAGGGTGCTCCAAGGAATATCCTCGTTCAGGCCATTCTTATCTGAACCCAGACGGTGTACCCATCGCTGTTCGATTCTGAACAGTGCATCAGGGGTGATAGATGTGTGTGCTTCAAGGATCACCCACCTGAGTGTGGTTTGTTAAGAAATGGGTATATAGTCGTGTGGTCGTTTTGTGACACCTGATGTTGCTCGTATGCTCTATTATACAGGTTTTGACTGGTCTGGTAGTCATCCCCACGTAAAAGAGATCGCACGGACAGGATAATAAGTAAATGCAATTGGCGGTGTTGCAGTTGGTATCTCTTGTTATCTTCCAAGTGAAGTTGTTGGCAAAGGTTATTTCCTTGGTGAGTTTAGTTTGGGGGCACACTGCACAAGACCCGCAAGGGTAACGGCCAGTGACTGGAGGTAAGTCCCATAGGCATCTTTGGCTCAGTACTGGTCTGGATTTGGGTCTGGTGTGTATCAGTAGGTCTTTCAAGTTGTTCGTGCGTTTGAACGCAAATCTGGGGGCTGGCAGTGCCAGATCACCTGTGTTCAAAATGTCCCAGTGTTTGCGTATGATGTTCCTGATCTGACTAGAGACAGGAGTGTAAGAGGTTACACATGTGATGGCCTCAGTGGGATTTTTGTCAGTCTTCTCCAACAGTGCCTCTCTATTATTGTTCCTGGCTCTCTTCATAGCCATGGAGACTGTCTGTTGTGGGTATTCCCTCTTGCACAAATCTGATGCTAGTTTAGTAGCTTCCACCTTGTAGTCCTCAACGGAGGTGCAATTCCTCCTGATTCGGAGAAAATGTCCGAATGGTAGATTGGTTTTGAGGGCCCTCGGGTGGTGGCTGCTGAAGAGTAAGAGACTAGTGCAGTCGGTAGGTTTTTTGTATAGTGTTGTGTTCAAGGAGCCTTATGACAGATTGATGTTCAGGTCCAGGAAGGGTACAGTGAAATCGGAGATGGTATGGGTAAACTTGAGATAGGGATTCAGAGTGTTGATCCACAGGCAAAAGTCCTCACAACTCCTTCTGTCTCCCTTCCAGAAGACTAAAATGTCGTCAATATACCTCTTACACACAATCAGGTTGCCTGAATATGGGTTAGATGGATTGAAGATGGATCTGGTCTCAAAAGCTGACACGTAGAGACAGGCCACACTGGGAGCGAATGTGCTTCCCATGGATGTGCCCTGTGTTTGGTGGAAGAGTTTCTTGTTATATTCAAAAAAGTTCTCAGTGAGAGCAAGGGTAGCACACTCCATGACAAAAGGTATTGGTGTAGGTGATGTCCAGTCTGAGGAGCTGAAGGCATCCTCAATTACCTCCAAGGTGGCACGTTGGGGTATATTCGTGTATAATGCTTCCACGTCTAGGGTGACTAACAGATCGATCTCGCTCTGACGTGGGAAATCGTCAATGAGCCGTAGTACAGACGTGGTGTCAAGAAGGAAAGCTGGTGTTTGTTTCACTAGTGGCTGGAGGAAGTGGTCACAGAATTTAGATAGTGGTTCCAATAATGAACCTATACCGGAGACTATAGGTCTACCTGGGACTGGATTCGTGCCCTTGTGTATTTTAGGTAGAATGTAAAAGTACGGTGTTCTAGGGTCTTTTGTCACCAGGAAATCCGATTCTTTTTTAGTGATCCACCCCTCTGTTTCTGCTGTAAATGCCATAGTTGATATTATGGAAGAGAGCCTTTTGGTGGGGTTCTCGCTGATGGGGGTATAGTACCTGTCGTTGTTGAGTTGGCGGAGACATTCAGTGTCATAGTCACAAGTCGACATTATGACGGTAGCTCCCCCTTTGTCAGCCTGTTTAATAGTTATTGAGGGCTCATCAGCCAGTGATTTTACAGCTGCCCATTCTGCATTGGAAAGGTTCTTAAAAGGAGCATTAGGTGTGATCTCCTTGAGGTCCTTGAGCACAGCTTGCTCGAAGGCCTTTTTTTCTAAGCCAAGCACAATTTGAAATGCAGGGATCTTCCAGGCTTCTCATTGAGCCCAACGCTGTTTAATTTGAACGTCAGTCCTCTATCAAACATAATCTGCTCCTTGGATTTCTCTATGGTGTTCTATGCTGACGACACAGATATCATTGTTTCATTAACTCCAAACACAGCAATGGTCTCTCAGCAACTCAGTGTATTTCTACAGCAAGTTGCTGACTGGATGGCTGCAAGCTTTCTGAAGCTCAACGATGACAAAACGGAGGTTGTGGTGGTCTGCAACAGCCCTTCACTCTAGGACCCGCTCAACTGGACCCCTTCCCTGGGCGACCGTCCACCTCCCAAGGTGGAAGTAAAGAGCCTGGGAGTTATTCTTGACAGCAGTCTCACCATGGGTGCCCAGGCCAAGAAGCTGTCTTCCAGACACTTTGGCCTACTGCACGCTCTCAGAAGACTCTTAGATGGTTAACGGTTGCAGTTCGGAGAGTGGTGGTTCAAGGCCTGATTTTATCTCGCCTTGACTACGGGAACTCCCTCTATTTACGGTGCCCACTTTAAATCATTAAAAGACTGCAGGTAATTCAGAACGCCGCAGCCCGGATCCTGTTGGGTATCCCCAAGTCTCAGGCTCTCTCTACAGTACTCACTGCATTGCACTGGTTACCCATCAGCAAGAGTATTAAGTTCAAAGTACTGTGTATGACTCATTGTGCAAAACACAAGACTGGCACTCACATCCTCCATAAACTGATTAATCCTTAGCCAAACAGAGCACTCAGGTCAACCAGCCTGCACCAGCTCTGTGTCCCTAGGGTGAAAAGGTGTGGCAGGTGTTCCTTTGCCTTCATTGCTCCCAAGCTCTGGAATGCTCTGCCTCTCTCCCTCAGATCAAATAGCAACCTTCTCAGCTTCAGACAACAACTTAAAACTCACCTATTTGATTAGAACTTCTTATCTGAGCTTAACTTCTTATCTGAGATTTACCTTCCTAGCGATGGGAAGCCTGTCGGGTAGAATTGTGCTCAATAAATCCCCTGAATTGAATTGTTTAACACCAATAGTCACTGCACCGCTCTGTGTCTTGAAACTGTTTTTCATAAACTCCTTTGAATAAATTATATGAGCCATTTGGTTATTTCCATTAAAGGTATTGTTACTTGGAACCAGAATGTTTTTGTTATAGTTATTACCTCAGTTCCCCAGTTATCCTTGGGTCTCCCTTGTTGAAATATTATTACCAGTATTGTAAAGGCCAAACGGCGCCCAGTATTCAGATCTACTCCTATACATGTATAGACTTATTTAGTACAAATCAAACAACAAAGTAATAGAGCATTGCTCAATAGATGAGTCAACAGAGCATGAAGAGAAAGTATGGGGCAGGACAGTCCCCATAAGGTGGGATTTAGCAAAAGTGAGGACAGGGTGTTCCAGGGCAAACAGGTGGTCCTAGGTGAGAAAGGGAAGAGTTGCCCAATGTGTGTGCGAAATTTGCCAGGGTAGGGTGGGTAGAGTGGCAGCAAGTGTTAGGGAGGAACAATTTTCCAATGTGCCCTGTAACCATTAGGCTACAAAGCAACAAGGGTAATATTAGCCATTTGTTACTAGTGTAAGAAGATTGCATATGATGACTTAGATGAGGACTTATTAATGAGATTGGAAAAGGAATTAACCATTAGCTTAATAAACGCAATGGGCATTTTGATTGAGAATGCTGAAAGGAAGGTTTCTATTGCTACAATATATTAAGATATTGGAATCTGAAATTTAGGATATGAACCTTCCTGAACCTACAAGTAAGAATTATAAGATTTTTAATGAGTTTCTGAATAAACACTGTATTCACAAACACAAAGGACCTAGCCTGGCAATTCGGGCTGGACTGTTCCCATGGGGAACTGGGTCAAAACTGATTTGCATATGGCTGGGTTCAAACTGGAATGGCATGGGGAGCAAAAAAATAATGGATTTAGGCTCAAATCTGTACTGGGGTGAACACTTGACATTGTTCAACATTCTCTCCATCAGTTGTTATTTTTGCATCTGAATAAACACCAACAGGATATTAAACAGAGCAAAGCTAGGAAATTAAGAAGGGATGAAATAGATTATCAAAATGGGAGGGTCTTCACCTTTGCCAAAAGTTAAGACCATTTAGTTCAAAAGGACTGGTTTATTCATTTAGATAAGGATTTCTCAGTAGTAAGTAAGAGCTCTACCTCTTTCAGCAATATGTCTAGCAGTAAAGGCGAGGAGGTGGATGCAGAGAAGGGTAATTCTAAACAGAATCCCAATAGTAGTACTTTTTTAATGGAAGTTATAAGAATCAGAATAGGTAATCAATATCAGAATACCACAATCAGGACAGACAACTCAAGAAAACAAGAAGGGGAAAAAGATGGAGGAGAACAGATAAGCGAAAGGAGAGGCATGCACACACGGTCTTGGAACAAGAAGAAGTAAGGTCTTGAGAAAAACATTTTCCTCTGGTACTTTGGATGTTACCATTATCAATTTATCAAACAAGGGACTAAGTAGTGACATGCAGTCATTACTTAGAAAAGGTATGAGTTTTTGCCCAGGATAAAGTGGTGATGTTTTGGATTTAAAAATAGATTTGTTCACATTTGTTAGAAAGTTGAAACTTAAAAGGTATTGTTGTCTGAACTCAATGAAGAATAAAGCAGATGCTACCAAAACAACTTATAGTGATTTGACTATCCAGTATATGTATGACACTGTGACACTTTTGTCGATATCAGAATGTGAAAAAGAGCCAGTCACTATTACCAAGGTACTCAATGATTTAGATCTTTGCACCAATTTGAGTATTGATAGTTGACTAAAATCAAAATCTGGATGGACACCACAAATGGCTAGTGGTAACAATTTGAAGCTTTTTTATAAAGTTATCTGCGCAGATTTGGACAGTTGGAACAAAAGGACAAAGACTCGACTACGAGGGTATAGGGATAAGTTGACATACGAGAATGTATTGCCTTGAAACAACTGCAACAAGATAAAGATTTGATGATTAGAGAAGCAGATAAAGGTGTCAATATTGTGGTTATGAATTGAGTGGACTATGATCATGAGATTTATGAACAACTGGGTAAACCCTTGTGCTATGAAAGATTGAGTTCTAATCCTATTTTGGAACTAACTAAACTGGTCAATGGTAATTTGATAAAAATGGCACAAATGAAGAACTACTCGATGATGAATATTACTATCTACTTGTTGATCGTCCTCGATTTCCCTGTTTGTACACACTTCAAAAGGTGCTCAAAGATTTACCTTTTCCGCCAGGCAGACCTGTTACTTCAGGAATTGGAGGACCAACAGAATGGATTTCTGAATTATTTTTATACAACCTTATGTGGTAAATCTACCTTCTCATATCAGAGATCCGAAACATATTTTGAATTTGCTTAGTGATGTAGCATGGGAACCAGGTATGATGATGGTTACACTTGACATTGTTTCATTGTATACAAATATTACACCTGATAATGGTATTGTGGCATTGAAACATTTTGAGTACAAGATCTATAGATTTATTTGATCATATACACATGTTAATTTTAATGGCTCAACATATATTGGAAAATGTTTTTTGTTTGATGAATGGTTCAGACAATTATGGGGTACTGCGATGGGCTCCAGGTTTGCTCCTTCATATGCCAACCTGTTTATAAGTTGGTTTGAGGAGGGGCAGATCTGGAGTCCACGCTGTTCAATGTGGATGAATCATATCTACTACTGGGGTAGGTTTTCAATGCCTATTTTATGCCTTGGAAAGGTGATGAACATGAAATTAAGAGCTTTTTGGAATATCTAAATAGGAAGGATTTTAACATGTGCTATACTTATAAATCAAATCAAGGGAGCTTATAACGTGCATGGCTACTCTAAGAGTGTCCCAGCGGTACAGGTTCATTAGCTACTGCCCTCACAATGAAGGGGTGATAATCTAAAAGGTCTCGTTAAAAAGCCAGGTTTTCAGACTACGCTTGAAAGAGCTCGCATTCTTAGTTGCACAGAAGTACAGGGGAAGAGCATTTCAACTAGCGACCACTAACGCAGAAAATGAAGTACCTTCCCATTTCTTCCTCCATGTCTTAGGCACTACTGCCAGCAGTGCATCAGTAGACCGTAAAGTTCTCGAAGGATGTTAGTATTCCTACATACTAGAAGAATACTAGGTTGATTCTTCTACTTAAAAAACCCTCAGCAGACAAGACTATCCTGGCCAATTACAGGTCGACCTCTTTACTGCCTGCATTTTCTAAGATTCTAAAAATTTCAGTCAACTTTCCAGTTATCTTGATGCTAACCAGTTGCTGCATCCTTCGCAATCGGGCTTCTGCCCTGGATACGGCACCGAATCTGCTTTGGTAGAGGTTGTAGATGTTATTAAAATGGCTGTGGACATTGGGAAGAAAGCAGCTTGGCTTGGCTGTGTTCCTCTCTATCGAACAGATGTCAGTAGGTGTAGATGCTGTATTTGCATTTGCCCCCAAATCCATTGAGTACGGGGTTCCCTAGGGCTCTGCCTTGAGCACAACATTGTTTAATGTCTATATGTCTCCCTTAGGGTGAAAAAAGCAAAAGACACACAAATGATGGATGGAATGCAGAGCACATCAAACATTCACCCCGAGTCAACAGATCTGGGATAATTCCATTGTTCTTTTGCTCACCATGCCACCCCAGTTTAGACCCAGCCATATGCAAATCAGTCTTGATCCAGTTCCTCATGGAAACAGTCCAGCTCAAACTGCCAAGCCAGGTCCTCGCTGTACCAGTTTTGGGGTATTACCCCTCATCAGCCAGGCTAGCTTGAATCCAGTGACACAGTGAGCCCAGGACCCAAGTCTTGACATTGTTCAACATTTTGTCCATCAATTGTTCTTTTTGCATTTGTCACCCGAGTAGGATGGATATGCTCAGGCATGGGTACCATGCTCTCCATGCCACTGGAGCCAAGCTAGCCTGGCTGATGTGGGGTGAAACCCCGAAACCGGTCTCAGGATGCTTGTTTCCGGTCCAGGTAGGACCTGGCCTGACAGTTCGGGCTGGACTGTTCCCAAGGGGAACAGGGTGAAGACTGCTTTGCATTTGGCTGGCTTTAAACTGGAATTGCATGGGGAGCAAAAACAATGGCTTTAGGTCCAGATCTCTGTACTGGGGTGAATGTTTGATATTGTTCAATATTCTGTCCATCAATTGTTCTTGGCATCCCTGGTGCAATCCTTTGAAGTGCAGTCATCTCTTATGCTGACAACACACAGATTATTCTAACATGAGAAGGGAACATCTCTAGTGCACAAAGTGGATTTAAAGCATGTCTCTCAACAGTGTTCCAGTGGATGTGCTGGAACAACCTCCAGTGCAATACGAGTAAAACGGAGATTCTGGTCTTTGGTTCCCCCACCCCTCTGTGGGGTGGTGAGGTTTGGCCTAGCTCTGCGCCATCTCCCCAGTATCCCACCACACTGGCTTAGAACCTCGGAGTGCAGTTTGACAACAATCTGTCCTTCAAATCACAGATGGAGCGCTTAGTTGGAACTTGTTTTGGCCTTCTCCAGTTCTAGAGAAAGTTTTTGTTCCTGCTTCCTGCTACTTGCCAGAAGATGGTAGTCCATTCATTTATAACATCTTGGCTGAACTATGCCAATGCACTATACTGAAGTCTCCCTTTATATCTACTTACGAGACTCCAGTTGGTGCAGAATGCTGCAGCCCGGCTCCTGCTAAACATCCCGAGGAATACGTCAGTTCAGGTCCATCTTAAGGAGTTGCATTGGCTTCCCATCCGGGCAAGAGTGAAGTTTAAGGGACTCATGCTAGCCCATAGAGTTTTCTATGGACTAGGCCCTAAAAATATCTATCAATACCGTTCTCAACATATAGCTTTTTTTTAGATGTCGTACTCTACAGTAATGACAATAAGATTAACAGCAGGATGTTTCGGAAAACAACATCTTGTAATTTGTTATTACATGCCACTATCTCGCATCCTGAATTTCAAATTAGTTCTTTATAGCTTGGTGAGATGGCCAGGGCGAGGCGCAATTGCAGTGAGGATAATGAATTTCAAGAAAGCTTACAGTATATAGAACAAAGATTTATCATGAGAAGTTATGATGCACATGTGATTAGATCTGCTAAGGCGAGGATTCAGAGGTAAGATAGAAACTCTACTTTATGCACCAATAGGGTTCAAAAGAGTATACGTAACACTAATAAAGTAAGACTGATTACAAACTATAATTGGAATTCTGGAAAACTTTGGAGAGTTTATGGAAACATTGGCACTTATTTAAAACGGATAAGTCTTTGAATTAATTTATCTCTGATCGACCTTATATTACTTATCGTAAAGGAAGCTCTTTAAAAAGTATCCTTAGTCCCAGTTATCTAGGCCACAAGAACAGACTGGTTTGTTGTACATTGTAGCTACACGATTTTATAAATGTCATCACTGTATCATGTGTAGGTGGGCTATGGATAAGACTAAACATTTCAGCTGATTTACTGATTTGAGAATTGTGGTTTGAATTTACTCACAGTAACTGATAAGATTAATATATAATTTATTGAAGGATAGGTGTTAAGATTAAGGGCACCCGTGATTTGGATATCATGAGATGGCCGCTATGCTTATGGTATGCAGTGGCACAACATAAACTGGCGCCTGACCAAGTCGCTGTGGTCGACAGAATTATGTCGGAGGTATTTCCCGGCAAGTTAGTTTCATGACTAATCATATTTTGATTTTGCAATATAATTTTTGTAAGTGTACTTTTACACTTCTTGAAAGATATGTTTGAGGACTGCAGGGTGTCTGTAATATGGATACTTCAAGATGGCCGGTATGTTTGGAAAAGTGTATTGCTCTTGTTCCAAATAATGCTGGAGTGGGATACTATAGTTGATGGTTTTGTTAGTATTGGATGTTTTTCCTGGCTAACATACTCATGGGGCTTCCAATAGCATATTTTGATTTTTTTTATTAATACAGTGTGGCTTCATAAGTGATATCAGAATTGACTAGGTCTTATCATGAGTATACTTATGTATGCACTTCACTTAATCAAACCATTTTTAAAGCGCAACATTATCACCCCTAGGGGTTTCTGGCTGCTGTGTCTCCCTTGAAGAGCCAGGTCTTGAGTCTCTTTCTGAAGTCTGACAGCGAGGGGGCTGTACGGAGCTAGAGGGGAAGGTCGTTCCAGGTCTTGGCAGCAATGTAGGAGAACGAGTGGCCACCACTGTGGCTGTGATGGATGCGGGAGGTGTATGCGTCAGAGCGCGGGAAGAGGAGCGCAGGTGTCCAGAGGGTTGGTAGAAATTGAGTTGATGTAGGCAGGCCCTAGATTGGGGAGGGCTTTGTAGGAGTGTGTCAGGATCCTGAACTGGCATCTCGTCTTGATGGTGAGCCAATGGAAGTCTCTCAGGTTGGGGGCAATGTGGGTTCGTTTGGGGAGGTCCAGGATGAGTCTGGCTGCAGCATTCTGTATGGTCTGGAGTCTTCTGCGGAGCTGGGTGGAGATGCCGATGTAGAGGGCGTTGCCATAGTTGAGGCAGCTGGTGACGAGAGCCTGAGTGATGGTCTTTCTGGTGTTGGTTAGGATCCATCTGAAGATTATGCAGAGTGTTTGGAAGTAGGAGGCGGCAACTGCGTTGACTTGCCATTTCGTGGTCAGTTGGTTGTCGAGGATGATGCTGAGGTTGTGTGCATGGTTGGTTGGTCTGGGTGTAGATTAGAGTTCTGCAGGCCACCAGCTGTGGTCCCATGCAGACATGTTCTTCCCGAAGATCAGTACTTCTGTTTTGTTGAAGTTGAGTTGGAGGCAGTTGTCTTTCATCCATTTAGCTATGTTGATCATGGCACCGCAGAAGTTGGTTTTGGCGATGGAGGGTTCCTTGATGAGCGAGAGGATCAGTTGAGTGTTGTCTGCGTAGGAGAATATGTTGATACTTGTAATTATAGTTTAATATCTATTATTAGTATTCTTTCGTTTGTTTATGTTTAATGTTTTAATAGGTTTTTATATGCTTGATTTTGTCTTAGATCGATTGTCAGGGGTCTCCAACCTTTCCTATAGTGAGAGCTACTTCTGATCAATGAAAATCATCATGAGCTACTGAAGGCTAAGCAACTCGCTCATTGCTAACAGACACCCAGCTTCATTCACTTAAGCTTGTTCATAGAGCCAGATACTATGGTTTGAACAAAATACTTTGACTAGGGGCACTATGACAGAGCTCCCATGTGTCAGTGAGTGTGTGTTCCTTAGGGATGTATGAACATGTGTGTGTATGAATAAGATAGATGTGTATGCCTGACTGAGATCCTGTGTCATATGTACTTGTGGCACAGGACAGACCTTTCACCATATGTGGCACTGTTACATGTGTAACACAAACATACATTTTTTTTTAAATGGCAGAAATTTAAAGGGCAGAAATATATTCTGCAGAAATGTTCATAATATGGAAAAAAATTCTGCACTTTAAATTTCTCCCATTTTAAAAAATGGCCGTATTTGTCAGTTATAAATATGGCACTGTGTTTACCAGCCACGGGGAGCAAGATGCCTGCTGTGTGTGAAGGTAACACTTTAAAATGGGAGAAAATGAAACTGAAGAGTTAATTTATGTTTATATGGATTCCTTATATCTCATCATTTAAATATTCTCCCATTTCCAAGCGTCCCATTTACAAACAACAGGCAGCTTGCTGACAGTGGCCTGTAGACACGGTGCTATATTTATAATTGAAAAATACAGCTATTATTTTAAGTGGGAGAAATATGGCACAGTGTCTACTGGCCACTGGGAGCAAGAGGCCTGCTGTTTGTAAATGTGACACTTTGAAATGAGAGGAAATTTAAATGAAGAGCTAACTTAATCAGTAAGGTAACTGTTCATTTTAATTTTCTCCCATTTAAAAACATATAGCAATATTATTTTGTTCTCATGCTTCAAAATTGAGTTGACAAGGACTTTTATTTAAGAGTTAAATACCTCAGTGATTCAGTTCTTTACCTTTGCACCTCAGTCTGGGTCATTAATCTGACTGAGCATTGCTCATTATCATGCCCTGCTATCTGCAGCCTAATGAAAATAATGTAAAACAAACACAGCCTTTCCTTAACTTTAAAAGGAAAATGTGACCCAGTGTGTATTTAAAATGAACTCGAGGCTGTGAGCTAACCTGAAAATGTCTGAGAGCTACTGTTAGCTCGGGATCAACTGGTTGGAGACACCTGGTCTATATTGATTGTTGGTGCACTGACTTTAGCCATTATAAGATGGCGGCCATACCTGTAGCAATGTAGCAGTCCGTTTTCTGACAGATTACATCATATTATGGAGAATGCTGTTTTATTGAGGTTTGTTTTATATTGTTGACATAAGTTTATACTTTGTGTGATTTCAGACGTTAATGGATAAATGTCTTCTATGATTTAGTCTTAGATTGGATTGTCTATGGTGATTGTTATGTTCGCTGATTTTCACGATTATAAGATGGTGGCCATACCTGAAGTAATGTAGTAGTCCATTTTCGAACAGATTACATCATAGAATGGAGACACGATGGCACCTGAGTAGAACGCCATACTATTACATGTTACGAAGAAAGGAGAATTCTCCACTTAGTAAGAGTTGAGTTTATCTTATTTGTAAGTAGCAAAGCT
The DNA here is from genome assembly GCA_963921515.1 of Calotriton arnoldi. NCBI lineage: Eukaryota > Metazoa > Chordata > Amphibia > Caudata > Salamandridae > Calotriton > Calotriton arnoldi. The sequence goes on from CAWUFW010002513.1 coordinate 857,867, forward strand.
GGGCGACCAGGTGAATTTCAACATACTGATATTGTGTTATGCTTGAATTAGATGGCGCCTTGATTAATTGTTGTTTTATTGAGCTTTGCTTTATATTGTTGACATAAGTTGTTTATACCTTGTGTGATTCTCAGACGTTAAAGGATATATGAGAAATTTAATTCTGCCTATGTGGTATATACTTTATATAGGGTGAGTGAGCATTATTTTGATTATTTAACCAATAATTATTTGTCTCAAATTGATGAGATCCTTACTTGTGATCTTGTTTTATTTGGTTTCTTTACTACAATAACAGTTATTTTCTGTTATTAAGTTAGTCAGTTGTGGTTATTTTAATACACGGGAGTAGGCTTGGGTTTACATCAATTTTCGGTATTGAACTTCACACTTGGTGATGGAGAGGCAATTTGCGTGTGCCACACTTGGGTGATAGTGTGATATATTGTATTATTGGATTGCTTCATTTGGTTTTGATCAGCCATGTTCTCTATATTCGCTTTGTTGATGTATTGTTAAGTTTCCACACATGGTGTATTTACTTGATAATTATTATTTTATATATGGGAGTATCAAGTTTACGAGGTCATGGGTAACTTTGTAATTGGATTGCAGTTTATTGAGGAGATTATTACTTGCAAAATAGTAATTTTCATTTACTTTTAGCCTGATAAAGTCGCTGGTGATACGCCACTTCAACAAAATACCTGTTGGCTAAAATCTAGAAAGCTGGAAACTTGAAGCTCGAGGATCACAGCACATTAAAGGATGGCTTGTTGATATAACTGCAGTGGACTCTTTAAACTTGTATGCTGAAAGGTGAATTTCCACCCTCAATTGAATTGGGGAGTAAACATAGAGCATCTCTGGCCAACAGCAATGAAAAAGATGGCGTTCTTCCAGAGCGTTTACATCATTGTTAACCTACTAGGGGAAAACAAAGGGATGGCTAGAAAAAATGAACACAGCACTAATGCACACCTTGTCCACGCTATGCAACAGACCTTCATTCTAGAGACTATATTTCTAAAATTGACACTGTCTTTTGAGGGGGCTTGGGGAAGAGAAACAGGATGTCAAGTATATGGGTCTCTGGGGATGGCTGTGGGCAGCTGGATGTCTGAAATGGTGTTTTGGGAGGATAAAGCCGTTGTTCAACAGCACCAGGAACCCCGTAAAAACACCCCATGCAGCAGCGGCCCATACCAGTCATACAGCAATGGCAGACCCTACAGCCGCATTGGCTGGGGGACTCCACGCATGGTGCAGCAAATCGCAAGGAAGCTAATTAATACATTATGCCATCACCAGGTGATCCGCCTTTAATTGCTCATGAAACGGGGCTAGCAAGCCTTCTCCCCCTAGCTATAAAGGAGAGGAATTGGTGTAAGGAATTTATTAACATATTTTCACTGTTAGATGTTAGGCAGGTGGGTTTGGATTTAGTCACTCAGGACAAAAAAGATGACGAGAGGAAGGAAAGGCGCAGGCCCAGAATTGAAAGGTCTGTAGACAACTGGCTGCTGGCATTCAGGAAAGTAGTCTGTGTGTTTGTTGAAAGGTTTCCCCAAAGTGCAGCGGCCCTTTTTCTATATGAAGCACAGCACAATTATTAAGGTGAAGCCTGGTTAAGAGATGATGAAGGCTTCAGGGCAAAAACGCAAACAAGGCCCTTTATAGATTGGGATCACCAGGATGTTACAGGATTTACTGATCACATGGTCGCTACGTGCAAGGGGATGGACACACATGAACCTGCATTTTCATCCTACAGGAGCAGAAAGAAACAGGAGTGGTACCACTAAAGCGGTAAAGCAAGCTTACTCAGGAGGGAGGTCAGCAAAGTCCAAATCTACAACAACTGCAAGTGGGGAAAAGCCTGCAAATTTAGACACAGGTGTAGTAGTTGTGGGGGTTCAAAAAGGGGAAAGCTGCAAAAAGGGGAAAGGTGGCAGTGACAAGAGGCATGCCCCCAGGAAATAGCGCCCCACCCCATATGAATCAGATAGCTTATACAGTTGCTCAATCGATATCACAAAGAGGATGATGCATGGCTGCTGGCAAAAGGTTTTGAAGAAGGTTTTCCTATTCCCTATAATGGTTCCCAGGTAGGGCGCCTCAGTAGGACTCTCAGGTTGGTCTCTGAAAATAGAAAGGTCGCAAGGTGTAAAGTAGCCAAGGAACTCGAGCTAGGCTGTGTGGCAGGCCCCTTTCAGGAACCACCTTTGCAGAACTTTGTGGTTTTCCCACTAGGAGTAGTCCCCAAGAAAGAGCCAGGCCAGTTTAGGCTTATCCACCACCTTTATTACTCCAAGGGGAGGGTCAGTGAACGATGTGCTGGACCAGACCAGTCTTCAGTATCCTATGCCACGCTGGAAGAAGCAGTGAATGTTCTGAGGGCTGTGGGAAAGAGGCCTTAATGGCCAAGGCGGACATTGAATCTGCCTTCTGCTCCCTTCCTATGCACCCGAACAGTGATCACTCGTTAGACTTTCAGCTGGACTGACTCTTCTACTATGATAGATGCCTGCCCATGGGCTGCGCAATGTCATGCACATACTTTGAAGCTTTTAACACATTTCTGGAGGGGGCACTAGGAGAAGGAATGAGGTTGCACTACGTCGACAATGCAGTTGACATTTCTGGGCATAGAGCTAGACTCAGTTGAAGGCGTGTGTAGATTACCAGTCCAAAAGACTGTGGATCTGAAACAGACTATTGAAGGACTAATATACAAAGAGAAAGCTACCATAGGGGAGATTCAACAGCTAATGGACAAACTCAACTTTGCAGGAATTTCATCCCCTCACGGAGAACTGGCGCGGCTGATAATGGGTGTGTGTAGATTACCAGTCCAAAAGACTGTGGATCTGAAACAGACTATTGAAGGACTAATATACAAAGAGAAAGCTACCATAGGGGAGATTCAACAGCTAATGGACAAACTCAACTTTGCAGGAATTTCATCCCCTCACGGAGAACTGGCGCGGCTGATAATGGGTATCAGCAAAAAGCACTCTAGAGTAGGTGTTAGAAATTGAGTTACTTGTTTACTGGGGCGTGAGCCCTGGTCAAGCAGCAACCATAATCCTAGTCAGGCACACGCAAACCCCAAATTAACCTGTGTTCAACCCCCTGGTAGCTTGGCACAGAGCATTCCGGCTTAATTTAGAGGCAATGAGTAAGTGTGCAACACTTCAAACAGGAAAACAATGAAAACACCACACAAAAAGATCCCACCCAAGGTTAGAAAAATAGAGCTCAATTTAATAAATAAAACAACACTAAAATGTCAAAAATTCAATCAGTAGAACTGGAGTTATGAATTTTTAAAGAATAAACTGCAATATAGAGGCTAAAAGCAGACTGTGCCAACCACGGCTCTCAGGTCGTGCTGGACCGGGACAAAGCTTTGTGCCAAGAGTCCGTTTGTGTTGAAGACAGTCACGAGGAGCAAGGAGAGCATCGCAGGTGGCAGTCGGCGTGGTGCAAAAAGCAGGCTGGGTGTGGTGAACGGGCAGGCTGGAGCTTTGCTTTGGCGGTCCCCCGTGGGTTGTCGATATTGCTGTGCGGAGAGACGGGCTGACAGTGGCTCGTGCTGGATTTCGGTGTGAGGGGTGTGGTTCTGGATCAAACGGGACCGTTTGTGGTTGCAAGGAGCTCAAAAGCTTGAGTTCAAGAACTCGGGAATCCCATCATGGGTCCAGAACCTGAAAGTCACCACTTGGTGGTCAGGAACTTGCTGAAGACTGCTCCAGGAGCTGTTGGGGAGCCTTTTATGTCCCTGAGACTCAGATAAGGAGGCCAGCAGACTAGCCCTTTGAGTCACTCTGGGGTCCTGAGTTTAAGATGAGGATGCAGGTTCTTGTTCTCCAGGCAAGAGGACAGCAGGTCAGCCTAGCAGGGCAGCAGTTCTTTTAGAGCAGCAGTCCAGCAGAGTGACAGTCCTTGTAGCAGCACAGCAGTCCTCCTTCCTTGTAGAGTACCCACAAGTCCAGAAGTGTACTGAAGAGTTGGTGTCTGAGGTCCTTCATATTATACTTTAAAGTGGGGTGAATCTTCAAGAGGTATACGTTTGAAGAGCACAGATCCCCTGCCTTCTCTGCCCTGGCTCCAGACTCACTACAGGGGGCATGCAGTCCTTTGTGTGGAGACAGGACATAGCATATTCAAGTGGAAGTGGGGCTGTGCCCAGCACCTCCTTCCCATCCTGCTTGTGATGCCCCACCCAGTCACACCTAGGCTCCCATTGTGTGTGGCTGTCCAGAGCGTTTATATCATTGTACACAAGCCCAACTGTCACCCACACCAAGCCATGTGACCCAGAGACAGACTGCAGGCAGCAAATGGCTAAGATAAGAAAATGAAAACGTTTCTAAAAGTGGCATTTTCAGAATTGTGTAATTTAAAATCTGATTTCACCATAAGTTAGGATTTTAAATTTGGACTCCAGAGACACTCAACATGAACTGGTAATCTCTTCCCATTTGGAAATTGCACTTATAAAATGTAATAAAGCAACTCTAATGTTATCCTATGGGAGGGATAGGTCTTGCAGCAATGAAAAACAAATTAGGACATGTAAAACTTAAGAGTACATGTCCTACTTTTGAACTACTTTGCACCTTTCCCTTAGGCTGCCCAGTCCCTGCCTGAGGAGTGACTTATATGTATTGAAAAGAAAGTTGTGGGTCTGGCAAGAGAGAAGGATCTGCCGCCGGTGGTAGTTCTTCGAATGCGAGGGACGGTGGCAAGGGAGAGGTCGGCGGAGCGGAGTTGGCAGTTGGGGACGTAGAAGAGGAGTCGTCTGTTGAGGTAGGCTGGGCCAGTCTTGTGGAGTGCCTTGTGTGCGTGGATGAGGAGTTTGAAGGAGATTCTCCTGTCGACGGGGAGCCAGTGCAGGTTCCTCAGGTGGGGGGTGATGTGGCTGTGGCGTGGTACATCGAGGATCAGGCGTGCGGAGGCGTTTTGTATGCGTTGCAGTCACTTGATGAGCTTGGCCGGGGTTCCCGCGTAGAGGGCGTTCCCATAGTCTGGCAAGAGGGTTAACTTCCCAGGTCGACATAGCAGTCTAAAACTGCACACACAGGCTCTGCAGCGGCAGGCCTGAGAGATGATTAAAGGGCTATTTTAGTGGGTGTCAAAATCAGTGCTGCAGGCCCACTAGTAGCATTTAATTTACAGTTACTAGGGACTTACAAGTCAATTAATTGTGCAATTTTAGGTCTAACGTAATTTCACCACGTTTAAAGGAGAGAGCACAAGCAATTTATCACTGGTTAGCAGAGTTTTAAGGCCAACAAAATCAAATTCAGCAAAAATAGGAGGAAGGCAAAATGTTTGGGGATGACCCTGCAGAAAGGGCCAAGTTCAACAGTCAGGCTGACAGTCAGGGTTAAACAGTGGCAAGCCTTACTCACCCACTTCAACAGAATGCTGGTGTGGTGAGAACCTTGGGTGACAGCAGAAAGTGGCATGAGACAGGTTTGACAAAAAAATATACCACTGCTGGAGCACTTCCCCATTGTGGTGGCATTCTCACTTTGGAGGGAGAAGCTAGCTAACGAGCAAGTTACGATTTGGTCAGACAACCACGCAGTGGTGCAGCTACTGAACCTAGGCATGGCAACTTGCCCTGAGGTTTTGGGTTTGTTATGACACTTAGTCGGCTGCCAGCTGTGCATGAACATAACCATAAAAGCCAGACATGTGTCAGGATGTGATATTGTCAATCAATGGGCAAGGTTCCGGCAGTTGGCGCTGCAAGCAGAGCAGATGACACCATTCATCGGTGGGTTATGGGACCTGGTAGAGCAGATCTAGCAATCCTGGTTGATAAGGCTCTCGCACCCAAGACTGCCATCACATACCATAAGTGTGGGATGCGCTTTCAGAGAGTGACAGGTGGCATTGTCGCACGTGGGGAGAGTACCAGCAGCGAGGTCGGGAGATTCATACGCTGGGAATTTACCACCAGTAAATCCAAAGCGTGGGCCCAGACCCATTTAAGCAAGGGGGCTTAATTTTCCAAGCTTTACACAGAAAAGGACCGGACCAACTCTTTCTGTTGCCGCACAGCAATGTGGGGGTGGGATTGTATCCAGGCAAAGCATAAAGATGATGTTGTATGAATGAATACATAAATTAACTTATATTCTAAAGCACAGCTGTTGCTTCATGAGAAGCGTCCTGGTACTGAAATACAACAAGAAAAAGAGAGATACTAAGGTTCACGGAATAAGAACGTTTTCAGCTAGGCTGTAAATACACTTTCACTAGAGATATTGCGAAGATGCAATTGAAGAGAATTCCAAATAGTGAGAGCGAGAAAGGAAAAAGATCTGCCTCCAGATTTAGCTTTACGCACGTTTGGGACAAGAAGCAGGTTTTGATTTGCAGAGCGAAGAGCCATATAGGGAACATATTATTCTAAACTATTCTGAATATAGGGCGGACCATTCTGATGGAAAGCTCTGTGAGTGAGTAAAGTCACATGGTGCTAAACCTGAAGCGGCCTAAGACCAACCAGGTGGGTAAGGGCACGTTCACTCGGCTTGATTGCATTGCACCCCTTGAGTGCTACCCTGTCTGCTTGACAAGAGAATACTTGTGGAACAGACCACAAGGGGACCCTCCCATTATTCGTGCACCACGATGGATCTTGTCTTAGCAAGTTCCAGTTCACGGCAGTGATGTGGTTAGCATTCAACAGAACAGGTTTCGCACAGGAGACTTACTGGTCGCATTCTTTCTGCACTGGGGCTGCCACGACTGCTGCAGCGTGTGGTTTGGGTGAGGAAGTGATCAAGCGGCTCAGCAGGTGAAAATCTCAAGCATTCAGGGCCTACGTTAGACCAGAATGTAATTAAGTTGCCCTATTTTCTGGTCACAGGGGGTGGAGGTGGAAGACGAATGGTCTGGATACTAGGCAACTCTAATATCGTGAGGGCCCAGCACTGGACTGCCTCACAGAAGCATTGTGCAAAAACAAAACACTCATGACCTGTGATTAGCATAAAAGGCCATTTATTAGTACATGGTTGCATATCTTAACTTTATTAACAATAACATCAACTTTATAACTAAGGCACCTTCCCCCATACATCACGCGGCCACTCAGATCTCACACAAACTTCCAATCCCCAAACGTCATTCCTTGTTCCATCCTTCCCTGGACCAATCCTTACATTCTTGCCGTCTCCCCAGGCTCTCTTTCTTTATCTCCCCAAACACCCTACCCTGAACTCACTCCTCACTCTACAAGGTACCGCACACTGCTTATTGACCTGTGCTCTGTTCTTCTTCCCACCCAAAGGTGTGGAAGAGCCCACATGTGACTCTCCACTCCCCAAAGACTTCCACCACCCAGAATAAACCCATACTGTGTTTTTCTGCCCCCCCCACACTCACAACCAGCATGCCACTCAGAGGTGATCACTCCTGTGCCATATGTTCTCATGCCACAATCGGCTCACCGTGTCCCGCAGTTCCATCATGTAGTACGCATTCCCCATTTGTGACAAGTGAACCCCCATCGTCCCGAAACAGACATGCTTCTTCCTCCCGAATGCCCCCATGAGGGATCACTTTAATTTCCCTCTCCATGCAGAAAACTCTCATCGATCTGTTCAGCTTATGACGAACTTTGTCTATTGCCGCATACCGTACCGCCCCTCTACCCCCCCCCGCTCCCCCACCACCAGCTGCGTTGTGGCACAAATTCAGTCCATACAATGCAAGTTTGATGGCTTCAAGATCCCGTTGCATGTGTTATAAGAGTGTCAAACCAGACAACTGTACCAGATCATTTTCCCCCAAATGAATCAACAGCATGTCCGGACCACCCCTTTGCGGAATCAGCTTTGTTAAACAGGGCAGCAAATTTCCTCATCGCATTCCACTTTTTCCCCACCACAACACTTCATGTCGGCTGCTGTGTAATCCCAAAATCCTGCTGCATATCTGTTGGTCCGCATACTTGGCTGGCCAGTGCACAAATGAATGACCCATGATCCAGGTCACCATCTTGGTCCCTGGACCGTACATTCAACCTGCATTGAAAGAGAAACAGTATTAGGCCTGGCGTCCGCACAGACCCCCTTCAATACTTCCCCTTCCCTTTCTGCCAAGTCGAGTCGCAAGTGCATCTATTTTCTGACATAGCGTCCCCAACAACGCAACCTCCACCTGCCGATCCTATGTATCCGATCCCAGTCCCAACCCAGATTTCCCACTGCCGTCGCAGCCCCTATCCAAAAGGAGTGTGTCCCAAAGGGCCGCAGGATCTTTCCATAGCCGACGCACACCCATACGCAGCACCGCCAAAAGTTGAGAAGTCCACATCGGACTCCCACCCTTGTGACAAAAACTTTTCTTTTAATGCCGCCCCGGCCAAGCCTGAAATTATTGACACTCCTCCATCGGGAACACTGTCTCCTTTCCCCCTTCACACAACCAGATCCATCTCTCCCTACCATGCTGATCTGTTTTTGATCGGCGCAACCATATCCCCAGCCACCCCAGATCCGTGCGCACTTCGTCATGCAATAAACCCGCCGACCTTGTTGACCCCAACAACTCCGAAACTCTGAAAGCCCCAAAAAACATCCACATCATTCAAAGCTGAAAAATAGCTGCTTTGAACTCATTGGAACAGCAGGCAGGTAGATCCGCCAACAGTTCACCCAACAATTTAAATGCGATGGCTTTCCTCTGTGCCACCCTCGCCCCACCCCTTTGTCTGCCCCAACCTTTCAACATCCGGCCTAGAATCTCATCCCCGGCAGGGTCAAAGCCCCAATACAGCTTGCCGTAGAATGAAACCCCAGCCAACTTGCACCCAATGGTCGTAGGCGAAAACCTCCTGTCAATACAAAAAAGGACAAAACGTAACACTCTCCTTTTGACCTCATCCTAATCCTGGTCCCATCCATGTGGCACATTTACTTTGAACGCCCAGAACTCGCTCCAGGCCAAACCCGTATTACAGGTGGATGCAGCCAACGATCCCTCAACCAGACTGATGACCCTCATTCACCCATCTCCCAGGCATCGCCTGATACTGGCATCTTGACAGCGTCTGCCCGGGCGCCAGGGTTCAGAAGCGTTGCCACTGCCAACGAGATAAAGCATCTACAATGCCATTCTGCACTCTAGGTACATGTCGAGCTTTGAAAACAATGTTCAAATGCAGGCAGGTCAGCATAACGCATCTCAACAACCTCAGCACCCCCAAGTCCCTGACCTTCTGTCTGTTAATTAACTCCACCACTGTCATGTTGTCAACGTGGAACAGCACTGTTCTGTTCACCATCTTTCTTCCCCACAATTGTAACGCAACCAGCAAAGGAAAGAATTCTAAAAAGGCAATGATGCGCCCTTGCTGCCTCCAATGGTCTGGCCAGCTCCCAGCGCACCAGCGACCTTTCCAAAAGAGCCCAAAACCATGTGCGCCCGCAGCACCAGAAAATATTTGAATCTGCCATAGTGAATTCTCATCCAAAAAGTTCATGGGTACACCATTAAAGTCCTCCAAAAATGTAATCCACACCCCCAAATCAGCCCTGACTGCCATGGAAATCCCGACCCTGTGGTGCGACAAGGTCGCTCCGGACATGGCCATGCCCAGCCGCCTGCAATACGTTCGTCCCGCTCGCACCACGCGGCATGCAAAGTTCAAAAACCCAATCAGCTTCTGTACTTTATGGAGCTTAACCCCTTCGATGCTCATGACGAGCTCAGCTCGTCATGCTGCGCGGTCGCGCTGTGCGCATGACGAGCTGAGCTCGTCACGACCACACCCGCGATCGGAATGTCCAGCACCTGGGCGGAATTCCGATCGCGGCGAAGCGGTTAATCCTGCGCTCTCCCAACACTTCCAACAAGAAAGCCTGTCTCTCCTTCACCTTTGCCTGTGGCAACCTCGCCATCATCAAAACCGTGTCCAACTCAATGCCCAGAAACGTCAACACCACCAGTGGACCCTCTGACTTCTCCGGCGCCAGGGGCACCCCAAAAACCTCTGCCATCTGTTGGAAATGTTGCAGTGCCATTAGGCACTCACCTGAATCTTTCCTACCCACAAACAGAAAATTGTCTAGATAGTGAAACACTTCCCTATGGCCACTAAATTTTGTGTTAGACCCATTGTAGGAAGGTACTGAAGGTTTCAAACAGTGCACAAGAGATAGCACAGCCCATCTGCAAAACTTTGTCTACATAGAGAAATCCTCCAAACTGCATGCCTAGCAATTGAAAGTCCTCAGGGTGTATGGGGAGTAAACAAAATGCCGACCTGATGTCACACTTCACCAACTCGGTCCCATGACCACAGCTCCGCACCAGTACCACTACATCGTATACTGACGCATACATTACTCTGGAATCCCCCTCGGTGATAGAGTCATTCACTGATGCACCTTCCGGCCATGACAAATGATGAATGGGCCGGAAGTCCCCTTCCACTTTTTTTGTTACCACCCCCAGTGGAGACACAATCATATCTGCCATGGTCCACTCAATATAAGGTCCAGCTATTCTGCCTTCTGCTACCTCCTTGGCCAGCTTGGTTGCCACAATTTCTGGGAACTCTTTTGCTGACTGCAAGTTGTCAGCCCACCTTCGCCTCCTAGGACTCTGATAACCAATTCGAAAACCTTCCGTAAAGCGCCATTCAAGCCGCATCCCCCTCTCCGGATAAATTGCCAGCCAAGGCCGCAAGGTTTCAACTTTAATGGGAGTAGTTGCCTTTCGTTCCAGGGTGCTCCTGCTGACCCCTCCCCCGGGACCCCTTCCATTGTTCGGCTGGGCTGGCCAGGGTAAAACTTTTGTAATGGGGTGTCTACCCCCACTGTTGGAACACTCATGTTTAAACTTGCATGGATGTCGGGAACAGAACCCCTTGTTATAATTCCAACACACCTCAACATTGGTTCCTGTTGTTTTCATAGTGTAACCCGCCCCCTGTGGGACGGGCTTGGGCTGAAAAGGCCGATATGTGACTGGCAAACCGCTAGCTGTGTGTGTGGAAGCGGCGGACTGAGTGGACGACATCCACTGCATCCAGAGTTCAGAGTCAACCTCTCCCCAGGGCTTGTCCGGATTCAGGCTCACCCGTGCCAGAAACTCCTCATCACAGCTAAGCCATGCAAAACTCTCAAAATGCATTTTGGCCTTCCTGATTATATCCATATATTTGAGGAATGCTATTGCCCTGTCCCCATGCTTCTCAAAGTAAATACTTAAATAAATCAGAAATGCAGATGTCCAATTCTCCATATTAATTGCCACTTTAGGCCGCCTTGTGAGTTCCCATTCCTCTTCCTCAGAACCGTCTTTTGCCTGGATATCCCTATGCAAGAATTTAAAGACGTGTGCATATTCGTGTTTCCATATTCTGTTCTTAGTCTTGTCAGACAGGTGGGACCCAAGCGGCATTGTCAGCCCCATATAAGGGAGTCTCTTCTCATGCTTATCTTCCTCTGAATCCGTATTGCCCTCATCCTTATCAGACTCTGTAGAACTATCTGACTGGCACCTCTTCTTTTCAGCTGCCTTTTTCCAACTCACATGTTTGCGCGATTCCTTACCATGCGCAGGTTCCATCCCTTCTGTGACCACCCTGTCGCCAACCCCTACAGACCTCCATTTTGGTACTCCCTTCTGAGACTCCCCGGAGCCCCACACCGACCACCATTCCTCCGTATCTGAAGACAATAGTTCCGCCCTTCCTCCTTCTCTTCACCGGTCGCCAAGTTGGTGTTTTTCACCTTGTCCTTGACAGCCCTCTGGTCCGCACTTGACTGCCGTTAGACATCAGTTGAGGTACAGGTTGTGCGCCCTTTGGTGGCGTGAGATATCTGCCTGCCCATATCCTCTTCCTCACGCAACTCACCCTCCTCCCATTCGTCACTCTTGCAGTCCAAAACCAGGGCATCCTCACAAGCACCCTCCTCATGCTCCACCTGACATACTCCTATCGCTCTGTCTCGCTCGCACACATCCATAACCAATGAGGACTCCTTGCCCTGACTAAATCGGGGTGCGCACTCCTTCGGAGTAGGGTTGGCCACCGCAAACCCTCCATATCTTCTGGCCAGCATCTTGTGACCATTGTGTGCCCTGCTGGCGTTGCCCCCCGTCTGTCAGACTCAGTCGTTGACCTTGCTAGAACCCCCCCCGGCTGCCCAACCAGGAGGGTCTGTGCATCACCAGGCCCACTAGCCATGAAAGATGGCCACCTATCCTCCCTCGGGGACCTCCCTGCCGAAACCCATATTCATTGCCACACTCCCATGCCCTTGGTACCGGTCCCGTCGTTAACTGACCCCCGTACCTAGTCTTGTCCACCTGTGCCCGCTCCCAGGCCAAGTAGTCCTCTTCCTCGCAAGCCCTGCACATCGCTATCCAGCGTGCTTCAGTCTCCTGGACCAAACGGCGCTGTTCTCTGATCTGGGCCTCTATGTCTACAGATGCCCATCTGTTATTGTGGGCCCCATATCCCCAGGGGCTGGTACTCCCCCGGCGTTGGCTGTCTCTGTCTTACCCCCTTCCCACTCCTGAGTGTCAACCCATGTGCCCTTTGATTTTTTAAGGGCGGTGCCCTTGGCTCCTTTGTTGCCTCTCACGCGTTAGTAGTGCAGGGGGGCCCATACTCCGGCTCTTCCCCTCCCTCACACCTGAGTTTGAGGCCCGGCCGGCTCTCTGCCTCGCAGTACTGGGCCTCCTTTCCTGCCATGAAGCCTTGCTCATGGTGAGGCCCGGCCCCGCCCAAGGCGTCCTCAGCGCCTCCAGTGCCCTGGGCTGTGCAATCTCCTGCAATCTGGCTGGGAGGCTGATGTGCCTCCCGCCCTTGCCTGCGCTCCAGCTCCTCCCGCGCATCCCGCTCCGCCGACTTACTTTAAACTTGCCTTGCCCAGAATCTGGGAGGTATGCCGCAACGCCAGCTGCTACTCCACCGGCTGATGACCCGTAGGCCCACCCATGCTTCCTCAAGAACTCCGGGCCGCAGGAGATCATGCTGGCCTGCTGCGCCCAGGGTTTGCAGCGCGGCTCTCACCTCGTCTGCAGAGGGAGATGCCATATCCCCCACACCACTGATCTCTGTCTCGGCCTGCAGCACCGCCCCCGCCTGCTGAGGACTGTCAAGAACCTTTTATTTCCACTGTACCTCCCCCCTGGTGATGCACAGAATCCGGAAGAGGCAGATCACGCCTCTCCAGACCCTTATAAGACTTCCCAATGACCCGCCCCTTCCCCCCAAACCACCTATCCCCACCCTTGTCCTGTTTTGTGCACGAATCCCCCAGAGAAAGACTAGTCTGAGACATGCTTTTCCCCGGTGGCCGTCATAACAGGGATATGACTGCACAACACCACTGTGGTTTGGCTGGGCATGCCTGCCATGAAGTGGGTGCTGCTGCCAAGAGTGCAGGAGGCACTGCAATCCTGATTCAGTAATGATACACTTGGGTGGCAACTGTTTCACGCAGCTAGGGCAACGAGAGCTTTTGTAGAGGATAAAGGCTGGTTTGACAACCGTCGCCAGACTGCTCCGCCTCACCAATGTCCTGTGGTCTGAGGTGATAGCAAGATTCAAATGGAGGGGGGCTGTAAACCGTAGCACAGTTGAGAGGTCCAGAAGTAAGCTGAGCATTTCAAAGAGTAAATTTTGCAGGAGCATAGGCTGGAGTTTGTCAGGCACGGCCTCTTTTACCGCAAGATGATTGGTTACTACGAAGACGACAAGGTTAGCTTATTCGGGGTCGGGATGGAAATGTTCCTCTGAACATCGTAGGGGAGCTCAAGCTGTTAGGTTTTTCTTAGAAGTAGAGGGGGTGGAGACTGGGGGGAGGTGGCTGATGGCAGTCTTGGAACCACCGGCAGCGTGGCAGAGGCAGCAATAGTAAATGGCAATAACACAGAAGATTAGAAAGAGTAACTGCCCATACAGGGTCCTTGGGATGCTTCACAGCAGGTACACTGGAGGGCAAACAAAGGGCCACGAGTAGGGTGACCAACTGGCATAGGTGCAAATTCAGGACAGTGAGTGTAAAAATTCAGGAGACAGGGTCAAAATTCAGGACAAAAATTTAGGACAAAAGGTATGTTTTACAGACACATCAGAGAAGGTTGCATAATAAGTAAGTAAACAGACAACCAACATAAGTACACGTCAAAATAAGTTTATATTAGGTTGAGACAATGGTGCACTTGCCTTTCTGTCGCCGCTTTTGGCTACTCTGGCACCCTTTAGCCCCCTACGGACAGCTTCATCACAGAGATTATTCTGCTGTGTTTATTTGTTCTGTCTTATGCTGACCTGAGAGCCACAGATCAAAGTCAGAAAGGGCCAAGAAACACTTGTATCTGACCCCTGTCACCCCCACTTAAGCAGATATAGCGGGTGCTTCACTATGCCTTTGGCCCATTGTCATTCTTTATGTGATAATCATCCACAGTCAGAATGACAATGGGCCTGTCCACAGACTGAGCGAGATCGGGGAGGGGCTGCTGCAGCCTCTAGAGTTCAAAGATAAGTGCAGCTGGCTCCGATTGTAGCAGGGGAACAGCACAGCTTGCTGCCATCCCCAAAATTAAGGACAAAAGGCGTCCGTGAAAGAAATCCTCATGGACAACGGACAAGAGGCCCAAATAACGGGCAGTCCATGAAATTTACAGACGGTTGGTCACCCTAGCCACGAGATGGTCAGCACACAGCACTTGCAGCCCAGGCACGGCCAGAGGGATGCGAACGCCAGACATCATTAGCAACAGAAGCAGCGGCACTCGATACTAAGCGGGCCTTAGAGAAGAAGTGCTGTCACAGGATGTTATGGTAATGGACGAAGTGATTTAAGACACCCCAAATAGTGATTTACGACTATTAGATGATTAATTACCACTGAATGACATGTTTATGATTTGCTAATCGTTTGATGTTACAGATATTTCCATGCTTGGTGCATATTAATGACCTATGAGTTCGTGATGATGTATGCATGATCCGGAATGGTGAAAGAGTTGTAATAAACTGGGCTGCTTACACATCAAATAAGGTCTTTGCTTTCCTGTGTTGACAAAGGTGAAACAGGAGGATGTGGAACGGCTAGATGGCCCTGAAGAGAAGCTCGCCCGGCTGGAGTCATGTGTTAAGCAGTTGGAATCTCTGATTGAAAGTAAACTAATCTGCGATGAACCTGGCTCTTGTAATTGCTATGGTGTTGCCTACATAGGAATTTAAAGGGAACTCATAATGAGGCCCTAAGTACCTAGGAACAACATTTCCTTTAAAATAATACTAGGGCGTCCCAGGAGGGGTAAAGCTGTCTCATGGAAAATGATTTAATCCCTGGATCAGAGGAGAGTCCCTCTGTTTAGAGAAAGAGATAAACAACGTGGGGATGGATTGTGCCTTTGGAAACTGTTCCCTAACAGCACAGCTATTTGGCATCCTTTTCAGGCTGCAGTCAGCTTTCTCTTGGCCCTGTCCTGAGCATTCCTTTCGCATCACAGACTAGGGCTACAACCAGCAGTTAGAGAATGGGCAGCTTCCAAGTCGGTTTGATTTTCCCCTGATTTGGTTAGGGACCATACTTACACACCCAAGTGGCATGCAAAACACAAGTTAAAAAGTTTCCGTTTCGGAAAGAGCAGCTGCGAGTAAGAAACAGTCATTCTTTCGGAATGAATAATCCAGGCACTGTAATACCTTTAGACGCCTCTCTCTGATGGATGCAGCCTCGGATATAATGACGAAATGTGCAGTGTGCCAAGTTGTAATCTCTTGTACTTAGACATGAGAACAGGGCTTAATTTGAGCCGGTGATTTCAGGTGGGGCCCAACGCCACTCATTTTGGGGGGTTTCATCATCAGCCTTTGATCCAGAACAAGAGAGAGAAAGACTGAAAATGGGGAAAGAAGAAGGAAGAAAGAGACAGAAAAACAGACAAAGGGAGAAAGCAGATATGAAAAAAATGCAAATGAGAAATAAGGGGAGGGGAGCCTGTGGTGATGGATTAAAGAGACATGAGTGAAATCAGGATTAGACAGCCCTTGTATTAGACACTGCAGGCCGCGGGTTTATGAGAAAAACCTTGGGACCAGGTACTTACTGTTTTACAAATTAAGCACTGTAGAGCACCATCGTGACAAGAGGGACTCAAGAAAGTGTCTCTTTCAACTTTTAAACTGCCTTCTTTGGTCCCCCTCACTTTATGACATTTGGTTTTAGCAAGTCAGAAAAAACAGAAAGAGCAGGGTTACAAGTTAGGAGTAATCCGTCCCGTTATTTCCCTTCTACCGATGTTAGTCATGCTCGACGCACTTGGAACTCAGGACGAGGGCAGGAATACTCCTGGTTATAGATTTAGGTGTTTCCGCTTGATTTCAGCATGTTGTTTGACTACTTTGCCTATGTTTAAGGCTTTGTTTAAATCCCCAATAACAATCACTTAATAATGAAACAAACTTTCTCAAAGTTTTGAGGGTTTTTGTGCATGTATATTTCTGTGCTTTATTAATAACACGTGGAGTGTAGTTTCACACTCGATTACTCATATACACACTGATTGTGGGACCTGGCCCTCTCTGCAGGGTCACCCCCAAACGTTTTTGCCTTTCCCCTCAATTGTTTTGCTGAAATTCGTTTTTGTTTGCCATAGGACTTTGTGCACCATGCATCTTCTAACCAGTGCTAAAGTGCTTGTGCTCACTTCCATAAATATGGTAAAATTGTTTTACACCCTATTGGCATGATTAATTTACTTATAAGTCCCTTGTAGAGTGGTATACGGTGTACCCAGGGCCTGTAAATTAAATGCTACTAGTGGGGCTGAAACACTTATTTCCGCCACCCACTTAAGCAGCCCCTTAAAACATGTCCCAGGTCTGCCACTGCAACCTGAATACAGTATTTCAACTGGCCATGGGATCGGCGGCAGCAGCAGGAATTGACCATTGAGCACCCAAATAAACTGGGTGTTTTTAAGTATTAACGGCACCCTCAAGTGCTACTGCTCAGAATCATGTGTGATGTTAAAGATGTCATTCATACAGTGTTTTAAAAAATGTATGAGTGTTCGATTACTTTTACAGTGTCTCCTGATTTTGACTCACGCTTGCTTCTTGGTTCTTCTTTTTTTGTGCTTTTTAGGAGATTTAGTAGTGCTGATTAATGAAACTGTTACCCAACATCCAATGATACCACATTATTTTACATGCTCTTAGGTGACACAGTTCTTTCCTCCTGCTCCCTATATTTTTCCATCCTCTTCTACTCCTACCCCCACTTCATCCCTGCATCTTCATTTCCTCTCCTTTTTTCTCCTGGCCCTTGTGCTAATCTCTTGTTCAATAATTCATGCATGGTATTCAGGTAATTGTTTGACTACTTTGCCTATGTTTAAGGCTTTGTTTAAATCCCCAATAAAAGTCGCTTCTTAAAGTGTTGAGGATTTTTGTGCATTTATATTTCTGTGCATTATTAATAACATGTGGAATGCAGTTTAACACTCGATTAGCTATGTACACACCGATTGTTTGACCTGGCCCTTTCTGCAGGGTCACCCCCAAATGTTTTTACCTTTTATCCTCAATTTATTTGTTGAAATTAGTTTTTGCTGGCCTTAGGACTTCTTTGTGCACAGTACCTCTTCTAACCAGTGGCGGCCGCCAGAAACAAAAACTGGTGAGGTGGGTGGAGGGGGAGCGCAGGAGGGTGAGAGTGGGGGGAAGTTTAATAATAAAAAAAGGAAAACTTACCTGAAACTGCCGGCCACCTTGCGCGTCCTTGTGTTCTTGTTCCTTCTTCCTTGTCCCAACAGGCACTGTGGCCGCATCACAGACTCCCTGTGCAATCCCCGCGCTGCTCTCATGCTAAGAGATCAGCACAGGGATTGGCCCAAGCAGGCTGCTTTGACGCTCCGCTCAGGACAAGGAGTCTGTGCTGTTTCCCCAACCCGACTGTTCAATACAGGTTGGAGAAACCTAAGTGCGCATATGTGTTTGGCCGGCCTAAGACAGCCGGCCAAACACACATGCGCACTTATAAGGGCACAAACCAGTCCTCCCCCCTCCCATAGCCCCAGTGCCGCCCCTCCCTGCACATGCTGGTTTAGAGCCGACAAATGAAAAATAAAACAATTATAGTATTGTGTTTTATTTTTCAGGTGCTGGCTCTTAGCGAGTGGGGCAATGCTCCTCTGTCATTGCGGAGGAGCCGCCCCTGCTTCTAACCAGTGCTAAAGCGCTTGTGCTTACTCCCCTAAACATGGTAAAAGTGGTTTACACCTGATTGGCATATTTAATATACTTATAAGTCCCTTGTAGAGTGGTATACCGTACATTGATATTGAGTGTATTTATAAAGCGCAGCGTATACCCGGAGGCATCTTGGCGCTGACCGTAATCCAAGTGTAATTGGTTCAGTTGGTTAAAAGCCAGGTTTTTAGCATCTTCCTAAACGGTAATAGCTCAGATGTGGAGTTTAAAGAGTGGGGGAAGCCATTCCATTTGGTTGCAGTATGCCTAATAAAGCCCCTACCACCCCATGGCTTCCGCTTGTATGGGGGAACCACCATGTTCTTGTGAGAACTAAAGCGTAGGGATCTTGTTGGAACATACCAGGTCAGGTTCCTTTTTAGATAGTCTGGCCCGGTTCCATATAGAGTTTTGTGCGCAAGGCACAGTGCTTTAAATGCAATACGCTTTTCTATGGGAAGCCAGTGCAGTTTGTTTAAGGCTAGAGATGCAGATTCAAACCTAGGGATATTAAAAAGCATAATTGCTGCCGTGTTCTGCACTGTTTAGAGTCTTTTCACGGAGAGTTTTTGGAGTCCTATGAGTAGTCCATTACAATAATCCAATTGGGCCAGTACTAGCACGGTGACTACCCTTTTTAACAAGTCAAAGGAGAGCAGACGGGCAATCTTCTGGATAGTTTTTAGGATATAAAAGGAGGATGAGACCAAAGAATTAACTTGATCATTGAAAAGTAATGTGTCGTCTATCATTACCCCAAGGTTGTTCACCTTACTCTTCGGTCTAGGTAGATCCCCAACTCTTTTGGCCACCATATGGGGTACCAGAACAACGCATCATTCCCAAAGAGCATGACCTCTGTTTTGGTAGAATTCAACTTTAGGCAGTTCCTGTTCATCCAGTCACTGATCTCCTTCATACAATTGCTAAATTTTTCTGCCGTCGGTTGGATGTCATTGGTAACTGACACAATAATCTGGGTGTCATCTGCTTAGGTTACCAATGAAAAACCAAAAGATTCTATTAAATTAGCAAGGGGGGAAACATAAACATTGAACAGGGTCGGGCTCAAAGATGAGCCCTGAGGGACCCCACATGGCAGCGTAAAGGGCAAGGACGTAAAGCCTTTGAAGGCTTCAGATTGGGATCTGTCACTCAGAAAAGACTGAATGAGGGCAAAGGCACTGCCTTTTACCCGAACATCCTTCAACCGGTCAATCAAACAACTGTGATGGACCGTGTCGAAGGCTGCAGATAGGTCCCGTAGAATCAGCGCTGCTCGTCCCCCTGCATCGAGAGAGGATCGAATCACTTCTGCAGCTACAATGAGCGCAGATTTGGTGCTAAAACCGCTCCTAAATCCAAACTGCGTTTTATCGAGATGATGGTTGGCCCCTATGTGTGCAGACAGTTGCATATTCAAAGCTTTCTCGGACACCTTAGCTGGAAAGGGAAGCCTAGATATTGGTCAGTAATTAGAGGGATCTTTGTGGTCCAACGTAGCTTTCTTCAATAAAGGGAGAACCATCGTCTTTTTCCATGATTCTGGGAACACCCAGAGGAAAACATAGAATTAATTACATTAGTCAGAACAGTTGCGATAGTGTCTGGAGCAAGATGCATTATGTGCGGTGGGCAGGGATCAGATGGGGAGCCAGACTTAGTACTGGCAATCATCTGGGCAACCTGCTCGGTGGATAGTTGTCTAAAACTATTAAGAGACGATTGACCCCCTCTGGTGGCGATGTTAGTATCTGGGCATTGTGTACCACAAGAAACCTCTCCTAGTTCAGTGACCTAAGTGCTTACAAAGTTATGTGAGTGCTGACATCTCACAAAAAGTGAAAGACTGGTCTCACACACCACCTGGTGTCATGCTTCATCATTGACCAGTCCTCGCCCCCTAAAAACTTGGTTTGATAAGGGGCGGGCATACACCTGAAGACAGGGATGCACTTCTAAATCTAAGTGGGGGCCCTTATAAAAGAAGTGAGTTAAAAAATCATTACAAATGCCAAACTAAATTTTAATGTGACTGGCATCCATATGGTTATTAAAAACAAAAGTACGGTGAAAATAAGGAAAATTACTGTCCTCCCACCGTGTGAGTAGTCAACATGTTTCTGCCTATTGGCCATTTAGGTCCGTGGCATTCATCAGGACTTATCAAACAAGAATAATGGGCTCCACCCTTACCAGAATTGGTTAGAGGGTTCCACTGGGTGGGGTGAAAATATCACACTCCACCTTTTTGAGGTAACAAATCAAACCTGTAAATAAAACAAACAAAATAAAAAATATATATATATAGTAAAGCAGATGGTCATCATGAAATCCAAACAGCCACATTCACATACAATACATGGTAAGTGGCTATAGAGTGCAGCAAACGTGTCAGTCATCTGTGCGCCTCAACTTCAATATTGGGAGGCAAGTCCCATTTTGCTTACCCTTGTGGTGGGACCTACTTGCCCCATGGGAGGCTGTGGACGAAATGCCACTTGTGGAAAGGCGCTATCAGGAGGAAAAGATAGGAGGAAAAGATAAGAAAAACAAACATAGTTGTTAAAAGTATCAGGACACATATTCAAGAAGAGTTATTATACTCATAAGTGCAAAGAGCGCAGAATGCTCCTAATAAGTCAGCCCGCTGAAATCAAACAAGCACATCACATCACTCATACTCTTACTGTAACTGATACGTCTTCCGTCAGTACACCTACGTCTCCACTGATCGCCTCCCCGATAGTGACTGAGGGAGGGAAAAGCGTGGGCTTTTATAGTGTTCACGGATGTAACCAATTAGTTTCTGACGTAAACTTGGGCCAATTAACCGGTATCCGGGGTCGCCGTAGCGTGTGTAATCTAGTTGCCTGGCCTGCCTGTCGTCAAAATTCCGCCGCGGACTCAATCTGGTGATCCGGTGTAAGCGCGTTAAATGACGCGCATCAAATGCGGGCCAGTGACGATGTTTATCACAGTAAACTTGTGGGCGTAGCTACAGTCAAAACTAACCTGAGTGGCAGCCAAAGCGGGTGCCCGATATCATGATATTCCCTCGGCCCGCGCATGAGCAGTAGCGGAAACCGAGGAAAGTGGAATCGGGAGGAGCCGCCTTGTGGTAATCCTCTATTATTCAAGTCCCAGCGAGGATGCAAAGATGAGACTTAAAATAAAGGGAGAAACAGCCACCTAAACGGGTGCGCTTAAAAAAGATCAAAGTGTACCACTAAAAAGGTAAAAGTTGTGTTGATTGTGGGCTTTAATTCCCAACAAGAGTTTCACGTTATGGTCACAGTGCAGGGCTATGGAAATAAATGGGGAATACAATACCGCTTGGTCATGTAATGCGATCAAAAAGACTATTCAGACATAGAAGCCCTGCTAGACAATATCTAGAACAAGGGAAGAAGGGATGAAAACGAGTGGTAGTTGATCAGCAGACACAGTCATTCTAAAAAATCTGGTCATTTGAAAAAATCCATCAGTGCGCCAGGAGTAGCTATGAATAGGGGGCGATATGGCCACCGGTGTTTATTTTTATTAAAGTTGTACCTATAACCCGACTTTTTATTTATAACCAGATTTTTATTTCTAAAAATGGTATTAATAACCGTGGGAGAAACTCCACGCCTGTTATGGGTATCAAAAGTGTTTGTGTCATTTATGCCATCAAGGGATACTATTTTATTGTACTAGTTGTAACCACGGTATCTCATCATTCAGCCCCCTCATATTTGTTTGTAACCTATAGACCCATCTCTGTTCCCTGACGTGGAGAGGTCTTGTGAGTTCGGCTTTATCCTTCTTCATCACCTCTAAGACCACCCACTTGAGATCGCTGTCTTTGTGTTCCTTCTCCAAGAAATGTCTCGTGAGTTTTGTGTTTATCTTCCTGCATCGTATCGTGCTTCGATGTTCATTGATGCGGGTCTTTATCTTCCTTGTCGTCATGCCTATATAAAGGAGGCTACATGGGCAAGTGAGCAAGTAGATGACATTTTCGGTGTTACAATTACTGAAATTATTCAGTCTTCATGGTCTTCCAGTGCCTATGTCTACTTCTTTAGTTGGTGTAGTAAACGGACAGGCCACACATCCACCACACGGGTAGTGGCCAGTAGGTCTTTGTGTATTCCAAAGTGTAGCTTGATCCTCCTGTTTTGATGTCTTATCTTTGGCATGTACCAGTTCATCTCGTAAACTCTTACTTTTCTTAAATGCAAACAATGGTTGTTCCCACTGCTTGCCTCCACCATCTAGAATATGCCAGTTTTTCTTAATGATTTTCTTGACAGTGTTCGAGATTGGTGTGTATGTGGTAACACAGACCATTTGATCTTTTTTCTCTTTACTAATGGTCTCAAGTAATGCTTCTCGTGGATTGTTTTTCGCTCTCTTTCTTGCTTTCTTTATTAGTTTTTTGGGGTAGTGTCGATCCCACAGCTTTTTCTCAAGTTCCTCAGATTGTTTTACAAAATTCTCAGTTTCTGTACAGTTTCGCCGTACTCGTAAAAATTGACCCACCGGCAAATTATCGCGCAGGGCTTTCGGGTGATGGCTCTCGTATAGTAACAGACTGTTCTTGTCTGTCGGCTTATTGTGTACTTTTGTACTTATCCCATCAGATGTCATACTGATATCAAGGTCCAGAAAGATGGCATGGTCCTTGCATATGGAGTGGGTAAACCTCAAATGATGGTCTTTCGTGTTAACCCAGTCGACGAACGCTTTTGCTGTAATTTCATTGCCTCGCCACACGATAAAAACGTCGTCAATATAGCGTTTCCAGGTCATCAGTTGTTCTGTGAAGGGATTGCTTTCGTTGAAGATGTAGTCATCCTCAAATTGACGTACATACAAACATGCCAAACTAGGGGCGAAAGTGCTGCCCATCGAAGTGCCAGTGACTTGATGATAGATCACTCCTTCGAAATCAAAGAAATTCTCTGTTAGAGCTATTCCAGCGCACTCCAGAACAAAGTTCCGTGGGGTGATGAATTCCCACTCCATATTAAGTAGGATTTCTTCTACTACTGCCAGTGTTCTTCTCTGTGGGATACTTGTGTAAAGTGCCTCGATGTCCATGGTGATGAAGATGTCCTTGGTAGTATCAATTTCCAGATCCCGCAGAAGGCATAGTACATCTTTTGTATCTCGCAAATACGAACAAGATTTCTGTACAATGGGTTTGAGAAACCAATCGCAGAACTGCGAGAGTGGTTCAAGGACAGATTCTATTCCGGAGACAATTGGTCTCCCTGGTGGTGGTACTTTCCCTTTGTGAATTTTAGGGAGTGTATAGAACCTCGGTGTTCTAGGTTCTTTACTCACCAGGAAGTCTGCTTCTTGTTTCGAAATCCAATCTTGGCTGAGTGCCTCTTCCACCATACTTTGGATCTTCTTAGTCAAGCGGGGAGTTGGATCTTCCCGATAGATTTCATAGCTTGTGCGATCAGAGAGTAATCGGGTACATTCCTCCTGATACATTATTTTACTCATAAGGACTATTGCGCCACCTTTATCAGCTGGTTTAATTGTCAAGTCCGGGTTGTTCTTAAGTCCCTCCAGAGCCGATTGTTCCAATCTCGTGAGGTTCTTGAATCCTTTCTCTTGTCTGTAATTGATCTTCTCAATCTCCTTTAAAACAGCTTGTTCAAAGGCCAATATGTGACATGGGATGGTATGTGATGGGGGAACAAAAGTAGATTTCCTTTTGAGACCTGTGTTAAGTCCCTCATTTGATTTACTTCTTGTGTCACCAAAATGATTACGCAATTTAATATTCCTGAAAAATTGAGCAAGTTCAACATTTAGTCTGAAAGGGTCGTTCATAGGTGTTGGAACGAAACCCAAACCCTTGGAGAGGACGGATTCTTCATCCTTGGTGAGAGTATGGTTACTTAGGTTAACCACGTTCGTTATTCTCGGCTCGTTGATGGGCCGTTCCCCTTGCTTCTTGTTCCCATTGCGACCGGTGTTTGATCGTTCCATTGTACCCTTGGGGGCTGTTTTCTTCTTCCCTTCCCTCTGCCTCGGCCCCTGTATAAAAAATGTTGTGGGCCTGGTGGGAAGCCGAACCCTGATGGGTAGTAGGGTTGTTGCCATAATCCAAATTGTGGCATAGGTTGTTGCATCATGGGTGTTGATAGTTCTGCTGCCGTCTTCCAACATACCCCTCAGTACTTTCGTCGCTACTGCTCCCACTTGTGCTTCTTTCGTCTCCTGAACTAAAAGTCCAATTTTGGGGGGTGGCCCTCACTCCTTGTCTTTTGCCATTGTGCTGTTGTTGGGGAGGTTTCTCATAATACTCATCCGTTGTATAGGGGTATACAGTATCACGATCAAACTTCTGTACATCCTTTTTCAGTTTAGTAAGCTTCGACTGAGTAAGGTATTCCTTGTATTCATTGTGATCTTTATTTATTTCCTCCAGTTTCTTCTTAAACACTGATATTTGTACCATGGTCTTAAGCTTGCTCTCACTCTGTTGGATCTCAACGAGGAGTGCATCAGCTAATTCCCTGGCAGTGTTAATAATCAGGACCAACCAGTCCTTTGTGCATTTCCATGCTATTCTAGCCCAGTTGACCCCGAACTCCTTATTATTAAGGAATAATCTTGGCTCATTTGTTACCACCAAGCCTCTGGGTGCACTGTTTTTTCGTAGGTATTCTGTCATGAAAGCTCCATGCAGGGCTGTCCGTATCTGTGTCTTTTTCTTAGCGGTTAGTGTTTCCCATTCGTCCGAGTTTTGGACCACCTGTGCTACCACTGTTTCTGCTAGTAGAGATGGTGTCCTTAATATTTCCGCATAATTCTCCTCATTAAACGCTAGTTTCGTCTCCATGTTGTGGAGCCGAACGTGTACGGATTATAGAATCCGGACTTAGAAATACCCACACTCGGGTTTGAAAAGTTACCCCAGAAAGGTTCCCACAGCTGTCTGCTGTACTCAAATATCTATCCACATATACCCCTGAAAAGGACTCAAGGTAGGGAACAAGAGGCGCGGGGTACTAGGAGAGGCAGCCTCCAACATGCAATGTGCACCACAAGAAACCTCTCCTAGTTCAGTGACCTAAGTGCTTACAAAGTTATGTGAGTGCTGACATCTCACAAAAAGTGAAAGACTGGTCTCACACACCACCTGGTGTCATGCTTCATCATTGACCAGTCCTCGCCCACTAAAAACTTGGTTTGATAAGGGGCGGGCATAAGTCCTGATGAATGCCACGGACCTAAATGGCCAATAGGCAGAAACATGTTGACTACTCACACGGTGGGAGGACAGTAATTTTCACCGTACTTTTGTTTTTAATAACCATATGGATGCCAGTCACATTAAAATTTAGTTTGGCATTTGTAATGATTTTTTAACTCACTTCTTTTATAAGGGCCCCCACTTAGATTTAGAAGTGCATCCCTGTCTTCAGGTGTATGCCCGCCCCTTAGCAAACCAAGTTTTTAGGGGGCGAGGACTGGTCAATGATGAAGCATGACACCAGGTGGTGTGTGAGACCAGTCTTTCACTTTTTGTGAGATGTCAGCACTCACATAACTTTGTAAGCACTTAGGTCACTGAACTAGG
The DNA here is from genome assembly GCA_963921515.1 of Calotriton arnoldi. Lineage (NCBI taxonomy): Eukaryota > Metazoa > Chordata > Amphibia > Caudata > Salamandridae > Calotriton > Calotriton arnoldi. The sequence goes on from CAWUFW010002513.1 coordinate 883,717, forward strand.
AGAGGTTTCTTGTGGTACACATTGCATGTTGGAGGCTGCCTCTCCTAGTACCCCGCGCCTCTTGTTCCCTACCCTGAGTCCTTTTCAGGGGTATATGTGGATAGATATTTGAGTACAGCAGACAGCTGTGGGAACCTTTCTGGGGTAACTTTTCAAACCCGAGTGTGGGTATTTCTAAGTCCGGATTCTATAATCCGTACACGTTCGGCTCCACAACATGGAGACGGAACTAGCATTTAATGAGGAGAATTATGCGGAAATATTAAGGACACCATCTCTACTAGCAGAAACAGTGGTAGCACAGGTGGTCCAAAACTCGGACGAATGGGAAACACTAACCGCTAAGAAAAAGACACAGATACGGACAGCCCTGCATGGAGCTTTCATGACAGAATACCTACGAAAAAACAGTGCACCCAGAGGCTTGGTGGTAACAAATGAGCCAAGATTATTCCTTAATAATAAGGAGTTCAGGGTCAACTGGTCTAGAATAGCATGGAAATGCACAAAGGACTGGTTGGTCCTGATTATTAACACTGCCAGGGAATTGGCTGATGCAGTCCTCGTTGAGATCCAACAGAGTGAGAGCAAGCTTAAGACCATGGTACAAATATCAGTGTTTAAGAAGAAACTGGAGGAAATAAATAAAGATCACAATGAATACAAGGAATACCTTACTCAGTCGAAGCTTACTAAACTGAAAAAGGATGTACAGAAGTTTGATCGTGATACTGTATACCCCTATACAACGGATGAGTATTATGAGAAACCTCCCCAACAACAGCACAATGGCAAAAGACAAGGAGTGAGGGCCACCCCCCAAAATTGGACTTTTAGTTCAGGAGAGGAAAGAAGCACAAGTGGGAGCAGTAGCGACAAAAGTACTGAGGGGTATGTTGGAAGACGGCAGCAGAACTATCAACACCCGATGATGCAACAACCTATGCCACAATTTGGATTTTGGCAACAACCCTACTACCCATCAGAGTTCGGCTTCCCACCAGGCCCACAACATTTTTTATACAGGGGCCGAGGCAGAGGGAAGGGAAGAAGAAAACAGCCCCCAAGGGTACAATGGAACGATCAAACACCGGTCGCAATGGGAACAAGAAGCAAGGGGAACGGCCCATCAACGAGCCGAGAATAACGAACGTGGTTAACCTAAGTAACCATACTCTCACCAAGGATGAAGAATCCGTCCTCTCCAAGGGTTTGGGTTTCGTTCCAACACCTATGAACGACCCTTTCAGACTAAATGTTGAACATGCTCAATTTTTCAGGAATATTAAATTGCGTAATCATTTTGGTGACACAAGAAGTAAATCAAATGAGGGACTTAACACAGGTCTCAAAAGGAAATCTACTTTTGTTCCCCCATCACATACCATCCCATGTCACATATTGGCCTTTGAACAAGCTGTTTTAAAGGAGATTGAGAAGATCAATTACAGACAAGAGAAAGGATTCAAGAACCTCACGAGATTGGAACAATCGGCTCTGGAGGGACTTAAGAACAACCCGGACTTGACAATTAAACCAGCTGATAAAGGTGGCGCAATAGTCCTTATGAGTAAAATAATGTATCAGGAGGAATGTACCCGATTACTCTCTGATCGCACAAGCTATGAAATCTATCGGGAAGATCCAACTCCCGCTTGACTAAGAAGATCCAAAGTATGGTGGAAGAGGCACTCAGCCAAGATTGGATTTCGAAACAAGAAGCAGACTTCCTGGTGAGTAAAGAACCTAGAACACCGAGGTTCTATACACTCCCTAAAATTCACAAAGGGAAGGTACCACCACCAGGGAGACCAATTGTCTCCGGAATAGAATCTGTCCTTGAACCACTCTTGCAGTTCTGCGATTGGTTTCTCAAACCCATTGTACAGAAATCTTGTTCGTATTTGCAAGATACAAAAGATGTACTATGCCTTCTGCGGGATCTGGAAATTGATACTACCAAGGACATCATCACCATGGACATCGAGGCACTTTACACAAGTATCCCACAGAGAAGAACACTGGCAGTAGTAGAAGAAATTCTACTTAATATGGAGTGGGAATTCATCACCCCACGGAACTTTGTTCTGGAGTGCGCTGGAATAGCTCTAACAGAGAATTTCTTTGATTTCGAAGGAGTGATCTATCATCAAGTCACTGGCACTTCGATGGGCAGCACTTTCGCCCCTAGTTTGGCATGTTTGTATGTACGTCAATTTGAGGATGACTACATCTTCAACGAAAGCAATCCCTTCACAGAACAACTGATGACCTGGAAACGCTATATTGATGACGTTTTTATCGTGTGGCGAGGCAATGAAATTACAGCAAAAGCGTTCGTCGACTGAGTTAACACGAAAGACCATCATTTGAGGTTTACCCACTCCATATGCAAGGACCATGCCATCTTTCTGGACCTTGATATCAGTATGACATCTGATGGGATAAGTACAAAAGTACACAATAAGCCGACAGACAAGAACAGTCTGTTACTATACGAGAGCCATCACCCGAAAGCCCTGCGCGATAATTTGCCGGTGGGTCAATTTTTGCGAGTACGGCGAAACTGTACAGAAACTGAGAATTTTGTAAAACAATCTGAGGAACTTGAGAAAAAGCTGTTGGATCGACACTACCCCAAAAAACTAATAAAGAAAGCAAGAAAGAGAGCGAAAAACAATCCACGAGAAGCATTACTTGAGACCATTAGTAAAGAGAAAAAAGATCAAATGGTCTGTGTTACCACATACACACCAATCTCGAACACTGTCAAGAAAATCATTAAGAAAAACTGGCATATTCTAGATGGTGGAGGCAAGCAGTGGGAACAACCATTGTTCGCATTTAAGAGAAGTAAGAGTTTACGAGATGAACTGGTACATGCCAAAGATAAGACATCAAAACAGGAGGATCAAGCTACACTTTGGAATACACAAAGACCTACTGGCCACTACCCGTGTGGTGGATGTGTGGCCTGTCCGATTACTACACCAACTAAAGAAGTAGACATAGGCACTGGAAGACCATGGAGACTGAATAATTTCAGTAATTGTAACACCGAAAATGTCATCTACTTGCTCACTTGCCCATGTAGCCTCCTTTATATAGGCATGACGACAAGGAAGATAAAGACCCGCATCAATGAACATCGAAGCACGATACGATGCAGGAAGACAAACACAAAACTCACGAGACATTTCTTGGAGAAGGAACACAAAGACAGCGATCTCAAGTGGGTGGTCTTAGAGGTGATGAAGAAGGATAAAGCCGACCTCACAAGACCTCTCCACGTCAGGGAACAGAGATGGGTCTATAGGTTACAAACAAATATGAGGGGGCTGAATGATGAGATACCGTGGTTACAACTAGTACAATAAAATAGTATCCCTTGATGGCATAAATGACACAAACACTTTTGATACCCATAACAGGCGTGGAGTTTCTCCCACGGTTAATAATACCATTTTTAGAAATAAAAATCTGGTTATAAATAAAAAGTCGGGTTATAGGTACAACTTTAATAAAAATAAACACCGGTGGCCATATCGCCCCTATTCATAGCTACTCCTGGCGCACTGATGGATTTTTTCAAATGACCAGATTTTTAGAATGACCGTGTCTGCTGATCAACTACCACTCGTTTTCATCCCTTCTTCCCTTGTTCTAGATATTGTCTAGCAGGGCTTCTATGTCTGAATAGTCTTTTTGATCGCATTACATGACCAAGCAGTATTGTATTCCCCATTTATTTCCATAGCCCTGCACTGTGACCATAACGTGAAACTCTTGTTGGGAATTAAAGCCCACAATCAACACAACTTTTACCTTTTTAGTGGTACACTCTGATCTTTTTTAAGCGCACCCGTTTAGGTGGCTGTTTCTCCCTTTATTTTAAGTCTCATCTTTGCATCCTCGCTGGGACTTGAATAATAGAGGATTACCACAAGGCGGCTCCTCCCGATTCCACTTTCCTCGGTTTCCGCTACTGCTCATGCGCGGGCCGAGGGAATATCATGATATTGGGCACCCGCTTTGGCTGCCACTCAGGTTAGTTTTGACTGTAGCTACGCCCACAAGTTTACTGTGATAAACATCGTCACTGGCCCGCATTCGATGCGCGTCATTTAACGCGCTTACACCGGATCACCAGATTGGGTCCGCGGCGGCATTTTGACGACAGGCAGGCCAGGCAACTAGATTACACACGCTACGTCGACCCCGGATACCGGTTAATTGGCCCAAGTTTACGTCAGAAACTAATTGGTTACATCCGTGAACACTATAAAAGCCCACGCTTTTCCCTCCCTCAGTCACTATGGGGAGGCGATCAGTGGAGACGTAGGTGTACTGACGGAAGACGTATCAGTTACAGTAAGAGTATGAGTGATGTGATGTGCTTGTTTGATTTCAGCGGGCTGACCTAATAGGAGCCTTCTGCGTTCTTTGCACTTATGAGTATAATAACTCTTCTTTAATATGTGTCCTGATACTTTTAACAACTATGTTTGTTTTTCTTATCTTTTCCTCCTATCTTTTCCTCCTGATAGCGCCTTGCCACAAGTGGCATTTCGTCCACAGCCTCCCATGGGGCAAGTAGGTCCCACCACAAGGGTAAGCAAAATGGGACTTGCCTCCCAATATTGAAGTTGAGGCGCACAGATGACTGACACGTTTGCTGCACTCTATAGCCACTTACCATGTATTGTATGTGAATGTGGCTGTTTGGATTTCGTGATGACCATCTGCTTTACTATATATATATATATTTTTTTTTTTGTTTGTTTTATTTACAGGTTTGATTTGTTACCTCAAAAAGGTGGAGTGTGATATTTTCACCCCACCCAGTGGAACCCTCTAACCAATTCTGGTAAGGGTGGAGCCCATTATTCTTGTTTGATAAGTCCTGATGAATGCCACGGACCTAAATGGCCAATAGGCAGAAACATGTTGACTACTCACACGGTGGGAGGACAGTAATTTTCCTTATTTTCACCGTACTTTTGTTTTTAATAACCATATGGATGCCAGTCACATTAAAATTTAGTTTGGCATTTGTAATGATTTTTTAACTCACTTCTTTTATAAGGGCCCCCACTTAGATTTAGATGTGCATCCCTGTCTTCAGGTGTATGCCCGCCCCTTATCAAACCAAGTTTTTAGGGGGCGAGGACTGGTCAATGATGAAGCATGACACCAGGTGGTGTGTGAGACCAGTCTTTCACTTTTTGTGAGATGTCAGCACTCACATAACTTTGTAAGCACTTAGGTCACTGAACTAGGAGAGGTTTCTTGTGGTACACATTGCATGTTGGAGGCTGCCTCTCCTAGTACCCCGCGCCTCTTGTTCCCTACCCTGAGTCCTTTTCAGGGGTATATGTGGATAGATAGTATCTGGGCATTAGCATCAAATTTATCGAAAATGCCCCTGACTTTGTTCTGAAAGAAGGAAGCCAAGGACTCGGAGAGTTCCTGGCTTCCCGCCATAGAATCTGACGCCGGGGTAGTGGTCAGTTTGGTCACAGTCTGGAAAAGTTCCTTAATGGAGTTTTTTGCGGACTCAATTTGTTTGGTAAAAAAAGATGCTTTTTCTTTCTTTATTAATTTTTTGTAATCTAAAATACATTTCCTGTACTTAGTTTTTTCCTCGTCTTTATAATCCTTTCCCCAAACTGTTCTTGTATACCCAGGGCCTGTAAATTAAATGCTACTGGGGGGCCTGCAACACTTATTGTGCCACTCACTTAAGCAGCCCCTTATATCAAGTCCCAGTCCTACCACTGCAGCCTGAATGTAGTTTGAAACCGCCAATTCGACTTGACAAAATAACCCCCTTGCCAAGCCTTAAATTCCACTTTCATTACATATAAGTCACCCCTAAGGTAGGTCCTAGGTAGCCCATAGGGAAGGATGCATTGTATTTAAAAGGTTGGACATGTCCTTTTTAGTTTTGCATGTCCTGGTAGTGAAAAACTCCTAAATTTGTTATTTCACTATTGTGACGCCTACCTGTCCCATACAATAACACAGGGTCGCCTTATTACATTAAAAACATGCTAACTTGATTGAGGACCGATAAGAATTTCATGTTTGGTACCTATGAAATTGTGATTAAAAATCCTCTTTAATGATAAAGTCGAATTTAGAATTACAATTTGGAAAATGCCACTTTTAGAAAGTGGCCATTTTCCTGCCTTCTGCCATTTGGTGCCTGCAGCCTCCCCTGGGTCACATAATTGGGTGTAGCTGGCAGTTAGCACTTTGTGAATTCATCCCAGACAGTCACACAAATGAGGCATTAGGTGTGCCTGAATGGGCAAACTGCTGGCAGGATTGGGGGGGGAGGGGGTCAGAGCTGGCCACAGCCCCACTTGAAACTGAATAGGCTGTGCTCTGCCTTCACACAAAGGGCTTGCCACTCCTGCATTGTCTCTGCAGCCAACTTGGAGCCAAGGCAGAAAAGTGAGGAAATTCTAAACACTTCAAAGAGAAATCTCTAGAAACTTCTCCTGCATCAGAAAAGGCACCAGGTATAAAAATAGGGCCCTCAGACCCACTCATCAGTTCACTTCGGATGGCCTCTCAGAGGACTGCCTGCTGCTGTGGCCTGCTGTGTGCTTCACAGGACTCATTTGCTGTAACTGGAAGGACTGTTTTGCTGCCTGGATCCTTCCTTGAACACTCATAGGCCTGCCCTGCTGCTTGAGCCCTGCTTCTTCATCTAAAACCAGGACTACAAGAGTGGCTCCCAGGGCTAGTTGGCTGTCCTCCTGTTCAGAGCCGCTCCACCTTGAACGTGCACATGGACCCAGCCTGAGTGAGTCCTAATCCACCAAGTGGTGTCCTTCCAGTCCTTGACCCTTGGTGGTGGTGATAAAAGTGCCTGAGTAGCCTAAATCCAAAACTTGGGACTTAAAAATGTTTTGACTAAAAACTGCTCTGAGAACCAAAGATAGGCTGAGACCAACCTGCTTGCTGCCTGCTTGTTGCTTCGCTACCTTCTTATCCGCAGCAGCAAATCATGATCAGTGGTGCTTTACAAAAGGGGTATCTAGCCTCCTGGAACTCTTGTCGACTAAAGCCTCCAGTCCTGTCCCGGTGGAGATTTTTGACACACAAAAAAGGGACTACGTCCGAACGTAGAAATCATCAGCGCAACTTCGTCCAGCAGCTCCCCGATGACGACACTCCTTCCTCGGACACCGCCTGCAGCCTTGCCCCACTGAACTTTGCCTTCTCAGAATATTTTTATTGTACATTCTTCAAAGTCCGCAGGTAAGCGCCGACCGTGCTCAATCCACTTCTTGTATACGGCCCGCTCTCCATTGTGGACTGCCATATTTTTCGACTTTTACCGGACTCATGCGACTAGATGTCCGCATTGGTGCTTTGATCTTTTAGGCACTACCTTTTACTAAAAAAATTAAAAATTCATACCTCAAGTTTTACTGATTGGATTTTTGTGGTTTTGGTGTCAAGTCGAAGCAATGGAGATAATTCATTATATTTCTGTTCAGGCATTATGTTTATCGATGCACCACTGTCAATGAAAGGTATCGAGCAACCATTTATTTTCAATGTAATCGTCGGACAATGTTTAAATGAGTTTGGTGCTTTGGCATGCCGACTTTTCTTTGACTGACATTTTTCCTCACATGTAGCCAGTCCAACATGCACACGTTTTTCTGAGATAAACAACGACGTGGCACAACCATCTTCCTGACTTTCACTTGACATTGAGGCGGAAGAACTGTTTGATGATGATTTAGATGACAATCAACTTCGTTCAGTGTCGATTTGCCTCAATTGATGTCACCGCTTGGCCTTCTGGGAGTGCATCTAACGTTGCTTCTGGAATGTGCTTTTGGCCATTTTGTATTTGCGCCTTGACGCATTTACTTTTTCCTTCACTTTACACACCGTCACACAATGGTTCTCTTTTCCACAGCCATTACATATCTGTTCAAGGGCAGGACATTTACCTTTATGTGAAAAAGAAAATCCACACCTAAAACATAACGTATTTTTATGTGTAGACATAACTTTGTGTTCTTAAGTCTTTTGCTTTGGCTTACTTTTTATACTCATGACTGATTCACTCAGGGCACCTCCGGCCTCCATGTCAGCAGGTTATCTTTCAGAACATTCCTTAGCTCTGGTAGCCATCAACACTCGCTCCAGACTAAGAATTTCTCTCAGCATTCATTGTCTGAATGAATCTGGCAAGAATCCATCAATAACTCCAAAACACGTAGCTTCTTCATCAATACATTAATTGAACTTAAAGTGTTTGATGAGTATATCGTGTCTCTCCACAAATGTATCAATGGTTTCACAAACTTTTTGTAATTCTTGACTGAAAATGTATCTTTTGTAATAAACATTTGGTATTGGATTCAGTGTTTGTTTAATCTGACAGTATGTAATTTCTTTGTCATTTTGAATCATTTTTTAATGACTTCTTTCACAACATCCCCAGCAAGATTTTTGAGATACTTGATAATCTTTCTGTTATCAGTCTCTTCAAGTGCATCAATGAAATGATCAAATGTCTTTATCCAAGTAGTCCATCTATCACCAATATTTTTGCCTTTTGATGGTATCGGAAGGTGGTGGTAGTTTCAGGAACGTAGCAGCATTGTAGACCTGTGTGGAACTTAAAGACCACGATGATGGATTACTGTGACTTGGTTTAGACAACTCATCTGTGTGACCTTGCAACGTTCTGGCCTCTGAATCATCTTCAATGATAGCTGGAAATGTGACTTTCTTCGCTCCCATTTGAAAAACTTCACTATTCCAAGAGTTGCTCTCGGCTCTTTTCTCTTCAAAGACCTGTGAAGTTGTTCAAAGCTCCACTCGGCAACTTTGTGAATGAACTGCTTCAGATATGGACGGCTCTGTAAGCAACACTCAGAGCACTCCTTGAGCCACCTTCACTGAGTGCTGTGGTACGATGAATCTTTTCAGTGTATTCAGTAAGTCATTTATTTCTTTTCCTCCAAATGTCAATTTTGCATTTTCTAACACTTGGTTGATCTCCGCCTTGCAGCACTTCTGTTCACATTGTTAATTCGCAAGTTATGATTATCAGCGGCTGTGCTTCATAAACCAAGTTGAATCCGCCTTAAGCATTTGCACTCTGTGTAATGTACAACTTTATTTTGTGTGGCAGCGCAGTACCTTTAGGTAGTGCCTGACCATCAGGTTCTAGACCATCGATGTGTAGATTCTTTGCAATGCTTCCGTTGTCTTGACCTACTTTACAGCGGCTGGAGTTGTGCTTTATCTCCACATGCATGAAGCATTGATTTCGTACTTCAACAGCGAAACGTGGCAAACATGAGAAGCCTGCTTGGACCACGGCAAACTCTCCAGGAGAGCACGGTCATTCTTTGGGTCACTTATCCCACCTTCGTCGCCATTTGTAGCGTCCTCCCCAGCCTGGGTACCCGCCAATGACTATGCCACACATGGAGCTTAGTATTACATGTCTTTATTCTGCTGCGTGTAACTTTGAACTAAACATTCTAAAGCAAGCCTTCATTGCATTCCGCTCTGACACCTACATCACAGCTCTATGGAGTCCATAAGAAGCCAAAAGGGTTCAGTCATAAAACTCAGAAGACAATACATCACAGACATTGGGACAGTATGCCGTCTTCAGGAAATGAAGTATACTTTACGTGCACCCTCATCCACAGCATAGATTTGCATACTGCTGGGAAACAACAAAGCAACGTCACTGGTGGGACCCATCAAGAGATTTGTGACACAAGTGTTGAGCAGGAAGACATACGAAATGGTCAGAACCTCTGAAATCAGTAACTGGGCAGCACAAGGGTACTCTGCCAACGACCTATGACCTTACATCCTCCTATGGCCATAATCGTCTGCTGATTCTAATTCAAAATAAGAGAATCTGCTATTTGGGATCACATATGGTACTTTTTATGCAGAAAGGTTCAACTAAGTTGTTTAAAATGCTTTGTGAACAAGGCCTCTAATCTTCGGATGCTCTGCCATCACTAAGATGCATCCTTAACTCTTGAAACATATTTTGGGCACTAAACACTCAACAAGGGAAAGTCATGCTCTTTCAAAAACTTCCTCCACAAAAGGACAGCAAAGCTCATCTAATCCCATTAGTTTAATGAATACACTGGTTCATCCTAGTTACTCAGAACACAACATTATTTTAATCTGATAGTTGATAAAAGAATCAGAGATTGTTATACCATTGAGCGTCTGGGTTTTTAACTTCATCAACAAAAACACACAGATAACAATAAATGAAAATGCTCTTTGAAATTGATTACACCTATTTAGTCCTAATGTTTGAATGCATGACATTTACATTACAACTATCGATACCTTTTACTAATAAATAGCTAATCCTTCAAACAGTGCGAAAGATATACATGGTAAAAACAGAGACAAAAAATAAATATGTTTGGAAATTGGGAAAAAATATTGAACATAATATTTGTCAACAGTGCTAAATGTGACACTGTATTTCTTGTAAGTGTTTAGAAAAGAAAGAGACAAGGGATACAAAATTAAAATATTAGTTTTAGACTGATGATGACAATCATCACATTACTTCCCATTTCTTTCATACTCACATATCCACCATCAATGTATCCTTCTAGTTTAATATACCTCAAAAATGCATCGGGAAACAAAGGATGCATTATCGTTTTATAAAATACATTTTTATTGGCTGTTAAGTGGAACATACAATATTAAATGAAAAAATATCATAGAAAGATTTAAAGAAACCAAGCTTACAGTCTCATGCTATTTTAAATATACCCAACCAGATAAGTCTGCATATCAATTTATATTATTGCAGGATTTAAAGAAATCAAGCTTACGGTCTCATGCTGTTTCAAATATACCTAACCAGACATCAGTCTGCGTATCAATTTATATCAGACTTTCATTTTTTCACCAGTTCACTTTTCATTTCTGAAGGTAGGCCAGGCTGGTTTTCTGATATCAGCCGTGACTATGAGGTTCATTCAGAGAATGGTGGGCTATGGCCTCTGCTGCCCTCCCTGAGGACATCCCATCATATTGTCAGATCCCCGTATTCCTCATAGGATCTCCCTCTAATGTGCAACTGCAGGTGTGGGCACTGCACAAAAGGAGAGAGGTTTGCTGAGCCCAGCTCGACAAAAGTTTTTGTTCTTCAGAAAAAGCCAGTTTCCTGAAAAACAAATGGCCCTGAAGCATTGGGAGTTTGGGGGTGGGGGGGGGCTGGCTTTCAGACTTGTATGTATTAGACAGATGATGAGAATAGTTGCAAACAATCTAGGGATGCCGCAATATGAAACCTCAAGCTTCAGTATGATCCTTCATGATAATTAAAGTAGTTTATGTAAAAGGCCTTGATATCTTTACTGAATGCTGTGGGTGCCTGTTTTAGCCAGCATGCATGTCTTAGAGGCATGCTGGCATTTATTACAGATTTTTCCAGTCTAGTTCTCCTTGCAGTCAGGGGCAGATGAAGCAGCAATGCAACAGAAGCGAGTTGGAGAGCAGCCCAAGAGCACTCTATTTCAGCAGATAATGAAGCTGCAGATCAAGAGATAAGACAAGACACACATGCGCCCAGTCAGGTTCTCTGAGCCACATGGAGTAAAGACAAAGAGGGGATGAAAGGTTTAACTGTCATTCAGCATCACCTAATGTCTTCGCAAATGGATTGAAGATGCAAAGCCTGATCAATAAAGTACTGCAATGTTTTAAATTCATATGCTCATTCCTCTTCTTAGCTGCAGCCAGAATCCACTCTTGAAGTATTGTACTTTGTTTCTTAATTGTGACCTTCCTAATACAGGTTTGGAACTTTCACTACAGGATCACAGTCATGCACTGTCTTCGTGACTTAAAAACTGGCTATCCCTTGGAGACCTTTTTTCTCCCAAAACAACTTAAAATTGGTGCAGAATTCCAGATTTTTACATGGAAAAAGCACAAGCAGAACATTTCAAGAGCTACATGTACTAAATAATAACAGTATTCATGACAATCACAAAACGTTAGAAAGAGGAATCTTTGTAGTTTAGCACACCCCTACTTGGTACCAACAAGGCAGGATGCAAAGAAGCTGAGGCTCATTTCAGAAAGAGCGATGGTGGGTGCTCCCTTTGTACCCAAAATGAAGCACTACCCTACTGAATATCACCACTAAAATTAAATTTCTTTGATTTTGAAGTGCAACGCATCACATATTTTTAAAGCTAGTCTCACACATGACAGTACGTGACAAACACAGTAAATCAAAGGGAGTCTATTTTGATAATAATCAGTAGTCCTTGCAAATAAATCTGATAATTTCACATGTTTTTATTGAAATGAGTGCCAAAACAGTGAGCCACATTGAAAGCGTTTCAGAAGTAAGGTAATTCTTCATAAGTGTTTGCTAAAAAATCTTTAGCCTTAAGTGAAACATGGAACTTTAGCCAAATCTGCACAAAACCACATAGTTTTGGGAACACAGTGAAAAGCCAATACTTTACAAGATATTCCAAAACAGTAATGAGATTTTACGTAACACCAAACAACTGTGTGCCATGAATGAAACTATTTAGATACTGTGTGCAACATTGTGCTCCTTTCCTTAAGCTTTTCAATACTGTTAATTTTTGACATCATGAACAGAAATCCAAACAGATCTTGACATTTTAGCAAGCTTAAAAATCTTTCAACCACTTCAACAAATAACAGTCAGACACAGGATTAAAACAATTGCTCATGAAGTGTACTTTTACATTTCTCAGAGGATCACCATGACTAGTCATTCTCTTGTTTTCCTGTACTCTTTTTCCACAATGGATCATTCAATGTGTGCTGCTCTTGCAATACAACTTGGTTTATCAAATTCTTCTACAAACACATTTGCTATACAATTGTAGGGTGCTGTAAACCATGTTTCAAGAACACCACGGAGCACAACAGAAGACGCACAGGTGGTACACAAAGTCAAATGCTTTCAGACACACAAGCATTCTAGGAGTTTGCTCGTGTGAGGCAGTGGGTGAAATGTGCCGGTGTCACAGAAATAAATAAGAGCATCTACCATTCCAGCATATTAATTATATACTACATTAATAGAATTACTACAGGTTTATTAACCGTTTTCAAAGAATTGTCTCGTATTTTATGATGTTAGATAATGTAACACTTCCAATCTAACACACACACAAGCATATGTGTATATAAATATGATAAATATATTGTTTAACATCACAATATGGGACAATTTAATATATAAACAGAAAAAACAGACACTTCTTTAATAAACAAAAATCAAGTGGAAAAAACGTTGAATGTCATCAAGATAGAAAAAGACCTGCCTCTAATCTGCACAGCACGAAACCTGGGGATGTAAAGAAAGAAGGGCTGATGCCAAGTGAAGCTGTGTGGTAAGGCAACAAGCGATAAAAGGACACTGTAAATTCCAGGAAGAAGAGTGGTAAACTGCAGGTTGGTGACAAAGAACCTTAAGTAAGCCAAGCATTTAACTAGGAAGCCATATACGTTCAAATATGTGGTAAACTAGGTGTGTTTGCTAAATTAAAAAATAAGATGAGTAGCAACACTTTGTACCTTTTCTACACAATAAGTTAAATAGTACAGGAGGCTATCATTTTATGGCAAAAAGCAGAAAAACTGGTAACAGTTTGCATAAACACTTTCAACAGAAGAAAGCAGGTGCAGCGCAACTTATTGATGTGTTTTTTAAAAGAGAGTCAGGGATGAAAGATTACACAAAGATTGCAGACTGAGCAAACCTGAACCAAGAGTAGCAGACCACCAAATACGATTCCAGGGAGAGTAGGCATTGTCAAACATAATGACCTAAGTTGTATCTGAGCTAAGGAGCAAAGAGTTAGCATCTATTCAAGAAGTGATGGAGCATATACAATCCTTAAATTGATTTTAACGTAGAGTTTTGTCACTTCTCAACTGAATAATCGGTCTGGTGTCCAAGGGATAGGTACAAAACTTTATGATGAAGGAACATATTGGCAATGCAAGGGGGGACCATATAACTCTTAAAGGGAATAAAGCACAAGGCTGACCCCTATGCTACCCTAGATGATACTACCTTGAAAACAGAAATGCACGTGTGAAAAGACACTATTTGAGAACAGTTCGTTAGAAAGGAAGCCAGGCTAAACAGGGTCTAGGTCTTTCAGTCCAATTATAACTAAAATGTGCTGAGGGACTGCATCAAAAGCGGCAGACAGGTTCAAGAGGCCTGTAGGTTGTCATCCCTTATCTAGAAGCATCCTGATATCATTGGCTGCAGAAACCCCATTTCAGTGCTAACGGAGGAACGAAACACAATAGTGCTGAATCTAGTAAGTTGTTACACTCAATAAAAGTGGCAAGATGTTTGCTCACAATTTTCTCAGTAAACTATGCTGAAAACTGCAATGAAGAAATCGGTCTAGAATTAGCCATATTGCAAAGATCAGCAGTAGGCTTTGTCAGAAGCTTGAAATATTACAGAGGAGACCAAGAGAAAGTGCAAATCTTCCTTAAAAACATTTGACTATGCGATGGTCTAATGGTGAGCCTAAAGAGATACTTGATAACTTGGCTAAGGTATTTCCTTCCAAGAGACGAAAGAACAATGATAGCAAAATATGGGCTTAAAAATCTGTCCCGGCAGTGATTGGCATTTGCACTGGATCTATTTTAGGACCAGAGCTAGAATAAATCTGACCACAAGACTGCGAAAGTCAAAGATACAGGAACAGTGTAAACTTTGTGTCAGGCAGTGTTAGAAGCTGTAGTTGTTTTCTATCTATAAAGCAACCATGAATAAATGCAGTGGCTGATGGTAAAACATTAGTATTTATGTTTACAAAGTCCTGTAAAGCTAGGTTTCAACACTGATCTGTGTTTCTTTACATTTGCTAAGGGCACCTCTTTCAGTCAACTGAATATGAAGAATCAGTGAGCACAGGAGTGTGTGGGAGAAGCTCTGCGAAAGGCGAAGAAGTCCAATTAGTTGGTAGCTGTGGGATATCAAGAAGTATAGGGGACTTTGGAGCAGAAGACTGAGAGAGACTTACTATAACCATTTTCTTAACAGGTGTTAAAGTCCATCTATCTTCACTCCTCTTCTGGCTTTCCCTAATTATGAAAATTCTTCTTCCATCTCATTTCACTCCACGTGTTTTTTATGCTAAATTCCATTGTGTTGTGTGCAGACTCAATGCCAAAGAGAGCTCCAGTTGAGATTCACAGACATCTGACAAAAGACGGACTTCCAGGATCAGTACTAATGCCAGGATTCCGTACCAACGTTAGATCTCCTGCTGGAGAACCAGATAACAGTAATTCCGGTTCCTACATTTTTTTTCCAATGGCATCTCTCATTCAGAAGAAATGGATGATTTACGGAATGCTTCATACAAGATTGTTGAAATTGGTGCTTGTGTCTACAAAGACAGCTTCACTTAGTAATGACATCAAATATGAAGTAGATGGGGCAAAATCATCTACAAAAAAAACTTTGCAGACGGTGCCTCTCACTTCTTTCTTGAGTACAATTCCCTCGTTTTTGAGCAAGTGAGGGGTAATATTGCTGCATGACAATGCTAGAACACCAATGTAATATTTCTAAGCACATGTCAAGACACAATTACATCTTCAATATTCAAATGAATTGTCTCCTTTTTGTGTCTTTCACAGAGACTGAGATTATCAATTGTATACAAGGCGACACTGCATGGGAACACAGTTACCACATAACCAAATGGCGTGGCACGGCTACATGGATATGATCTTGCCTCAAAGTAGTCATTGCATGACTGGCTTAACCAATGGACAGAAACAGATTTCCTTCACTTAGGCTTTAGCTGGTTCATGGACTGGCACACAGGGCCATTAACAATATCAGATCTCCTTGTGGCATGAAAATGCCTATTTTATCAATCACAATATTCTAGTAGTGACCTGCAAGTGGAAGTTGCAAGTGACTGCTGCACCTCTGATACTCTCCATTTACAGTACTAGAAGTATAATTTTTCCCTATTTGTTTTGTGTTGGGAGTACGGTTCTGAGCACAGAGAAAAGAGCTAGTGTGCCACTTTTCACTATATAAATATGCATATATTTCTACATATTTCTACATAGTGAATAAAAGACCAAAGATTTATTAAATAAGTCTGCTGCTTAGAATGGTGCATTTTGCAGAAAAAAGTAAGTAGTGCATAAATATTATTAACAACATTATCATGATTATTATCATCAACAATATGGACCTTAAAATATAAATATTTTCTTACAGAAAAATAAAACACAGTTGGAATGTATGCTTCTTTCCCAAACTGTCATAAGATTCATGCAGAATGGAAAATGTATTGTAAAGTAGCCAGTGCAATTCATAACATGCGCAACCCAAGAGACTAAGCCATAGGTTAAACCTTTTGTGGGTGACCTTAATTGTCTCAGTGCAGATTTAAGACACTACAACAACTCTGTAAAATGTACAACCCTATCAAGGAAGAAATCTGAGGTTCTGTGAGCTCAGCTCCCTATGTCTAAAAATGTTTTCCTTCACGTTAAAGATGATTATGGTCATTAGTAAAGTGTTCTATTGTACACTTGAGTAGGGCTACATCAAGGTTGCTCCCAAAATGGTAAGAATATTAGCATTTAGTTCTCTAATGTAAAATATTATTCAAGCCTAAAGAGAACCATGCTTCGATCATTGACAGTGTTGCTGCCACAGAATTGCTCTGAGGTTCTTGCGCATATAGAAAATATTCTTTTCGTTGGGAGCACAGCATCGGGGTAACTCGCAGCCTTCTTGTGCCTGCCTTGCTATGGTGCATTTGTCTTGAGCACAGAACAAGCTGCCCAGTTACTTGCTCTTTGTTTCCCTGAGAGCTGGAATTTTAATATCCATATTGTCTCTGCTGTTCAGGTTCTTGCGATGTAGGCTGTGGTGGTAAGTAAGGCGGAGAAGCTGTGAAGAAAAGAAAAAGATGTAAGCCTTGAGCAGACAAGACATTTTAAAAAACAGACAAGACATTTTAAAAGGCTGTTTACCTTAATGGGGGTTGGCTAAAAGATTAGCTGCAGTGTAAAGCAGGTGGATCTGTGTCCCTCATCATTTCAGAAGGTGGGTTGGAAATTAAGTAATGCCATGTTTTATTTTCTCTCCACTGGAACTTCCTCAATCTCACTCAAGCACACCATGGCATTCCTAGAACATCTATCCAGTGTAGGAAGACAGCTGACGTTTCAACAAATGTGAATGACATTCACACATTCAATCAGACAATTCTGACTGATCACCGGGAGACTTTTAAAATTTAGTGGAGCTCCAGAGTGTGTTTGCCAGTTTGATTTGATCTGCTGCAGGCTACTCTGAAAGATGAGAAGGTATCCAATGTGATTAGATGAAACATGCCAAAGCCTAGTGGACTGGCTTTGAAGGACCCTGTGCATCCCCAGAGTGGCAGTACCCTGTGCCATTTGCACACAGTCAACCTGCACTACTGGCAGAATTTGCATGCCAGGGCTTTTTACATCAAACTAGTGCTATTTTGTGCCACATTTTGAAACATATATCACTATCAATATAACTTTTATGATACTAGAGAAAACTGGTGAAAAACCATAGTACAGGCTTTGATTACTAGTTGTTTGGAATATGGCAATGCCGGTTTTGTAGTTACGGTGGAATACGTTTTTACAAGATTACAGGTAATTCAAAATGCTGCAGCCAGGCGAATCTGTAACATGGACAGATTCGGTTCTGCCTCAGCATGTCTGATATCTCCATACTGGCTACCAGTGCAGGAAAGAGCCAGTTTTAAACTTCTATGCCATGCTCGTAAGGCCTTGTACAACACTGTATCTGAAATTCTACGGACCAAAGTCACATTTTACAAGCCCTCATGCAACGTGAGATTCCGCAATCTAGCCTTAGCCAGGCCATGCATATCAGGAAAGCCAGAAGTGGTGGACATTTATTTTCGCATTTGGCAGCAGTCCAGTGGAATTCCTTACCTCTGACTCTCCGCCTTCCTTTCAATCATTTTCAATTTAGAAAGAAATTAAAACCCTGGCTGTTTTTGGTAGAAGATCACTTTGGTTTATGCTACTGTCTTTTGCAGGGTTCCTACAGGTGAAATGTTGGGGAGCATTAAACGCCATGATAAGCCCTGGGGAATGAGTCTCACACTCTATAAATACGCTAAAATAAAAATAAAAAATAAATTAAATACGATAACATTGGCCTTTGCAGTTGGTCACTCGTTTCAAATAAATCTGATAGATATTGGTTTTTTTACGACTGAGTGTACCATATCATAGACTTCATAAATATTAACTTTCTCTTGTATAAAATGCACTCTGATCTATTCCATCTCTATGCAGGGGCGTAGATTCAGGGGTGGTGTTTCGGGTGTTACACCCCCTAATAAATGTATTTGTGATAAATAGTTGGATACTGGTGCTTTCACTTGGGTATGGTGAGCTGCCTGTCAGATTTCACTAGCTATATTTATATACACATGCAGACAAAAACGCACACACACACACTCTTCCCCCACTCTGTTTTGAAAGCCCTCAAAAATGTTGGTTATTTTACAAAATATTGTTTCCTCTCATTTAGTACTCTTATCAATCCTCTTTCCTCTCCCTTTCCACTGCCCATTATGCCCCTCTCATGCACCCTGCTTGTGGTATAATGTTTTTAAACAGATATGCCAGCCTGATTGTTGGAAAATCTGAAGCTCACACCCCCCAATCTTACTGACCAAGCTACGCCTCTGTCGCTATGTGCATCTTATATAAAAAAATTATCAAAAAGCAAATTAATTATTATTCAAAGTAATAAATGCAAATAGTTTAGAAGTGCAATGCATAGAACCTGACTGGTTTTGTAAGTGAGCAAACATGCTACTTGGCACAAATGAATATTTTTCATTTGTGTAAGGACAAGAGATTTTGGCAGTGGAAAAATATAAGAACCTATTGAACGTAACAATTGTTATCTAAAAATGAGATCACTGAAAACAGATGGTCATAATTTTGAACAAAAAAACAAAGAACACAGTGGCATCAAAAGATGGCAAAACGAATGTTAAATGTGTTACACACCAGCAGGAGAGCCCACATGCAAAAATTACTTTTCTCATGCATCAGAAATTGATGTCATTTGCTCACCTTGCTCTACAAACCTAACATCTAAAACTGTAGTGTTTATTAACTTAAAAGGGAGATGTGGTTTACTAACTCAATTTCTAAACTTTTCAGCTAGACATGAGCACTAATGTGAACATGCACAGGTGACCAAATATACAGTGCTTTTTGCTTCAACTATGTATATGTGAAATGTAATATAAATTTGACTAATATAATACAATAATGTGTTTTGCACATAGATAAGTAAACAGTGGTACAGTACGCTTGCTCCAACTACATGCTTCCAGTCTCCTCCCCATCACAATCTGATTTATGGAACCTAACATGAATTGGAACCTAAACAAAATATCTAATGCACCGTAAGTATGAGATACTCCTTGCTGCATTTGTTCTCTGTAAATTGCACTGCTGCTTTTTGAGGCTGCTGTACTACAGGAAATATCTGTCGTAGGTCTTGAAGGAAAGTAAAAATGCCTGAGCGTTGCAACTAACATATTTCAGTTTCAAGTTAGTGTAAAGTTCACTGTCCAGACATTGGTATGGAAAATGCTACTTACCAGTATGCATCCGTTCTTGGCATGTAGAGCTGTAGATTCGTATACTTGTGCATAGATCGCCATCTGGTGTTGGGCTCGGATGTTTGCACTTTGTTTTTGTCTTGGAAGAAGTCTTTGTAGTCACGAGGTAGGTGACTCCTTCTTAGTTCGATAGTGCGCATGGGCATCGACTCCATTATCAGATTGTTTTTGCCATGAAGGGTTATGATGGAGTTAGTAAGAAATAGAAAGAGATGTCCTTGTGTAATGTATCTAAGTAAGATAGTACTGGAACAGATAGAGGTATCCAGGGAGGTGGGTGGGCGTATACGAATCTACAGCTCTACATGCCAAGAACAGATGCATACTGGTAAGTAGCATTTTCCGTTCGAGGCATATGAGCTGTAGATCGTATACTTGTGCATAGACTTTACAGCAGTTACCTCTTTAGCGGTGGCTACCTGTATCTATTGCAGTGGTTTGAAAAAGTGTTCTTAATATAGCCTGGCCCACATTAGCTTGTTGTTTTGCTTACACATCTACACAATAGTGTTTTGTGAAAGTGTGCGGTGTAGACCAAGTTGCTGCTTTGCAGATGTCATCTAGGGGAATGTTCCCTAAGAATGCCATAGAAGCCCCTAGTTTGCGTGTGGAATGAGCTCTAGGGGGAATGGTTAATGTGCGTTTGGCTTTAAGATAGCATATTTGGATGCATTTAACAATCCACCTTGCAATCCCCGCTTTTGAAATGGGATTGCCCTTATGAAGTGGGGAAAAAGCTACAAAGAGTTGTTTAATTTTTCTAAAGGATTTTGTCCTTTCAATGTAGTAAAGTATTGCTCTTTTAACGTCTAGCATGTGAAGAGCCGCTCTGCCACTGAGTCTGGTTGAGGGAAAAAAACTGGGAGTTCAACAGACTGGTTAAGATGGAAGGCAGAAACGACTTTAGGTAAACATTTTGGGTTAGGCCTAAGAGCCACTTTGTTTGATGGATTTACAAAAATGGTTCTTGTATGGTTAATGCCTGGAGCTCACTAACTCTTCTAAGAGATGTGATAGCGAGTAGGAAGGCTACTTTCCAAGTGAGGAACTGTAGTTTGCATTTGTGCAGAGGCTCAAATGGGGGACCCATGAGTCTGGTAAGAACAATACTTAAATTCCATACTGGAGAGGGTGGAGCTCTGGGTGGAATTATTCTTTTAAGTCCTTCCATAAATGCTTTGATAGCGGGTACTCTAAACAAAGACAAGTGTTGTCTGTTTTGGAGATAAGCTGCTATTGCAGCGAGATGTAGTCTTATGGATGTATATGCTAGGTTACATTGTTGTAGGTGTAAGAGATAGCATATAATGATTTGAATAGAAGCATCTAGTGGATTGAGTTTATTTGTACAGTAAATTACAAATCATTTCCACTTTGCGGCGTAACATGCTCTTGTGGTAGGACATCTAGCCTCTTTAATAATGTTGATACAGTCTGGCGGGAGATCGAGGTAGCCAAACTCTAAGACTTCAGGTGCCAGATCGCAAGGTTGAGTTGATTGGGATCTGGATGTCTTATCTCTCCATGGTTCTGAGTGAGAAGCTTGGGTGAGAGGCGTAGCTTTTGATGAGGAACTACTGATAGTTCCAAGAGGGTTGTGAACCATGGTTGTCGGGCCCATGTTGGAGCAACCAGGATCATTGTGAGGGAATACTGTTTGAGCTTCCGAACCACTAACGGAATTAGTGGGAGAGGCGGAAAAGCGTACGCAAATTTGCCTGACCAGTTGATCCATAGCGCATTGCCTTTGGACAATGGGTGTGGATACCTGGACGCGAAGCTTGGGCATTTTGCATTTTGATGTGTGGCGAACAGATCTATTTCTGGGTGGCCCCACATGTGAAAGAATGGAAGAAGAACTTGAGGATGAAGTTCCCATTCGTGGATCTGCTGTGTTTGCTAACTGAGCAGATCTGCAATCTGATTGTGTACCCCTGGGAGGTGTTCTGCAAGGAGATATATGTTTTGCGGAATGGCCCATCTCCATATGCTTTGAGCTAGGTGTGAAAGCTGTAGAGAGTGTGTCCCCCCTGTTTCTGTATGTAGTACATTGCTGTGATGTTGTCTGTACGGACCAGGACAGCTTTGCCTACCAGATGTAGTTGAAAGGATTTTAATGCCAGAAAAATTGCCAGTAATTCCAGGTAATTTATGTGGTGTTGTTTTTGCCAAGGGGTCCATATGCCCTGAATGGTATGGTTTTGAAGATGAGCTCCCCAGCCGGTGAGCGATGCGTCTGCTGTTAGTACTATCTGTGGAACCGGGTCCAGGAACGGATGCCCTTTGGAAAGGTTTTGTGTGTTCCACCACTGCAGAGAGCGATGTGTGGGGCTGTCCACCAACATCAGATCTGTTAGCTGACCTCGAGCCTGGTTCCACTGACGTGCCAAACACTCCTGTAAGGGACGCATTTGGAGTCTTGCATAAGGGACGATGAGAATGCAAGAGGCCATCATCCCGATCAACTGCATGAACACTCGAGCTGGTAATGAGTGTTGAGGCTGAAATTTGGATATTAGAGCTTGCATAGCGCTTATCCTGAGAGAGTTGGGGTATGCTAAAGCTTTTGAAGTGTTTATGGTAGCTCCTAGGTATTGTTGTGTGTTGGACGGTTGGAGGTGGGATTTGGTGAGGTTTACCGTGAATCCGAAGCAGTGAAGCAGCTGGATTGTTTTGTGTGTGTGTTGCACAGAGCTGCTGTGTGACTTGGCTTTTATGAGCCAGTCGTCCAGATAAGGGAACACGTGAATGTATTGTCTTCGTAAGTGAGCCGCCACTACTGCAAGGCACTTGGTGAAGACTCTGGGTGCTGTAGTCACCCCGAACGGAAGGACTTTGAATTGGTAGTGTTGACCGTCCACCACGAACCCGAGATATTTTCTGTGAGAAGGGTTAATGGGAATATGAAAGTAGGCGTCCTTTAGATCTAGAGTGGAGAGAATGTCGCCTTGTTGAAGCAGTGGGAGCACCTGTTGGAGAGTGACCATGTGGAAGTGGTCTGACTGAATGTAGAGGTTTAACTGTCTGAGGTCCAGTATTGGCCTGAGAGAGCTGTCCTTTTTTGGGATTAGAAAGTAGAGGGAGTAAACCCCTGTGCCTTGATGAGGTAAGGGGACTGGTTCTATTGCATGTTTTTGTAATAGAGAGAGAACCTCTTGTTTCAGAAGAGTCAGCTGTTCCGGGGACATTGGATGTTGTCTGGGAGGGATATTTGGGGGAGTTGAGGTGAGTTCCAGGCAATAACCATATTGGATAATTTGTCTTACCCACTTGTCTGTTGTGATAGAATTCCAGACAGGTAGGAACTGTGAGAGGCGTCCCCCGACAGGAGCGGGATGATCGGGGGGAAATGAAGGGAAGTCACTGTTTGGTGGTAGGGGAGTTGCGGGTATTGTTACCGCGACCTCTTCCCTTACCATTGTTGCCTCTGTACCCTCCACGAAAGTATCCTCTGGAGGAATTAGTTTGATTGGGGCTTTTATAGGAAGACGAGGGATGCTCCGAGCCAATAGTTTTGGAGCCAGCCCTGTAAAAGGAGCGACGAAATGAACCTCTACGGGAAGGTAATTGCAAGGCCCCCATTGACTTGGCAGTGTCCGTATCCTTTTTCATCTTCTTTAAAGATGTATCGACTGTGGGCCCAAAAAGATGCTCTTGGTCAAAAGGCTGATTAAGAATGGCAGACTGCACTTCCTGCTTGAATCCGGAGATTCAGAGCAAAGCGTGCCTGCGTAGCAAAACGCTGGTATTAGTAGCACGAGACGCCGTATCAGCTGCATCAAGCGCACATTTGATAGATGTATTTGTTATTAATTTTCCCTCCTGTATAAGGTCATTAGCTTTGTCTTTATATTGGTCAGGAAGATGTTGCATCAGCTTTTCAAGCTCATCATAGTGAGCTCTGTCATATCTGGCCAACAAAGCTTGGGCATTGGCAATCTGCCAATGATTTGCCGCCTGTGACGCGACACGTTTCCCAGATACGTCTATGAGTTTGGATTCCTTATCAGGAGGAGGGGTGTCACCTGTGCCTTGTGAATTTGCCCTCTTGCATGCATTAGACACCACAAGAGAATCTAAAGGGACCTGACCTTTAATGTGAACTGGGTCATTGGGAGCTGCCTTATATTTTTTGTCCACCCTGGTGTTAAGAATCCTGGCTCTGACGGGATCCTTAAAAACTTCTGGTGCATGTTTTAGGATGCCTTTTAACATTGGCAGGGTGTGCGTGGACTTTTGTGTGGGTGCAAATGTTTCCAACAGAAAGTCTTCCTCTAAAGGGTCAGAGTGTAATTGTACCCCGTGGTATTGAGCAGCTCTATTAGTTGCGCAAACCCAATATTGTCATCTAGTGGTGATGGCCTAGAGGGATAGAGGTCCGGGTCATTGTGTGGGCCGGGAACTGTGTTGTAATCATCCCAAGGATCTGTATTGTGTGGAATGGTATGTGCGTCATCATCAATATCTGGATCTCCATCCCCACCCTCATCAGTATAATCATCTTCATCATCCTGTGGTTGAGGTGAAAATGTATGTTGTGGGGAGTGTACTGGAGAAATTAGCAGATTTGGATCAGCTGGAGAAGGAGAGAGAGGTGGAGAAGTATTAGTGGCTATCTCCTTTCGCTTTATGGGTATTTCAGGGTCTTCTGAAGTGTCCAATTATCTTTTCTTAGGAGGCTTGGCGACAACTTTGCCAGTTTCCGGGTCAATGTAGAGAGTTTTTTGCTTTGGATCCGAAAAATCTGGTAGAGGCTGTTGTGTGGGTACAATGTCCTTTTTCGGTGCCGAAGACTTAGGGTCAGAATGCTGTTTAGACCGTGTCTCTGAAGCTTTTTGTGGGGTCTTGGACTCCTTAGCTTTTGTTATAGGAGTTTGTGGCTCCAAGGCTTTTTTCGGCTCCGGAGGTTTGGTTGGCTCCGAAGATTTTTTCGGCTCCGAATGCTTGTCCTTTGTTTGTTTCAACGCCGATGGCTTCGGCGTCGAGGCTGTTTTCGGTGCCGAGGAAGAAGGGCGTGGCACCTCTTTGGTTTTGGACTTCGGTGTCGAAGGTGATTTTTCGGCACCAGAATGGGGTTGGCTCGATTCCGAGCCGGAAGGCTTTTCCTTTGGTTTCATGGGCGGGGCGTCTGAAATGTGTTGCCGGTGTCGACCTCAGCCCGAGGGCGAAGGTGTTACCGGAGCCTTAGGTTTGGTTTTGGTTGGGAGAGGGGATTTGGTACTCACAGGATCTGCTCCAAAGATATCCGGAATCGAGCTGCTTCCGCGAGACATTTCGTGACGTCGAGCCCGATGGTCACGGATGGTTTTCTTAGACCTGAAAGATGCACAGGCCTCGCAGTTCTTGTGTTCGTGCTCCGGGAAGAGGCAGAGGTTACAAACCTCGTGTAAGTCCGTGTGTGGGAACTTAGCACCACACCCGGGGCATTTTTTGAAAGGAGTCCTTTCCATTGACTGCTGGCATGGTCGGCGCGGATAGGCCCAACGGCCCGCGTCGAAGGATTTTATATTTTCCGAAGATACGCATCGAAAAGGAAGCGCGATCGAGACAACAGCATCGAGTGGTGAGGGATTGCGCGTCAAAGGGGGTTCGAGAACGACACCGAACCGGAGCGCAACAAATCACATCCGAACCCGATGGCGGAAAAAAACAATATGAGGATGGAGTCGATGCCCATGCGCTCTATCGTCACCTACCTCGTGACTACAAAGACTTCTTCCAAGACAAAAACAAAGTGCAAACATCCGAGCCCAACACCAGATGGCGATCTATGCACAAGTATACAATCTACAGCTCATATGCCTCGAACATTTAGTTAATAAATACAGGAACTAACTATAGCTTTGGTAAATTCCTTGTAGGCACACCCCACAAGAAGCAATGCTTCCTAGCTCAGACTGCCTCCGACCAAGAACTCTAGCTGAACTCTAATGGAATCCTTGCTAATCGAGAAAAAACTTGCATTACAGTGTTAACCACTCAGTTAGGCGTTACACCCAGACGCCATAAAAGAAAAACTGTGCTCAATTTCAAGATGCCACACATCTTTCTTCTCACTAAAAGACATACAATGCATATTCCGATTCACATATACACTAACCTATACATACAGCCTTAACGCCCAGTATCAAAATCAGATCCTCACATTCATCAAGTGATACAAATTTCCAACAATCATACAACCACCTCAGATGCTTAACCCAAATACAAGGTCAACACCACCTAGGTGTGCTCAACATGAAGCACAAACATCGACACATGGACTTCACACCTCTTCTTAAAACTACCAGAAACCACAACAACACAATTCACAGAGACCCCATTCCTCCAATCCAGACCACCACCCTCAAGTACAGGGACAGAGCAGGAACTCCATTTGCTAGCCACAGACCAGTCCAGGAACTCCATACTTCTGTTTGACATGAATAGTCTCAACAAGAAAAACCTCAAATAAGTGATTCCATATCCACACTAATACATCAGCTCTAAATGTTAGTACCCCATCAACAAAACTAACAGACTACTACTGTCACACCATGATCACTGACGGACTTTCACTGCCAAAACACTAAACAATGTCTCATTGACCACACGTGTCACATAAAAAAAGGTCTCTCTCCTTGATGTTCTTCTGTCACACTACACACTCTAAAGTAACTATGCAAGTCTTAGCACTGATGAAAGCAGTAGCTTTCCACATTGGCACACTGGCATACACCATGCAAAATAATATATTTTGGGTCACAAAAGTGGTGGTTTAAGAAATATGAATATAAGTCAGACAGCAGTTATAATTTAGTAGAGTGACAATATTATACTGCATGGAAATACACTGCACAACACAATTACTTTGTCTACTCCCTTAAGACAACAAACCACTAAGCAACAGTTCAGAAGGAGAGATCATCCTCAGACACAACGAACATATGGACACCGAGAACTCTCCAAATCGAAGATCCACTGGATTATTAGCTAAGATGTAGATCATGTAGTCTGAAGGCATAGTGGGTCTGGATGCCCTTGTGAAATTCCAATGCTACTTGACACAAAATAGTTATCTGAAAGAATTCATACACACACATGAAATGAGTGAGTGGCTTCATGCAAGGAAGTCTTAGACAATCTCACCTCTGGTCTACATCTCAACTGCATATACAAACACATTAACTTCCAGGCATTAATTAAAAACACAGTAGAAAAACGAATTAACTGGTAAAATCAGGGACCACTTTCACAAATTTGGATCAATGTTCTGCCTACTTGCGCACCATGTAACTTGTTCTCTGTAATGGAATATTTTACCATAACTTGCAGTGCGATTTCCATGAAATATCTGCCATTGTCCGCAATCTCTACAAATGGATCATTTTGAGCAGGGAGGCTGCGCTTATACAATATGTTGGATCATGCCAAATTGTAATAACAATACCTGTTTGCCAACTCCTTAATTGTCACCTTAAAATCACAACTGTGGATTTTCTGGAATTTGTAATCTTGTCTCAAAACACACCCCAGAAATGTTAACGCAGTATCACATTGGGAAAACATTAAGTTTCGAATCATCTAGAGAAGTGGGTGCTGAGTTTGATGTTTGATTCATTTGCACTGTTGCGTCAAATAAAGCCCATTTGGGACATTGTTTTCCAATTAGTTATTTCAAAATGTCAGTGCAATCCAGTAAAATATCGTTCAAGGAAAATGATGCTCCCTGTAGTTTATTGTACTGCGGATTGTTGCTGGCAATGAATGAGCAGTGTCAGTATCTTCTTGGTGATGGACATGAGGTCCACTTTATACTCAGATCATATGCACGCAAAGCTTTTATGAATGTAAGATCTTGTTCCACACATCTGTTAAGGATGACGTTATTTTACACAGGCTATGACTGTGATAACGTCAAGTGGGAACAGTCCTAGAAAAGGCTGGTTCTCTCTTCAAATATCTAGCATCGTATGAGTTAGCAATGACGGAACCCTTTTGCCTCCTGATGGACTCCATAGAACTGTGACATAAGTGTTAGAGCGTAGTAAAGTGAATGCAGTTTTAGAGTGTTGAGTTCGCGGTTACACGCAGACAAATAAAGACGTGTAATACTAAGCTTTGTGTGTGGCGTAGCCATTGGCAGTTACTCAGGCTGGAGAGGACGCTACAACTGGCGATAAGGATAGGGGATAAGTAACTTGAAAATTAACAGTGATCTCCCAGAGAGTTTTCCATGGTCCAGCAAACGTCTAGTTCCTGCCAAGTGTGCCTCAGTTGAAGTGCAGAATTGACGTTTGGCATATGTGGAGTCAAAGTGCAACTCCAGCCAGTGTAAAGCATTTGAAGATAACGAAAGCTTCACTATGAAGTCAACAAATCGTTGGCCACGGACCTACTTGGTAGGCCGTAAAGAGAGGTTCCGCGCTACTAAGCAACTTAAAGCTACACATCATATGGAGTGATAATGTTAAAGGCGGATACAACTAGGTTTTGCAAGAGCAGCAAATAGCAACAAAACATTGCAAGATAACACCGCAATCAGAAGTGCTGCGAGGCAGAGATCAATCAGATGTCATATAGTACAAAAAGACGCCTAAAAGTGAAGCACTTCAGATACAAGCAACTGTCATCTGCTTACCAGAACTGAGTAAGGAGAGTCATCATACTACAGCGTTGGGTGCAGTGGCCCCAGAGGAAGTGCCCGAGGTTGTGTTTACATGGCTGTCCATACATGAAGCGGCACACCACCAAAGTTGCCGGGTGGTGGCTCAGAACAACTCCAAAGGTCTTCAGAAAAGTGAAGGGCTCCCATGGAGGTCAAGGTTCCACAGACTGTCCGAGATGATCCAGAGGCCAGCACAGCACAGGGCTTTAGAGATAGCATGGATGAAGCGGGTCCTAGTGTACAACAGACAGTGTTGGAGAGAACTCCACTCTCAGTGTCAGCGAATCTCATAAATGGTTACAATGCCACTGCCTTCTTGAAACCACCAGAACTATTCGATACCGCCAAAATTGGTGACAGATGGACTGCTTGAATAGACATATTTGATGATTTCATTGATGTGATAGAAGAAGCGGATAACAAGAAGATTATCAAATACCTTAAGAATCTAGCTGGTGAAAGTATCAAAGAAGCCATAAAGAAAATGCAGCGAGCTGACACAATTACATACTGTCAAATCAAAGCACCCTTGAACCTCAAGTTCAATCCAATGCCAAATGTAGATTACAAAAGGTACACTTTTAGTCAAGAACAACCGAAAGCTGTTGAAACCATCGACCAATTTCTTGAGAGACTGGATATGCTCATTAAACACTGTACTTTCAATTAATTTAATGATGAACAATCTATACGTCTAAGAGTTATTGACGAAAGCCTGTCAGATTTAGTCAGATGACAAATGCTGAGAGAAACTCTTAGTCTGGAGCAAGTTCTCTTGGCTCCCAGAGCTAAAGAGTATGCTCATCGACAAGCTGCTGACATGGATGTCGGAGGTGCCCAAAATGAGTCAGTCATGAACACTAAAAGTAAGCAAAATTACAAGTCAGAGGACACAGAGTGATGTCTGCATGAAAAAAGAAGTTGCTCATCAGGTGTGGTTTTTCGCTGCCACATGAAGTTAAATGTCCCGCTATTGGAGAGAGCTGCAAAGGTGAAGGAACAATTAAATGCCTCACGGTGCGAAGACAAAATGTCTGCCCGAATGTTAAAGAAGCGACAATCGATGCAAGTCCACAAGGTCAATCAACCACATCAATTGAGGCAAGTTGACACCAAATGAAGTCGATCGTCATCGAAATCATCGTCAAACAGTTCTTTAGTACCAATGTCAAGTGAAAGTGAAGAAGATGGTTGTGCAATGTCGATGTTTACCTCAGAAAAACATGCACAGGTTGGACTGGCCGCATGTGAAGAAAATACAGGTCAAAGAAATGTCGACATGAAAAAGCAACAAAGTCATTCAAATGTTATCCGAAGATTACACTTTGGGCCCGATTCCGATGCGGTTCGGAAATCATTCCGACCAAATCGGTTTGGGAATGGTTTCCGATCGACCAATTACGATGCTTCCAGATATGATTCGGTCGGACTCCCATTGACTTCAATAGGAGCCTTTGTTCTGACCTAATGCATAGGCTCCCATTGAAGAAAGGGGTGGCTGGGGAAAATCGGGCACCCTGTGGCGGGCACCCCCTGGTGCCTGCCACACTGTGCATGGCTGGTAAGGGGGGCCCATGGGTACCCCCACGGGCCTGATTGGGAGGCTCCGGGTGCAAAGTCTGAATCTGATTGCCGATTCAGGTCTGACGGCACAATTCAGAAAGACTGTCCGAATCCAGCATCATACTCGGTCATTCAGAAACACGGCCCGTAGAGACGTACGAGTCTGCTCCATACGGTTCGGTCATTCCGAATGCCGTCGGGTTCGGATTAGGATATTCCTAACGCCTAACTCGCATCGTAATCAGTCGGTCAGAAACCTTTCCGATTTGGTTGGAAAGACACGTTACCGATTCGGACGGAGCAAATGTCGTTAGGAGGCCTTCCAAACCGCATAGGACTCGGCCCCTAAGAGTAAACGGTTGCTCAATACCTTATATTATCAATAGTGGTGGATCGATAAACATTATGCGTGAGGAGAAATACAGTGAGTTATCTCCATAGAAAACCAAAGTGTATACATGGGCTGCATCAACGCCATATACCTTCATTTGTAGCAATGATGAAACACAAGAAAACAAAAGTACAAGTACTCATTCATATACTTAAAGGTACAGTGTCAAGTGCCTGTTTACTCAGCTTCAGCACAGCTGATGATATGGTACTGATATCATTGAACTATAACATGAATGCTCATCACAAAATAGAAATCCAGTAACCTTAATTGTTTCATGGATTAGAAAAACTCAAGACTATGAAAGTACAAATACATATTAATGAGGACATCCGTCCTATTGCTCAAAGACACAGACAAATTGGATTTCATTTACAGGAGGTTGTTGAAAAAGAACTTGAATCCTTACTCAAGCATGATATTATTGAGCATTTCACTGGTCCAATGCTATGGGTTTCTCCCATAGTGGTGGTAACCAAAAAGCAAAGTAAAGGAGCTGTACGCATCTGTTTTGATATGCGTCAAGCGAACAAGGCAATTGAAAGAAAACGACATCCAGGTCTGCACATTGCCGACATGATAACCCAGTTGGATGGTGCGAAGGTCTTTTCTCGCTTTGATTTGTATAAAGTATCTCATCAGCTGGAACTCAAGGAGAATTGCAGGTACATTACAACATTTTCGAAACATATTGGTCTGTTCTGTTATAAAAGACTACGTTTCAGTGTGTTATCAGCTGTAGAGCTTTTTCAAGATGTCATTCGACTTATCATACAGCCTGTCATGACTGCTTTCAATTACAGTGATGACATATTGGTTTTCGGAGCTACACTGAAGGAGCATGATTAACCTCTCAAGCAAGTGTGTCTTTTGCTCGCTGCTGCAGGTTTAACTTTGAATGCTGAGAAATGTGAGTTCCATAAGACAAAGTTAAATTTCTTTGGCCATATCTTTTCTGATGGGTGTATGACACCCGATCCCACTAAAGTGCAAGTGTTGTCAACTGCCAGTCCCCCACAAGATGTTTGCATGTTACGTTCATTCCTTGGCATGGCCAGCTACCATTCTAGATATATAAGAAACTTTGCCACTGTAAGTGCTCTGATAAGAGACTTGACGAAAAATAAGGTTTTATTTAATTGGTCACATGAATGCAAGCAAACCTTCAAGAAAATCAAACAAGCTATTGAGAACGCTACTGAAATGGCATACTTTGATCCAAAGCTTCATACCCAGGCTGTTATTGAAGCTAGCCCCGTCAGGTTAGGCTCAATCTGTGCACTGCACAGTGGACACCCAAATGCTCAAAGACATATTGTGTCAGATGTAAGCAGAACTGTGTTCCAAACTGAATGTGCTTATTGACAACCTGAGAAAGAAAGTTTAGCAGTGGTGTGGGCTTCTGAACATTTTCATACATTCTTACATGGAAAGCCTTTCACGCTTGTGACAGATCATCACGCATTTTTAACCATCTTAGGCAATCCAAAGGCAAAGGTGCCCCCTCGCATTAAATTTTGGGGTCTATGATTACAAGAATACAACTGCACAATTGTGCAGGGAAGGATTAAAACCCTGCTGACTACTTGCCACCAGTGCTTATACAGTGACATGGTACCTCTTCCAAGACGGCTGAAGCCTATGTAAATTTCATTGTGAAATCAAGCACACCAGCTGCCATTTTGCTGAAATAAAAAATTGTGACTGCCATGAGTCAAGATAGTGACATGTTAAAATTAAAAGACATTACTATGCATCAGTCTTGGAACCAGCACACTCAACCTCTTACCAGTGACAGTGAGTACCAGAAGTTTGAAAATGTCTAAGATGAATTGTCCATTACTCAAGAAGGCATCATCCTGAGAGGTTTGAGAATTCTTATTCTGGAGAGTCTGCAACAATAGATAATTGAAGTGGCCCATAAAGGACATCATGGAATCGTTGTGACAAAACGAGCTCTCTGAGACTGAGTCTGGTTTCGTCATCTTGATGAGAGAGAGTTGAAAGAGAATAGAAGGCCTGTCATCTATGTAACTGCCTTTCTTTGAAAACCACTCAAAACACCTTAAACATGTCTGAGTTGCCAAAGCATGTTTGGGAAAGTATTACTGTTGACCTCTTCGGTCCTCTTGATAATGGGAATTACCTGATGGTTATTGTTGATGAATACTCCTGTTTTCCATTGATAGAAGATTTCTCATTTATCACTCACGGAAAGAGTCAACAAGAGATTAGATGGCATCTTTGCAACATTGGGTGTTCCTGCGAACTTAAAATCTGACAATGGCCCATCTTTCAACATTCGAGAATTCAGAGACTTTCTCAGTCATCTTAATGTGAAGCATTTGAAAAGCACACATCTTTGGCCACAGGCCAGTGGTCTTGCTGAATGTTTCATGAGTACTCTTAAGAACGCTGTTCAGCGTGCTGTATTGGAAAAGCTCAACCTTAAAACTGTCTTGATTTTCTACTGTTTGAGCTTATCGTTCAACCCCTTGTTATGTGCCCGAGTTAGGCACATGTAACAGAGCTGCACATTTTCTTACATTGTCCTCTTTCCTGCACAATACCATTATCGCTGTGACCTTTTGCACATATTTGCATGTGTGACAATGTTAGATTAGTTTCTCTGAAACTACTTCTGTTTATACATCTGGCTTCTCACAACATTATCACGATGCCTCGAACACCGAGTACAAGGCCTTTATGCACAATATACAAATGTTGTTCTATCTTCATCCACGGGACAACAGGGCTATCTATATATCCATAAAATTGCTGATCTATATGTACTATATCTATATGTACATCATAAGGATGCTTTTTTATTATAAATAATAAGCATCTCAGAGGATTAATAGAGGAGGCACTTCAGCTGACACTGAGGGTCTCTGTATGCTGTGGCTTCGCAGAACAGCTACCCAAAATCTCCCTGAGGGGTGTCCAATTCGTGACCAAGACGGGGTCCTACATTCTCTCCGGCCAGGTATTGGGGTTGGATTATTCCATGGGGGGATTCTTGGCTGTACACCTACATACACTCTAGACATACACAGTGTAGGGATTGCATAGGAGGACTACGCCTGATTACTACCTTGTTTTATATGCCTGCATATATACACTGCCTTAGCACCATGTTAGAACTATATCTTCTGTTTACTCTTTCGGTGATTATAATCATTTTCATCTGCTTCTGTCTACTAATTATCGCAGCACATGTATTTTATACTAAAATAACGTGGGTTCAATAAATATATTGAAAACGTACCACTCTGTATTCTCTGTATATTTCTCTGAGAACAAAGAGCACGAGTGAGTGAGCGGAAGGATTCTGATCTGTTACCACGATCCCTGAGGGAACAGGGTTGTCATGTTCAGTGGTTTCCAGAAACCATTTGCTCCCTGTTTGGGTTAGGGGGGCTTATGGTGGCATTGTGAGCTAGCTGGTTTCTAGGCCAACATATCCTGTGGGGGTGCTTGAAGTCAGGCTAGGCACCTCACCCAAAGTTTATGTTGTCCATCAAACAACGTGCAGATCCTACTGATTACTGGGAACTACACGACATGATGCCCAATGTTGGTTGGGTTATTATATTATGGATAAACCTGAGTAGTTCAATCGTGCCTTCTCAGAGACTCCTACTCACCTCCAAACTAGAGACATCTGTGGTGGTACGGAAATCCGCCTCACCTGAGTAGGTATACCCTATGTATTGGCTGTAGGTTATTCAAGCTTGTGGGATAAAACTTCCCACATTGTGCTTACCCTATCTTCATAAATTCATCAATTAATTTCATTTTACTTCAGAAAAATGGCTGTAAACAGGGAAAGCATGAAGAAGTTGAAGGGGAATTAAACATAGCAGAAAACTGCAGACATGCGGTTACACTAAAATTATTACAGTATGGTCTCCCGGCAACGGGTGGAGACGCTACCTTCGTGGTTGAGGCACACGAAGCATTAAGAACAGAGGTATTCTATTCCTGGGTTAAATTCCCAGCTGCAAATGTCCTTACACAAATGTTTCATACTTACATTGAGAATGAAACACCAGTAGAATACACTCCATATGTAGAACTAGAAATTCCTCTCTCTTACCAAGAGCATATAAATTGGTTTAAAGGCGCCCTCCCACATACTACAGAAAACGTCAGACTAAGTCCACTCAGCAAAGAAGGAGTGGCATAGCCAGTCTTAGCTGCATACACACCGCATCCAGACACTGCTAATTTAACTGCAGCAGAAATGCGTACACTATTCAGAGATTTAGTAAACATTTACAGAACTCTTACACAGTTCATAATACGAACACTCACAGTCAACCCTGCACGGACTGCTCAAGCCGCACAACCACAAATGGCTACCATGGGTATCAACCTACAAACACCGAATGCTGTTATGGGAATGATTTCCAGTACTCGGGGGCAAACTCCGTTCTGGAAAGCACAAAAAACAAGTCAACTTGAAGCAGTATTTCCCCATACGGGCTCGCAGGAGAAACACAGACTACTGACTATATGATTGCCAATGGGGATGGCTCCCCCAGTGGAGGACTGTGCCACTTGGGGTAGTCTTTCTGAAGCAGTTTATGAATGAGTACAGGGCAGTACCTGCCCTGGACTTGGGGTTGAAACTGATGGGCAATTTTGCCGCAGTATCCACCATTATGTTAAGTAACATAAAAGGGGAGGCACCTACGTTACCTATATGCCAAAGCCTGATGGATTTCACTCCTGCAAAACAGGAGAGGGAATTACCAAAAACTATCGAAGAAACCTATGCTACGCTAGGTAGAGATAATTTGGGAGCCAGACCTGGGAAACCACAACCTAAGAGTAATTCTAAAAGCATAACTCTAAGCAAGCATCTGATTCTTCGACTAAAAAGAAATGGAATAATAAAGAAAAAAATAAAGACAATCAAAGATAACGGGGTGGGTCTCCTCAGCAGGAAGCCACTGTAAAAAGATACAATCTTAGAAACCGTGACAAAATTAGAAAGCCTGACAGGTATCAGGATACTGATACACGTTCCTTTCGTTCCTTTCAGGAGTCATGCGATACACATCCAGAGAGAGGTGGATGTTCAGAGCGAAGATTGAAAGAGCATGTGAAGCTGATGAAGGAATAGCAGTGCTCGTCTAACTATATAAACACTCAAGAATAAAAACCAAGAACAATAAACCCCAGTTTAAAGAGAAGAAAATAGCTGAGATCAAAATAAGGCATGCCCAGGCTACTGAGGACTCTTCTTCTAAATGGGGAATGGGCAGTGAGGATGCTGGACAGCACGGCAGAAGTCACAATACTCGCCGGAACCTGAGGGATCAGTAGTGCTGAGTGAGCATATCATGATGGAAACACCTGATACTAGGGTAAATGTTCCCCATTGTTTATACAAAAAATAACACTCCAGTTGGAGGGGCACATACACCAAAACGTCAAGGCTCTCTTTTGGGAGAACTTGACATTTGGTTACAACATTCTTTTGGGTGAAAAAGACTGGCCACCTGAATTCGTAATGGAATGCCCAAACGGGGAAACTGTAATTTTACCTGCTTTCTCTGACCTCGTTCCGGAATCAGTTAAACATTCTTAAGCCAAGGGGTAGGCATTAGCGCTAGCTCCTGCCCTATCCCGAAATCATGTTGGGTGGGATGATGAGTCACCTCATCATGAGATCCCATTAAAATCAACTGCAGAGACAATACCCAATAAAACATGAAGCTAAAAAAAAAGTTTGGAAAATCCTAGAACAACTTGAGTACCAGGGTGTAACAGAAAATGCCACCTTTCCAATGAATAATCCCTTGTTTTCAGTAATGAAAACAGACAATTTATACCATCTAGTATTAGATTACAGACATTTAAGCACTGCTACTCGCACATTTGTAGTACCAGTGCCGCACTAATGAATAACATTGTGCGGAAGAAATATAAAACCACACTGGATATCTCATATGGATTTTTCTGCCAAAATATAGTACCTGAAAGCAGATATTTGACATCATTTTCAGCGCTAGGCTCACAGAGGCAATTTTGTCATTTGCCTCAAGGGTATAGGAATAGCCCTGGGCTGTTTTCAGCCAGAGTGACAGTATTACTTCAAAGTGTTGATGAGGAGGTATTGTCCTATGTAGATGATATCTAATTGATGGACGATGAATTAATGGAACACTTGAACAGAGTAGACAAAATAATTCTGGGGTTTGCTTACCTGTGCTACAAATTTTATTTCAAAAAATCAAAAATTGCCCATTTCAATGTCCTATTCTTAGGATATGAATTGTCAAGTGAAGCAAAAGCCTGGCGGCACATTTTTTTGAAAAATGTGCGTTTCTCCAACCTCTGACGACTCTGAAAAGACTACAATCCATTTTAGGATTTTTTAGTTTTGGCAGAACATACATTTTGGATTACGCAGAATGTTCTACAATTTAATTAGACCTGACTTTTCAATAACACATTGGACACAGGAACATACAAACATTATACATCCCCTACAAGCTGACATCATAGCTTCCAAACATTTACACACACGTGTACACACGACCAACCTGGTGATCCGCGTAGTTGCTGGACCAACCAGGTATACATACATCACATTCAACGAAGGTGATACAGTACCCATACCATACAAATCACATTTGTACACAAACGCTGAAATGCGTTTTGCACCCACTGAGAAAATTCTCATAGCTGTACAGACTGCTGTAGTGAGAGAGAGAGAGCACTAGCTCAGGATAAACGCATATTTGTCGTAACCCCAGTACTGACCTTAGAGGCTGTCACCAAAGAAGCGCTCCATATGCCAAAGCTTTACATCCACAATGGATACAATGAGCTGAATCTCTAACTGCAACAGATGTAGACTACAGATTTGTTCTACATTACAAACACAAGCATTTTTGCAGTATAAACAAGAATATCCTCTGCCAAATGAAATAATGCCTCTAGATCGATATGATTACATTATCTACACTAATGGATCTGCCCAGCCTGCCGTACGCACAAGACACCATTACTCCGCAGCATGCACAATAGTAAAGGAGCGCATGCATGATGGCAAGTTCTGTCCTGAAAAAACACACACGCAGTCCCTAGGGGATTGTACAGCGCAGCTGGCAGAACTCAAAGCCCTGATACTGGCACTGCAAAACACGGATCATGGTGTCTGTGTCCAGTCTTATAACGAATACCTTCACTATTAGGGCCAGAATGGATTTTGAGATTTCAAGTTTGCACAATTAAGCACAAGATGCTTTACGAACAGGTGACATAACTAAAATAGTGCTTGCCACGGGCTCATGTAATACACACATTAATTCATCAACGTTCCAGGGAATTTAATGGCTGATGAAGCCTCTAAGGCAACAGTCCGCACTGCTGCCATTGCTGCAATCACTCATTTAAGTACGAGGTTAGACAGAGACATCATGGTGGCTGTCAATACTGCACGCAATGACATGCACCTTCTGAAAGGCTTTCCACTCAAGTACTCCTACAAGTTAGATACACAGAACATCACATTTGCTCAGATTCCAGGAGTGGGGGATAGAGTAATACCAAACACTGATCGCAGATTAGGATTAATACTAACTGCTCATGAGGGTCTGGGTTCAGCACGTACAGAGGATTACTGCTACAGTTTCATTACTGAAGCAGCACTATTGGTGGGCAGGTCTTACTAAACAGGCCAAGGATTTTGTCCTCAAATGTGACATCTGCCATCAGATGAAGGGCTCCACTGTAGCACCTCCACCACAGACACCTCTACTGATCTCAAACAAGCCTCTGGCTTGTGTCTATTTGGATCACTTTGGCCCCTTACAATCTGATGAAGCTTACAAGTACATCTTGGTGGCAGTAGATTCATGCTCTAGATTCCTATGGGTATGACGCTCTAACTGTTATCAAGGATTTGCGAATCTTTATCGGGACATATGCAATTGGCACACTAAATTCTGACCAGGGTCCGGCGTTTGGCTCTAGGCCTTACAAAGAAGCCATGGGAAGTTTGGATGTGACCTTGCGGTACTCCTCCCCCTATCATCCTGAGGAAAATTTGGTCGTTGAGAGCAAAAACTGAACTTAAAGCAATCCTTAACAGCAAGGGCACTAGGTTCAGGTAGCAGTTGGGTACATCACCTATATGGGGTCCAGAGGGCACTCAATAGCATGCCAAGAAAATCCCTGGGTGGTCGTACTCCATATGAAATCCTGTTATGGGTAAGAATGTAGGTCCCAAACCTCAACAGTGTCGGCACAATGGTGGCAGAAACACTGTTTGACATCAATGAATGTTTGGCTGTTTTACAGGAACAAAATGAATTCTGGGACACACAAAGCAACGTCCAAGTAAAACGCACTACCACTGGTGAAGTGAAGGTTGTACCGGAAAGACCCGTCTGGGTCCCCAAGATTGGGGATCTGGTCAGAGAAAAAATTGTGGACAAGAAAGAATTTGGGCCATCCTACAGAGTGCCTGCACCTGTCCTGGCTGTTGAAGGTACCAGAACTGTACTTCTTCAGCCCCTTGCCGGTCACAGAGACAAAAGGTCTGTCTCCATTGATCTGATCAAACCACACTAAGTGACCGATTCTCAACAGTAGGCCATGTGGCATCCTGGGGAGCCACCGCTTTCCTCTCGCTAATGTACATGAAGTTCAGATGGAAGCTTTAATAACTAAAGAAGTTTCCTCTCTCCAGCAAGAAACAGTAACAAAAAATTAAATGCTGCTTCTCCCAGTTGAAGCAACAGCAGCTGGTACAGAACAGCAACACAAATTTCAATTTGACAACTCAAAGAAAACAAGATCTACTTAAATGTACAAAAGACTGAGTCATCTCCTGGTTCGACAAAACCTGCTGAGCTACCAAAGATAGACCGGACGGCGTCTGGCTACTTTGTGGACTTTGATGATTTCTCATTAGTGTCAACTGAACCTGAGCCACCGCCTCTCCCTTTCAAGCTACAAATGCGTGCTCTATATCTTTGGATGAAAAAGACATACTTTCTTACTCCATGGTTACACCTTTGGATTACAATTGGGTTACTTTTCCTGGTCCTCTGGATTGGTTTGGTGACTGTCTTTTTCCTGCTTCTGAATGGACATTATCTCCCAGAAAGCTCCGCAGTCCAACTTGTGAACTTGGTATTGAAACCACATGCATCATTGCACTGTGAACAATGGGACATGTCCCTGGTGAACATTACAGCAGTTCCAGTTCTGGAAGGAATAGTGTAGGATAGGGTATCGTATGATGTGTATGGTCCTACTGAACTTTTACAAATACCATATTTGTTTAAAATTTCCCTTAATTATAACATCACCTCTAGTACTTTCTCTGATGATTGGGATATTGATACAGTACATAATATGCTAGAAGATCTAGAGCAGTCAACTGTGTTTTCTTCTGATGAATTGTATAATGGTAAGTCTAATTAAGATGATATGTTCTGTTATCAACATTATGGTCACCATTATCTTCATAAAGCGAGTGTTTCACGTGCTGTTTATCATTACACTCAATGGGAACACTGCCCAACACCACCAAAAGGCAGTTCATAAACATTTGCACAGAAGTTTGCCTATTTTTCTGGTTTTGACACGTCAGACCCGGACTCTTATTATTTTAGGCTTGCACCTACACCTGCAAAGAAAAATATGCTAACAAAACCCAAGCTGATATATT
Source organism: Calotriton arnoldi (assembly GCA_963921515.1). Taxonomy (NCBI): domain Eukaryota; kingdom Metazoa; phylum Chordata; class Amphibia; order Caudata; family Salamandridae; genus Calotriton; species Calotriton arnoldi. The sequence goes on from CAWUFW010002513.1 coordinate 923,775, forward strand.
CTGTGTCTTTTCTTTCCCAGCTGACTGTACAGGGTTTTGACTTTTGGAAGGACACAATAGACACAAAATCTGTTTGGGGGACAAGAGATTGGTGGGTTCAGGAGACTGAGGCTATGTTTAGAGCATGCCTAATACCTCATAGTTAGAAATGGGTTCTCTAGTTGGCAGAGGTAGGTACCTTTGTCCAAATAGGGACCCTTGTTTCTAGTCAGGGTAAGGGGGATACACACTCTAGAATAACCCCTGCTCACTCCCTTGGTAGCTTGGCACGAGCAGACAGGCTTATCCCAAAGGCAATGTATAAAGTATTTGTACCAACACTCACAGTAACACAGTGATAACACCACAAATGGACACCACACCGGTTTAGAAAAATAAAGTATCTTTATCTAAACTTAACAAGACCAATACAAAATAAATCCAGCATACAAGTACTTAAAAAAATGACTTTCAAAGGGTTTTAGCAACTGAGTCCATAGAAAACTATGGATGCGTGATTTCTTGCAAAGTACCTGTCGTTGCGACAAAATTCACCAAGCCAAACAGCTGCAGCAATGGGAAGCGTCGAAAAACAAAGAGATGCGTCGATTCCTGAGACCTTCGTGGATGCGATGCGACAGTTCCGCTGGACACGGGAGCGGTGCGTCGGGTCCGGTCTGTAGGGGGAAGCGATGCGTCAATTCTGAGATGACTCCGATCTGTGGGTGATGCGTCGGGGAAAACTTGCCGCACAGGGACGATGCGTGGAAATCCGGGATGCGTCAGTGAACTATGTGGCGGCGTCGAGCGGTGCTGCGTCGGTTTCTTCAGCCGCGATCCCATGATGCGTCGATTCTTGCAGCAGCGACAGGCGCTGCGTCGGTTTCAGCAGCGGCGCGGTCGTGCAGGGAGATTCTTCTCGCAGCACGGCAATGCGTCGGACAAACTGTCGCAAGAAGAGCGATGCGTCAATTTTCTTATTGTTGCATTGCTTTCCAGCTCCCAGCAGCAGAAACAACCTCCAGAGGCCCGACACAGTCACAGGCACTCTGGCAGGTCAGAACTCCCAGCAAGGAAGTTCAGGGGAGCTGGGGGGGGGGGGAGTCTTTGTGTTCCTGAGACTTCAAAACGGGGAGGCAAGCTCTACTCAAGCCCTTGGAGACTTTCCTCAAGCAGGGGACACAGCACACAGCAAAGTCCTTCTCCTTTCCTTGGCAGAAACAGCAACTGCAGGCCAACCCCAGACACACAGCAAGGGCAGTACATCTCCTCAGTTTCTCCAGCTCTTCTCCTTGGCAAAGGTTCCTCTTGATTCCAGAAATAGTCTAAAGTTCAGGGGTTTTAGGTCTAATACTTATACCCCAAAATGTCTTTGTTCTCTTTGTGCAGAGAAGCCCTGTGCCCAGTCAAAACCAGTTCTGCCCTCTCTGGTGCAGCTTCCTGGCAACATTGTGGAAAGCTGACCAGGCCCATTCAAGTGAAAGGAGATCTCTTCCCCCTACTCTAAATGCCGCCCAGGTCTATTCAGCCCAGCCCTGACTCATCAGGCTCTCTGGAGCCACTGCTCCTCCCCAGCCCCTGACACTCCAAACCCAGACAGTCAATCCACATCCTAGCAGAGGCACACTGGATGGCTAAACAAGAAAATACCTACTTTCTAAAAGTTCAGAGTTCAGGCATACTAAACTTTATTTTCCTACCTTGTTCACAGGGGCAGTTATGTTTATAAGTTGTTATAAACAAACTCCCAATTCTGTCCTATGGGAACAGGTAGCCTTGCAATAGTGAAAAATGACATTGGCAGTAATTCACTATCAGGACAGGCCACACATCAGGGCATGTACTACCTTTCACATACACTGCACCCTGCCCACAGGGGTACCTTGGGCCTACCTCAGGGGTGTCTGACATGTAAGAAAAGGGAAGGTTAGGGCCTGGAAAGTGGGTGCACTTGCCAAGTCGACATGGCAGTTAACACTGCAGTGGCAGGTCTGAGTTACCGTTTCAGAACTACTCATGTGGGTGGCACAATCAGTGCTGCAGGCCCACTAGTACTAATTGATTTACCAGGCCCGGCACACTAAGTGCACTTTACTAAGGACTGACCAGTAAATCAAATATGCCAATCAGGGAGAACCAATCATAATAACAATTTACACTGGGAGCACTTGCACTTTGACACTGTTCAGCAGTGGCAAAGTGCCCAAAGCATCTAAGCCAGCAAAAACGAAATCCAGCACAGCATCAAAAATACAGGAGATAGAGGCAAAAAGTCAGGGGAAACCACGCCAAAGATGCCAAGTCTAACACTCATCAAATGATTTTCCTGAACAAAACTGTTCAACAAACTTCCTGTCTTGGAATAGCCAAGATGAATGATTTGAACACTCCACGTATTCCCGCATTTGCACTTTTTGAGAACTGGCAACATTTCATACAATACAGTGAGGATAGACTAGATGCCATGTTACGCAGTGGCTCTTCCAATTCATCAAAACCCAATTGCAAGGTATGGATGGTTTGGCCTTTAGACACTAATAGGAGTCAGTCAAGATTCCTGGGTAATACACTTGGGTGGTAATGTCATACAGTGTTGGGAAGTTGTGTCTTGATTGGCTAAAAACCTCAACACTTTCTCAGGTGAAGCAACACTTGTCCCTCTGTCTGATGACATGGATCTCAGGGATTCCTTACTAGGTCCCTGGAATCAACTCAAAAGCGCTTCTCATATGCCATATACAATGAGCTATGGAAGATCTCTCAACAGGAAGCTGCTGAGAGACTGCATAAGATTGATAGGCTTAATCTAGAAAAGGTTTAGCAGTGGTTGACAATGGCATGACCACATTATCATCTAGGATATATTCACTGGGCAACATCGTATCGTCTGCAATTGACATTATACAACAAGACATGTCTATTTTACAGCACGGACTGTCACAACTCTGGTCCATTATGTTATTAAGCTAGACTCTTCAAACTTTACATTCAGGCAACATGCCTTGGCATTATAATAACACATCCAATCTGTTTTCATCATACGATCTAACAGAAAGACAGATACTCAACGACAGGTGAAAGACCAACAACATTGATGTTCGAGAGAGCCATGCCGACTAAGTTACCTCAATGGACCAACAGAAGATCAAATAATGAGGAAGAAAAAAGTATAAAAGACTTGGTTTGTAAAAGGAAAACTAAGGCCTACGCAGACAAGCGCCGACATGCAAAAGACAATTTTTTCACTAGAGGGGATCGAGTGCTTGTCCGTCAATCTAGAAAACAAAAATTTGATGCTCCTTTCGATGCTGAGCCCTTTCATGTTGTGACCAGCAAAGGACACATGGTGACTTTCCCAACATCCAGGGAAGTCCATTTCATGAGGCTCCTCGCATTTCCGATATGTGGCTCATAGCTCGTCAGGCACTGATGTCAATGTAGAGACTGGGTCTGGAAGGACAAGTGAAAACCCCCTGACTGCTGTTGGTCCTACATCTCAAACGCTGATCAAGAGGATTAAAAAAAAGGTGAACGTAAAGGTGAACATTTCTTTACTATTTAAAAATAAAACGCTTGTTGTACTATTATTGAAACAGTGAAAGTGCAAAAAGGCAGAAGTGAAGAAAATTAGAATCAACTTCATTCTTTGAACAGCTACAACTATAACTCACGGTGAGACTTTAAATACATTAATCGAACTGATTAGTTTCATATAAGGTCTCTTTTTATTTTTATTTCATGACAAGCGAGTCGTTTGAATTTTAACCAACATAAGTTTTCTGATCTTCAAGAATTATAAGCCTAAAGTAAAATGGCTCAAAGTAACACAATTTGCATACCTGCAGCATTTTTAAATTGAACCTGGTAAACCTAATATGCGCTGGAAAAATTGGTTAAGATCTTTCGAGAACTATCTAGTTGCAATAGATGGAAAGGCATATGAACCAGAAAGGAAGAAAGCAATAATGTTTGGTTTACTTGGAACGGCAGGTCAGGAAATATTTGACAGTCTGCCAGAGTACGAAAGTCCACCAGGCCAGTTCATACCATTAAATGAGTACCAGGAAGCTATTAAAAGAATGGAAAAGCAATTTAGAGAGGAACCCAACATCATGATTGGAAGGCATCGTTTTTGCATGAGAAAACAGCAGGAGAATGAGACTATAGAAGAGTATATTGCGAGAATAAGACTTTTGGCAACAAAGTGTGAATTTAATGATATGGTTGACATATACATTAGAGACCAGTTCGTCTTCCACTGTTTCTCAAAGAAAATACAAGAGAGATTGTTGTCTTGCAGGAATCCAACTCTACAAGAAGTAATAGATATAGCAAAAGGGATTGAGAGTTCTCTTGAGTCATCGAAAGTTCTATCTGCGGAAAACTTACAAAATTATAATGTATAGTACCAAAAGCAAGGCGGTGAAGACAAAAAAAGTGTGCACTATAGTCACTGTTCAGTACTTTTCTTCAAAGTTTCCAAAGACGACGCTCAACTCTCCGTAGCCCACCGCTCCTGGCCACAATCCTCAAAATACAATCACAAAAATGGAAAGGAACGTCTTATAGTGATGTCTATATCAACAATTTATTATTGTATTTCTTCAGCAAACAGAATCAATATGTCACATATTCATGAAGTCTTTTCAGCCTACGCATTTCGTCCTATACCGGACTTAATTATTCAGTTGGTTTCTTCTTGTACTCCATTCAATTAAGTCTTATGAATAGCTGTATTAGCTTATACTCTATTCCAGCTTCCTTGGTATTCAAGTCCAAAGACCCTTAATATATACACATAAATATTCGGTCTTCGTAAGTAGTTTCCCACAGAATACCAAGGAAGCTGGAATAGAGTATAAGCTAATACAGCTATTCATAAGACTTAATTGAATGGAGTACAAGAAGAAACCAACTGAATAATTATTAAGACTGAAATCTATCAATACTGGTTGTAATATTTGAATAAAGAGCCCTGATGACGTCCGGTATAGGACGAAACGCATAGGCTGAAAAGACTTCATGAATATGTGACATATTGATTCATCTGCAACAATTTTGGAATAAAAATTGGAATATTTTATTGGAACTTGGCCTGCTGACTGTTTGCTGAAGAAATACAATAATAAATTGTTGATATAGACATCACTATAAGACGTTCCTTTCCATTTTTGTGATTTCAAAATTATAATGTGTTTTCTTTAAAGGACAAAAGAAAACAAGAATACAAAAATGAGAAAAGAAATAGAGTTGGTAGTTTTGTTGATTCAAAAGTTATTGTATGTTTCAGATGTGGTTCTAAAAATCACAATGCAGACTATCAAGGATGTCCAGCAAAGGGTAAGAAATGTGCAAAATATTTTAAGGTTGGTCATTTCGCAAGTGTATGTAAAAATGTAAAAACAAGTCAGTATCAAAAAGTTAAAGTAAGTAACATTGAAGATTTCGATGAGGAGATGTGTTCGAATATTGTTTTGACTGTAGAGGAGAAAACTGGTAGGATTAAAGGACCACTTGACTATGTTAAAATAGGAGCAGTTGAGTTAAAAATAATGGCTGATTCAGGTTCGCCTATTACAATAATATCAGACAAAACTTATGAGGAATCTTGGCCCAATATTCAACTTCTCCCCACTGATGTAAGTCCCAAAGCCTTTAGGGAATTTGACATTAACATGTTGGGTTATTTTCAGGATTCTTTAGTTTTTAAAGGAAGATCAATTTAAAAGAAATTCATGTTGCTTAGAGGGGTAGAAATATTGTTGGATGGAAAGACTTAGCAAAACTAGGCATTATTCTAAAACCAGGAGCAGTAGATCCAATAGTTTTAGGTGAGATTGATGATGCAAACATAAAGATGGTTTCTGATGTTAAAACATTAGGGGCCAGATGTACGACCATTGGAAATTGCGAGTCGCAAATTGCACCAAATTGCGAGTCGCAGTTTGCGAGTTGCAATTTTCAATGTACAACAGTGTCTGAGACACTGTTTGCGATTCCCAATGGGGTTGCAAATTGCATGCCTCATGAATACTAATGAGGCTGTCGCAATTTGCGACCCCATTGGGAATGGGGGGCACTCCCAGGGATGGTGGCCTGCTGGGGTCAGCAGACCTCCATGTCTGGGACTGCTTTTAAATAAAGCAGTTTTTTTTTTCAATGCAGCCTGTTTTCCTTAAAGGAAAACGGGATGCATTTAAAAAATAAAAATGTAACTTTTCATTTTCCTTTTTTAAGGGCAGGCAGTTGTCTCTGGGACCACTGCCTGCCCTTAAAAAATGTTTGTGCATGCATTCCCAAAGGGGACCCCTTCCCATTTGCAAGTGCTTTACCACCCTCTTGAAGAGGGTGGTAAACTGCAAGTGTTTTGCGCCCGCAATTGCAATTGCAATACAGTCTTACATGTCTTGTGGGGTCGCTATTAGGAAGGGAACGCCCCTTCCTAATAGCGAGTCACTAAACACTATTTTGAGAGTCGCAAATTATTTGCGACTCGCAAAATAGGGTTAATACATGGCCCACAGCTTTTTTGCATGCGCAAATGGGTCTAAAACCCATTTGTGCAGGCAAAATTCGGTCGTACATCTGGCCCCTAATGATGTTTTGAAAAAACAGGATTCAGTTTTTGATGATCGAATAGGATGTATCAAAGGTTTTGTACAAGATTAAAAAGAATGCTATTCCAGTGAAAAATAAGGTCAGAGCTGTACCCTTGTCCGTTAGATGAGAACTTAAACAGTTATTGAACAAATTAGTTGAGGAAGAAGTAATTGAACTAACAGACTCTTCAGAGTGGGTATCTGCTATTGTGATTATTTTTTTTTTTTAAATGGCGAGATTCAGCTCTGTGCTGACTTGAGGTCATTAAATAAAAATATAGTGGTAGACTGCCATCCCCTACCAAAAATCCAAGAGATGTTGGCGTCTACTTCACGGTCAAAGTATTTTTCATTAATAGACCTCAAGTCAGCATATCATAAGGTCAAATTGTCAGAAGATTCTAGGGATTTTACGACCTTTGTGACACCTTTTGGTGCATATAGATTTGTTAGATTGCCTTTTGGCCTTGCATCTGCTGCAAGTGTATTCCAGAAGCTTATGGAATATATTTTAAAAGCTGTCAAAGGAGTTGAAAAATTCCAGGACGATATACTTATACATGCAAGCACTGTTGAAGAACACAATGAAATATTGGAAAGTGTTCTTTATATTTTAAAAGACAGAGGTATGACTGTTTTTAGGAATAAGTGCAAGTTCTTGAAGGAAGAGATAGATTATTTGGGGCATATTTAAGTTCACAAGGAATCAAAGCCAAACTTGACTTAGTCAAAGCAATTGTAGAGGCACCCAAACCTGAGGATAAGGATTCACTTAAGTCTTTCAAGGGTCTAAGTGAATATTATTCACGGTTTATTGAAAATTATGCAGATAAGTTTGAACCCTTACATGCCTTGAGAAAAGGTGTGAAATATATTTGGGAAAAAGAACATGATGATGCATTCAGAGATGTAAAGAAAAGCATTGTGGAAGAACCTTCTTTGCATCCTTACGATTCAGATGGAAGTAATATTGTAAAAGTTGATGTGAGTGCTGTTGGAATAGGCGCAGTTTTCACACAAAAAGTTAAAGGATGTATGTAGACAGTGGCGTTTATTTCTAGGAGATTACGCAATGCAGAACTTTTTTTTATTTTATAATTCTTTTTATTGAACACAGTGAATCGACCATACAGATTGCAACAAAGAGGAGAAATGCGGTATACATTAGGAATCACAATTGCTACATTTCCTGAACAACAATTTGTGAGTTGGTACAGCATTCACGGTGAGGGAGGTTCATCTGGAGGAGGAACACTCGGGGGGTTACAAATATTCCCTCGATAATCATTCCAGTCGTTCCAGATGGAGGACCATTTTTGGGGGCATCCCCGTGCTTTATAGACTGTTTTTTCCCCTGAACATGCACCAGTCCATGTCTGCCTCCCATGTTTTTATTTTGGGTGGGTGTGCGGCTCCCCAAAGTTGTGCGATGTTTCTCTTTGATATCATTAGGCCCAATGTAATCCAGAGTTTACGTTTACTGTTCAGGTCTGTAGGCTCCCATACGTTCAGTAGGCATCTCTTCGCTTCAGGGCAAAGAGTGAGTGCAAGCACTTCACTCAGGATACTGTGTAGTTTGCGCCAATACTGCTGAATGTGTTCACATTCCCATATTATATGCATAAAGGTGCCCTCCTGACCGCACTTCCTTCTGCAGTCCCCCGTCTCTGTCTTCCCCATTCGCACCAGACCGGGTCCTGTAATGTAAAATCTATGGAGAATTTTAAGTTGCACAAGCCGCAACCTGGCAGAGATTGCTACTTCTTTGGGGGAGGCTACTGCCTCCTGCCATTCCTCATCATCTAGCTCTAGGCCATCTCTTTCCCATTTTTCTCTCGTGTGCTGAAGGGGGTCTGCAGAGTTATTAATCAGTTTCTTATATGTTAAGGATATAGCCTTCGTTGGTAGGTAGCCATCAAGCAGCCTATCCTCGAGGTGTGAAGAGTCTGGGGGGAAAGAACCCCTCTGCAGCTGTGTCTGTAGTGCGTGCCGCACCTGCAGGTACCGGAAGTATTCCGATTGAGCTAGCTTGTACTCCTGTTGTAGGGAGTCAAATGTTTTGACGCCACCATTCCTCCATAGGTCCCCAATTTTTGAGATCCCAATTAAGTCCCATTTATTGAACCCTTTTGACTTCCACAGGTTGCCTAATTTCTCGGCCTCCCATAGGAGGGTTGCCAATGTGAGTCTCTGCTCCCATCCCAGACTTCTAGTGTTTAGTCGGCCCTGTCAGGGGAAATCGCTGGGGTTTGGAATATAGTGCCCTGTTGTAGTTCCCTCCTGGCAGTAGCCACCTATCCATGGCATAGCCCGGATCATCTGCGTGGCGGTAAGACCCGTGATTGATGATGCAGAACTTTTTTGCAGCACAATAGAAAGACACTTTGGCATGCGTGTGGGCTGTTGAGAAGCTAAAGATGTAGCACTGGGGAAACATTGCGAGCTTGTAATGGACCATAAACCTTTAACTTACATGATGGATGGGTGTGGGAGAGGTAACGGAAAGGCATCTTCAAGACTTGTAGGATTGTTGGCTAAATTACAAGAATTCAATTTTACCATCAAACATATTTCTGGAAAACATAATATACGTGTTGACTGTTTGTCAAGACTTCCAGTTTTAGAATCAGAGGCAGAATTTTCAGAAGATACAGAGTGTGTAGTTGCAGGTGTTGATATTTTTCGGGATACTGATTGCACATGTTCGGAAAAAGAATGGTTTGACTTAAGTAATAATGACCCGGTGCTTAAGAAAGTTATGGAATATGTCATTGGTAAATGGCCACCCATTAGGAACTTAAGTAATGCACTAAACCTTTTCAGCAAATTGCTGATGAGTTAAGTATAGAAAATGAATTGTTACTAAGAGGAGATTTGTTCATCCCTCCTACAAAACTGAGGAAAAGATTAATACATTTGGCACATAGTAGTCATCCTAGTAGCTCTGCTACAAAGAAACTTTTGAAAATGTATTATTGGTGGCCAGGTTTGGACATCGATGTCAATTTTCATGTGGATAATTGTACAGAGTGTTTAAAATCTGACAAACACTAGAAACCAAGAGTTAATGAAATGCAGTTGGTAAGCATACCTAAGATGTCTTGGACAAAGATCGCTATTGATTTTGCTGGACCATTCAATGTTTTGGACAGTAATTCCAGGTTTATTGTTGTAGTAAGTGACTATTACAGTAAATGGATCTACTTTGAATTTTTAGCACAAAATCAGAACAGATTGTGTAATTAAATTTTTAGAAAGAATTTTTTCAAATGAGGGTTTACCTGAAGTTTTTGTTTCATTAATGGAACACAATTTAAATCAGTGAAAATGAATTGATTTTTGAAAAAGAATGGCATCAAACAGGAAAAAAACACCCTTATATTCACCAAAATCAAATGGTCAGGCTGAACGTGCCAACAGATTTATTAAAGAAAGAATACAACGTGCTATAGCATCACATTTACCAGTAAGTAATTTTATTCAAGAAAAAGTTAATTGTTACAATAACACAACGAATGAAATAACAGGTTACACACCATTCTTCTTGATGAGGGGAAGGAGAGGAAATACTTTGCTTACACCAAAGTTTGGGTCTAGTTTTAAAATGACAAAGAAAATTGTAGCTATAGATGATGACAAACTGAACGTGCAACACAAAATAAAGGAAAAACAAATTTTGACAAAGTCATATCATGACAGAGTCAACAGGGCAAAGGATAAACTTTTTGAAATAGGAGATTGGGTTACTTTAAGAAAGGAGAATTGCGATTCTCCTATTACCATGACCAGAGAATCTGGATTTCATTAAAGACACGGAGGCAAACATTATGCATTATTCCTTCAACTTCAAGCAGCCATTTTAAAGTTCATACATCACAAAGCAAAGCTCTAGAATACTCAGGTTACACTGGCAGCAAGGCTAGATCGATCTGCCTCTTTTAAATGCAATGAAAGTCAAAGTCCAAGTATTATGAAAAAGATAAGCTTCTTCTTTAGGAACTGATGAAATCCAAAGGAACAAAAGGTACGATGCCGAGACTTGCTTGGAAGGAAGATGAGGAAATCTTAGAACTCCAGATGAGATCGTGCATCTTTTTTTTTTTTTTTTTTATTTATTTTATTATTTTAATGCAAGAAGATTACAGAACAATTATTAGAAGCATTTATCAGACATGGTAGGATACAATGAAATCATTAATAGCATCACACAGGTGAGTACACCGTATGCAGCACATTTAGCTGAAACGTGAAATCAGTACCCCATACGGGCGTACTGACTGTTCTTTACATATCGAGTTAAGGCATCTATTTGGTTATGAGAGCACACATCACTGGACTAGTTACAGACACTCACCAGGAACCACGACAGTGCCACCGCGCCCTCTACATAAGCACAAATGTAAATAATGTAAAGTGGGGTATAATGCACAGCACAGTAGATTCATTATAACAATAATGCACATATCAAGTATTAAATTCGGTATGAATGTCTAATATGTAACCCAGCTCTAAAAAGGGAAGGACCTTTACTGCGCCAGTTCCTCCGGCACGTCAGATGGGGATTCTGTCGAGCGTGCGAGGAGATAGCTCTGTAGGGGACTCCATATATTTCTCGGCTTCGAGGCGCGGGGCAATGTTTCAGCATATAGAGTCAATTGTTCTTGGCAATAAATCAAGTCATCCAGCCACTCCTTGAACTTTGGCGCCCGCCCTCTGCCCCACCTGCAAGCCACTCTACGTTTAGCTAACAATAATGCAATGGCGAGATATTTGCGGCAGGACTTGGGAATGAGTTTAGTGTAGCCTAACTACGCTATTAAAGGCGTGCGCTCTAAAGCAATGGGAACCATCTGGTCCAAAGCGTCGAATACTTGGGTCCAGTATTCACTCACTTGTGGGCAATCCCAGGCCAGGTGTAAGTTATCAGCCCCCGGACTGCCGCATCTCGCACAACTGTCCGTAGGTCTCAAATTGAAGTGAGCCATTTTAACAGGGGTATAATATAGGCGTTGTAGAAATTTATAGTGTGTAATGCGTAGCCTAGCACTGGCTGATATTTGTTCTGTTTGAAGGCAGCAATATGTCCATTGGTCATCTGTTATGTCATATCCCAGTTCCAAATTCCACTTAGTGCTAGAAGAGCTGGGATGCTCCACCTGTTGGGTGCGTATAGTGTGGTAAAGCACGGAGACCAGGTGCCCCGGTGATGCAGCGCGTAGCAACATATGTAAGGGAGCAAAGGTGGGGGGTTCCTGAGGAAACTCTGGAGTGATAGAGCGTATGCCTTAGCGGAGCCGGACATAAAGAAATATATCCAGCGAAGATGGTTGCAGCCCTTGAAAAAGATGTTCAGAGGTGTGAAATGTCCCATTGCAGTAGAGATCTCCCCATGTGGTGATTCTGGTGCGTTCACAGAGTTTGAGGAACCCTGTTTCTTGTAGTAGTGGCATGCATGGATGGTAGGAGAGTGGGAGGAGCGGTGAGTATAACATTGGACATTGAAGGAGAGTCAAAATGCGATGCCAAGCATCCGCTGTGCATGTAAGTGTAGTAGGCTCAGTGTCACGAATGCAGGGAGGTGCACTCAGCATGCCAACTAAGGGCATGGGGTCTGCTAGCCAGTGTTCTGCTGCAATCTGTGGCATATATCTAGGGGGGTGGAACCAGTAAAAGGCATAGTGGGCCTGCGCGCATATGTAGTATAGTTCGAAGTCCGGTACATCATGTATGGCTGTGTAAGCACTTTTCATTGCAATCGTGGTTGTTTGCCCCCCCATATCAGCCTTATCATTTCTGATCGGAGTGTCTGGAAAAAGTGCAGTCCGGGGTGATATGGGATATTTAAAAATAGGTATAGCATTTGTGGAAGAACCACCATTTTAATCAGTGCAGCTCGGCCTGCCAAGGTCAGCGGCAGGGAGATCCATTGTGTGACATTTTCTGCTATACGATTTATAGCGGTACCATAATTGAGTCGCATCAGCTCATCCCTATCTCTAGTTATGCCAATCCCGAGATAGCGTAGGTCTGCATCACACCATTCCAGAGGGAAGTCCAAGGGAAAACGAGAGGCTGCAGGTGTTAAGGGAAATAGTAGCGACTTCCCCCAATTTATATGCACCCCAGAGAGTTTACCGAAGATTATAAATTCCCGCAATACTGGGTTTAAATTATCTTGTGGATTTTGTACATAAAGGGTGATGTCATTTGCATACAATGATATGAGGATTTGTCGCAGATTGCAACGCAGAGCTTTGTCTTGGTGATGCTGCCGCAATTTAGACGCCAAGGGTTCAATTGCGAGCGCAAAGAGCAGGGGCGAGAGCGGGCACCCCTGTCGCGTGCCTCTAGATATGGGGAACGCATCCGTCAGGTGACCATTGATTAGAACTTTCGCCGTTGGGAGCTGGTATAGCAGGTGTATCCAGGACAGGAATAAAGTAGGAAACCCCATACGCCGTAATACCCCGAATAGATAATCCCATTCAACAGAGTCGAACGCTTTGGTGGCGTCCAAAAAAACCGCCGCCAGCAGCAGTTAAGGAGCCACATTCTGTAATATAGAGAATAGGGTACGGATGTTGTGCGTGGTCGCTCTTCCAGGGACGAAACCCGCCTATTCCGGGAGTACCAACTTTTCCATCAACAGAGCCAGGCGATTTGCAATGACCTTTGCCAAAATTTTAGTGTCGCAATTAATGAGAGATAACAGCCGATAAGAATCACAGTGAACAGGTGACTTACCGGGTTTCAGCAGGGATGTGATTAGTGTCTCTCTCATGGAGGGGGGAAGTGTGCCAGCCTCAAGCGACTCTTCATATATCTCTTTTAAGATCGGAGCCAACAAGTCTATATAAGTTTTATAAAATTCAACAGGCAGCCCGTCGAGGCCATGGGCCTTTCTGGACTGCATCTGCATGATGGCCTCTCGGATTTCGTCTAGTTCGAAGGGGGCACACAGAAACTCCCTCTGCGAGTCACCCAGCCACCCAAGGGCTATGTCCCCTAAAAAGCTGTCAAGTTCAAAAAGATCCCTACGCTGTGAGGTGTAGAGTACTGAATAGTGGGTGGTGAATGTAGTTAGTATATCAGCAGTGTTGCGTTGCAATGTCCCTTCCGGGCCAGAGATCTCCAGTATACAATTGGAAAAGCATGGACGGCGTATGGTTTCGGCTAGGGCCTTCCCAGGTCTCTCTCCTTTTCCATATCGTCTGGCCACCCAATATTTCCCCTTGAATTTCGTTTCCCGATCTGCCGTCTCGGTATAGACCGATAGTTTTTCCCGGAATTCATTCTGAATGTCCTTACCTCCTCCCATACTCAGTTGTGTCTCTAGGAGTCTAGGTCTTTGAGTTCTGTTTCTAGTCGTCTAAGCGTACTCTGTATGTCTCCGAGTACTCCCGAGCCTTTGGAGATACAGAAGACTCGGACTGTCACCTTAAAGGCTTCCCAGATTGTTTCTACATTATCTACAGAACCTTTATTTCGTTGGAAGAAGTCTTGAATTTCGTCTCCCAATTCACTGTGGAATACTGCATCTAGCAGTGTTAAGGGCTGTAACCTCCACGTGCGGAGCGGTTTATTGTACCCAGGTGGGGCAATTGTAAGTTTGACCGGGGAGTGGTCGGAATATGTTCTGGCCAGGTGTGTGACATCTTTTATCAAGGGACCTAGTCCACGAGACAATAAGCAATAATCTAATCGTGCCCATGAGGCAGCTTGTGTTGCAAAATGTGTGCCCTCCCGTGTGAGTGGGTGAAAGTGACACCATGCGTCTAGCAAGCCAGTTTCCATCTTGATTCCCTGCAGGACATGGTATGACCTATTGTAATGATGTGGCGCGGGATTCGATCTATCTTCAGCTGGGTTGAGAGCCACATTAAAGTCCCTGCCCCATATTATATGGGTAGAGCCTATATCCAGAATTTTCCCCCACAGCACAGTGAAAAACTCAGGAGTGTCTACATTTGGGCCATAACAACTCACCAGGGTGATGGAATCCGTGCCCAGCCGCCCCCACGCAATAGAGTATCTCCCATGGTGATCAAGGAGCGTACCAGCCAGGGCAAACGGAGTCTGTTTTTTAATAAGTATAGCCGTGCCTCTGGCATAGGAGGAGTACGAGGAGAATAGTCGGTGGTCTGCCCATTTAGTAGCAAATGTGGTGGGATGCAATGGATTAATATGTGTTTCTTGGAGTAGCGCGACATGTATTTGATGTCTATCTAAGTACGCTAATAGCTGGTGACGTTTTCGCGGGTCCCCCAGCCCTCCTACATTCCAAGTGATGATCTGCAAGCTTCGATGTGTCGTCAAATCAGCCATAGGTGCCGAAGGTGTGTAATAAGTGTCAGCATGTCCCCTGTGGACTGTGTGCAAGAACCATTGTAGTACCATACGTCTGTCTGTCGTAGTGCGACTAAGCATTTAACACTGAACTTGAAAGCAAGCCCTTTACACCCCCCCTCCCCTCCCGTCCCTCCCACAACAGCACCCCAATTGTGCCGGAATGACATGTCCCTCCCTGAGCCCAGTGATACTCAAACTGATCAACTTCGGTCCAACAAGACCAACTTAGAAAAGAGTCTTGTGGGGGATCACCCATATGAGGGGGATCGCCGGTGTGCCGCGGGCACCTCCCGTCTCCCAACGCCCACACCCAGCGCATTAGCAGCAGGGGGGCCTCAGGAGAAACAATGGGAGGGTGCTCAGCACTACGCCGTGGAGAAAAAAGTACATGTGTCAAAGTCATGCAGGTAGCCCATTATGTGACAAAGAAATGCACCAAGTGTGCAAGGTACACTTAGCTGACGTCGTCTTGTAGATTGTGGATCAAGCCGCCAGTGAGTGTAAAACATTGTCCTGTTGCATATTGGTCGAAGAGATGTAGAGTAGTAGAGTGACAGCCTGGATTATGAGGAGCTGTGAGTTCTGGAATATTCCGGCTTCGTGCCACTGCTATGGGGGGCTGTCTATCTCAAGAGAACGTGAAGTTGGGGAGCGGTCGTCAGAGCTCCGGCGAGGTGAATGTCGGTTGATGCGTTTGAGGAATTCTTCCGCCTGCTGTGGATTCACAAATGTACTTTGCTTGCCTTGATGGGTGACCCTTAGGCCTGCCGGATACATGAGTGCAAAGTCAATTTGCGCCTTGCGGAGCTTCTGTTTCACTGGGAGAAACTTGCGGCAGGCCTCTTGTACAGCTGCAGTGAAGTCAAGATAGATGGTAAAGTCCATGCCTTCATATGTCAGTGTCTTCTTCTCACGTGCCAACCGGAGTGCGGCGTCTCGGTCACGATAATTAAGGAGCCGGGCGATAATAGGACGTGGGACGCCGCCCGGAGGGGGACGAGGACCAAGTGAACGATGTGCTCTTTCCACAGTCAGGTGAGGAGAGAAGGCGCTTACTCCAAAGGTGTCGCGCAGGAGGCGTTCGACGTAGTCTTCCATACGGCCAGTGTTTGTGGTTTCCGAAATACCTATGACGCATATGTTATTCCTGCGACTTCTGGCTTCAAGGTCTTTGTTTTTGGAGGCTATTACTTTCAGGAGTCTATCCATTTGTGACATTTGCTGATGAAGTTGGGACGTAGTGTCTTCCGTCATCTGAGATCCTCCGTTCTGCCTCCTTGAGCTGCTCGTCATGCTTATCTACCTTTAGCACCAGGAAGTCCAGCCGAGTGTTCATCATGTCCATCTTGCCTGACAAGGCCGTGAGACTCTGCTGCATCGCCAGCAGCAATGTTTTTACCTCGTCGTCGGAGGTGGAGGATTGTGCTGGGGATGAGTCTTCAGCATTTTGTGCTTGTTTATTCGTGTACGAACAGGTAACCGGGCCTTGCGTCCTGAGAGATCGTTTATGTGCCGTCTGAGCCAAGTAATGTAGTAATCAGTGCCTAGGGCCGCAGGAGCGGGTCCGGAAAGGCACCACCCAGCTCACGTGCAGGATAAAAGAAGTAGTAGGTAGCTTGCTGTTGTATCGGAGCTTTAGCGGAGAGGGCCTTACTGTGGCGGGCCTAGCGTCACAGCATGAGTGGGAGTAATCATCCACACATCAGTCGAGGCGGTAAGTGCCAGGCGTGGGTCACCGCCAGCGGGATATTGTGGAGTCTTGCCTCGGGTCAGCTCAAGTGCCGCTGCTGCAGTTAGGAAAAGCTGGGGCGGGCTAAAAATGTCGGCCTCCCGCACCGGTGTGGGCTCTTGTGATGACAGTTGTGCCTTGGGGTGATAGGCGCATATATCTCGTTACAGACTGTCCCCGGGGTCCATAGATGAGATGGGTGAGGAGGCGGCGAGGATCAGTGTAATATCTACTCACCACAAACTCGGGTCTCAGGCGGCGGTCCCTCACGTTGCTGCACAAGACTTATCGGGGACTGGAGCAGTGGCGTATCCGCTTCTCGCCCCACTGTTTGGCGGGGACTGGCACTGTCTGTTAGGCGGGCAGCATGGGGCAGGCACCAATGATGTCCCAAGTCCAAAGGCTAGGCCTTTACATGCACGTGAGGCTGCAGTGCGCACCCACCTTGTTCGTCAGGGCCGATTCTGATAATGAGCCGTCTTCGCCACCTTCACGCTATAATTGCCCAGGGAGCTGGAGGTGTGGGATTCGTCCCGATGAGCTGCGGGCCCGTTGAATGGCACCGGAGTTGGAGGGCACCTTGCTGCGTTTGTGGCCAACGTTGTGGGTAGTTTTCTCCCGGTATAAAGAGGAGAAATGCAGGATTATGAGGCCGAGCTACCGGAGCCTCACAGAGAAGCGGCCATTACGGTCGTGCGCCACCTATCGCCCCGAGATCGTGCATCTTGAGGAGGAACCAATTACGCTGAATTATCTGAAAAAGGATAAATTATTAAAAATTGCACTAATAAGCCCTATGAAAAGGGAGAAAACTAAGGGTATTAAATAACTGAGATGTTTCCTAATTATACATCCCCTTTTTTTTTCTTTTTTAAATTCTAATGTTCAAACAAATGCAATAAAGTAAAATACAATAAATTAATAACATGCTATAATAAGAGACCACTCCCGGGAGGGGAGGGTTGGGATAATGTTAGCCTCCGTGTCTTTAATGAAATCCAGATTCTCTGGTCATGGTAACAGGAGGCTACTATTATGCATGTTGGTAGTCTAGTAAAACTACATCAGAGATCTGTTCTACAGGTTTGCAGTAAAGTTTTGCAAAGGTATAGGAACTGGACCAGTCGGCCGCCTTAAGAATATCAACTAACTTACCTCCTTTCCAAAAAGATTGGCTAGCCATAGCGCCTCTTAAAGAATGAGCTTGAAATCTTTGGAGGTCAACGCCTGCCATTTGCATAGCTACTTTAACCCATCTAGCTATAGAGGAAGAGGAGATGGGTTTGAAGGGTTTGACAAAGGAAATAAGAAGCTGGTTTACACCAGCAGTGCGATGTTAGTTCATCCTTGCATCATACTCCTTCATACAGTCTACAACGCATAACTTTGGGCAAGCATCAAACCTAGGGTAAAAAATCATGTCAGACATGGTTTTAGTTCTTTTGATAATTTCAAATCTGACACCGAAGGCGTCATATGATCTATTGGTTATTTCCAGTGCTTTGACATCTGAAACTCTATGACAGGATATTAGACATAGGAGAGAAGCTAGTTTAATAGAAAGTTTTTTATTATCTAGCAGATTATTATTGGGCAGGTTACAAAAAAGGTCAAGTAATAATTTTACGTCCCATAGTGTTTCGTATTTAGGTTTAGGAGGTCTTTTAAGCCTGATGCTTTTCATAGTTCTGCATATTATAGAATTCTTACCAATAGATCTACCATTTAAAAGGGAATGACCTGCAGAAATGGCTGATCTATAACAGTTAATTGATCTATAAGTAAGACCTCTTTCAAATTGTTCCACAAGAAAGTTGGCTACATGTACGATAGGAGCCTCCACGGAATCCAGGCTCCTTTCCAAGCACCAACGAACCCATCTTTTCCAGATACCATTGTATCTATAGTGTGTACCGGGGGCCCAGGATTCTTGGAGGAGAGAAGAAGCCTGCATCAAAAGGTCAGAGAGTTCATTGGCTCGCCTGACACTTTCCAGGCAAGAAGGTTCAAAGTCCTGTTCTGAAGAAGGGGATGTTCTAAACCGTCTATGTCTCTTAGGAGGCCTGGTGAAGCTGGGAGAAGAAAGGGTATTTCGTAAGTTAATTCCAAGGTTGTTGGAAACCAAGTTTGGGACGGCCAAAAGGGTGTTATTAGGATTATTGAACATTGTTCCATTCTCAATTTCTGCAGGGCGCGTTGGATCATTGCAAAGGGGGGAAAGGCATATCCCCGAATTCCTTTCCAAGGTTGGAGGAAGGCATTCACTGCCAGAGCACCCGGGTCTGGCATCCAGCTGAAGTATTTGCATAGTTGGCAGGTCAGTCTGCTCGCAAAGAGGTCTACTTCTAAGGGACCCCAAAGGTAATCTAGTTTTTTTAACACGTTTGTGTTCAGTTTCCAGTCGGTGTGATCTACTAGGAATCTGGAATTCCAGTCCGCACAGACATTGTTTTGTCCTGGAAGGTATTCTGCTCTTAACGATATTTTGTGTTCTAGGCAGAACATCCATAGCTTTTTTGCTAGGTTGGAGAGGTCTGGTGACTTGGTGCCCCTAGGCGATTTAGGTAAGCTACGGCTGACATGTTGTCCATCTTGAGAATGACCGACCTCCCTTGAAGGGATTGCTTGAAACTCATAAGGGCATAAAGCCCGGCGGTTAACTCCCAAAAATATATGTGGTTTGTACTCTCCAAATAGGACCATGAGCCTCCTGTGTTTTGATTCTGAAAGCAAGCACCCTAGCCATGAAGGCTGGCGTCTGATTCCAGGACAAATTCCGGGGAAATGCCAAATATGGCTTTGCCATTCCATGTGTCCAGATTTTCTAACCACCAGGTCAGTTCTGTCTTGGCTTTCAAATCTAGGCAAATTTTGTCTCCGTACCAAAGGCCAGACCGGAGAGCTCTGCCTTTCAGCCTCTGAAGGGCCCAATAGTGTAAAGGACCCGGGAAAATAGCTTGGATTGACGATGAGAGGAGGCCCAGGAATCTGGCTAGTTCTCTTAAGGTTAACAGATCGAGTTTCAGGACATGACGTATCTCCTTTCGAATATTGGATATTGTTTTGGGGGAAGTAGCAGCATAGACTTCACGGTGTCCACTGTGAAGCCCAGGAACTCTAGAGACCTCGAGGGAGTCATGATTGATTTTTCTTTGTTTATAATAAAACCTGTCCTCTCTATTAAGTTTACGGTAGTATTCAAGTCTTTTAGAATTTGAGAATGGTCTTGAGACATGAGGAGAATGTCGTCTAGATAGATTATAAGGCGGATACCTCTTTCCCTCAGAACTGAGGTAATGGGCTTCATAACTTTGGTGAAGCACCAGGGGGCAGAGGATAGACCAAAAGGAAGAGCTTGGAACTGGTATAGGTGATTGTTCCAAGCAAATTGGAGGAAGGATTGGGATTCTTGCGCCATTGGAATTGTAAAGTAGGCGTCCTTTAGGTCTAATTTCACTAACCAGTCTTTTTCTAAAAGCATGTCCCTGAGGAGATGGATACCTTCCATCTTGAAGTGTCTGTAGGTGAGCGATTTGTTCAATTCTCTGAGATTTATTACCGGTCTCCACCCTTTGTCCTTCTTCTCCACCCTTTGTCCTTCTTCTCCACCAGGAAAATATTGCTCAGGAAATTCCAGCATTCCCAGTGGACCTCTACAATTGCTCCCTTCACCAACATCGAGTTTATTTGCTCTGCTACAATAGAACATTGTTCTTGGGTTAGATTTAACACTCTGGGTGTTGTAACTTGTTTGGGTTTTTCTATAAAGTCTATTTTGAAACTCTGGACAGTCAGTAGAACCCAAGGGTCTTGTGTAATTTGTTTCCAGGTGTGTAAAAAGTGTTTTAGGCGACCCCCCACTTTCCCCGTTGAAAAGGAAGGATGAGGTGGAAAGGTACTTACTTGGAGTATTGGAGGAGTTCTGACCTCTGGTTCTGAAGCTTCTTGAACGGAAGGGTCTTCCTCTCTGAGGGTAGAAGCTGGGATTGGATTGGTAGGGACGACCAAAAACCCGTTGTCTGTAGAAGGGTCTTTGGTAGGGACGGCCGGTAGAGCGACCCCTTCTGCCGGCCCTGGCAAAAACACTTGGGTTAAAAACTCTGCGCATGTTAGTTTGCGCTTTATCCAGTGCAGTGAATGTTGCCACGTATTTGCCTAGTCCCTTGATCATCTCCACCCCAAAAAAGAAGTCCGTTTGGGTTGACAGAGGGTTCCTTTTCGGCCATGTCACAGAGTTTAGGGTACATTTTTGATAAAACAACTTTCCTTCTTTCGGTGTTAATTGTTGCGTTAGCGTTGCCGAGGAGGATTAGTGTCCTCTGACTCCAATCCCTCAACAAATCGATGTTTGGTGAAGAGCCATTAATATGGCTCTCTTCAATTAAATCAATCATTCTGCACAAGGGGCCTAGCATATCGAGCATGCGGTCTTGGCAGGTTTTGAGGGAGCGCTCCATTCCCTTCCTAGGGTCCCTGCCCAGTTTAAATAAGAACTTAATAAGTTCTGGGTCCAGGTTTGGAGTGAGACAAATGTTATCTTGGACCATAGGTCTTGGGCATTCGGCTTTAAGGATATTCCTTGTGTCTCTTTCAAGGGGGTTTCTTATCCACCTCTTGATAAACTTGGCCACGTGGTTTTGAGGCCACCATTGGGAACTCCTAGGGTGTTGAATGTTATAAGGGGAGAACATTTCCTCACCCAAGGGATCAATGACTATTTCCTTTGAGGAAGAGGGGAGTTCGTCCTCTGAGAGAGCAAAATCGGGGTCATTATCATCCTGGTCCAGGTCAAGGATGTATTCCTCCAGGGATTCTGTTGTTCCTTGATCATCATCAATTAATTGGGGGTCAGATAGAGCACTTGGATAAAGTGAGACGCTTAGGGCGTCCGGAGAGGTTGTGCCGCTATGGACACCAGATATTTTTGGGGCGCGTAGGCCTCCCTTAGTGTTTGAGGCGCTTAGTCCTCCTTTAGGGTGTGAGGTGCGTAAGCCTCCCAAAACGTTCGAGGTACTTGGACCTCCCAGTGTGCTCAATGTGCTCTCCCTATCTAAATTGTTGCTTTTCCTTGAACTTTTACTCCCACATTTAGTTAAATTGTCAAATTGTCAATTTGCACTCCATGGAGAGCAGCGGGTTTGGTAGATTCAGCAACAATTTGACTTATAGTCTCCCTCATGCATGAGCGCATTTCTTTTTGTATAATTTTTTTAATAACTTCCTCATTAGGGTTGGGAGTAGGGGCCTGGGCTTGTGAATCGTCTGATTCAACGTCAGACATAGTAAAAATTGAATCACAAGGGGTTAAGTCCTTGAGAAGGGTGTTAACACCGATTATAATTATTATAGGTATTGGGTAAGAAATAGAATAAAATGTATGCTCAAAGCGTTTTGTCGCTTGATTAGATAATATAGACTGCTTAATAAAGGTTAAAAGCTAATTCTGTTAAAGCAGTCTTCAAAATAGAAGTCCTCAAAATAGTATTAAAGTAATTCTATTAAGTAATTCTATTAAAGAGCAGTGTCTCTTTCCAAAGGATGAAAATCTGACTTAGCTGATCGCTAGTGTCTCAACCCTCAAGAGACAGCGCGAGCGATCAGCTGTATGCAATAGGCGTATGCGTTGCTAGGCAGCGTGGTGTAAATATTGAAGGAAGATGCCTTCAGGGCACCTCCCTACGCTCGCTTGTTCAAGGAAGCGCAGCGCGTCACTCTGACCTCGCTAAGGGTCTCTCCTCTAAATAGGAGAGGCCCTGGCTTTACGAAGGCCCGAGAAGCGGAGGAGCCCATATGGGTCAAAAGGAGGAACCGGGATGAAACCGGAGAACAAAGGTGTCCTGGTGCGGCCCACGCTCCATAAATTGGAGCGTGAGGAGTGCCGCGCCCGGACCGCAGCGAATTATAAAGTCTTGCAGTCAGGAAAAAAGTGAAAGAAAGGTGGAAATCGGAAAGGGAGAGTGGCGTTTCTCTTTCGAAAGGGTGTAGAAGGCGGTGGCGACAGGAGCGCCGAGGTATGTTGGGAACAGCAGAAGCCCAAAATATTAATAAACAGCAAAGTAAAGGGTTAAACAGAAAACAATGATAGCAGGAAATGTTATTAGCTATAATATTAGGTATAAACAAGATTAAACACAATACAATGCAACATTGACAAGAAAGTATAGAGAGCAATGAAAAACAGAACTTATCTGCTTGAAGCCACATTTAAAAGAGGCAGATCTATCTAGCTCTAGTAAGGTCCAAAAAGTAGAAATCGAAGCTCCAGGTATATTTCTTAAAGGAAACTTTATTCAGGAGAAAAGGAACCCACGACAGCTTCAGAGAAAGGGCAAGCAGATAATGACATAGGCTTGTACAAGAATCTAGATCTCTGGAGGCAGAGAACCAAAAGATTCCAATAACATCACAATACAAAATAAGCAAGCTTTATTGATACAAGGAAGCAAACAATACATAACTTACCACACCCCCCCTTCCTATAACAATGAGAGACATAATAAATAAACATTTAGTAATATACAAAATCATCAGAACGAAAAGGAGAAGATCTAATACGAGAACTGCTCCTCAATTGTTTACAGTCACCAGAAGCATTAGTGAGATTATGACTAACAGTTGTGAGATTGGATGAGGTATTACCATCAACGCTAACAGAGCTGCCAGAAGAGACAGTGACATTGTTGTCCCCTCTGTCCCTTAAAGGGAGAGACGACTTGACATTGCTTTCACTATTGTTGCGAAAGGACGTTAAATCACCCAAATCAAACCCATCCATGTCAGGTTGAGTTTTAAATTTGTGGAGGATGATTTTTGCTTGTTCATTGGTTAATTTAATTAAAGCATTGCGGTTCCACCATCCACGATCCTGTAAAATAATAGCCATTCGAGGAACTTTAAGTATTTTCACTGGTTCAGTGAATTTAGATTGACCTTTAGTGACTTTAGATGGTTTCTTAATAAGAACCTAGTCACCAGGAGACAACGTGACTACTTTTACGTGTTTTCTTTCATCATAGTTTCTTTTATAAGAAGCTTGCTTTTGTTCCACATGTTTTCTAATTTTGTGTAAGTCCAAGCTGGGTGTATAATCAATTTTATCAATCAACCAGGAAGGATTGAGAGAAGAAATGGGTTTTCTACCCCTAAGTAATACATAGGGTGAAACATCGGTAGTTGAGTGAGGAGTAGTGTTGTAGCTCCACACTTTTTGACTAACATACTTAGATACATCTAACCTGTTGGCTATGGCAGTTTGTACACCCTGTTTTAACAATTTGTTTGCTCGCTCAACCAGGCCATTGGACGCTGGGCTATACAAAGGTGCTATTATGTGTTTAACCATATCTTCTCCAAGAAAATTCTCAACATCGTTAGAAACAAAGTGTGTACCGTTGTCAGTGACAATTTCCTTGGGCAAACCCTCTATTAAAAATACACGTTGCAGGAAGGCGATGGCAGAATTTGAATCTGAATTCCGCACAAACGCAAAGTACAGCCATTTGGAGAAATAATCAATTACTACAACTAGATATTTAGTGTCGCTCCCTAGTAAATTGAAGGGACCTAAAATCCATTCCCAACTTCTGCCAGGGACCTTTAGGCCAATCAACTGGACATAAAGGAGAAGTAGAAGTGTGCCAATGTTTATCCGAACATAAACATTCTGGACACTTGTCAACCAACATAGGATTTGACCTGAGCATCAATCCCAGGCCACCAGTAGGTTTCTTTGATCTTACGAACTGTACATGAAATACTCAAATGACCTTGGTGGGCGAGTGAAACAATTTTATCTCTCATACCTTCTGGTGGAACAAATTTATCTTGCCTAACAAGAATATCATTAACTATAGATAATTCATGAGCCACTTGAGAAAATGATCTATCTTGCATGGACATACTTCGGTCACATGGCCAGCCATTGACCAAGAATCTTTTGACTCTTTTTAAGCACAAATCTTGACCACAGCATTCAATCCATTCTTTTTCAGAAAGTTTTACATCTTGCATTAAATCACTCATAGAAAAGACACAGTCAAAGTCATCATTGTTGGTATGATCGTTTACATTCTCAAGAGGCATGTGTGAAAGACAGTCTGCTCTTATATTCTTACCCCCGGGAATATATTTAATGTCGAAATTGAATTCTTGTAGCCTTGCCAGGAGTCTGATAAGTCTAGAGGAAGCTTTGTTTGAAGAACTATCACCTAACATGTACATGAGCGGTTTGTGGTCAGTGCAAAGTTGAAATTTAGACCCCCAAATATACATCTACATTTTTCAACTGCCCACGAACACGCTAGAGCTTCTCTCTCAATTGTGCTATAATTGAGCTCCGCACCACTTAAAGTTCTAGAAGCGAAAGCCACTGTAAACTCCTGACCATCAATAATTTGGCTGAGAACAGCCCCTAAACCCTTTGAGCTGGCATCAACTGTTATAATAGTCATTTGGCCATGCGTAAAGGGTCTGATATCAGGGGCCTCCAGAATTAATTTCTTAACAGAGTCAAATGACACTCGAGTATCTTCAGACCGAATATACTTTGCATTTTTTCGCAATAGATTCCTCAAAGGTTGTACAACGATGGCATAGCCTTGCAAGAAACGCGCGTAATATTCACTTAAACCTAAGAATGCCCTTAGGGAGTCCTTGACTAAAGGTTTAGGTGCATCCTTAATGGCATTGAGTAAGGATAATTTAGGTTTTATGCCTTCCACGGAAATGTTGTGTCCTAAGTAATCCACCTGTTGAGTGATAAATTTACATTTATTTTTATTTACAGTCATGCCATACTTTTCCAGTTTCTGTAAAACTTCTTCTAGAAGAACGTAATGGGCTTCTAATGTATCGGTGTGGATTAATATGTCGTCTTGGAAAGCCTGGATACCATTGCACTGTGCAAACATTTGGTCCAGGAGTCTCTGGAAAACACTTGCCGCGGATGCTAATCCAAACTGCCAGCGCTTGTACATGTAAACCCCAAAGGGGGTAACAAAAGTGGTGAGATGCTGTGATTCTTTGGATAGGGGAATCTGATGATAGGCTGAACGCAAATCAATAGTAGTGAAAAACTTACTGCCTCCCAGCTTAGCAAGCATCTCTTGGATTCTCGGTAAGGGATGGCAATTTGCAACGATGTTGCGGTTCAGGACTCTCAGATCTGCACACAGACAAATATTGCCTGAGCTCTTCCGTGCGACTACAGCAGCGGAAACCCACTCAGAAGATTCTATTGGTGCAATGATATCTTGTGAACACATTTCTTCAAGTAGTTTCTCTAAGTCATCTCTGGCAGATAGAGGAACGGGTCTACACTTTTGAATCACGGGGACAACACTCTTTTTGAGTTTAATGGTGTGTTGGAAACCTTTAACCAATCCTACCTTATCTGAAAATACGCTAGAATATTTGGAACAAATATTGGTTAAAGTAGAGTCTTCATAAGAAAATGATTGTAAAACATTCAAAGGTTCTTGTACTGCAGCTACAACTGGTAGATCTCCCAAAACAACAGGTTCAGAATGACCAGGTTTGAGAATTATACCTAATTTTGCTTGATCTTGCCAACCAAGAATATCACGCCTATTAAGGGCTACATAAATTTTGGTATAGATATCCCTGTCTTTAAATTTGATCGAATCACAAAAATACCCAAACATTACAATGTCATAATCCCCAAACGCTTTTGGATTGACGTCACTAGGTTTAAGTATTGACTTGCACCAAAATTTGGCAAATGTTTTTTCATCTAAAATGGTGATAGGAGATCCGGAATCTGCCATAACATTGATTTCTATAGAACCTATTAATACATTACAAATAGGTCCTTTGCACCTTTTAGTTTCACTATGTAAAATGTTAATTTCGATAGAGGATAAAAGATTGTTCATGCCATCACAAAGTATGTCCTCTTCTATGTTAAGAAAATTAACTTTATTTCTTGGCCTGAATGATTTACATACAGTGTAAAAATGTCCTATTTTCTTACAAGTATTGCATCTTTTGCCCTGTGCAGGACAATTTATATAGTTGCCCATATGAAACTTGGATCCACTACGGTAACAAGTACCCTTTTTATCAAAAGGTTTATTCACATTAGGCTTGGTGGAAACAGCATTTAAATCACAATTATCTGTTGTGAAAGCGATTACCTTAGAATCTTCAGATTGTCTGCAAATAGTGTCCTGAGTGATAATCTTTGAAGAAATAACAGACCTTTCAATACTGCGTGCTATATCCATTACTTTATCTAGTGATGGATTTTTACAAGTTAAGATTCTTTCTTGAATCTTTTTATTGCAACAATTGAATACAAGTTGGTCACGTAAGGCCGTGTCTAGGTAAGTACCAAACTTGCATTTAGATGCAAGTACACGCAAGACAGCCAAATAATCTTCAATTGACTCTTCCTGAGTTTGCTTGCGTTTGAAGAACATATGTCGCTTAACCATGACTGATGGTTCATCGACATATTGTTTACTCATCCGAGCCAAAGCTTCCGAAAACACATTCCAGGTTTCATCACCAGAAGGGGCAGGTACTATAGGTAAATTATCGAAAACTTCCTGACCAGCGTTACCTAGATGATTGAATAATAGGGCTCTTTTCCTGGAAGCAGAATACTTGGAAGCGTCAATGGCTTCCATGTAATTGTCAAAATTCCTATACCATTTATGCCAAAGAGTAATGGGTTTACCTGGTTTTTCTAAAAAAGGAGGTGGTTGCATGACATTATTGGATGAGGCTGACATTTCTAATGAAATTAAATTGCTAACACCAATAAAAGAAAAGTAAATAAGTGTGCAAACGGTATAAACAATATACAATATGTCAGTATAACCAATACACAACAACATACAATATGTAAATACACGGTAAGGTAGAGTATTTTTATGTAATTTCTCTATTTTGTCACGTTGCGTTTAGAATAGACGATCGATACACAGTAGGCGTGTGTATCGCTGTGAAATACTTTCTTTTCCTCGTTGCGTCTTTACATAGACGATCGTTGGAAGATTAAGATGGCCACAAAGATGTAAAGTAGTAGTAGTAGGCTTTGCGGTAGCTGAAGAAATGAAGTCAAAGTGTGTGCTCATTACGGAAAACAAACAGCTGATTAATGCTCAAAGGTTGCTATGGCAACGAAGTAACAACAAAATTCAAGATGGCTGCTAGTGACGTGAACAACGTGATGACGAGCGTAAAATGCGTGCTGTTTCTAAAGTTAGTGGAGCACACAAGAGAAGCACTGTTGCGGTGACGTGAGGAAGATAGAGCATTCGAAGAACGTAACTTGAAGGATGCAATGTCGTGCGCATTGGCATGCAAAGGCCAGTTTGAGAAATCACAAGGCAGCAACGGCACAAACAGTAAGCTGAATGGAAGTAAACTTACAGTTTGAAGTGAAGGGTGCCGATTTGAGAGGTGCCGATTTCTAGTTGCAGATAAGATAATCTGTTAGCAGGTTTCAAAATTGAATTCGCAGGTTTCAAAGTCGAATTCAAAGGTGCGGACGTAAGAAGTCTGAAAGTATAAACAATGGCACAGTACCTTAAGTGCGCTGCTTTGTGGTTTTCATAAATGAAAGATGAAGTTGAAATCCGTAGCAAGATGAAGAAGCATAAAACGATGCTTAAAAGTAATCCATTTATGTAGAGTCTGAGACGTATGAAGACAGCAAAATGAGTAATAGCATAGGTCGGTGGGTTCCAATGGACCAAAAATAGATCTTCGCCAATAAATGTAGTAAGGTCCAAAAAGTAGAAATCGAGGCTCCAGGTATAGTTCTTAAAGGAAACTTTATTCAGGAGAAAAGGAACCCACGACAGCTTCAGAGAAAGGGCAAGCAGATAATGACATAGGCTTGTACAAGAATCTAGATCTCTGGAGGCAGAGAACCTAAAGATTCCAATAAAACATCACAATACAAAATAAGCAAGCTTTATTGATACAAGGAAGCAAACAATACATAACTTACCACACTAGCCTTGTTGCCATTGTAACCTATGAGTATTCTAGAGCTTTGCTTTGTGATGTATTAAGTTTAAAATGGCTGCTTGAAGTTGCATTAAAGGAATAATGCATAATGGTAGCCTCTGGTCTTGTAATGAAATCCATATATTCAGAACCTTGTTTGGTAAATGAAGTTGCAGCTGGTTCAGTTTTCATAAAAGATAAAGGGTGGAGGAACAAGAGTGATATCATTAAACTCAAACCTGGACAACATGAACTCAAAGCAAAGTCTAAGAATTGTTTGTTGGAAGAAGGAGAAGGGTTGGTATGGGAGGAACACGAGAGTGCAAAGGTAAGCAAAGGAGAATACTTGGGTTCTGCAGTGTGTGACTTTCTAGCTAAGTCATCTAGTACATGTATATTTGACAAGATTGTAACCAACTCTAAAACGTCAGATCTACAGACTGAGTTTATTGGAAACTGTGAATCACCTAATGTAAATAGTCCAGCACATTGTTTGTCTAGCACTGAATCTAATATATGCAATTTATCAATTTGTGCAGTGATAACAGCATTTATGTTGATAATAACATTGTTTCACAAAATGAATTTTTAGGAGCTTCTACTATTTCTGGAAGAGTTTCTAGGATGCCAAAAAAGTATCAGGATTTTGTCTTGTTTTAATTTCTTTTTATAAAGGGAGATGTTGTACATCTTACTTTAATTTATTACCTTTTCACTTTGTTTTGTGTCATAGTTTGCATTCATATACAACACAGCTCTTACCATGCTTGTTGCATTGTTATTTCACTGTGGAACACTCACCATGTATTTATGTGATGTCATGGAATCTTGGGCTCAGATGAGCCTTCAACTTTGCTTGTTATGCTACACCTGTTGCCTGCTTGCAGGCCTTTTTATCAATAAAACTTTATTGATTAATCCTAAACCACGTCTTTCTCATGTCACTACAGTAATGTTGATTTGGAATAATGGGAGGGCGAGCAAGCAGGAGATTAGAGACAGATGGTGTCTCCAACCAAGCACTGTGATATTCTGCCCGACTACAAGGCTGCAACTATAAGCTTTGTATTGCTGACAATACATTGTTGGGCAGTTAATCAAGTACAACAAAAAAAACTATTTGGTTTATAACATTGAATCTTTTATGATCAGACAGGGTTACTGTTGTAATCTACTTGCTAGGAAAATGCATTCTCCCCATTGTTGTTCTCTGCCTTGCTGCTCAGCCAGTGGTGAGGTCATTAGAATGCTGGAGTGTTTGTGCTTGAAGAAGATGAGTCAGTTGGAGTGTATGGGCTGAGCAGCAAGGAGGCTGCTCCTGGTGGGGCAGTACATGGAAATTACCATTTTCCTGTAATTTGTAACCGAAGCTGTAACTTGAAAAATAAATCCATAACCTTTTCCTACATGACCTGTCTATGTGGCATACTTCATTTTAATAGTTACTTTTATGCAGCATATGAATCCCGTGAAACGTGTTCCTAATCTGAAGCAGATTACTCTAGCACATAGGTCTTCAATCTATGGGGCGCGACCCCCAGGGGGGGCGTGGAGTCATTGGAAGGGGGTCGCGCATTCACCTGCCTCACTGCTGCCTCGAATCCAAAACGTTTACGTTTCGTTTTGGATTCGAAATAATTACATCTCAGGAGCCTCTCTGATTGGAGGACAGGGCAAAATAAGCCAATCATAATGTGGCAACGTCATCAATGCCTGTCCTCCAATCAGAGAGACTGCAGCATGCACACCAGGAAATGCCTGCGAACTTTGTCCATAAAGATGGACCAGCACGTTCGTAATGCAGGCTGTATTTCCACGGAGTTCTGCGCCGTCACTGCTGTCTTTCACTGGATCCAGTTGTCCTTCTTGGCCGTCGCTGCTTTCACCTCGTGTTCCTTTTTCCAACTCATCTTCGTGGCTCATTGCTGCCTCTGCATTAGGATCTCCTTCCGGGCTGGTTTCCAAGGCAACCGGAAGCTTCCAGGAATAATTAGGTAAGCCCCCTCATCATCCCCCATGCCCTGGCTTTTCAGCTGCAGAGGACATACACTGAAACTATCTTGCACGCACGCAAAGACACACACACAGATTCTTATCTGTTTCCTTGATTGAGCCATGTGGGTGGGGGGTGGGAGGGGACAGGAAAAAGGCTCAGGTTAATTTTTATGACTGTGGAATGGTGTTTATTTTCGGTGTACTTTCTGGTTTTGTAGCAGCAGTTTCATATTTATTTTTGTGACATTGAAATGTTTATTTTCCATGTTCTTTCCGTTTTTATTCTTGATGCAGCAGATTAATATGATGCCTTTGTCCAACTACAGTTGCCACACTTTCCAAAAAAAAGCGATGGTTATTTGTTCATGTGTAAAGCATCCATGATTGCACCTTACTTGATGTGGTGGTTTTTGTAGTACAAAAAACTTTATCACGTGGAGGAATCATTTAAAACCGGTCTGGGAGAGTTCATCTGAGGACATCATTTTTTGTCAAAAAGTTCTAAATAGATTGGTGAATATGGGCTCATGGAAACCTAAATAGCCTTCTGAATTTCAGCTGTGGTTAGAAACAGATAATTATGTCCTGCAAAGAAAGATATTGGTGCTATACACATTAGAAAAATGACGACATTTGTAATTACAAAATTATGTTTATTCATGTGTTTTGCAAAGAAACAAGATTCCAAAACATGGAGTATTTTAAATTGTGTAGTTCAAATGTATTAAGAAAGCTTCTATAAATGACGAGCAATGGAAGTACTATTTGTGGTAATACAGCAAAACATAAGAATATGCCAGAACATTTAGTCAACCATGTAGATACAACTACAGTTTCAATGCATAAGTATCTTCTCATGAGTAAAATCATAGCATTAGTCAGCAAACGTGGCCAAGCACTAACTCTAGAAATGTCCATTTAGTTCATTCTTAACTTTTTCATACCTCTTTTACTATTCTGATCCCCCCAAAAACAAGCCTTTCTAAACCCTTCCCTCTGACTCTTCCCCTCCGTCTCCCTTTTACTCATCCCAAGCCTCCTACTACTGCTGTGAGCTCCAAAACATCCCTCCACTATCCTTCTCAATCCAAATAACATAATACCATATCCACCATTCTAATTACTTTCCTTTTTCACTATACTAATTCACCGCTAATCCTTTATGGGTTCTGGAGAAGCGTGCTACTCGCTGAAAAAGCGCTCCGACACTTCGTCAGGGGTAATAAGCGCTATATAAATGCAATTACAATAAAATACAATATCTTTGACACACTGGAGCAGTGAATGCTTTGTGGGTCTTCAGTTCATATAGAATACATCCCGCCATTTTGTTTGCAATGAGATTTTGTGTCCTAAACTAAGCACATGTGACTCAACGCTGAATGGTGCCTCCGCATATATGCTGTTGTCATTGTGGTATTGAATACCAATGTGTGCCAAAACTGTTCTCTCGTGGCATCATTTTCCATGACTGGTCTATAAGTTTGTCAGCAATAAATCGTCATAAATCACCCAGGTACCGGGAGGGGAGAAGGAGGAGACAATGGCGTGCAGTAAACAGCTGTCTGTCTCATGTCAAGGCCAGGCTCTCACAGAATCGCCGTGTGTGCTAATTTGGAGGCTACTCAGCTCCTCGCCGACTGCCTGTGTGATCTTGAATGATCTAGTTTACCTGTCTGTTAGATTACCGGCCTCTGGGTACAATGAACTTTACGAACAAAAAGAAACAACTGGTGTCTTTTGGCTTCCATCTCTAGACGAGTGCGTTTTGCTACCTTTCACAACCTCTCTTCTGACCCTCACCCTGCGAAGGCCTTTCCAAGACGAAGGCTCAGTTGAGCCAGTCTGACCGTGCAACATGTTGTCCTCCACCTGCACCAAATGCATGGGAACACGTGTTCACAATGGGTGCCATTCTCCTTCCAGACACTAAGCCTCCTACTGTACTGAATGTCCAGTAGCTAGGATACATCCACAGATTGACCGTCTCTCTGGAGAAAAACAGGCACACCCATCACACTGATTCAGAAAGGTGTTATCATCCAATTGAGTCAAATTATGTTTTGTTTGTTGAAAAATAAAGTACAGTACCATTTGTGCATTTTTGGGCAATTCGTTTTGGAGATTTTGTATTTGAGCTGTGTAGTAAGCCTCTGACAAGAACCACAGTCACCCACAAACCTTTGATTTGCTAAACACTGTTTAATACTATTTCCCCACCGTGAAATGATTTGCCGTGGTAATTGGGGGCGCTTTTGGTTGTCGATGATGATGAGTACCAAGTTCTAGAATTTTTTGTCGGAGGGGTCCTTACGCCTAACATTTTTTGACAGGGGGGTCTCGGCATCAAAAAGTTTGAAGACCTCTGCTCTACCATGTATTTAATAAGGGGGATAACTACTGAATCCTGTAGGGCGCAGGGAAGTTGCTACTTTCTTGAGTGGTACAATGAAGTGTGTTTTAGTGATAAGTGTGCTTGTATACAGCACATTTCCAAAATTAGTTTCATTGAGCCTTTACGGACTGACCACAGCTTGCAACAGCGCTCCTGGTACTTTAGACTTCAGGCCGTGCCTGGCCCTGCACACACGGGAATGTAGTGGAGATTAACGCAATCCCTACCGAGCTGTGCAGCTGAGAGAAGGCACTGACATTCCTATCAATTATTATTTCCACTCACCTGTTGCTCGAAAACAGAAGCCTGCCAAAAGCTTGCCCATAGTGAGACAAACGTTTGCTGCACACAGATGTAACGTACGCTGCTTTCCACAGGACTTTGAAAACAGATCATCTGGTACTTTGTGTTTGTCACCTTTGGGAGCAAGGCTAAGTTGCGAAACAAAGCGGCACCTGCGGTAGCTGCGAGCGCAGACCACTTGTCCCTCACCATGCACTGCAAAGTGCAACCTGGACACAGAACATTTTGGAGAATTTGACCCCTGTGCACAGTCAGAATGTTTTCTTCAGGAAAGTGATAGTAAGAATAACATATTAGCAACTTAATGAATATATCAATTTTCCAGAATGTATACTTTATGGATAAATTCTACACACCAGAGGTAAACAAAAATACAAATAATTGAAAAAATATGCCTGCCAGCTGAGTATCTCCTTAAAATTTCCTTTTCCTCAGCCATTTATCCCTCTACTTATCCCTGCATTTAGTTAGCTTTCACATATCCCTTCTCTCTCCTTCCTCCTTGAGGTATTGGTTTATCAGTAGCCCTCAGTGCACGAAGCACTCGGAAGTAAAATGTTTTTATTTGTTTCAATTAATTAAAATTGTTACAAAGTGTAATTGCATAATAACCTAAAAACTGTAAAATAACATTTATCAATCATAATAATAGGTTACTGGATTTTGTCAATGTTAGATAACATCACTAATCTTTTATTACACTTAATAACCGTTGTATATGACCAGCAAATTTGGCAAACCTTGACAGTTCCATTGGCATTTCCAGGCTAAAATGAAGTTCCTGCATCTCAGTACAAGTGCCTATGCCATATTTTAACAAAAGCAGCTTTATTAAAGTGCGGCGTGCATTTAACAAATTTGGGCAAGTGCAGAACAAAATGGACCAGGGATTCCACGTATAAATGGTACAGTCTATAAGCACCGATATATGCCAGGGATTTCCAGCGGACATTTATATCCTTTATTGGTTGAACCGTAAGTCTGGCGAGCAGAATCTGCTTTAAAATTGGTTTATTTAATACACTGTTTAGGTAAGGCTGACATAGTTGGTTCCTATAAGAGCTTAAGATGACTTTGATGTTGCTAGCAGAGGTTTCGAAAGAACTGAGGTCTTCCTGTCTGGATAGGAGCCTTACTTGTTTTTTCAGTACAGTTTTTAATGCCAGTGGATAGTGTATAACATTTTCCCAATTTGCCATGTCCAGGTTCAATTTGGAGCAGGCAGCCGCC
The DNA here is from genome assembly GCA_963921515.1 of Calotriton arnoldi. Lineage (NCBI taxonomy): Eukaryota > Metazoa > Chordata > Amphibia > Caudata > Salamandridae > Calotriton > Calotriton arnoldi. The sequence goes on from CAWUFW010002513.1 coordinate 958,333, forward strand.
AAGTAGTCCAACCAAGAATTTTTGCCGTTTATAAAGATAACCTTCAGAATTTCTTTCATGGTGTTAGATGGTGCTGCACAAATTCAGCGGTAATACCGAATTGTAGATGCCCACTTTTCGAAGGTTTGTTTATTTAGGCAAAACTCAAGGCGAACCAGAGCATTACGGGAGTATGCTGGAATTCGAAAGATACTTTTATAGGTGCAACAGTGAACCAACTCCATAATATATGCCAGGGCTCCAGGAAGCGCAATTTGTCTAAAGGAGATGGAAGGCAGTAGTTTAGCTCGAACTACCTTCCGGATAGCCTCAGTAGTTGTACTGTACAGGTTGGCGTGAAGTTTACACATAGCATAAGTCACTGCCTTGGCTTTTTTACCTGCAGAGGAAATGTGTGCATTAGGCTTGCCATTACTCTTGAACCACACCCCCAAGTAGTTGTACTTAGAAGCAGTAGTTATTTTCAAATTACCCAGTCTCCAGTGGTGTGTGCAAAGCAGCCGAAAAGGAGAACCTTTATTTTTTTGCAGTTGGCCACTAGTTTGTTGGCGATGTTGTAGGTGCTTCACACATCCAAGGCTTTTTGTAAACCCACTTTTGTATGATCCATTAGGATCATAATGTCAGCGTACTGCATCAAAAACAATTGATTCTGCCCAAGATTTGGTGCTAGCAGGTTAGCGGATGTTAAAGACTTTCCTAGGTCAGCGGTATACAATTTGAAAAGTATAGGCACTAGGACGCATCCTTCTTTGTGACCTTGATCCGTATACACTATATCAGTCGCTGTATTCCTGGTAAGCTTGGCGCGTACCCAGGTTTGAGAGTAAAGTGTTATGATAGCGCCCAGCAACGCGTTCGAGATCCCCCATGTTTGCAGTTTCTTCCAGAGAATGTTCCAGTCGACACAATCAAAGCCTGCAGAAATATCCACAAAGCTGGTGAAAAGTGGATGATGATTTGACTGAGTAGCTTGCTCGACTAGATGGGCCAGGGCCAAAATGTTGTCCATCATCGAGGCCCCTTTTCTGAAGTCTGATTGGTAAATAGGGAGGGTACCCTTGTCTCTGGCCCAGATGTCAAGATCATGTAATACAAGACTTCCATATGCCTTGGCTTCGGTGTCTAGCAATGCTATAATTTTGTAGTTTGTGGGATCCGATGTGTCCCCTTTTTTGTGTATCGGCAGTAGTTTCGAGCCCTTCCATGCTTCAGGGACTGTAGCATTTATACTGCAGAACTGATTAGAGGGGAGTGAGAAGAGAGGCCCAGAAGTCATAGTCTTCTTTAAATAGATGGCTTGGAAGCCCATTCAGGCCCAGAGCTCCATTACTACATATATTCTTCAGCATTGTAATCACGAGGCTGCGCTCTACCGTTGATATAGATGAAGGAGAACTAGTTGGTTGAGGGGCCCCATTTCTGATGTGCAAAGTGTTATATGAAGTACTGTCTCCTGAGAGCGGTTGATTATTTGTACAGGGTCTGATGCAGGGTGTACAATATAGTGTGTGAACATGCTTGACCCATGAGTCTGCTGGAACTCAATTTCATCTGTCATGACCGTGACCTTTAAGGGTATTGATGTGCTTCCAGAATTCGGCCTGTCTGCTTAGTTTTTAAATGAATGTAAACGTATAGCCATTGCGATTCTTCCTGCTGTTTTTGGACCGCCATACGCACATATTGCGTGTTTTCCTGGCTATTGTCCACTTGTGGCGAAGCTCTTCTCTACCTAAAAGTTTATAGAGGCGGGTGGCCTGCCTCAGAGTTCTTTTGCTCTGCTTTAGCTTTACATAGTGATGTTGTCGCTGACCGCACACCTTTTCCTTGAAGACGGACTGAGTGCTAGATGGCCTGCTTTGAAGCTGTTGGTACAAGTCTGCCGCTGTTGATGGCCATTTTGAAAATATGTGCTCCCAATGAAGTTGCTTTTCCATGTTGCCAGGTGCGACTTATCTATTTTGTTCCATTTTACCCTTGGTGAAAGCGTGTGGATTTCTTCCCCAGTGGGAGACCCCAAGATGTGTAGGATGTGAGGCCTAAGTGACTGGAGGGAGATTACAGTAGTGGAAGATGGTCGCTAGACTGAAGGTGTGTTAATACAAAATCGAGAAGTTACTCCAAAAGGGAGATGCTCATGAACACACAGTCTAATGTTGAGATATAACTATATGATTTGGGCCTTATTTGATAAGAGTTGATGTCTTGTACGGACTTTAAGCGATGTGTCTTGAGAAACATGTTTAGGATGTTGCCAGCAGGATCAACTAATGAATTAACCACACTCTCATTTTCTAAATTTCGGGTGTTGAAGTCGCTGACTATTATTGTCTACCTGTTGGGGTAGACGTGGAGTAACTCTTCCAGAGTCCCTACCAGCTCCCTCATCTTGGCCAGCTTCGCACTGTCCTTGCAGTTAAAATACACATTTAGGAGGAAGATCACTGTCATATGCCCTTTCAGCCGCAGGTCTTGCAGGTTTACAGCCTAAACCATATCTATGGTGACATGTGTTTTTACTGCGGTTACCGTTCGTAACAGTGGTGATAGTAACCAGGTTTCTTGTAGGCAAAGCAGGTCACCAGTCCGCAGGAACTTAAATGCATTATTATTATTTATTTATTTATACTTGTCCTAAGCCCAAATACGTTCCAGGATATGATCCTTAGGGGTTTTTCTACTTTTCATCTACCCGGTAAGATCATATTTAAGCAGTCTGTGCTAGGAGTGCATTGGCTGTGTCCCTGCCAGGTTGGCTGCTAGCCAGCTCCAATAATTTCTATGGAGCAAGGATTGTGGATCCGCTGTAATTCTGCACGCTGTCGTGGAGTTCTTTGGAGTAAATGCACAGCGTATTCTCAGGTTGGGAAGTGCATTGGGAGGCAAGGCTTGGGTGGGTGCCTCTTAATATGTACCTTCCCCGCAATTTTTTCTTTTATAAGCTAAAATGTCCTGTCAACATATGCAGATATTTTTCTTGCACTGGAGCGTGTACACTAATCCAATTGGCAAATTAGGCTGTTTCTGCTAGGATCTTTTGGGCCAGGGAACTATTTTTCCATGTGGCTATTGTTGATTCTTTCACTGTGTTGCCACTTGTGGGCTTAAATTGTACTAGTAGTAAATCGTCTGTTGTATAGTATGTTAGATCTGGGATATGTTGCACGACTTGCAAAATGTTTGCCCTGTTTAATGTATCTATGCTTCATCTGGAGATGTACACTGGAGTGACTACTGTGATGTTGTTCTCTGAGTCTCGTGTTGTGAGATCCCTAGTGTGTGCGCGGGCTACATTTATGACCAGAGATAGTTTATTTGTAATGATTGCGCTGGTGTGCACATTTGGTAGAACATAACCCTTTGACGAGTTATCAATTGTGGGTGATGTTCTTGCCCCTGTATTATCCGAGCTAGATAAGGACACTGGTTGAGCAGGCGTGTCTGAATGCAATACAGGGACATTGACCATCCTATTTTCTGGAAGAGTGGAAACAGTAGAACGGCTATTTCATGGAGTGCATGAGCTAACCCCTCTACATCTGTGCCTGTCGGGGAACCCAATCTTGCGCTTTACTGATGGGTTAGAGTTGGTGTTTTCTGGCTAGTACAAGAGGTGGAGGCCCTTGTGGTCTGGAAGAGATTCCGCGATGTGGTTATGGTAACTTGAGGTGCAGTGTCTGTGAGCGCATTGAGGGCATTGTGGCTAGGATCAGGCACACCTGTGTGCATCTGGAGTTTCTTTGAGAGACTTCGGTTTTTGTTATTCCTTGCTTGTTTCTTCAGGTGCTTTTTTGCTCTTCTAGAGAGTGGTTTACTAATGTCTGTAGCATTCAATGTGGGCCCTGTGGGGTATTTTTCCCCAAGTCAGTCTTTACTGGGGATAGTAGGATATTTTTGTCTTTGATTGCATTTCCCCAATGAGGCCAACTGCGAAGAAGTAGGAGGAGTATCAATAATGTCGATGTTGTTGCGGTTAACACATGAGGCAGAAGCGGGGGAGCCTTCTTCTAAAACTGAAACCAAATTCCCCCCTTTCATGTGCGGTGCCTGCAAGTATGCTTAAATGTTTGACACAGTTTCAACTCTGTAACCAGAGACGAAAAAACTTCCGGGAGTGTACTGAGTTTCTTCACGATGGGAGGGCATGAACAGTTCTAGCTTTGAAGACTGCGTATTACATCTAATTTGTCCTCTAGTTTATCAATTTTTGCTGCTATCTCGGTTATGACTGTGGCTATAGCCTGCATGGTGTCCATTTGAAGTTCTAGCTTTTGTGTCTGCTTTGTGAGAGTGTTAATTGGGGCAGCCAATGTCGTATTTATTGAGGCCAAGAGGGAATTTTGTTGGGGGCAGCTGGGTTGTATGTATAGTATCTGGCTCTCCAGGTTGTATGTACAGTATCTGGCTCTCCCTCTGTTCTGTTGACATCCATACCCAATGGAGGCAGATTTTGTTTGAAAATGTAAGACTGCAATAAAGGGGACATTTGTGTAGCGACCAAATCACCATGCTCCAAACGGTGTTCTTCAATTTTCTCCTCGGTGGCATTGGTGACCAATGATGAAGTGAGCACTGATGATATTTCAACTGCCTCAGGTTCTGAGGGCGCTGGGTCTGGTTTGGTGAATTGACAGAGAAGTGAGGTCGCCCTTCCGGGAGTCCCATGTTGTGGGAGTTTTGTTCTTGGTCTGATTCCAGGTAATACACTGATTGGTCTCCCAAATCGTCTGATGTGGGTGGGATTGGGTATTGTTCATCCAGGATTCCCTTAGTATGTGCCCCGTTTGAAGCGGGCACTGGTGTAAAGTACCTGCGTATTGACACTGAGTGTGGAATTGGAGACAATACAGAGACTGGCTCTTTTCGAAGTTGACTATCATTGGGTGGTTCTCATGTAGCTTGATGTTTGGAGGGGCTCTTTTTGTCCGGGTCCTCCTCTTTGTCATTATTGACCCCTGCCTCGAGCTGAACAGACTATGTGCTTTGGAAAATAGCTTGTATTGTAGCTTAAACGGTAGCTTGTAGGGGAGTTGGGGGTGCCTGCTTTTCATATGGTGGGTGAAGGGCCCTCTGTGTCTATTTTATGTGCTTCAACCCGCTGCTTTGAGGCAGATATCATTTGGCAATGCTCGGGGCTCAAGTGTTCCAGAACTTCCCTCCCTTATGGCCTTTGGCTATTCCCGCAGGACGAAAACAAGTAGGCGTGGTGGAAATGAGTTCTCACAGTTCCCTTCCAATCGACTCTTCCCCAGGCAGAATGAAAGCTGACCACAGTTTTTCCACAACTTAGTTGGATATGTTTTTGCCCCCTGTATGATTGCAGTGTGGGGGAATAACAATCCCCTGGGTCCTTTTGCTGGGTCCTTGCTCGGACCTTTGTAAGATAAAGGATTTAGCTGGTTTGCTGAATAAAATCCTGGATAATTTACCCCAATGAGCAATTGCTGCAGCAGCTGGAGCTGGACTGAAGGGGTTGCAGATATCAGAGGCCGGGAACTCACCCAGACCACAAGCCACACCCAGACCTAGCAGGCCACGTCACAGCTTACGTTTGCTCAGACGGCGGTGACAGAAGTGGTGGAATCACGGCACCAGGGAGCGTTGAGCATGCCGATGGAGGGGCCTACCGCTCTGTCCCCATCAGCCCCCACCAGCTCGCGATTCATGCCAGTTTCCTGCTCACGATTTCCTGCGGCGTTGTTGAAATAGACCACAGCCCGTGCACCGCTCTGCTCACACTCTGAACTGCTCAGCCCTGCCCACCGCAACTGAGAAGAGACTGCCACCTCTTGTTTCCTTAACTTTCTTTGTGACAAGAAGCACTGTCTCTCACCTCTCACATTCCTTATAAACATTGACATGCAAAATATGCATCCCAGTAATACCATGTCCACCACATCATAGGTAGCCCACCTGTCAGTACCCGATGCACCACGCCCAACTCTTGCCACACTGGACATACTACAGCAACACAGTCTTCAACAAAATGCAGAAACATACAGTTTCAGTGGTACAATGCTACTGTGCTGGCGGCTTTGTAATAGAATATACTAGATAAAGTAACACTACACTACACCATTCACTTAGGAAGTCTAGATTAAGGTGGACCACGTCACTCAGTGCTGCATCAAGCCTTCCTTTCCATCATGCACAAGAATGGAAACCAGTCAGCTGCTGGTTAATCCCTAAAGGGCTGGCTCGCATACATTGTACTCTGCAACTGCTGAGGCACCTATGAAACAATCTTGAAATCTTGTTCTCTTGCAAGAACTTTGGTTGAACACTAGGATGGCTTCACTTTTTGATCTGGAACCAAGGCACAGTTTCAGGAAGTCTAACTTCTTTACAGCAGTTCAAGAAAATGCATCCAAATGATCTCCAGCATATAATTGTCTTTTGTATATAGTTATTTGTGATCTGGGTAAATTCTAAACGAAGTAGTAGTGTTTCATCATATGTGTCAAACAGGTCCCTGGATCTTCGTACTGGAGCTTGAAACTTGGGTATCTAATGCTTTCTAACAATTGTGCAATGCTCTTGATCACTTCAACATTTGTTCTAATGGTGTTGGTTGGTTGGTCAGAACTGTTTTGGAATGAGATTTTATTTTTTATCTGTATTCAATTATAAAAATATAATCATAAAACAACAAACATGTCATAAAACAACAAACATGATGATACATGAAATCATAATACAGATTTGCAATGATTCATTAAAAACATTTACAGATGAAAAGGATAAAATGAGTTACAAGTTAAAAACATAACCCCTCCATGTTGCTGTCCCCATAAATATCTAACACACTGCCACACTGTAACCGTGCTGTTGAAAGGGCAGCCAATAATAAAGAGAAAAACATCAATACAGTAAATGTGCCCAGTGGAAAAGTGCACAATCAACCTTAGGAAAGGTCTAGAAATCAGATCGACTTTCCAGCGCAAGGCACTTTTTAGGAAAGCAACCACTGAATGACATACATCATATGCCGGTAACATGTGGAAAAAATAGGAGGCTGGCAGAAGCCCTGGTTTTTAGGTTAAGCCTAAGGGCAGCGTGCATGCGCTGCTCGCTCTGGGAGGCATGCTGTATTGGAGTATGCACTGAAAGCCTCTCCCGCTCTCCGCCTAAATTTGTCATTGGCTTGTACCATTGTCCTTCATAAATGCTGGCTTCTGATTCGTAAATAGACTTGTTAGTCCCTCCTTGATACCCACTTGTCTGTATTTGTTACCTCTCATAACGACTGGACCTTTTACTTGGCTTGTTACACAGTATGCATTATAAGTGGGTGAGCACTATTTTCTTTATTGAATAATGGGGAGAACCAGCACGGCACGCTGGCCGCGCTCTTTTTTTTTTATTTGCAGCGCCCAAAGCGGCTGCATGTGTTTCATTTTCCTACTTATTAACTTTGGTTATAGTGCCGGAACCTGTGCTTTAGCTTTTAACATCTTACGCTAAAGTGCGGTTTTTGACTAGTCTGACTGGGATCCTGCTAATGAGGACCCCAGTCTCTCTGCTTTCTCCTAAAACTGTTGTGTATGTACTTAGGTACACCCCAGATTGGATACTGGGGTACCCTTGTCAGTCCCTAGTATATGGTACCCATGTACCCAGGGCATACGTACCCCGGAGGCCTCCCATGGGCTGCAGCAGGTATTATGCCACCCATGAGAGACCATTCAAAATGGAACTACAGGCCTGCCATTGCAGCCTGTGTAAGTTGGAGCATGCACCACTTACGAAAGATATAGGTTTACTATATCTAAGGGTCACTGCACTTAAAACCTATAAGTCACCCCTCTAGCAGGCCTTTACAATCCTGTGGGCAGGGTGCTTGGCTCTAAGTGAGAGGGTGCACCTGCCAGGACCCCCCTGCCGCCTACGGAGTCCATTCTCCCGGGTTGTCAGTGAAGCAGCCATATACTATATAGAGGGGCATCGCGTGACCGCACAATGACCATCTCGAAAATGGCTGCAACGAATCATATCGTGTTCGGTGTCAAACATGTTGGAATCATGCCCCCACACTGTTACCGGTGTGGGAGGTATGATGCCACCCACCGGGAGAACCCTCCGTTAGGATCTCAGTTAGGATCCCAGCCTTCTAGTCCCGAACAGCACAAAATGGTTGCTGCCGACCAGAGACACATTTCTGCCCTCCTGCCGCAGAGCCAAGCTTGTGCAAGGGAAGGCAGAACAATAGGCATCCTGTCACAGGGAGGTGTGACCGCCTCCCAGACAGGATTTAGTGTATTAGGGCTGGGTGGGTGCGCTTGCCAGTGCCTGAAAGTCTGCATGAGGGGCACATTTGGTGTCCCTGTGCATAGTCCAGTTCAAACCAGTCCTGGGAGCCGTTGGCTCTTGCTCTGGCACGAAACTGGACAAAGGACATGGGAGTAACCTCCCCCCTGTCCAGACCCTCCCATGGGAGGGTCCCCTGAATCTTCCCAACCCTTTCCTTAGGGTACTTAAGGGCTTACCTGGGTGTAGGTCCCTAGATTCGTCGTGGACAAGATTCAGAACTGAAACCACTGCACTTGTACCGTCTGGGCACTCTGGACTTGGCTGTACTTCGTCTGGGCCTGACCTTCCAGTCTGCTGCCTCGTCTGTGCCTGTGCACCATACAGGATGCGTGTAGGGCCTGTGGATCATCCAAGACACCTGAAGATAATCTCCCTTGGAGTGAAGGAGTCACTCCCCTGCATTCGCAGGCACCGCAACACTGCTGACCGGTCTGCTGATCCCGAACTCCTACGGACTCCGGAGGGTTCAACAACACAGGAGGTGGGTTTCTATGTCCCTCAAGGCCAGAGCTGTCCTCTCACCCACTTTGAGGCCAGAATCCCTCGTGGGGCCTGCAATACCGGAACCCCCGTGCACCGCGTACTTTTGAAAGTGCAAATGCTTGTTGGCAATTCTCCAGCAAGTGCATTGGGCTCCAAATAGCCCCAACCTCTGGCAACTTCTCCTGCAAAGATCTTCACCCATGTCACACCGTGTGCTCCGTGGCCTGTTGTTTTGTAAAGCTGCACAAGGTCCTCCTGCGACTCCAGTGTCTTCGACCTGTGGGTCCTGTGGAGGGTCAACCACGCCTTCTTTGGGCTCCCCTGATTGCTCTGGGCTTGCCCTGACTCCCCTGCTTGTGGTGAGTCTCCTAGACCTTGCTGGTCCTCTTCCTGCAACTTCTTGACTTCCTGTGTCGGTTGCTTTTGCCAAGGCTTGTTGGTGCTCCCGCTGGACACCAACTCCTCAGCACTTGACATCTTTCGTGGGACAGCTCGTATCTGGCTCCTGGTCATCCTCAGCGTCCCCTGGTCCCCACAGCTGCAGAGTCAAGGTCATCGACATGTATCCTGAAGCACCCGACATCGGTGGGTATTCGTCTACGAGCCCCTGGTCACTCTCAAGTGACCCAGACTCTGTCCCCTCTGCGTTCAGGTACTCTTCATCAAGAATCCACGTTTGGATTGCCACGGACACTTTCTTCTCTTCCGGCAGTGGCCCTTTCCTGAAGTCCTCCATTGGGACTCCCAGAGCAGTAAAAACATGACCTCTGGAATTATAAAGATGTTGATGATAATAAAGTAACTCCATCAAAAACAACACAAGACATCTGTCTCTCTTTATGTACCCGAGAACCTAAAAAGGAAATACCTCTATGACTAAATTTAACCATATCTTCTGAGGAGCAAATGCTCAAACTCCTATAACATTAGGTAATTGTGCTGGCTGCTACCCACAGTGCTTAGGAACGGCCGAAATGGAAAATGAAACGCTATATGAAACACAAGTCATTATTGGAAGACCTGTGCCCACACAACAAACTATTTAGATTGTATTTCAATACTATAAAATATTATTTAACAAAGATAATCGCATGTAATGGTCATCATCTCGAAGTTCAACTAACTTAGACATATGGCATAATAGACGCGTCAGTTGGTTCTTGATCGCCAATGCCTTGTCCAATCATCAAGTTAAGTTCTCGGGACTTGATGGGAGGCTGTTGTTTCATGAACCGGGCTGTTTACTCAGAATTCCTTCTGCCCTCTCTTGAAAGCAGTGTGCAAAGGAGCTTGAGTTCCGGATGGATGTTGTCGCTGCAACAAAGACGGTTGAGCAAAGTGTATTTTCTTTATTGAATTTTGTAGGCCTGTTAAGTTTCTGTTCTAGTTATGACAGGGGACACTGTCACAAGGCTTTTTATGTTATGCATGCAGTGGCTTCTCAAGAAAATGCGTTCACAGGCTGTTTTATCTTCCAGTAAGATCTGAATTTGCGATTGTTTGCCAAGGTTCATTTTTCCTGTTAATTAGCACGCCAATTAACAGCTGTACATCTTTGCCATGCAACATGATAATATACAACAATATATAGGGCAATCGACCATCATCTGTATAGCTTCTAGACGCTGTATGGTTTGTTGTGAACCACCATTTCCAGTAAAAAACCATTGCCATGACGTCACTGGGTATTTACTTTGTATTTCCTCCTAAATGAGAAGGCCCATGTTTCACTGCTGAGAAGCGTCATTCACGGCCACTTTTGAAGTAGCTATTTCACCGCATTAACCTTTTGTTGTTCCTTAATGCCTAATGTTTTTGTACAAAGAAGAGGGGTGTTCTCGGCAGCAGTTGGAGAGGTGCAATGAAAGACAGTTACGGCCCCAGCTGGCCTTTTCCTCAAGCCATGGAAGGCGTCTTAGATTACAGATAGTTTACAACCCACTTGAGCTCAGGGCGGTGGTGTTAGTCAGTGTGTGATTGCTCTCTTCCCTCGAAGCAGCTTCCGCCCATGGCTGCAGGATAAACCCATGAACCAGGAAAGAAACATGGGTAATCCGATATCCCTGCTCTCTCGACTTCCATGCTTCCATCATCCATCCACCCGCTTGCCGACAAACCAGGGAGGTCAGACATCTGAAGTATTTTACATTATTACTAGATGTATTTTAAACTTCCACAGACCCCTAATTAAAAATCCCACAGATCCATTTGTTCATAGGTGGATGCTTCCAACTGTTCATACTACTACTGCATCAACAACCATTGATTCTAAAATAAATAAATAAAATGGGCCCACTGTTAACCTGGACTACTGTATGTAATCATGTAGCATGTTGCATAGCTGCCAAGGTTTCAGATTGCTATGTGTGACATTTTCATAATTTCAGTTAAATTATGAATGACATTTTAGTAACTATGAGTGACACTTTCTCGCGCACAATATCAAGAAATGAAGACTAGGGAAATAGGCATAGGACTGAATAAATAAGACTTAACACAAACAAGTACAGATGTCTTGTTAGCAAAACTGTAATATTTAAAAACTGAACTCCACTCAAACACTAATAAGCTGCGCGCAAACCGGGGCGGACCTCTCGGGGTTAATGGTTTATTAGTCTTATGTCACAAATAGCAGTCTTATTTATTCAGTCAGCGGGCAGCGGCACAGATCACACCATGACCCACAGACTATCACAGAGGCTCTGCTGACTTTGGTGACGCTGCTGGCACTGAAAGTAATTTGACGGCAGCGGCACCACACACAGTCAGTCACAGTGTGACCCAGTGACCCCACCGTCCCAAAACGAGCTGGTGGGCTATCACGTGACTCATCAAACATACTAACTTCGGCTGTAACAGGGCCGAGCTTAAGTTAAGATCATGACTACGTGCGGTGCTAGAAAGTATTATTATATAATTCGAAAGGCACATTTTAATTTGACTAGAAATCAGAGTGAGACATACGATTACCTCACTCCCAGCACTGACTCGAGGTGAGCGGCAATCCGGCAATTCGATACCGGCCCGGCTGCCTCGTGGTCACAACGGTTCTCGGAGCAAACCACGCCGCCCGGGAATGCACATTAATGGTGTGCTCTGGGTTCCAGCGGCCGCCGCGGTCCGTGGGGTTGGTTTGGTGGGTCAGAACACAGGGATTACATTTTGAAAAAAAATTCCTGAATTAAGAGCAGCGCTCATTGCCACTGCAGCCTCCCACAATTTACTTCCCAGGAACTGCAGCCACCCGCTCATGTTGCATCGGGCGGGAGCAGGACGTTACGTACGGCGCCGTTGCGCTGTGTCCGGAATAGAATCGTTGTTACATTGTCGCAGCAGCTCCCAAGCCTGCCGGGATCAGCTCCAGGGCGCGCTGCCACTAAAGCTTCAGTTTGCCATTCCAATGCTGCGTGATTAGCAGTGCTAGTATGGGGCTTGAAGTCCTAGGAGGCACTATGTAAATTATGCGTGACTTTGCATTTCAGTGCGGTGATGCGGATCACCACACTGAAATGCGTTAGTGTCACTCCTGATGCGTGATACTTGGCAGGCCTGATGTTGGCCAATAGCATCAAACCAGCCTGGAGTCGCATGTGTTCCAGTTCGGAGGGTATCTGGCTTGGTGTTTCTGGCAGGATTGTTCCTATTGCTGCAGGATCAAGGCTGATTTGCATATTGCTAGTCTCTGAAGTGGTATAGTAGGCGAAAAACGATGGACTAGAATGCGGCCCCAACAAATACCAGCAGCTAAGACTTTTGAAAGCATTCCACCTAACTGCGTTGTTTTTTCCTTAGCATCTATCGAGAATCTCAATATTTAAGAAGAATGCAATGGGGAAAAGTGATTTCAGAGCACTGTCCTTTTATTAACTTTTTATTTTTTTGTATAATACCCGACCATAATGAGGGTTAGAAAAAACTAAACGTGGATCCACAGGAATAACTATCATCTGCATAAGGAGTCAACATGTCCTCCAGACGCGACGGCCCAAGCACTGTGCAGCCTCATAGACTGAAATAGCCAGCGTGGACCAATGACGTGACTGTAGAACCTCAGCCAACGGTAGAGCAGGCAGAAGAGAGTGCATTTATTTCAGTACTTCATAGTGGTGCAACATTGCCTCGCAGCCGCTTTAGGCGACTATGATGAAAGGTTTAGCACAACCCGAAATGGAGCATGTGCCCCTACGTCGTTTGACTCAAACTCTGCGCACAGAACCCCCCAAGTCTATAGAGCTCAGTGGTAGAAAGTTCTCTGATCTGGAGGTAGCTAGGCCCTGCTTTCCCACTATGGTTCAAGTCATTCCAAGGTCTGGGACCCAGACTCCAGTGATCTGTCTCAGTATTTCTTGCTTTGTAGATCACAAATAATTTGCACGACCATAAGTTCCTGGTCAAGCCAAATCCTTTACTCTAGCGGTCCTGGTGGACGGTGTTTACATTTTGACTGTTATCCTCCACTCCACCATTTCCAGTGGAGGGCCATCAAAACTAGTTTTACATGTCAAAATGAAAGAAGATAAAACAAGCATTGGCATAGCCAAAAGGTCTCGCCTTTGGAACCTTATAAGTATTTAGTTATGCAGTACAATATCCTTGGTGCAACAACATCAACTGTTGCATGGCTAAACACTTATAAGGTCCCAAATGCGAGACCTATAGTACAATATCCTTGGTGCAACAACATCAACTGTTGCATGGCTAAACACTTATAAGGTCCCAAATGCGAGACCTATTGACTATGCCAATGCTTGTTCCTCCTTCTGACGGGTGGAGAAGGGAGGCGGGTGTGTCCCGTGGAGGGGTAACTGACAGGCTCTGCTGGCCTGCTTGGGTGGAGCTCAGTGTCTAGTTATGGTTTATTGAAGCCACTGTTTGTATGCATGAATGTTCCCAGAAACTTTTATGCACGGTAGCATCCTCTCAGCATCGAACACCAGTACATTATAATCTCCAGGGCAAACTCTTTTTCTTTCATGCAGAAGTCTGTGTGCTCAGATGTCATGTTGTCTCTTCCGTGTGCACCGATATCTGTTGGTGTACAGGGGGCAGCGGTGCTGATGGCTGGGAAAGTGAGAGAGAAGATGTATGAACGAGAGAGGGAGAAGAAGAGGGGGGGGGTTATCTCACTCATTTCTCAATGTTTCCATCCCTTGTATTTCAAGGGGCCCCGAGCCAGGCTGACAAAGTCCCACCTCATAGCTCCCATGGTATTGCTCCCACAGCTCCTGTGGGCTCCCGGTGCCTCGGAGGCGACCCCTGATTTCAGGCTAGAGACATGTGTGTGTTTGTTGTGCTTCGGATGTGAAACGTGGCGATCTCTTTTAAATCTGAGCTCAAATCCAAGCTGCTCATTTTGTCACAAACAGTTGCAGACTTACAGAAAGAAACATCTTATCTAGTTATGTAAACACTAACTTCTCCTTGACATGTATTAACTTGTGCTCGCTGACATGTAATTCTGGAACATTCTCGGCATGGCCCGTTGCTGCTGTAACTATTTAAATGCTTTTTAAAACTAATTGCCTCCCCTCCGATGCTGCTGTATGTTTGGCCCTGTGTTCCTGCTTCAGCAACGGGTGTGGAGGGCCGCGGAGATCCCGTTCAGACACTCACTCGACCTGCGAGGAATGTACACCTTGTTTTCAGTTCCGCATGCAGAATGCAGTCCTTGCAGCCAGCATAGGGGCGGAGGGGACAGCGTGTGCAAGTGTGTCAGAACCAATAGCGTGTTTGTTTCTGCAGTCGCAATGTCAACTGGAGAGGTGTTAACAAAGGAAGCCGGCGGCACGTGCAGATGTGGGGGAGACGAGAGTGAGCGGGGGGGCAGTACTTGGAAGTTTGAAAGCACGCTGTGTCAATATTTTGGGACGTGCTGGAAAACAATGCAGCGCCATGTTCCCTAATTCAAATATGCAGTCCGCTCTTGCAAACTGTCCCTGACGTTGTGAAATGTTTTGAGGTTTTCAAATGTCGCCTTTTCACAGTTGATTTTTTATCGAAGGCTTAAAGCCAGAAGACGATAACCCCTTATTCTAGGCTTTCGAGCCGATGGTAGCACAGTTTGTACGAGCTCGCGCATTTAAAGATGTACATGGTGGGTCCGGTGGCGGCACACAGGTTTTTAGACATGGTATTCAGTGCACAGCTTATATTCTATCTTTAAAACCCACATGCTTCCAAGAACAAAACATTCAATACTAGTCAACGTCTAATTCTACTACTGTATTCTGAAGGGGAGGGGTAAAAAGGCCCAACAGATGTGCTTGGACGAAGGAGAGTGTACCTGTTTGTGAGAGATGAAAGGCTCAGTAGGAGTAAATGTCTACGTTTAAACAAAAAATTGTGTAGTGTTCCCGTTTATGGCACAGGGCGTTTAAACGATCTGTCCCCACGATCACACAAAGTGATCAGTTGGGGAAAACTGTTGAATCCGGTGGTTCTGTCACCCAAGCATGTGCTTGTCATCTGCAGGAAACCGCGCTGCTGAATCCTGAATGGATTACTCTGGTTTGACAGTTTGAGGATTATTCCAAGATCCCCAAACCTTGTGAGACATAAATACATCTCACTTTCATTTGGGGGTGCTGACACCGTGCTAATCCCGAGCTCGGTCTCTATATTAAGACATGCGTGGGAGTCTATAGAGGTAGCGTGAAAAAATATCCGCAAAATTATTACAAACATAAAATTGCATATTGTCTGGTGAAATTGGTTCTTAATAGCAATTAAATATGCACCATGAAATCGAAGTACGCCCAGAGAAAGAAATGCTTGCTTAAACGTGAAAAAAATCGGCTAGTCTTTGACTGGGATGCGCAGCGCAACACTGCACAGTAGAGCTGTCCCAACAGTTACTCTTCCGGAGTATCGCACGCACATTTTAGTAAAACAGAAACCATAACTATTACACAACTTTCCCTCTGCGAAATCGCACCTCTTAGCTGCCGCCCTCGCCACCTGAGAAAATCACATGCTCCTTTGGACTGCAATGGGATCGCCTCCTTAGTGAATCTGCAGCACCCCCCAAAATGTCACCTGTGCTGGAGGATGCCCTGTAAAACACCTGTACGTGGCCTTGCTGGCCTGCCAGCGGGTGAAGAGACAGACCTAACAGAGTGATGTACTAGTCCAGACCAGTGCCCGTACCTGCCCGACTCCTCGTGCTCCGCGGGGGAGTCCCTCTGCACGGCATTGCTGCCCCTGTAGGCTGCGGCCGAGGAGGACGGCGGGCAGGGCTCTAGCTCGGGCAGCAGGAAGGTGTAGCTGCAGGAGCCGTGCTGTACCTGGTACTGCTTCCGGCCCGCAGGCGCCGGGCCCCGGCTGCGGAGCGCGCTGTAGCCTGCACAGAAGCACGAAGCTATGTTTTCCCAAGTAAAACGCTATCCTGTATGAATTGAGCAAAGCACGCTCGTCTCCGGAGCAATTGAAGTAGAAATTACAGGGAGCGGGACACGCAGGTCTTGATCGAGACAAGAAAACCTAATCTATGTCTTGCAATATTTCGAAGACGAAACAAAACGAGTGGTGCGCGCCACAGCGAGCAATCTGTTTTCAAATATCGCGCCTGTGTCTGGGCACGATAATTGAAAACAGATTTGGCCTGTGCGGGTAACCGCAAGCAATAGGCCGTGGGCGGAGCAAAGGCGGGACATGCACCCGCCTTTGCCCAATTGCGTGCTATCTTTCTTAGAAAGACGCACGCAAAGCCCAATAGCCTGGGAGAAAAACAAAAGCACACGCACGAGCGTGTGGTGAGCTTTCTGAAGCCCTTTACTAAAAGTCTCGCAAGCAGCGACCTAAAAACCACTCAAGCAACAACTTGGCTGCCACATTAAACAAGCATTTGTAATGCAATAGGTCTCGCATTTGCAACAGTTTGAGCTATTGGCATTGTAAATGACAATGTCCTTTATTTATGTGTTTTGAGAACCTGCAAGCGGTGTGTAAACACGCACTTCGTACTTCTAGTCCTTGCTTACAAGAAGCACGGCTAGCAGTAAATGAGGCGCAGTTACTGCCAGCCTTGCTTCTCGTAAGCAATGACTATAAGTGCAAAGTGGGTGTTTATGCACCACTTGCAGGTTTTCAAAACACATAAATAAAAGACATTGTCATTTACAATGCCAATAGCTCA
This sequence comes from Calotriton arnoldi, assembly GCA_963921515.1. Taxonomy (NCBI): domain Eukaryota; kingdom Metazoa; phylum Chordata; class Amphibia; order Caudata; family Salamandridae; genus Calotriton; species Calotriton arnoldi. The sequence goes on from CAWUFW010002513.1 coordinate 975,263, forward strand.
AACTCTCGCAAATGTGAGACCTATTGCATTGCAAATGCTTGTTTAGAATTGGGACTAGAAAGTTGCATCTGGTGGTTGTATAAAACCTGCACAGAAATAAATTAAAAAAATGCTCGAAAGTTTGAGGTGAAGATTAATCGCAGGCCACAATAAAATAAACTTGGGGTAAAATTGGGCAGTACGGAAGGAAAAATAGCATCTGATGATTCGCAAGTGGAATTTTGTCAAAAGTGACCTTTTCCCAGATTTTGTTTACAAATGAGAGATATGGCTCGACACCTACGACAGTTTGGAGCCAAACAAGCTCTCTCCTATTAGGCTTCATCAGCTCCATGCGCTCTCTATTTGCCTTGGCTCTGCTTAGATAGAGTCCTTTGATCTTCCCCAAATCCCCCTTTCGGATGGCCCGAGGCATAGTAAACAATACAAGTCTGGCATAAAAGCTTCCGCTGTTTTCTTGATATAATTGAGCCATGGGATCCTGATCCCAAAGTCACACACCAGACAATCTCCAATTACCCCTTGGTTAAAAACTGTATCGGGGTTGCAACATATGGAAGCCCAGAGAAGAAATGGAGCAAGTCCCACCATGTCGGTCACATAGACAAGGCCCAGTTCTTCATGCAAGCTTCCTGGGCACAAACCTAACTGGCATCAGCAAAACAATTCTCTTCTCTCTGCAGGCTGATGCAATCTCGGAAATCCCATACTTCAGCCCCGTGAGTACTGGTCTGCACTTCAGCTTGTATATTTCCAGGAAAGGGAGTATGGGTTTTCTGCCAACTTTTGCAGATACGTCAAACAGACCCACAACAGTGTGTTTGAATCTAATGCAATGATTAGAAAGGCAGGACAGAAAAGTGTTATGGGCATCAAATATTACTCCTAGGTATGAAATCTTTAACCTGAGTGATACGATTGCCCTTGATAACGATGGGTCTAACCTTGTTGCTCTGCAAGCCACATACCATGTATTGGGTCTTGGTGATAGTATGTAAATCAAAGTTGTCCATAAATGATACAAAGTTCGTAACCAGGGCCCGTAGGCCATTGGGTGTGCAGGAGGGAAGAACTGCATCATCTGTATAGAGTAACGTGGGCACGGACTTGGCTTTTACCATTGGTAGGTCTTTACAGTTGGCAATGAGAAATGGGTTTAAGTCATTTATGTACAGCAAAAACAGAATCTGGGCCAGGACGCACCCTTGGCGGACACCTCGGGAAAGAGAAAAGAGTGAGATGCAATCCCCGTCTATGCCATACCTAACCATAGCAGAGACCTTATGATGTAGTGCTCTGAGAAAGTCAACCAGATCTTGTGGCATACCCATCCGTTGAAGGATGAGCCATAATTTGGATCGGTTCACATGGTTGAATGGACTGCTCAGCTCCATGAAGGCAAGGTAGAGGGACCCTTTCTTAGCTATGGTGTATTTCCCAACCAATAAACTAAGATTTAGACACTGTTCCTGGGTCCCCTTGTTTTCCCTAAAGCCGAATTGGATCCTACTTAGGGCCTCAGTCTGTTTAACGCCATCCTCAGCAAGATGACCCGGCCTACTAATTTGACCACAGACTCCAGAAGTGAAATCCGTCTGTAGCAGCACGGTTCCTGCCTGTTGCCTTTTTTTAAATTTGGGACAATGATGGCCTGCTGCCAAGACGCAGGGATCCTGCAGAATTAAGGGTATTGGTATTAATGCACAAGTTACTAACTTGTGTAACGATATATCTGTAAGAGACAGTAGTTAGTGACAGATTCCTTACCTTAGAATATCCCCAGGCGTCAGGCTGGATCCGGAAAGTTTTTGCGTAGCAGTACCCTTGCGCGTCGGTAGGCGGCGTCGTGCGGCTCCGCGTCCGTCGTCGGCGTCGTGATCGCCGGGATGACGTCGCGGGCAGTACTTAGACGCCGCCCCTGCGCGCTGACGTCAGTTCTGTACACGACTTTCCGCGCCAGGAACGCAGAGCCATGCAAGAAGCTGACATAGGTGTCTGAAAAATACTAGGGCCCTGAAAGGGATGTCCTTAACCCTAGAAATCAGTTCGCAGAACGGGGAGGATGGGTGGGCGGTAGGAATCTGTCACTAACTACTGTCTCTTACAGATATATCGTTACACAAGTTAGTAACTTGTGCATCTGAAAGAGACACGTTAGTGACAGATTCCTTACCTTAGAATAGATACCCCAGCAATACCAACCCCGGTGGTGGGTCTGCGAACAAAGATCAGACAAGGAAGTCCTGGAGGACAGAACGGCCAAAGAAGCCGTCCCTCCGGACCGGACTGTCAAGGCAGTAATGCTTTGTAAACGTGTGCAGCGAGGCCCACGTAGCTGCCTGACAAATAACCGGCAGCGGAACACCGCGGGCCAAAGCCGTGGTAGCAGCCGTTGCCCTGGTGGAATGGGCCCGCAGCCCAACAGGAGGCTCCTTCTTAGCCAAAGAATAGCAGGTCTTGATGCACAAGGTAACCCAGCGGGAGATGGTCCTCTTGTGCACCGCCCGACCTTTTTGGCGCCCACGTAGCCAACAAAGAGCTGGTCATCCACCCGGAAGTGTTTTGTGCGGTCAATATAGAAGGAGAGCGCACGTTTTGGGTCCAGACGGTGGAGCCTCTCTTCCTCTCTGGAAGGATGCGGAGGCGGAAAGAAGGTGGGCAAAGTGATGGTCTGCCCAATATGGAAAGCAGTAACCACCTTTGGCAAGAAGGACGGGCGCGTCCGAAGAACAACCTTGTCCGGATGAACAGACAGAAAGGGAGGTTTGCAAGATAGAGCCTGGAGCTCACTCACCCGCCGAGCGGAGGTGATGGCCACCAGAAAGGCTGTCTTCAAAGTAAGAAGACGAAGAGGACAGTTATGTAGAGGCTCAAAGGGAGCGCACATTAAAAAGGTAAGAACCAAGTTCAAGTCCCACTGAGGCATCACAAACGGAACAGGAGGGAAGAGGTGAGTAATGCCTTTTAAGAACCTGTTAACAACAGGGGACTTGAAAAGGAGGGCTGATCAGGAAGCCTGAGGAAGGCCGAGATAGCACAAAGATAACCCTTGATGGTACCCAGGGCAGAACCCTGTTGGGCCAGAGAAAGAAGGAACAGAAGGACCTCAGAAAGAGGGGCAGAGAGGGGATTCACAGCCTTTGCTGTGCACCATGCCACAAATTTGTTCCACCTGCAGGCGTATACCACCTTAGTGGAGGGACGCCTGGCTGCCAGAATCACATCACAAACTTCGGGAGGCAAGTCGAAAGGAATCAACTGCCGCCGCTCAATCTCCACGCAAGCAGGTGTAGACTGGACAGGTTCGGGTGGAGGACCGTCCCCTGCTGCTGCGACAGAAGATCCTCCCGAAGAGGCAGACGGATCGGGGATCTACGCTCATATTGAGTAGCTCGGGATACCAAACTCTTCGAGCCCAGTCCGGAGCCACAAGAATGACTTGGGCCCGGTCGTGCCGAATCTTCTTCAACACTCTGGGTAGAAGTGGTATAGGCGGAAAGGCGTACAACAGACCGCAACTCCACTCGTGACGAAAAGCGTCTCCGAGCGAGTGCCGCCTTGGAAATTCCAACGCGCAGAGCTGATGACATTGCGCGTTCTCTTCGGTGGCGAATAGATCTAACCAAGGCTCTCCCCATTGTAGAAAGAGTCCTTGCGCCACTTCCGAGTGAAGACGCCATTCGTGATCCATCATGCACCTGCGGCTGAGTTCGTCCGCCCTGGCGTTCAGGGAACCTGCCAGGTGTTGAACCATCAGGAACATGCCCTGATGTTCCAGCCATGTCCAGAGGCGCAGAGCCTCCTGACAAAGGGTCCAAGACCCCACCCCGCCCTGTTTGTTGCAGTACCACATGGCGGTGGTGTTGTCTGTGAACACCTGCACTACCTTCCCTTTGACAGAGGGAAGGAATGCCTTGAGTGCAAGTCGGATCGCCCGGAGCTCCAGAAGGTTGATATGGAGCCGGGACTCCGCCGGAGACCAGAGGCCTCTGATCTCCGCCTCTCCCATGTGACCGCCCCATCCCAGAAGGGACGCGTCCGCCACAACTGTGTGCTCTGGCTGGGGAAGGGAGAGGGATCTGCCCATGACCCATTGCCGGTTCGAGAGCTACCACTGCAACTGTCTTGCAGTCCCCTCCGAGATCTGGACGTGATTGGACAGGTTGCCCTGGTGCTGCGCCCACTGGAACTTCAGGTCCCACTGCAGAGCCCGCATATGCCATCTGGCATGATTGACCAGCAGGATGCAGGAGGCCATGAGGCCCAGCAGCCTCAGGGTCATCCGTACCGAAACCCAGGATAAAGGCTGAAAGATCGGAATCATAGCCTGAATATCCCGGACTCGCCGTTCGGGAGGATAGGCCCGAAACTGCGTCGTGTCCAGAACCGCTCCGATGAAAAGGAGCTGTGGAGAAGGAATCAGATGCGACTTCGGCACATTGATGGAGAACCCCAGCGAGTGCAGGAGTTCGGCCGTAGTCTGGAGGTGGGAGACGACTGCCTGGGACGAGCCCGCCTTCAGCAGCCAGTCGTCGAGGTAGGGAAGACTGAAACCCCTGCCCGGCGCAGATGAGCTGCGACCACCGCCATCACTTTCGTGAACACCCGAGGGGCACTGGTAAGGCCAAAGGGGAGCACGGTGAACTGAAAATGCTCGGGGCCTATGGTGAACCGAAGGTAACGCCGGTGGGCCGGCAGGACGGGGATGTGGAAATATGCGTCCTGCAAGTCCAACGCTACCAACCAGTCTCCAGGGTCGAGGGCAGTCAAGACCTGAGCTAGGGTGAGCATCTTGAACTTCTCCTTCCGGAGGAAGCGATTGACGTTCCGGAGGTCCAAGATAGGACGCATGTCCTCCTTGTCCTTTTTGGGCACCAGAAAGTAGTGGGAGTAGCAACCACGCCCTACTTCTGGGGTCGGAACACGCTCGATGGCCCTCTTGGTCAAGAGGGCCGCGACTTCCTTCTGTAGAAGCACCAAGTGATCCCCTGACATGCGGTGGAATTGAGGTGGCATGGCTGGGGGGTGGTCTCGAAGGGGAGGGAGTAGCCCTTCGGACAATGTCCAAGACCCACCTGTCCGAGGTGATGGTACGCCAGTGGGGAAGGTGATGGCGGACCCTGCCCCCTACTGGCGTGCTGTGCACCTGAAAGGAGGGACTAGGAGGGCTTGGAGGCCGCGGACGGGTTGGAGGTGGTGGCCTGACCCGCACGCTGGTTGCCCGATCCGCCACGGCGGAATCCACGTCCTCGGCCACACGAAGACGCCTGCTGCGCGGGCGGTGGCTGGGCTGCTGACGTGAAGGGCGCCCTACCGTGGCCACGATAGGGGCGAAAAGCAGAAGTCAGCGGAGGGCGTGTAGCAGAAAGGCCCAGGGACTTGGCAGTAGCCCGTGAGTCCTTAAAGCGCTCCAACGCATGGTCTGCTTTGGACCCAAAAAGACCGACTCCATCAAAGGGCATGTCCATGAGAGTATTCTGGACATCCCCTGAAAAACCAGTGGTTCTCAGCCAGGCGTGGCGTCTGAGCGCCACCGTCGTTGCAATAGACCTGCCCAGCGAGTCGGCGGTGTCAAGGCCACAACGTATTGTGTATTTAGCCGCATCCCTTCCTTCCGCAATGGCGCGGGAAAGCAGTGTCTGGACCTCCTCAGGACACTGGGGCAAAACATCCGCCACCGAATCCCACAGGGAGTGGGTATATCGGCCCAAAAGACAAGCGGTGTTAACGGACCGCAAGCGAGCACTGGAGGAAGAAAAACCCTTCTTCCCAAACTGATCCAGGCGTTTGGATTCCCTATCCGGAGGAGCGGTAGGGAAGGCGGTTTGGGAAGCGGAGGCTTGGACAACCAAGCTCTCAGGAGTGGGGTGGACAGAGAGAAACAGGGGGTCGCCCGGAGCTGGGCGATGGCGTCGTGACACGTTCCGATCCACAGGAGCCCCTGTGTTGGGCTTGGACCAGGCGCCCAAAAGAACGTCAGTGAGGGCGACGTTAAACGGCAGCACAGTCTCCGCAGAGGAGGCTGCCGGCTGAAGCACCTCTGTCAAGATGTTAGGCTTGACCGTCAAAGTAGGGAGTTGGAGACGTAAGGCCCCAGCTGCCCTACGCAACACCGTACCAAAATTGGCTCCCTCCTCCGTAGCCACGGGAGGAGACAGCATGCCAGTGTCAGGGGAAGTATCCAGACCACTGGCCTCCCCTAGACTCTCTGTCCAGTCCTCATCGTACTGACACCGTCGTGTCAGAGGGTCATCAGACCCCTCCCAGTCCACCTGGTCCTCCTCTGGTTCAAAATAAGGAGGAGGAGGGACAGTTGGGATCCAAGGTCCCATCGGCGCCGGAACCGGCGTCGAGCGACGCTCGGTCCGGATCCATGTCCGGAGCCGGAAGGAACTGGGGGACGACGCCGCCCGGAGCCCAGGGCGGCGTCGAACGGCACCGGAGACATCGGCGCCGGCGGAGGTGTGGTTAGGTCGACCGGCGTCGATGGGGGTTGTGGAGCCGGGGCCGGAGCCGGGATCGAGGCTGGAGGCACGGGCGACGCCGGGGCCGGAGCCGTCGGCGACGCCGGTGCAACCCCATCAGGGCCCGCGGGGCCCGAAAGCGCACCGGAGGGGCCTGGAGGCCCGAAGAGGCGGGCCATGGCCGACAGGAATTCCTGCACTTTGGCCGGATCCGCCCCGAACCCGGGAAGGGCGGGTATGGCGGGGGCGACTCCACAGGCATGTCCGGGGCCGCGGGGCGGGGACGGTGCCGGGAGGGGCCTCAGCCGAGCCGCGAGACCGGCGAGGCGAAGTCCTAGAGCGATGATGCTTTTTGGACTTCTTGTGTTTCGACTTACCGGACGAAGAAGACTTCGACGCCGACGACCGGTGTGGACTCCGCGATCGACCCCTGGACCTCTCACGCGACCGGGGCTTCCGCGGAGCCGAATGCCGGGCCTCGAGGAGCTTTCGAGACCGCTCTCGCAAAGCTTTCGGGTTGAGGGCCTGGCAGTCGGTACAAGACTCTGTGTCGTGGCCTCGGCCGAGGCAGAAGAGACACTCCCAATGCGGGTCGGTGACAGACATCATCCGCGCACAGGCGCCGCAACGTTTGAAACCGGGCATCCCTACGACACCTTGATAGATGAAAAAACAGTGAAAAAATTCACCAAAAAGTATGGTCAAAAATGACCAGGGCACTGCTCTTCCCGGATCTGCGCTTGCTGGCGCGGAAAAAGAAGAACTGACGTCAGCGCGCAGGGGCGGCGTCTAAGTACTGCCCGCGACGTCATCCCGGCGATCACGACGCCGACGACGGACGCGGAGCCGCACGACGCCGCCTACCGACGCGCAAGGGTACTGCTACGCAAAAACTTTCCGGATCCAGCCTGACGCCTGGGGATATTCTAAGGTAAGGAATCTGTCACTAACGTGTCTCTTTCAGATAGGGGCCCATAGCTCAATATTGTCCTTCTATATGTCCATGGGGACCCCGTCTGGCCTGGGTTCTTTCTTGATTGGGCTAGAGGAGATGGCTACAATTGCCTCTTCGAGGCTGAACCTTATGGCTAGGGGGAATGAGGTGGGTGCCTCGTCCAAAACTATGGGCGTTCTGTCATCAATTGAATAAATGCCTTTAAAAAGACAAGCCCAGGCCATCACACACTTTATCAGATTGCCTTTTGCCATTAACTATAGCCCAGAAGCTTCTGGAATCTTTTTCCTTGCATGACCTAGTAAGGCAGGCCCAGGCTTCCTCCTTAAGGCTAAGCTTACGCTTTTTAAGGTCCTGTCTGTAGCTTTGCCTGCCTTTCACTATAAGGTTTTTGTCTCTAGGCATTGTGTTTAAGGCATCTCACAACATTTGGTTGGCAGCCCTACAGCCCTTGTCGAACCAACCCAGAAAGGTGCTGTCGACATGTTTGTTGGGGCTGAGGAGAAGCGACTTGATGGAAAGATTTAGGTTTTCAAAGATCCTATTTACTTCCAATGGTGGCTTGTCTGCAATTAGTAGGTGATTTAAAACAGTTAAAGAATCACCCTGGCAAAAGACACTAGCACACAAGGAATATCTATCCCTTGCCATTTAAGTCTGAGGCTATTGTTCTTGGTTACCAGATTAGTAACAGCTTTGTATGAGGATGGTTCTTGGATTGACGGCAGAAGGAGTTTCATTTCATTGGGGTTATGGTTGCTGTACCCACTTGTGAAGGTGCCCCCTGCAAATACTAGGTCGACCAAATCCCTAGAAAGAGATACATGATCAATAATTGTGCCTGGCCTCAGGCTTTATAGGTAGGGACTTGTGCTGACAGCGTATCACCGATTTCGGGCTAGAGGATAGCAAGTCACTCATAAGTGGTTGTCCTCCATGGTCTGTCTTGAGCCCGGGCGCTGCCGGGGCTATCACTGAGAAGGGATCACAAAGAGTTTCAAATAAACCCAACTTGGCATTTAAATCGCCCCCAACAAGCAAAGAAAATCTACACAAGACCTGGGTGGCTCTATCCCTCAAGATCTCAATAATGTCAAATAGGGTCTTGATATGACAACCCATCTCTGACTCCGGGTTATAAAAATTAATCAAAAAGAAGTTGAAGTTACTGGAGTAGATAATCCACAGAATCTGCATCCCTGAATGGTTACACACAATTGGAAATATATTTAATAGCTTGAACACTCGAACAATAGTAGCCAACCCTCCCCGGGCTCTCCCCCAGCTGAGCACATGGCTGGCACAATAAAGGTTTCTTATCTGTCCCAGGTGACATCTCCCACAAGCCATGTTTCCTGCAACATCACAATGTCATAGTTTGTGATAAAGCTAAGCCAGTTCGGGTCTGACTGCCTAGAGCTCAAGCAGGCAATGTTCCAGCTGATCAGATTTGTTGGGTGAATGGAATCTGGTTGAAGCTCAGGGGGCGATTCCCAAGGTGTGGGCATGTCCCTGTCTCTTGTGCTCCCACCTTCGTTTCCAGGATCGGTGGAAACCATTTGTACAGTTGTCAGTTAATCCAAGCCCTCCAGGTCAGATAGAGGGCTGAATCTGTTATGGACAGGGAGAGACGTAATGGAGGCTATGTTGAGATATTCAAGGGGTCTAGGTAATGGGCCTCTTCTAACCATCTGTGGTCCAGAAAGTTGGCGATAAAAATACTCCAATGGTAGGAGTGTTATGTGTTTATTAGCATCATTCTGGTCGGTACATTGAGCCAGCTAGGGCGGAATTGCAACAATTGATGACCACACAATCCCCAGCAAATTGCTTACTTGATGGCCCAATCCACCCCACCCTTTTAACAAATAAGACGTCATGGTATTCCGAGATGCTAATTCCGTGTTTTTAGCTAGCCAGTGACAAGCCTTGTTTTTAGATTAACTTGGGATTCAAGACTGGCTGAAGGTGGACACGCTTACAGAGTTGGAGCCAGGGTCTGCACTGGTCATATCGGCCTGATGGTGGACAGGTATCTGAAAATGCCAGGTATCACCTGCAGTAGTAGATGAAGGATCCATAGCATTTCTGGACAAAAGGAATTGCCTGTTGTGACTTTCCAGGCCGATGGTAGTATCCGTTTTGGGAGCACTAATTTGCTCAGCTGCCATGGAAAGGTCACATTTATTGGGGTAATTAGAGCTGGAGAACTTCTGGACAGTGAGCTCTAGACTCTCGATTTTTTTCCACTAAGGGAGTAATGCTAGAGTGAACCAAGGCCTTAAACTTCTCGAAGATCCAATCACAGTTGGTATCCCCATTATTCACTGGAGGCAGGAGGCTGGGACCTGGTGTTCACAGATGCAAGCTACTCTTCCTGTGAGCTTGACTTTGTCTTTACCCTTCTTAGTGGTTGCCCCAGGCCTGGGCCCACCACCTGTACCCTTGATCTTGTGTTTCCTTTTGGCAGATGGACCGCCATCGCAAATCGGCAGGGGGTCCTGGTCATGGTAGTTGGAGGCTGATATCAGGGCTCTGCTCTCTCTTCAGCATTTCCCTTTGGCAGCTCGGTGGGAGTTGCAGTTCTTATGCTGGCGCCGTCTGAGATTAGGGAGGAAAAAATGTACTGCAGACTGGCTGATAAGTTGCCATGCTCCAGTGAGAGGCGCCTCTCGGCCAGGTTGATTTATTTGCGATAACCCCATCTGCTCTAGATAGAAAGCTGTCCAAAGTAGTCCTTGCATGTGCAGAGGCTTTTTGCCTTCTGGTAGTTTGCGTTTCCCCATCCCGCAAGAAGGATGAGCTCAGCCTCTAACGAGCGATGAAGGGCGAAGATGGGCCCGGTTCACCCTGCGTGCTATATGGCGCCAAAGTCTGCAGTAGTCCCACCTCCTTGCTGCGGGCTCAAGGGTATAAGCGGTGTCAGCTGGGGGATGTGGTTCCACCCCAACGTCTTTACAGACAAGCATGTTCCGCAGTTCACCTTGTGTCCTATATAGCACCAAAGTCAGCAGTAGCTCAGCCTTCTTGCTGAGGGCTCAAGGTACCAGCAGTGTCAACTGGGAGATGTAGTCCCACCCCAGCGTCCTCACAGACAAGGGCGTTGGTGCCACAGTATCTCAAAGACATTGGTATCAGGGACCCACACGTATCCCATCATCATCATCTGCTCGCCGTCCACCAGCTTATAAATACTAGTTGCTGTATATGACCCAGCACATCAGAACATGTTCTCTGCAGTACACAGATTATAACATTACATTAATCCCAGGCACTACACAGATGAACGGGAGGCCCAGGCCCAAATCACCTCCCAGTCGAATGCGACTCACACACTTCACTGGGTGGCATCAACTATAAGTTTTTTAAGTACAACACTTGAAAACCAGAGTTTATTGAATGTATCTTTAATCTACTTATACTTACTTCCTTTATGCATCTATATACCTTCCATGTACTTGGATCTATGTATTTATTACTTTCCTAAAAAAAATCAACAAAAAAAAACTACCCTATTTCTCACCCTATACCTCTATCAATATCTTTAATCTACATATACTTACTTCCTTTATGCATCTATAAACGTTCCATGTACTTATGGATCTATATATTTACTACTTTCTTCTAATTCAGCATATCCAATGCACTACCCTATTTCTCACCCTATACCTCTCTCAATATATCTTCTACCTCAACTCTCTGACTCATCTCCAACCTCTTTCTACTACTCTTTCCAATGCACTACCCTATTCCTCACCCTATACCGCTATCAATATATCCTCTACATCCACTCTCTTTCATCTCAAACCCCATACCACTTATGACCCCCAAAGTAGCCCTTTCTAGACTTTCCCCTACTCTACCCCTCCTTGTACCATCTGACAACTTTTTTACTATACTGATCCCCCAAAACAAGCCTTTCTAAACTCTTCCCTCTGACTCTTTCCCTCCACATCCCTTTTTACTCATCCCAAGCCTCCCACTACTCCTTTGACGTAAAAAAAACCCAATCTCTAAATCCTTCACTCTTCTATCCCTCCACTATCCTTTTCAATCTAAATAACAGACTAACATGTCCACTTATCAAATTTCATATTTCACTATACTAATTCACCACTAATCCTTTATGGGTTCCGAGTAGCGTGCTACTCACCGAAAAAAGCGCTTCAACACCTCATTAGGGGTAGCAAGCACTATATAAATGCAACCCTTTTTCCCTTTTCTATCCCTCCGCTATCCTTCTCAATCCAAATAACCGACTAACATATCATCCACCACTCAAATTACTTTAATATTTCACTATACTAATTCAACACTAACCCTTTAATGGGTTCCGGAGTAGAGTGCTACTCGTAAAAAAAAAAAGCACTTCAACACCCCAACAGGGGTAACAAGCGCTATATAAATGCAAACCTTTTTCCCTCTTCTATCCCTCCGCTATCCTTCTGAATCCAAATAACTGACTAACCTATCCACCACTCAAATTACTTTCATATTTTACTATACTAATTCAACACTAATCCTTCTTGGGTTCCGGAGTAGCGTGCTACTCGCCGAAAAAGCGATTCGACGCCTTGTCAGGGGTAGTAAGCGCTATATAAATGCAATTACAATACAATACAATAACCAGCATGTCCCAGTAAACTGCCTTTTGTGGCTTCTGCCTTTCACAGGCGTCTGAACTCAATCGGGCAATTCGGCAGGTCCATCTCCTCTCCGGCGAGGCTGCAGCAGTGGAATAACAATAGCTCCTGTAGCCCATGCGGTGGGGGTGCCTCGAGCTCCAGGGGGCCCTCTCCGACACTGTGCACAGGCAGGCTTGAGACCTCCTGACTGGGTCCAGACGTGGGGGGCCCCCTCCATGCACTTTCTAGGAGGGCTCCAGCAAGTTTCATTATGCCACAGGCAGGGTTGCAGTCTGCCCAGGCACTCTTCTGTAGCCTCTCTCTCTTTCACATGACCCAGAGATCCTCGGCTCAGCTGCTCAGTATGAGGTGACTTTGAAGCACTCATAGGAGTTGGACAATAAGCGGAGCCTGAGTACTGATTTTTGCAATCGGTGTGAGAATAAGAGCTAGGGCCTCATTACAACAAGTTCTCCATTATCCCTGTGTAAAGGTGCTGGATTAACCAATTCTGGCTGGTATCTTCTCATCGATTAACAGAGTTAGGGAAATAACATTCGGACTGTGGATTATCAGATCCGAGGCACGTGGTTTTCTCACTTTCTAGGGGAACAATGGGCTAAAATCTATATATATTTGCGTCTGCTTGGAGAAGGTGATAAATGTGTGGGGGGATTTATTTCTTGGCTGTGAGGGGATGGACAGGCTGGAGGGGTGGGTGCATGTGAAGATGTGATTTAATTTCAGATGGTCGATCTTTTTCTACTCCCCCATGTTAAAGGAAGAGGACGGTCGGTGTCTGGGTACAGCAGCCCCAATAGCTACACTGAGGAGTCTAGGCCCAATGTAACCAGGTCCAGAATTATAGGAACTGATTGTTCACTGCTTGTAGACACTGGGAAAGTATCAGTTGCCTGGGGCAACTCATAATTATCGCCTCAATGGTATCATCATTCCATGGGTACAGAGAGAACATGGCCGCTGGGAGGACAAATCTGGAAACATAAATGTCTAAGATTCAGGGAGATGCAAATGAGATGGAGTGTTGGACGGACTTAGTTGCTAAAGGCAAGATATATTGCAGTCTATAGACATCAGATAAGGATTCAGAATCTGAGGATGGATGACGCGGCATAGACAATTGCATAGACTAAGGAGGGCACTCTGTCTTTCACTGTCATGGGTTAAGACTGGCCCTATCATACTTCATCATTATGCATAATAAGAATGAATGGCACAAGCAGCATGTCTTCAGAACAGGGGCAGTATAAAATGTGAAATTGCGGTGCAGTCCAGGATAGCACTCCTCTAAAGTTTGGTTTTGGAGGAAGAAAACCCAGTGTGTGGTCAGTGCTACACGAAAGGAGGGCTGTTGTGGTGCTCTGGTGATAGCATACATTATCTTACCACTCTGCCAAAGTGAACAAGATTATGTGACTATTTTCCAGTCAGCCTCCTGAAAAGGGTGACCAACAATTCGCAGGCCGTGAATGTGAAACTGTACCAGACCCCCAAGATGAAGGCACTGCCAGTAATATTACATCAAGTCAAAATGTGCAGCTGTCTACTCTTAACAGGTGGGACCATCTGTGGAGTCTATCCAGAGTGGCAGTGGTTTTCTTTGAAGAGAACTTTAAAGCAAATTTGCTGGTCCTGCTTCACCTCTGGACTAAAAATTTGTTTAGGTTTTCATATATACCGAAGGTTAAAGTGAAGTTATAGTTAGATATGGTAATAATATAACACTTTATATTAAAAAATCACTTAAACTCAAAAAACACTGAAATTCACCAGTTATAGTTATCTGAAGTAACTATAACTTGTGCCTTAAAGTAAATATACCTCCCGATCACGCCATATACAGTTTTGTCCTAAATAATGTTATTTCAAATTTCATTAGGGGTGTTATCAATGCAGTGATTGACCATGTCATGAGTGATGTAATATGTGAGGGTATAAGCAGTATATGGTGATGGCCTGAGGTCAAGCCCTGCACCCAACACCATGCGGGTGCCCAACCCCCCCCCCCACCCCCCCACCATGCACAGCGGGCCAGTCCCTGCAGCTATCCCCCAAAGGTGCCCAACATTAATCTAATTTGTTCTAGGACACGGGGACTGAGTCCATGAGTCCCAAGATGGTGGCCACAACCTTTTTCCTCAGGTCAGCAAATGTGATTGCCTATTTTGGCCTTGTGAATCTGCCGGTCCTCTGTGAAAGTGTTGCCTTGCAATATTTACATAAATTATAAACCTTAGTTTCAGAAAAACTACTTTTACAGCAGGTCACAATAAACACGCTTTCTGGACTAAGATCTAGCTTTTTTGCCCAATTTGGTGTAATTCCCTTCATTCGTTTTTTTCAATTTCGCTGTCCAATTTTCTTCTTGAAATTTGCATGAGGAAAATGTATTTTGGTGCCCCCATTTGAGGGATCACCCTGAAACTTTACAGGAAGGAGCGGAGGTGGATGAAACTTTTACTTGGAAAGTTTCACAAAAATTTGTGAAATGGTGCGAAAGTTATTAGCAAACCCAAAAATTGACTTCCTATGGAAACCTGGTCCTAACTATAACTACAAAGTGTTGACTGCCATGTGTTATATACAAACACTAAGATATATGTTGGCAGCACAATCATCTGCTTAAAGGAATGCATCAGAGTCATACGCAATCATGATTGTTTCTACCCACTGGCTACACATTACAACACCATGCACTCTACCCTAGACAACATTTTAGTCGAGTTACACACATTAAACTTGGTCACCGGGAGTAGCAAAGGGGAGCAACAAAACACCAGCACTATGCAAAAAAGAAGCCATCTCAACAGTCGACTATTTAAGTCTCGGAATTGACTCTGGACACATACTTTTTGACTTTTCGACCTTCACTTTGGCATTGATGTTCACCGTTGTCATTATGTTTGCCTCCTGCCTCTGTCTCCATACAGATTTCCATATCCATAACACTTGTACGACATTTGGCTGTTACCTCTTTTATGGCTGTTTGCTTCAGCCTGCCACTTCACTAAAGATCGGGCAACTGTCCAGAAGGTATATTTCAAGTTTACATGACACTAACCACACACCAAATTACTTGTGCTACACTCACTAAATAATCTGGCTTGTTGGGAAAATAAGATTCTCTCAATTTTTAGCTTTGCCCTAATGATTTTGATCACGACCATCGCTCATCTAGGCACCTTTCTCTTACCCACCCTGTCACACCTTTCTAGAGAGAGCTTACTATCATTCACATACAGTATTATGATATCTGGAAGATACATGTTCCAAATGTAATATACAAGCACTTTGATATGCTGCAAAATTTATTTGACAATTCCTACTAACATTATCCTATATGTATTGTTAATATTTGCTGCGCTCCTGACAAATACAATTAATTTATGAGTGACATTTATTCGACCAATCTGATGGCACTCTTTAGGTAGCAGAGTGCAGATGGATGAAGCACCCATCAATACAAATACTATTTTGAATAAGCCAGTTTAATATAATTGTGGCCCCCATCCCTTTTGAGATGAGTGGTTATTATTATTCACTAATACTATTGTAAAGTTGAATCAATATATTTAAGCTTCACCATCCACTATAAATTGATGAAATAATTTCTCATATGAAAGATTAAAATACTGGAAAAGGTTTTAAAGAATTCCTCTGGTATACCATCCAGAACTGGAGCTTTTCCTGGACTCAAGCGTTTTGAGGTAGTGCTCTTTGCCATTTACTCTCCTCAACAGGCTTTTCAAAATACCATTATTCACTACAATTATCGTCATAGCTGTGGTAAACAAATCTTATTTTCTATTTCTGTGATGTAAATATGCTCTATCCTGGAGTCTGCCCCTTTTTTCCATGCATATTTCTTAGTTTCTATATTTAAAATGACAATTTGATAACCTTTTTCTCAATACAATTGCAGATGGGTAACTGTGAATAAAGGTGATGTTTTCACCTTGGGTTCTGAGTGACATTATAGATGGCTCAAGTGTCGCTCTTCTTGTCTATTTCATGTGGCTTTGCACCCTTTGGTGAAAAAGTTACCCATCTATAATTCTCTGCATCTTACCAATTTTCTCCAATTGCATAAAAAAATACAGCTCTTGAAATTCATGTATAATAGCTTTGGCAACATTGAACAATTATCCACTTTGTCCTTTAATGATAGGATCAGACATGTTAGGCAATGCCACTCGATCATCTACTCAGATATTGTCTATAGAAAATGTATTATAGCGCCTTGGGACTCAATTGAAGTAAACTTAATTTCCTCCGAGCTGGTGGAGGGCCAGAACAACGCTCCTCCGCCCAAATGGTAGAAATTCGATTCACAATAAGACCTCCAACTTCAGATGTCTTTGCTCAAGAGAGAGGGTGGATATGGGGATTTCATCATGAAAAGGAGTGAAATTGGTCAGGCGCATGGAGTAAACTCTGACCGTTTCCATGAGAGTGGTTTGGCAGCGATTGATTGACTGCAGAGTCTGTTTGTTCCTTCACCTGTCACAACCACTTATTTGTTATTCCCAACTGTGGGGGAGGGGGACATTCACTCAGGATCTAAATTGGGGAACTTGTTTCACTTGCAGATACAAATAGGGACTTCAACAACCTATATTTGACAATGTCCTGCAGCCAATGACCACCTCTTTTAATATGAACCAGACCCCTAAAAGTCATGCATCTACTCTGCATCTTGTAACTTGGAACATTGCAGGGATTCGATCTAAACTTGGAGATGAGGACTGGGGCTTATTTGTAGATACATTTCATATCTGCATCTTTCGAAAGACCTGGGCTATTTCCCAAGCCAATAGGCAGGGCTTTATAACCCACAGCATCAATGCTACACCATGGGCAGCAGACAGACCTTCGGGGGGGCTTATTACATGGTCGAAAATATCTCTTGAGTGTTTTATTCGAGGAATTAATATTGATTCCCCAGATCTTTTAGCTCTCAGTATGTTACCTAAGTCTGGGATTCCAAACACATTGATTAACATTTAGAAGAGGTCCACCCCTTTTAATAAATCTTTCCAGTTTTTAAGACGTTTGAATGCTTTCTTAGCAGATTTCAGCTGCAGCAATAATGTCATAATTGCGAGTGACTTTAACACATGCTTTCAACCCTATGCCCCCCTTTTGGAAATGATTAAAGGAGAAGGTGAATCCTGGGGGATCCCCTCTTTTTCTGCCTCTAGGAAATCACCCAGAATGAGTTCTGCTGCATTTTAGATTGTTGACATAATTTGTTTGAGCAGGGTAATTGTACAAGTCATATTGATTTCATCCTCTTGGATGTGCGTTTATGGCATGAAATGGCAGATATGGTGGTCATAAACTGCCATGATAGTGATCATTTCCCTATTGTATTGGACTGGGAAAGGGCATGGATAAGGGATATGCAGTGCCTAGATTCAGCCTTACTATCCAACCCTATTGAGTTGACCAATAATAAACACAATGTTAGATAGGAGGTTCTTTCCAATTAAAAAAAGGCCATACACAAGATATATAGAATTGTATCTGATCCATTCCAAATCTTTGGGCATCACACCCTGACCCCTCCTCAGATTACGATCCTGCATGAAAGTGTCTTCTCCAAGTTCTGGAGCACGTTTGTAAAATATTGCAAAAATGGTGGGGGGCCCTCGGAAAATGGGAGTGAACAATGGTTTAAGGATTCTTGCAAAAGTGCAAAGAAGGATTTGGTAAATGCCTTAGAGAGTAAACATAGAGCAGACATTCTTGAAGAAAGATGGAAATATGATAGGGCTATCAAGATTAGTAAGGCCCAGTGGGAGGCTAGCATTTGGAATGATCTGCTGGATGCGTCTAAACATAGGGACAATAAGTGTTTCTGGCACCTAGTTGCACACAATGGATGCAGAGATCCAGCCCACCCTGATTGCCACTTTACACCGCAGGACTGGGTCAAACATTTCTCAGCACTCTAGGCAGATACAAAATCCGTACAAAGGCAAAAAAGATACTCTGCCATCCGTCCCCATTGAATCCTCTGAAGAAGAGGCAAAGCCATTCACACTACAGGAAACGAATGCTGCAATTCAGACCCAAAAACCTGAGAAAGCACCTGCTTCAGACAGAATCCCTGCTGTGCTACAGATTTGGGGTCCCTACATAAATTCTTTGTCAAATGCCTTAATGGCAGGAGCCTCTTTCCCAAGCTCCTGGAAAGGGGCAGAAATAATCCCCATTGTCACAGGAAATTACAGACCACTAGGTCTAATTGACAACATACAAAAAGTCTACAGTATGCAAATTTTAACTAGGCCATGGGATTGGATCCCCTCAGATCAAGTGCTATCACATTTAC
Source organism: Calotriton arnoldi (assembly GCA_963921515.1). Taxonomy (NCBI): domain Eukaryota; kingdom Metazoa; phylum Chordata; class Amphibia; order Caudata; family Salamandridae; genus Calotriton; species Calotriton arnoldi. The sequence goes on from CAWUFW010002513.1 coordinate 993,665, forward strand.
AGGCAAGATTTAGACCCAAAATTAGTACAATTGACCCGATTGTGCGGTTTCTGTCCATCAAATTGGAAGACTCTAGATATTGACCGAGGGTCGCTATTTGTTGCTTTTATGGATTGGGGTCCCTATGGGTTTATTGTCTCTAATATAGGCTTTTTATATAGAGAACTTTGCAAGGGTCAGGTGGGGTTCAGCAGGGAATTGAAGGAGGATATTCCCATTAGGAGAGATGTTAGATACGGGTGCGGCCTGGCCCCCATGATCTTCCTTTTATAAATGAATGGATGCTTCTCTTATCTTTTAGACTGCGAAAATGACTCACCCAAAATGGCGGATCATAAAATAGGAGGGTCTTCTTTTCGTAGACGATACCCTGCTGCTTTCTAAAACTCCACGCGGATTATTTACTCTTTGTGAAAAATTCAGCTTTTTTTGCAAGGAGCACGGTTTAGAAATCAATAGTAATAAAACAAAAAATATATGGTATTTAGTGCCCGCAAAAAAATCAAGGGTAAGGTACTTTTAGAGGGTGAAGGATTGGGTAGGGTTTATGAATTTGATTATCTGGGTGCTAGAATGAATGACTTCCACAGATGGCTACCCCAGATAGGGAAAAGTGGACTGACTTTAAAACAAGGAGCAGGGTTCATCATAAGATTTGCCAAAAGGGCGTCTGCTTTCGCCATCTCACCTCTCATTGAGATATATAAGACTCAAACCTGTGGGGCAGCACTGTATGGGGAGGACTTGAAGGGACATTTCAGCCTTTCCAAGAGCTGGTGCTCTTGAAAAGGCTGAAAATGCTTTTATAAAGACTAATTTGAGGCTTCTCACTAGTGCCCCTACACTTCCAATAAGATTTGATTTGAATCTCAGATCAACCTCTGACATTGCTGCATTGAGACCCATCCAATATTTGATCAGGCTTTGGATTTGGGTCCCTATAGGGATTGTGTCAGGGTCATACTAGATGGACAATCAGTCAGTAAAATTCCCTGGCTATTACATATAAAAACCTGGTTACGAACGCTGGGCTTGAATGATTTTTTGTCCAACCCTACTGCATTACCCCGCAATGTCGGTGATAAATAAAAACGTGTTTTTGGAACTAGGAGCCAAAATATCGGCAGTCCCTTCAGCCAGCCTTGTAGATTTCTATTTACTGATTAAATGTGTTCCAGAGTTTGAGTCATACATGAACTTTGTTATTAATCCAGTTGCACAAGCACTTTTTGTAAAATTTAGATTAGGGATTCTAATGTCTGATGGGCCTCCAGGTAGTCGAGCATGTTGACCATGTATTATTCTTCTGTAAGGCTTATGCAAAACAACACTCATATTGAATTATTCCTCTTTGTTGTTTCCTATGCTTTAGTGATCGCCATATTGCTTTAAAAGTATGCAGAACCACTACTAGAGTGTGTATTGTTTTTCCAATCTCGAGCTACCTATCTTCAATATGGCATATCAAGATGAACATATTAAACAAGAAGTAAGGACTACTTTTTGCATACTTGCCATTCTGTGTAGTTTGAGTCGCTTTTTAGATCACAAGACCCAGCTTTTTATTTGTCAAATTTCTCTTGCTTTATTTTACTCATAGAACGGGTTTTATTCAGATTGTTAGGAAGCCATCTTTTTGGGGATAGGGCATTGTTTTTATCAATTTTACTAGAAATTGTATAAAGAATTGTATTGATGAACTCCACTCTCGAATGAAATTGTATTTTACTGATACATGGATTTTTTCTCTAATGAATTTGTTTGCTTTTACATTTTTTTAAAGAATGCTTTTACTTGTACCTTTTATAGTTTAATTGAGCTCAAATAAAGGAAATGATGATGATGATATGTATTGTCAGACTTTAGCCTAAAACAATTGATCAACCAGATTTCTTTGAGCCTAAACGCTGTTTTGCTTTTTCATTATCTGTAGAATAGTCAGCACTTTTAGGAAGCAAAGGGTTGTATTTACATTAATTACAAAATATTTGTATAATAAAATTGATTTTATTTCCATTTCCAAATGTATGCATGTATTGCGATTTTTATTAGATAAGAATCTCATGTAAAATGGCTTTAAAAACATCCCAAATAAGACCCAATGAAGAATCAAATATTTCCCCAAAAATAATTCGAGCTTTCTTTATAACTTATATATTTATTCCATTTGAAATAACAAGTGGATTTGGACGATGTATAGAATTACAGAATTTAACATCAGAGTGAACATTCAAGTGAAGGGAAATCATAGTGTGATTAGAAATGTGATTAGGGCCTGACATAAATATGGGCGGGATGAGACGGAGTAAATTACTTCATTGCCTTGACGGAGGAGCCACCCGTCTAATTTAGAAATGACTGACAAGCTGGCGGTCATTTCTAACGGATTCACGTCAGTGCTATATGCAGTTTGGTGCAGAGCTTTGTCAAGATGACAGAGCCCAGCGTCAAACTGTTTTCTTTTTTCTTTTCAAAAAGAAAATTCGGAGCTGGATTTTCTTTTTGAAAATAAAAAAATTAAATGCTCCCCTTGCCATAGCAGTCATCTCCCATGACGAGGGGAGGATTAAGCAGTTTTCACTGCCCCTTTCAGCTAGGGTTTTCTTCGTGGTGACCTTAAAGGAAAGCTGACATCTATTTCCGCCCATCTGAATTAGATGGACAGAATTTGAGGTCTGCCTCCAACTACCCTTACTCCACTGGGACCGTTGGAGGTGTTCAATCACAGCAGAGACAGAGTAGTCTTCAAAGTGAATAAACCAAGGCCCATCCACATTTGCATCCATCCGCATCTAAATTTGGCAGGTGGACCACATTCTTGGTGGTACGGATACTCCGTCGCAATGGAGTATCCTTCCACTAAGAATTAAATCAGGCCCTAAGGTAAATAATGGGTCTAAACACAATCAATATGAGAAAATACATTCTTTAGAAGTGGTAAATATCAGTCTACAAGTCATGATACTTAACAATGTTTAACAAAGCACACAAAATCTTATAAATGTTGGGCTACCTAAAACTGAATTATCATAATATAACAAAAGGCCAATAAATAAATTAAGACACACTCCTAGAATTAGTAGATGATGATCAGTGTTTACTAATATGGAGGCTTTTTTCCAAAACTAGATACCTAATGTTAAATGAAAGAACCATGCAAAACTCCAGGGGAATTCTGTCTGTTGCACTTTATTGTGTATCGCATTTATAAATCAAACCATGCCGTATTTGTTCTTACATCCCACGGCTGGTTCGATTAGTTGCCCATTCAGTCCTTGAGTCAGAGTTCTCCTGATAAAGATCTTCTGTATACCAGAGATTGCCTTATCCTGTGCTAGTAGTGGAGTTCTGAAGGATTCTCTTCTGGAAATTCAGTAATCTGTCCAATAGTATCCTGAAGAAGAGACAAATGGGATGTCAGCAGGCTCTCATCCCCATTATTCGCCTCTTATACCAACGCACCCTCTAGACCCACTGGCCTTGAGAAGCTAGAAATATGGAATGTCCTCCAAAACTAACATCCCTTTAACCTTTCCATAGATCGCTCTTTTCATAAACTACTCCTCTCTGGGGATTATCACTTTGATAGGTAGACATCTCCCTGGTTCTATGCTCTGCCTCTTAATGGGTCTCAAAATTAGTTTTATTGGCAAGTACGGCATCCCTGACCTGGAGGCTTGTATAACCAAGCTGTGCCTTTCTTCAACTTCCCTCTTTCCATTTGTAGGCCATCCACAGCCCCCTGTCATCTGCCATATGATAATATCTGCACTCCTTCTGGGTGCCTGCTCATCAGCTGCAATACAGGAAGTCCTGCACTTTTGTACTTCCCCAGTGTCAACACAGCCCTACCTACATATATATACCAGACACACACCACAACCAGAGGTTCTGTGCAAAACCCCACACCCTTGCTGCAGCACTGAATTGCCCCTCCCACGGATAGGTAGGTAATTCCCAATACCCAAACCTGAGACCACCCTTTTACATTTGACAAAACAAATCATAAATATGATCAAAACCATATTTAATCTTTGTCCAAACTCAATTACCTTCTTCATCAGATTTGTGATCAGTTATTCCAGTATTCAAGGATTTATAAATTATTAGCATGACGACATTTTTATAATAAGGCTGGATAAGCAATACACGTACTTGCTCATTGCTAAAAATGAAACTATTAGAAATGTGTGTATTTAGACACGATACAATATCATGTTTAGGTTTTTAAAATAGACATTTTGTGTATTTTTGCTGAGACCGTCAAAATGTATGGCAGCCATATTAAATTCATTACTTTTTACCGTGACTCGAATAAAGAAAATGTACACCAAAGTAAAGAAATATGATCAATCAATAACATTAAATTAACAAATATGTAAATCAAGAATCTATTGCAGACACAGAAAAGGAAAGTAAAACCATACTATAGAAATACAAACAAATAGAAACAAAACTATTGACATCATCGAGACAATCATATCAATAACAGTAACAAAATGAAACAACTTCAGTTGTTGCCCCACTCTCACAAGAATTAATTTTAAAAAGAAGAATGATTATATCCAACAACAATATCTTGACTTCCCTGTAAATATTTAGAAAAAACACTGCAATTGGTTATCAGATAAAGATTCTGAATTACTGACAAATTAAAGACACTGTACTACTACTATCAAGATAAGCAAAAAGTGAACCGGCTAAAATGGCAAACTCTCTCCCATAGAGCTCAAGCTCAGGCCTGATAATCCTGAAACAAGATGGCTGCAGCAACTGCTTGGATCCCAGAGTGAACCTGGCAGTGGCTTGTTACTACTACTAGCCGGCCTGCTGCTTTGATTGTGCTACCCACTTAAGTAACCCTTTTAAATATGGCTCAGACCTGCCATTGCAGCCTGTGTGCGAAGTTTTAAAATGCCATTTCGACCTGGCAAAAAAAACTTTTGCCATGCCTAATCTTCCTTGTAAATACATATGTCACCCCTAGGGTAGGCCCTAAACAGCACATAGGGCAAAGTGCTGTGTAATTAAAATGTTGGACATGTACTTTAAGCTTTCACGTCCTGGTGGTGAAAGATTCTTAAATTCTTTTTTTTCACTACTGCAATCTGTCTCCTACCTCTCCCATAGGATATAGGTTTACCTAATAACATTTAATAAGTGATAACTTTCAATTGGGAGCAGGTACGAATGTTGAGTTTTGTGCCTAAATAATTCTAATTTAAAACCCTATTTAAACGTAAAGACAGATTTTAAGTCGCAATTCTGAAAAATGCAGCTTTTAGAAAGTTAGAATTCTTTTGTCCCAACCATTTGGTGCATGCAGTCTGTAACATGGGTCACATGAATAGGTGTAGCTGGCAGTTGGTCTTTGTGTTTTACTTCCAGACAATGAGACCAAAGGGTAATAGGTGTTGGCAGGATGGGCCATCTCTGACTTGATGATGGGGTGAAGCAGTCATCTACCACACTTGCACATAATAAAGACTCTGCCTCAGCACACTCACAAAGGGTTCCACACTAGTCATTTGTTTTCCCAGATAAGCTGGGGCCGGGCAGGGGTGGAGGAAATTCCAGACACCTCTGTAGTGATAGGACACGAGAAGTTTCTCCCACTTCAAAGTGGGCACAAGGCATAAGTAATGGACCCTCACAACTCTTCAGTACACATCTTGACCTGTGGAATACTCAGAAGAAGGACTGCTGTGCTGCTCTGCTGCAAGAAGGACTGCTGCCCTGCAGCCTGAGTAAGAAGGACTGGACCTGAATCTTGAACCCAGGACCATGAGAGTGGCTCCAAGGGCTAGTTGGCTGGCCTCCTGATCAGAGTATCAGAAACAGAAAAGGCCGAACCACCTTTAGCCCTACACCTAGACTTTGCCTGCTGTGAGTCTTGACCCCCATTTGGTGCTACACAAGTCCTGGACCCTTAGAAGTAGGCCTAAAGGTGCTCTGCCAGCCCAGCTTTGGTCTTTTTGGCAGAGTAGATGCAGCACCACACATCTCCTCGTAGCTCTGCTTGGGAACTGCCACTACACAACACATTCCTCATGCAGGACTCACAACTCTTAAAAACCACCGCTGCACGATGCCTCCTTGATGCAGGACCTCATACTGCAGCCTCGCAACTCATCAGAACCACTGCTGTGTGATGAATCCTCGATGCAGGTCCTTGCATTGCCGGCCCGCAGCTCATCAAAACTGCTGCTACAGGGCACATCCTCAACGCGGGATCTTGCAATGCTCCACAACCAGGATTAAAAGTACTGTGTTCAGCCAGCCTAACTTGGTCCTTGTATTTTTTTAATACTTTTTGTAATTTTGTATTGTTTTGGTGTCAAATAGTGGGATTTTTCTTGTGTTGTTTTTTCACTTTATTACTGTTTTTGGGATACATAAATACTTAACACATTGCCTTTAAGTTAAGCCTGATTGCTTTTGTACCAAACTACCAGAGGGTTGAGGACAGGTTAATTTGAAGTTTGGTTGTGTTTCACCCTGACAAGAATTGTGGATGTTGCATGCGTAGGGTTTCACCCCCTCAACCACTAACCCAATGTTCTACAGTAGTCAAAAGTGTAAGAACTTGTGTGAAGGAGCTGAGGTCCTCTCTAATATAGACCAAACAAAAGAAGGCCTGCCCATTTTGACGTAAACTAACTCTCAACAGGATGGTGAGAAAACCCTTTGGTTTTATTAATAACGCTCGCTCACCAGGGTTGAGCCTTGGCATGCTTAATCATCGGGTTCACACACGACGAATATTTGAAATTAACTCACACCATCAGTGATAAAGAATTTGTTTTGCTTGACCTGAAAATAATAGCTGACCAAGGCACATTGAGGACAACTACACATGAAAAACCAACGGCTAAAAATTGCTTACTCCTCTATGACAGTTTTCACCTGTGTCATCTAAGGGAGAATCTCCCTTTAGGACAACTTTGGAGACTCAGTAGGATCTGTTTGGATGTGAGAGATTATAAGCAACAAGCAGACCATCTGGCTAATAATTTGGAAGCTGGAAAGTATCCACTCAACATTATACAGAGAGCCATGAAACAAGCATGAAATAATAACAGGGAATCCCTACTGGAACAGACGTCGCCTAAACTGAAAGAGGAAAAACCCATCTGCATTACCACATTAATGTGGCCTCAGACAAAGTGAGTAAAATCATCATTAAACATTGATTATACTGAATAGTAGCACCTTGAATTTTCCTAATCCACAGACGAGAAAAAAGCCTCAAAGACCTACTAGTACACACACATCCGTGGAAGCCAACAACAGATACATGACAAGCACAAGGCACCATATCCCCAGTGGAGGGCCATTGCCCATGTGATGGATGTGGCGTGTGTCACCTTACAAAAGTAACGAAAACAGTATCCTTCAACAATGTGTGGGAACTTAGGATGTTCTCTAATTGCAACACCAAAAGGGAGATGTACATCGTAACTTGTCCCTGTAAACTGCATTATATAGGTATTACAACTAGAACAGTGAAGAACAGAGTCAGCTAACATCGCAGCAACCTCAGATGTGGTAGAGCCACAACCAAAATGTCAACTCACTACATTGAGGCAAAACACACAGTACAGGACTATCGGTGGCTGGTTCTTGAACATGTTGCAAATATAACCAATTATGAGTCCAGCCTATTTGAGAAAGAACAACGCTGGGTGTTCAAACTTAAAACACATATTGGGGGTCTCAACAACAACAGTCCCTGGAGTCAGTTCATGGTATAAAGAACTGCTGCTCACATGTGTAGCCACAACGGTATTTTAAGTGTTTCTGATTTATAACCCCTTCTTTCTTTGAGGATGTTTTAGTTATCTCCCACATAATAATTCAGTCGAAAAGCCAGGTCTTGAGTGTCTTCTTGAAGATGTTCAGGGAGGGGGCGCATCTGATGTCGGTCGGGAGCTCGTTCCAGGTCTTGGCTGCGATGTAAGAGAATGCTCTTCCACCTATTCTGGCTCTTTGGATGTGAGGGGTTTCGGCGAGGACGAGGTTGGCTGATCGGAGGTTTCTTTTGGGTAGGTGGAAGGAGATTCTTTTGTTGAGGTATTGGGGTCCGGAGGCATTTGTGGAGGCATTTGTAGGCGTGGGTGAGTATCTTGAAAGTGACTTTCTTCTCAATGGGAAGCCAGTGGAGGTTTCGCAGGTGTTGGGTGATGTGTTCGTGGGATACCGAGTACGAGTCTGGCTGCGGTGTTCTGTATGGTCTGGAGCTTGCGGAACAGAGACTTGTTGATCCTGGCGTAGAGGGAGTTACCGTAGTCAAGTCTGCTGGTTATGAGTGTGTGGGTGACGGTCTTTCTTGATTCAGGGGGATCCATTTGAAGGTCTTTCGGAGGATGCAGAGGGTGTTGAAGCAGCTGGAGACAACAGAGTTGACCTGTCAGGTCATGGAGAGGGAGGAGTAGAGTATGATGCTGAGGTCCCGGGTGTGGTCGGGGGGTGGGAGGGCTGCCGAGGGCGGTCGGCCACCAGCTGTTGCCAATTCAGTGGGGCAGGGTCCGAGGACAAGGACCTCTGTCTTCTCCGAGTTGAGCTTCAGGCATCTGCGGCTCATCCAGGATGCAATGTTCTTCATTCCTTCCTGGAAATTGAGTCTGGTGGTGGTAGGGTCCTTGGTGAGGGAGAGGATGAGCTGGGCGTCGTCGGTGTAGGATACTATGCTGAGTCTGTGTTGTCTGACGATGGTGGGCGAGGGGGGCCATGTAGATATTGAAGAGCTTGGGGCTGAGTGATGAACCTTGGGGTACTCCGCAGTTGATTTCCGTGGGTTTGGAGAGGAAGGGAGGTAGTCTGATTCTCTGGGTTCTGCCGGTGAGGAATTGAGCAGATCCAGTTGAGGGCCGTTCCTTGTATGCCGGCGTTGTGGAGTCTGGCGGTGAGTGTGTGGTGGGAGACGGTGTTGAAAGCTGCCGAGAGGTCGAGTAGGATCAGGGCCGCAGTGTGTCCTTGGTCGAGGAGGGTGCGGATGTAATCTGTGGCGGCGAGTAGAGCGGTCTCAGTGCTGTGGTTGCTGCGGAATCCGGATTGGGAGGGGTCGAGGATGAGGTTAACTTCGATGAATTTTGTTAGCTGTGTATTGACGGTCTTCTCTGTGACTTTGGTCGCGAATGGGAGGAGGTAGATGGGCCGGTAGTTCTTGAGGTCCGTGGGATCAGCTGAGGGCTTCTTGAGCAGGGGTCTAACTTCTGTGCGTTTCCAGTCATTGGGAAAGATGCCGGTCTTGAAGGTGGCGTTGATGGTGCATTATAGTTCTGGAGCTATGGTGGTGGCGGCTCTGTGGAAGATGTGCGGTGGGCAGGGGTCCGTGGGGGCCCCTGAGTGGATGCCTTTCATGGTCAGAACGGTGTCTTCGGTGGTGACTGGGGTCCAGGAGGAGATGGTGAGCTGGCTGGTGTTGCTGGAGAGGGAAGAGGTTTCGGAGTTGGGTGTCTGATCGTTGAAGTTGTCGTAGAGGCTCTTGATTATCAGATGGAAGTAGGATCCGATCTTGTTGCAGAGGCCCAAGGAAGGGGTGATGTCCTTGGTTTTGCTGGTGGGTTTGGTGAATTCCTGGATGACGCTGAAGAGTTCCTTGGAGTTGCTGGAGTTGGCAAGGATCTTGTTTTGCATGAAGGTCCTTTTGGTGGATCTGATGCGTTGGTTGTATTCCGTCATGGCATTCTTGTTGGTGGTGCGGTCTTCAGCTGTTTTGCTGGTTCTCCAGTTCTTCTCGAGAAGTCTGCAGGTGCGTCTGGATTTTTGGAGGTCTTCGGTGAACCAGGTGGCCTTCCTGGGGCACTGTCTATCGGGGTAACGTAGGGGTGCGAGATTGTCTGCGCAGTTGGAGATCCATCTGTGGAGTTCTTTGGCTGCGAGGTTGGCATCGGTCGAGGTGGTGGGGGTGTCGCGGTTGAGGGTGGAGTTCAGCTGCTCCTCAGTGACTTTGCTACAGAACATTCGTGGAGGGCTTGGGGCGCCTTTGGACTGCGTGGGTTTGTCGATGTGGAAGTGTATGCAGTGGTGGTCCGTACATGGGGGTTGCGTGGTGTGGCTGAAGTGGATGTTGTTACCTTCTGCAAGATGGGGTCGAGGTTGTGTCCTGCCTTGTGGGTAGGCGTGGTGACGAGCTGTTTCAGTCCGATGTTGGCGAGGTTGTCCAGGAGGGTGGTGGAGTTGGGGTTGTTGGGGTTGTCGAGGTGGAAGTTCAGGTCTCCGACGAGTATGTAGTCCATGGTGGCGATGGCGTGGGGTGCGATGAGGTCGGCGATGGAGGTGGCAAACGGAGCGCTGGGTCCGGGGGTCTGTAGACGAGGGTGCCGCGAAGTGTGGTTCTAGGGCTGGTGTGGACCTGGAAGTGGAGGTGTTCGGTGGTGGAGAAGGAGTTGCTCGTGGTGGAGGTGGAGAGTCGGAGGGAGCTCTTGTGTGCAATGGCGAGTCCTCCTCCTGGGCGGTTGGGGCGGTCCTTCCTCTGGATCTTGTATCCGTCAGGGATGGCGGTGGCGATGTCGCGGGAGGAGGAGGCGTTGGTCCAGGTTTCTGTAAAGAAGGCGACGTCCGGTGAGAGGGTGTCGAGGAGGTCCCAGATCTCTATGGCGTGTCTGTGCAGGGAGCGCACGTTGAGGAGGATGCAGTTCAGGGCTCCGGAGGTGTTGGTGTTCGTCGTGGGGGCAGTGTCCGCGGGGGCATGGTCAGAGGCGAAGTTCTGGCGGCAGTGGCGTCAGGAGAACTGGCCGTGGGTGGTGTTCGGCATGGACAGCTGGTAGTTGTTGTCCCTCCCTGGGTTGAGTGCGAGCAGGGCAGCTCTGTCGTAGCGGTGGGAGGTCGGAGATCCAGGGTCCCTGGCGCTGGTCGCAGTCAGGTCGCGTACGGGCGCAGACGGGCTTGCCTTTGGCGCGCCTATGGCGCACCAGCGGCGCAGCCGCGCAACCGCCACCATTAAATAGGGGAGAGGGAGGGAAGCGCAGCTGGGAGGCGGGAGCGTGAAAACTGGCCGGGGGGAGGGGCCGCGGGGGCAGCAGCGGCGGGCGGAAAAACCGGGGCTAGAGCAACCAGCAAGCAGGGAGAGAGGCACAAAAAGTTGAGGCACAATAACAGGGGCAATAAAAAAATTAAGGCATAGTATCAGAACAATTACACAAAAGAAATGCACAGATGGACAATTACAAAAATGAATGCGCAAATACCAGGACAATGACGGCTCAATACCAGGGCACGGACTTGCACACAATGGGCACGAGCAGTGAGGCAGGCAGTGGCCTCGAACCCCACAGGCAGAGGAGACACGGTGTCAGCGGCGGTGGCTCACCAGCGGAGCTGCTGAGGGAGAGAGCGGGTCCCTGGCTGGGAGGTCAGGTGTCCCGCTTGCGCTTCCTCGCAGCGGCTGCCATTAAATAGGGGAGGGGGGAGGGAGGGAAGCACAGCTGGGAGGCAGGAGCGAGAAAACTGGCAGGGGGGAGGGGCCGCGGGGGCAGCAGCGGCGGGCGGAAAAACCGGGACTAGAGCAACCAGCAAGCAGGGAGAGAGGCACAAAAGTTGACGCTCAATAACAGGGGCAATCACAGAATCCACATGATTGATCACCTGGAGGTGATGTTTTTGCAACATAGCATGAATATATAAAGCATGCAAGAGAATATTTAAATGACAGGAGCATGTGTTATGACTTATATGCATACTGCCATGTTTGATTGCAGTTTAACTCTCCCAATATGTATTAAAAGTATTAAGCAGTAATTACAAGTAGGTATTAAACAACAACACCAAGTAGGTGCGATCATAATTATCACTTAGCCTGCAGTGAGTGTGCTGGAATTGTATATGAGCACTACCTTAGGGGTGGAAACAGGGAGTTAAATACTTGGTCCTGATGAAAAGCCATGGGGATTGGCTTGAAACATGTAGACACATAAGGAAGGCAGTCACATTATCAACTAAACTTCCCACTCTTTCCCCAGTTTTTAATCATACTGCATAGAGGACAGATTGAACGATTCACTAACCTACCAGGCAGGTATTTTTAACCTTCTACATAAGACCCCTCCCACTCCTATTCATTCCCATCATCATAATATACTATTCAGTGCTCCCGCGTAGGTCGCAGCATATCCCGTTCCGCAGCGGAACGGCAAGAACTCTGTGATGAAGCATGCCACCAAGGGGCAACTCTGGTAGGTGAGGGTTATTTAGGAAAACCAAAGGGTTTTCTCACCATCCTGTGGAGGGTTAGTTTATGTCAAAACAGACGGGCCTTCCTTTGTTTGTTCTAATTTGATGAGTAGGAGGACGTTGAGTTTCCTCTTACCTCTCCCCCCTCTCCCTGTTTTTTGATGTCCTATCTAATATATACAAGACCTTTCAGGAATCCTGAGCTGTCTTCTCTTGTTTTCAATGGAAAGTGGCATCCCTGTTTTGTCGAGGGACAGAAGAACAGGATAATAGTAGGTGGCAGATTAGCCTGGGAGCTTGAGACAATTTTTGCTGCCTTACCCTTAGTGACACATTGCAGTTTATTGAGAGTATTTCCCAACTTTGATAACCGTTTTTCTACTAATCACTTTAGTTTTAATCTGCCATAGTTGTAACCACAGCAGGGACAACACTGTTTCTTCCTTAGCAAGGACAAAAGGAGAAACCACAGCTACAACTACATTAATGACCACTGATGCCATCAAAGCAGGGAACAAAGCAGTGACCAAAGCTCTAACCATACCGGAGACATCAGCAACAATAAAAGTCACCACAACAGCAAGAAAAACAGCAGCAAGTAAGTACGTAAACTATCACAGATTATCTGTGACAACAGCTGTTTGTGCTGTTTTCCGGTGCTCGACCCTGGCACCTATTTCTAAACACTGGCACTTGTATAGTATACCACTTGGTGGCGCTGTCTGATTATTTTCTAAATTAGCATATCAACAGAGTACTTTAAAATGTAATACGTTAAAAAATAATGCCAGTTCATCAAGACTATTTAATAGGTTTAGGTGGCCTGGAATAGCCCAACATGTCACATTAGTAGGAGGAGTGTGACAGAGGATATCAATGGTACTGACATTTGGCAGCAATGGAAGGGAAGAGGAAGGGGGTGGTGTAAGCTTTAGTGGCCTTCTAAGAAATATCAAGGGCCTTGGTTGGCACTTACCTTTTACACACTAAGCACTGACAACCGCAGATGTCGCAACGGCTCCGACCACAGCAAGGTAACAGTAGCAACTACTGCATCAACCACAGCTGCCCCTGGGCAGGGACAAAAGCAGCGACCAGAACTGTCACAACCCCAGACTACTACCAGTGTGGCACATAACCTCCATTGGTCCTCCATCTCGTCAATAAAACACTCACCCAGAGTCTCTCTGCAAACCAAGCTTAACAGTTCCCAGCAGTGACCACAGCTACCACAACATAAGGTATTACCGCAGCGAACCCCTACTATCACAACAATACAGCAACCATGATTTGGACAACAGCAACTACAGTTGCTGAAACGGCAGGAGAGACAAAAGAAGAGACCAGAAGAGAAACAATGGTCGGCAGGGCAGGAGCCACAAAAGCTGTCAGAACACCTGTTACAGCTACCTCAACAGGAGGGACCGAGCTGCAACAGCGAAAACCACAGAAGCCACAACAGCTACTAATTGCTGCAAATGCAGCAGCTGAACATCTGGGTATACTGCTGGGAGCAGAGATGATCCAATATCTGCAAAACAGCTATAACCACATCAGGGAGGCACATAAGCTACCACAGTTGCAAACAAAGAGGCAACCACAACTGCCACCAGGGCAGTGACAAGAGCAACGATAACCACTGTCACCACAGCAGTGGCCAGTGTAGAAACAACTGCTGCTAGCTCAGTAAGGAAAACAGCCGTGTTTGTAGCTGCAAACACAATTGACACCAAGGTTCCATCCGGAGCAATCCAGAGCAATAAAGACAGAAAGGTCCACAGCAGTAGCTGCAACACCAGCAGTAACCTCAAGGCCAACCACAGCTATAACAATAGCAGGACATCAACAGGTCTCACAAGAGCAGTGAATGTAGCTGGTACAACAGCAGGGACCACTACCTCCACCACAGCAGAGAACGGAGGAGAGTAAATTGTTGGAAGCCACAAAAGCTTCCAGAACAACTGCTGCAGCTACCTAAACAGGCGGGACTTAGCAGCAACAACCCCTGCCACTACAGAAACCACAACAGCTCCTGTCACAGCTGCAACAGCTGTCACAGGAGCAGTGACTGTAATTGGTACAACACCAGGGGCACTATCTCCAACAGCAGGCACCATGTCAGACACGACAGCTGCCTGCACATTAGGGACAACAGCAGTAACCACTGCTAAAATGGAAGCAGGGACTCCAGCAATTATCCAATAGCAGGTAGAACAGAAACAGCTAAAACTGCACAACAGAAAAACAGCAGGTTCCACAACAGCAAATACCACAGCAGTGACAATAGTGGCTACAAGACCAAAGCCCACAGACATAAAAACAGCTGCAGCATGGATGACAGTATGGGTAGATTCCACTAGAGCAGGGACCAGTAGACAACAGCAACTGCAGCTGCAATCACTGCAATGAAAAAAGTTGCCATGATAACAGGGAATACAGCTACAACCTCACAGGAATAACTGTAGCAAAAATAGCTTCAACCGCAGCACCAGCAACAGGATCAACAAAAGGAGACATAACAGCTTCTACCAAACCCACCACCAGTTACAACAAATGATAGACTACTGGAGGAGAGAAGTAGTATCAGCAGTTGTTACTTCAAGGAACACAGCTGCAACCAGAGCTGGGAGCACAACGGCCCGCAACACAAACAAAGGGGGTAATAACAGCTGCTATCACATCAGGGACAGGAGCTGCTGCCAAAGTTTTGATGACAGCAGCAACAAAACAGTTGTCACACTGGCATGCACAACAGAGCCTACAATAATCTTTACTACAACCGGGACCAAAATAACAACAAGAACTAACAACACACCAGGAGAAACAACAGTAATCTGAAGCGTATTCACAGTTGTTGTGGCCACTGGTCCACTGCTGCAATGGCGGCAATCACACTAGCAGCCACACAGCTGCCACAAAATTAGGGGCTGCAGCAGAGACCACAGTTGTCACAACAACAAGGACTACATTAGGGGCTGCAGCAGGGACCACAGTTGTCACAACAACAGGCACTACAACAGCAAAGGCAGCTTCCATTACAGCAAAGCATAATCACCCACCATATTAGGGACAAAAGCTGCAACCTCAGCTGGTATGATGTCAGGCACAATAAAAACAAAAATAGCTACCATTAACAAGGACCACAGAAACGTTGACAGCTTTAACCACAACTGCCTCCAGGTCAGGAATATCAGCCCTGAAAACAGGATACACAGCAGGGGCCTCAGTAGCAACCCCAACCTGCTAAAACAAGTATAAAAATAGGGAGGGTTGGCAGTTTTAGACCAGGGATAGGGGCCTAGATAGAGTAAGGAAAGGGAAAATTCCCCTTTTTGGTAAAAATTGCACAAGAGTTTTTTTTTATGGATACAGTATCACAAGTAAGCTGCACAAAGAATTAAAAGCAAAATAATTCAGTTATTTTGAGGAAAAGAAAAATTTTCTTCAAATTTTGAGCCAATTCAAATTCAACTGAAACTTAACCCCTTCGCTGCTAGGCCTTTTCCCCCCCTGTGCTAAGCCTTTTTTTGGCTATTTGGGGTAGTGCGCGCTTAGGCCCCTGTAACTTTTTGACCACATAAGGTATCCATGCCAAATTTGCGTCCTTTTTTCTAACATCATGGGGATTGTAAAGGTACCCAGGGTTTGTGGATTCCCCTGGAGGGGACCCAGAAATTAGCCAAAATACAGCAAAATTTTGTTTTTTTTGGGAAAAATGCGAAAAAAGGGCTACAGATGAAAGCGTCTTGTTTTTTCCCTGCAAATGGCATCAAAAAGGGGTTGTGGTGCTGAAATCACCATCTTCCCAGCTTTCAGGGACAAGCAGACTTTTGTCAGAAAACCAACTTTTTTTACACAGTTTTGGCATTTTTCTGGGACATAGCCTATTTTTGCTATTTTTTGTGCTTTCAACCTCCTTCCAGTTAATGGTAGAAATGGGTATGAAACCAATAATGGATCCTGGAAAGCCATACATTTCTGAAAAGTAGACAAAATTCTGAATTCAGCAAGGGGTCATTTGTGTAGATCCTTAAAGTTTTCCTTATAGAAACTAACAGTTAAATAGAGGAAAAATTGAAAATTAGTTGAAAAAAACAGCCATTTGTGTCAACGTTTTCACCTGTAACTTCTTCTAATTATGACAGCTATTTAAAGGCAATATACCGTTATATCCGCTGGACCTTTCTGGTTGTGGGGATATATAGGACTTGTAGGTTCACCAAGAACCCGACGAACCCAGAGCCAATAACTGAGCAGCATCTTGCAATGGTTTTTTATTATGTACCGGGTATATAGCAATTATTTTGGGAAAATGTATACATGGAAAAATTGTTATGAAAGACACCTATGTATTTCTGAAATGGGAACAAAATGTAGATTTTAGAAACAGTAGATATTTGCACATTTCCGAAATTGGGAGTACCCATACTAGCATGAGAATTATAGGTCATTTTTCAAAATGACTTATTTTTTACACATTGTCTTTCATTTGGAAGGCAGAAATGCATCGAAAGTCAATAGGTAATAACAGTTGCTCTACAATTCTGTGTTACCCTAAGTCTCCCGATAAAAATGGTACCTCACTTGTGTGGGTAGGCCTTGTGCCCACAACAGGAAATGGCTCAAAATGCAACGTGGACGTACCACATTTTCACAATGAAAAATTATCCTTTTTTTGCAAAGTGCCTAGCTGTAGTTTTTGAACCCTAGCTCTGCGGGCACTTAGGAAACCTAGCAAACCTATACATTTTTGAAAACTACACACCCAGGGGAATTCAGGATGGGGTGACTTGACTGGCTCCCACCAGGTTCTGTTACCCAGAATCCCTTGCAAACCTAAATTGGCAAAAAAAACACATTTTCCTCACTTTTCTGTGGTGGAAAGTTCTGGAATCTGCGTGGATCCACAAAATTCCACCCACCCCGTGTTCCCCAAGGTCTTCCAAAAAAAATGGTACCTCACTTGTGTGGGTCAGCCTAGTGCCCGAGACAGGAAGCAGCGCAAAGCGCAACGTGGACGCACCACATTTTCACAGTGAAAAATGACCCTTTTTTTGCAAAGTGCCTAGCTGTAGTTTTTGAACCCTATCTCTGCCGGCACTTAGGGAAACCTAGCAAACCTATACATTTTTGAAAAGTAGACACCCAGGGGAATCCAGGATGGGGTGACTTGACTGGCTCTCACCAGGTTCTGTTACCCAGAATCCCTTGCAAACCTAAAAAATTGGCAAAACAACCACATTTTCCTCACTTTTCTGTGGTGGAAAGTTCTGGAATCTGCGTGGATCCACAAAATTCCACCCACCCCGCGTTCCCCAAGGTCTTCCGAAAAAATGGTACCTCACTTGTGTGGGTAGGCCTAGTGCCCGCGACAGGAAGCAGCGCACAACGCAACGTGGACGCACCACATTTTCACAGTGAAAAATTACCCTTTTTTGCAAAGTGCCTAGCTGTAGTTTTTGAAACCTAGCTCTGCCGGCACTTAGGAAACCTAGCAAACCTATACATTTTTGAAAAGTAGACACCCAGGGGAATCCAGGATGGGGTGACTTGACTGGCTCTCGCCAGGTTCTGTTACCCAGAATCCCTTGCAAACCTAAAAATTGGCAAAAAAACACATTTTCCTCACTTTTCTGTGGTGGAAAGTTCTGGAATCTGCGTGGATCCACAAAATTCCACCCACCCCACGTTCCCCAAGGTCTTCTGAAAACAATGGTGCCTCACTCGGGTGGGAGGCCCAAGTACCCGCGACAGGCAAGGGCCCACAACGTATTGAGGCGACCTCAAAATGGCCTATCACAAAACGACCTGGTTTTGCAAGGGGGGTCCCATGACGTTTTGGCCCGGGGCTCGGTGGCCACCTAGGGAAACCTACCAAACCCACACATTTCTGAAAAGTAGACACCCGGGGATTCCAGGGAGGTATGGCTTGCATGGATCCCCCAACGTTTTCTTACCCAGAATCCCTGCAAACCTGACATTTTGCTGAAAAAATCCCTTTTGCACACATTTTTGTGTGTTAAAGTTGTGGCATCACGGGGCTGACACAAATTTCCTACCACCCAGCGTTCCCCCAGGTCTCCCGATAAAAATGGTGCCTCACTCGGGTGGGAGGCCCAAGTACCCGCGACAGGCAAGGGCCCACAACGTATTGGGGCGACATCAAAATTGCCTATCACAAAATGTTTTGGGCCCTTGCCTGTCGTGGGTACTTGGGCCCCCCACCCAAGTGAGGCACCATTTTTATCGGGAGACCTGTGGGAACGCTGGGTGGTAGGAAATTTGTGTCAGCCCCGTGATGCCACAACTTTACCACACAAAAATGTGTGAAAAAAGTGATTTCTTAAGCCACATTTCAGGTTTGCAGGGGATTCTGGGTAAGAAAACGTTGGGGGATCCACGCAAGCCATACCTCCCTGGAATCCCCCGGGTGTCTACTTTTCAGAAATGTGTGGGTTTGGTAGGTTTCCCTAGGTGGCCGCCGATCCCCGGGCCAAAACCTCATGGGACCCCCCTTGCAAAACCAGGTCGTTTTGTGATAGGCCATTTTGAGGTCGCCTCAATACGTTGTGGGCCCTTGCCTGTCGCGGGTACTTGGGCCTCCCACCCGAGTGAAGCACCATTTTTATCGGGAGACCTGGGGGAACGCTGGGTGGTAGGAAATTTGTGTCAGCCCCATGATTCCACAACTTTACCACACAAAAATGTGCGAAAAAGTGATTTTTTTCAGCAAAATATCAGGTTTGCAGGGGATTCTGGGTAAGAAAACGTTGGGGGATCCACGCAAGCCATACCTCCCTGGAATTCCCCGGGTGTCTACTTTTCAGAAATGTGTGGGTTTGGTAGGTTTCCTAAGATGGCCGCCGAGCCCAGGGCCAAAACTTCACTGGTGTGAGTGGTTCAAGTACCGCAACAGGCAAGGGCCCAAAACGTATTGAGGAGACATCAAAATGATCTATCACAAAACAAGCTGGTTTTGCAAGGGAGTCACCTGGGTTTTTGGACCCGGGCTCGGCGGCCATCTTGGGAAACCTACCAAACCCACACATTTCTGAAAACTAGACACCCGGGGAGTCCAGCGAGGTATGGCTTGCGTGGATCCCCCAACGTTTTCCTACCCAGAATGCCCTGCAAACCTCAAATTTAGCTGAAAAAAACACTTTTTCTCAAATTTCTGTGTGGGAAAGTTCTGGAATCTACGTGGTTCCACAAATTTCCTACCACATAGTGTTCCCCATGTCTCCCGATAAAATGATACCTCACTCGCGTGGGTGGGTCAAGTACCCGCGACAGGAAAGGGCCCAAAACCTATTGAGGCGACATCAAAATTACCTATCACAAAACAACCTGGTTTTGCAAGGGAGTCCCATGAGTTTTTGGCCCTGGGCTCGGTGGCCATCTAGGGAAACCTACCAAACCCACACATTTCTGAAAACTAGACACCTGGGGAGTCCAGCGAGGTATGGCTTGCGTGGGTCCCCTAACTTTTCCTACCCAGAATCCCTGCAAACCTCAAATTTAGCTGAAAAAATCACTTTTTCTCAACTTTCTGTGTGGGAAAGTTCTGGAATCTACGTGGATCCACAAATTTCCTCCCACCCAGCGTTCCCCCAGGTCTCCTGATAAAAATGATACCTCACTCGCGTGGGTGGGTCAAGTACCCGCGACAGAAAAGGGACCAAAACCTATTGAGGCGACATCAAAATTACCTATCACAAAACAACCTGGTTTTGCAAGAGGGGTCACCTGGGTTTTAGTCCCCGGGCTCGGAGGCCATCTTGGGAAACTACCAAACCCAAACATTTCTTAAAGCTAGACACCCAGGGGAGTCCAGCGAGGTATGGCTTGCGTGGGTCCCACAACGTTTTCCTACCCAGAATCCCCTGCAAACCTCAAATTTAGCTGAAAAAAATCACTTTTTCCATACATTTTTGCGTGGGATCACCGTGCCGGCACAAATGTCCTACCACCCAGCGTTCCCCTTGTTCTCCCGAGTAAAATGATACCTCACTTGTGTGGGTGGGCCAAAGGCCTGTGACTGGGAAGAGCCCAAAACATAGGGATTTAGGGTATAGCACCGAGAATTCTAAGCGCTATATTTTTTTAAAAATACGTTTTTAAACACCCACACAAGTGAGGTATCATTTTACTCGGGGGAACAAGGGCAACGCTGGGTGGTAGGACATTTGTGCCAGCACGGTGATCCCACGCAAAATATGTGGAAAATATGTTTTTTTCAGCTAAATTTGAGGGTTGCAGGGGATTCTGGGTAGGAAACGTTGGGGGATCCACGCAAGCCATACCTCATTGGACTCCCCAGGGTGTCTAGTTTTCAGAAACGTGTGGGATTGGTAGGTTTCCCTAGATGGCGGCGAGCCCGGGGCCAAAAACCAGGTGCCCCCCCAAAACCAGGTAGTTTTGTTATAGGTAGTTTTGAAGTCTCCACAATACGATTTGGGCCATTTCCTGTTTCAGCCACTATGCCTACCCACACAAGTGAGGTACCATTTTTATCGGGAGCCCTGGGGGAACGCAGGGTGGTAGGAAATGTGTGGATCCACGCAGATTCCAGAACTTTCCCACACAGAAATTTGAGTAAAACGTGATTTTTTTCTGCTAAATTTGAGGTTTGCAGGGCATTCTGGGTAGGAAAACGTTTGGGGACCCATGCAAGCCATACCTCGCTGGACTCCCCAGGTGTCTAGTTTTCAGAAATGTGTGGGTTTGGTAGGTTCCCAAGATGGCCGCTGAGGCCGGGGCCAAAAACCCAGGTGACCCCTTGCAAAACCAGGTTGTTTTGTGATAGGTAATTTTGATGTCTCCTCAATACGTTCTGGGCCCTTGCCTGTCGCGGGTACTTGACCCACCCACGCGAGTGAGGTATCATTTTTATCGGGAGACCTGGGGGAAAGCTGGGTGGTAGGAAATTTGTGGATCCACGTAGATTCCAGAACTTTCCCACACAGAAATTGGAGAAAAACGTGATTTTTTTCAGCTAAATTTGAGGTTTGCAGGGTATTCTGGGTAAGAAAACTTTGGAGGACCCACGCAAGCCATACCTCGCTGGACTCCTCCGGGTGTCTAGTTTTCAGAAATGTGTGGGTTGGGTAGGTTTCCCTAGATGGCCGTTGAGCCCGGGGCCAAAAACTCATGGGACTCCCCTTGCAAAACCAGGTTGGTTTGTGATAGGTAATTTTGATGTCGCCTCAATAGGTTTTGGGCCCTTGCCTGTCGCGGGTACTTGACCCATCCACACAAGTGAGGTACCATTTTTCACGGAAGACTTTGGGGGACGCGGGGTGGGTGGAATTTTGTACATCCACGCAGATTCCAAAACTTTCCACCACAGAAATGTGAGGAAAATGTGTTTTTTGGACATATTTTTAGGTTTGCAAGGGATTCTGGGTAACAGATCCTGGTGAGAGCCAGTCAAGTCACCCCATCCTGGATTCCTCTGGGTGTCTAGTTTTCAAAAATGTATAGGTTTGCTAGGTTTCCTAGGTGCTGGCAGTGTTAGGGTTCAAAATCTACAGCTAGGCACTTTGCAAAAAAAGGGTCCGTTTTCACTGTGAAAATGTGGTGTGTCCACGTTGCGTTTGGGCCGTTTCCTGTCGCGGGCACTAGGCCTACCCACACATTTGAGGTGCCATTTTTCTCGGAAGACTTTGGGGAACACGGGATGGGTGGAAATTTGTGGATCCACGCAGATTCCAGAACTTTCCACCACAGAAATGTGAGGAAAATGTGTTTTTTTTTACAAATGTTTCGGTTTGCAAGGGATTCTGGGTAACAGAACCTGGTGAGAGCCAGTCAAGTCACCCAATCCTGGATTCCCCTGGGTATCTAGTTTTAAAAATGTATAGGTTTGCTAGGTTTCCCTAGGTGCCGGCAGAGTTAGGGTTCAAAATCTACAGCTAGGCACTTTGCAAAAAAGGGTCCGTTTTCACTGTGAAAATGTGGTGTGTCCATGTTGCGTTTTGGGCCGTTTCCTGTCGTGGCCACTAGTCCTACCCACACAAGTGAGGTACCATTTTTCTCGAAAGACTTTGGGGAACGCGGGGTGGGTGGAATTTTGTGGATCCACGCAGATTCCAGAACTTTCCACCACAGAAATGTGAGGAAAATGTGTTTTTTGGGACAAATTTTTAGGTTTGCAAGGGATTCTGGGTAACAGAACCTGGTGAGAGCCAGTCAAGTCAGCCCATCCTGGATTCCCTGGGTGTCTAGTTTTAAAAAATGTATAGGTTTGCTAGGTTTCCCTGGGTGCCGGCAGAGCTAGGAACCAAATTCAACAGGTAGGCACATTCCGAAAAAAAGTCAGTGCCTAGTGGGCTTTCTGCCGCCCTGGGGAGGGGGAAATCAGGGGCTATTGCCCCGATATGCCCCCGAGGGGGCAGAAAGACTGTGGCTATTCTTTTGGGGGTCGGGGGCATTGGGATGCCTATTCTGGTCAGCCCCCACCCCTCTGTATAAAAAAGCCAGCATAATCGCTGGCACATAGTGGGCTTTCTGCCCCCCGGGGGCAGATCAGGGGCTACTGCCCCCATCTGCCTCCTGGGAGGGCAGAAAGACAGTGACATCTTTTTGGGGTGGGTGGGGGCATTGGCATGTCCATTCTTGGCAGCCCCCACCCTGAACTTTGTAAAAAAAAAAAAATCCCTGGTGGCTAGTGGGCTTTCTGCCCCCGGGGGCAGATAAGGTGCTATTGCCCCATCTGCCTCCCAGGGGGGCAGAAAGACTGTAGCATTTTTTTGGGGTGGGGGCATTGACATGCCCATTCTGGGCAGCCCCCACCCCTACCTATATAAAAAAAAATCCCTGGCGCTTAGTGGGCTTTCTGCCCCCTCCCCGGGGGGGGGCAGATCAGGGGCTATTGCCCCCATCTGCCCCCCAGGAGGGGCAGAAAGACTGTACCTTTGCGGCGGGGTGGGGTGGGGGCATTGGCATGCCCATATTGGGCAGCCCCCACCCCAAATTATAATTTAAAAAAAAAATCCCTGGTATCTAGTGGGCTTTCTGCCCCCCCGGGGGTGCAGATTGGGGGCTACAGCCCCCATCTGCCCCCCAGGAGGGGCAGAACGACTGTACCTTTGCGGCGGGGTGGGGTGGGGGCATTGGCATGCCCATATTGGGCAGCCCCCACCCCTAACTATAATTTTTAAAAAATCCCTGGTGTCTAGTGGGCTTACTCCCCCGGGGGCAGATTGGGGGCTACTGCCCCCATCTACCCCCAGGGGGCAGAAAGACTAATCATGGCAAATATTTTATGGGGGAGCAAAGGCCCTTGCCCAAGGGGCCGCTCCCCCTCCCTGGTGCCTAGTGGGTGGATCCCTGCTTGGGGATCGCCCTCCTGGGGCGATCCCCAAGCAGGGATCCACTAGGAGAGGGTACCATTGGAAAGGGAGATTCTCCCTTTCCAACGATACCTCTCCTGAGTTTCTACGTGCTCAGGGGCTGAGATAGCCCCTGAGCACGTAGAAACTGAAACTGAAATGAGCCTCTTGGCTCATTTCAGTTTCAGTTTCACTGAAATGACATCAGCGCGACGTGCGCGCCGATCGTCATTTCAGGGAAACCAGGGGCCTCGGGAGCTGGGGAAGCTCTTCCCCATCTCCCGAGGCTTTAGGGATTAAGGGAATCCCTCTGGTGCCCGCACCAGAGGGATTTCCTGTGTTGGGTTCCATGACGAGCTGGACTCGTCATGAGCACACGAGCACTGTGTGCCATGACGAGTCCAGCTCGTCATGAGCATGGAAGGGGTTAATCATATTCGTGAGACAGAGGAAAAATACAGAAATAATCCTGCAAATGTGAAATCCTATGACAACCACAACTCAGGTCTATCTATTTATTTTATTTATTCATATGGCAAAAACCGCAAAATTGAATGTCTCTGGTTAACAAGTTATAGTGTTTCACATCAGGCTATTAAGTTGTTCAAATACTTTAGTTCAATAAGCCATATTAATTGGACATGAAGCAAATACATGAGATGCGTCAGTTTTTGTACTTTGATAGAGAAAACAATTAGGAATTTCCCTGAGGCATCATTTGTGCAATACTATAAAGAACCTGTCGCAGCATTAACTTGTGTCTTCCTTGATACAAATTCTGTGTCATGCTCTGCTTCTGACTCCCGAGATGATGAAATGGTCGGATTCCCGTTTGGTGAAGGACCGTTGAAAGGGATATGCTGCTGCAGAGAAGAACGTAGTGGGAGAAGTTGCAAAGTCAATCCGACTGGCGATGCACCGCGAGCAGATAGGCAAGCAGGTTGGTCCTGGTCTCCTCCTGGTTCTCAGAACACTTTTTGGCCAAATGTTGTCTAAGTCCTCAGTTTTGGAAATTGGTCATCTGGGCACCTTTAGCACCACAACAAAGGATCCAGGACTGGTGGGACACCTCTTGGGGGCTCAGGACTCACTCACGCTGGGCCCAGGTGTGAGTTCAAGATGGTGGCTCTGAACAGGAGGCCAGAAAACTTGCCCTAAGAGTCACTTCTGGTAGTCCTTGGTGCAAATGTAGATGCAGGGCTGGTGTCCGATGGTTCAAGGCAGGCCCCAGGCAGCAAAGCAGCCCTTTCAGGTACAGAAGCAGTCTGGCAGAGTGCATAGCAGGTCTCAGCAGCAGGCAGTCCTCTGAGACTCCTTCCACAGGTCCAGTAGTGAAGAGTAGGTCTGAAGGTCCTATTTTTATACCCTGGTGCCCTTCTTCTGGAAGGTGGGAGAAGCTTCTGGAAAGGTTTTTTGAAGTGGTTGGATTTCCTGACTCTCCTGGCATGATTAAAATCTGGCTGCAGTGACAATAGATGGTTGTTAGGCCCTTTGTGTGAAGGCAGAGCACAAGCTATTCAAATCTAAGTGGGGCTGTTCTCAGCTCCCTCCATCCTGCCAGCAGATGGACCATTCAGTCACATCTAATCCCTCTATTGTGTCACTGTCTGGGGGCAATTCACAAAGCCTGTCAGCTACACCCAGTCATGTGACGCAAGCCAGGCACAAAAGGGCTAAGGGCAGAAAAATGCCAACTTTCTAAAAGTTAAAGCTAATACAGGGGTTACGTCCTATATTAGTAGCCAAGTGGGGCGTGAATAAAGTTTTACAAAAAATAGAACCTGGCTGCCATTTTTATCATGCTGCTATTTATTTTAGCAGGCTGAGGGCCAATATTTGTAATCCTTGGTCCAGGCTTAATTATTTCGCCATGATTTATACATTTTATAGAAACATTTCAACAGTTTTATAAGTCTGAAACATGAAGTGATAAACTGTTTAGTTTAAATCAATGTTGCTCTATACAAACATTCCCAAGACTTCATTACCTTAAGTGGAAGGCATTTTTAACTAAGGAACACATCAAACTACACTTGCCAGACATCACCGAACAAAGCGCATCCTGTTCAACAGCAGAAAAAAAGAAGAAAAAACGTGCTGCAAACCAGAAAAGCAGACACGAAGGAACCAGCAGGCAGAGAGAGTGATTTCCAGAGGAAGACGTAAAGCTCATCGTGTAAATTCAAAGTAAGTGCATGGAAATTTTAAATTCACAAAGCACCCGTAGTTCTGGCAAACAGGTCACACAAACGATGTTCCTTTCTGCCTTTCCATTTTAGATTAAATTCCACAAGCGTGACCGAGGGCTTTCAGGGCCCAGAACAGAACCCGGACATAATGTAACAATCCCGAGTAAGTTTCCGAGACCAGACTTTCATTCTCTATTTAAATAATGCATTTCAGTCCGAATAACAGTATTGAGAAACAATGTTGCCTTTCACTATTGCAGAAGACCTTGAACAGAACACGAGCACAAAACGAATCAGCATTTCTTGTCAAACAAGCCCACAAAGTAACCGAGAGGCCCGTTGCGTTCCAAACAAGATCAGACATAAAGCAATCCTATAAGTAAGCTAAAGTGAAATTTCTCCTTTTGCGAAACGTTTCGATTATTCAGTGTAAACACACGAATAATCAACACTATCTGTTCATCATTTCAGATTTCTTTAAAAATTGATGGCAACTCAAAAAATATCCGAATCTGCAAAAGAAAATTTAACTTTCAGTCAGGAAGTTTTTTCACCAATATAATTCAGGTATTTAGAACTTTATTAAATATAGAATGCACAGTGATAGAGAGAAGGGACACAAAGTACTGATTATTATTTTTTCATTATTAATTTCAGATTACACCGTGTTATTGCCCTGAAGATAATCCCTTGAGAAAACAGGGATTTGAAATGTGTCAGCACTTTCTTTTTCTTCCTAAAATCCTTGAGGGAGATTGATTAAATTAATCAAAGATTCTGTAGAGGGACCATGAACATTGATTTATCCCCACAGACACCGAATTTCCTCCTCAAGGAGAGCAACTCTCTAAAAGAGGAAACCTATCGGGTCTAATGAGAGTGCTCTTTTGTTGAATAGATGTATAAATTATAAACTGGTGTAATTTTATAAATGATTGTATGATTTATATAGGCACTGAATTTAGGCACAATAGTTTCATTTGACAAATGTATTGTTTATGAATGTTTTATGTTTTGACCTTTTGGAATGTTTGTATAGAGCAACATTGATTTAAACTAAACAGTGTATCACTTCATGTTTCAGACTTACAAAACTGTTGAAATGTTTCTATAAAATGTATAAATCATGGCGAAATAATTAAGCCAGGACCAAGGATTACAAATATTGGCCCTCAGCCTGCTAAAATAAATAGCAGCATGATAAAAATGGCAGCCAGGTTCTATTTTTTATAAAACTTTCTAAAAGTGGCATTTTCAAAATTGCAATTAAAAATTTGACTTTACCATTAAAGAGGGTTTATCATTACAATTACATAGGTACCAAACATGGTATACCTATCTCCTGTTGATTAGGAATTACAGCTTATTAAATGCAATAAGGAATCTACAATGTTATCCTTTTGGAGGGGTAGGCCTCAGTAGGGAAAAACTAATTTGGGAGTTTTTCACTACCAGGACATATAAAACCAAAAAGTACACGTCTAACTTTTGATTACACAGCACCCTACCCTATAGGCTAACCGGGGCCCACCGTAGACGAGACATATCTAATAAAAGGGGAGTTTAAGACTTGACAAGGGGGTTTAAATGCCATGTCGTCATGGCAGTGTGACACTGAATTCAGGATGCAGTGGCACACCTGGCATAGGTTTTAAGGTGCTACTTAAGTAGGTGAAACAATAAGTGCTGTAGGCTGACTGGTAGAATTTAATTCACAGGCCCTGGGTATTACCACTCTACAACGAACGTATAAGTAAATGAAATATGCCAATTAGGTTTATACCAATAAAACAATGTTTAGGTGAGTGAGCGCAAGCACTTTAGCACCGGTTAGCAGTAGTAAAGTGCACAGAGTCCTAAGGCCAACAAAAGCAAAAATCCAGCAAAAATTTGAGGGAAGACCACCCTAAGGCTGGAAGGTATGTCAGACCTAGAAGCCAAGGCTTCATATTCTGAAACATCCAGCAAATTTTCCCTGAATGCTTTAATGGATGAACACTGCAATCTTAAGGTAGTACGCTTAAGACCCAGATCAAAACCGCCCTTCAGAAACTGCAAAATCGAGATATTGGGACAGGATAAAGGATTTATCTGTTTGGACTCGCACTACTTTCTAAAAGATGACCAATGATGATAATATCGCTTTTCAGTCAATTCTTTCGTAGATACCTAAATTGTCTCTGCCAACTCCTATGGGATGCCTAATTTCTACAAACCTAACTGCTCAACCTCCATGCCATTATCTAAAGATATTGAAGGGCCCTCAAAGACAATGAAAGGTGTATTATGGGGGACAAAAAAAGTGAGATAACTCATTCCTGACTTGTGTTCATACTCACTATTAGAGGAAACCGAGATGAATGGCTCAAAGTCGGTGCAGTCAGAGCTACTGTCTGCCTTCACCCTACACTGAGACTCTCACTATCAAGGGGAATAAATACATACAAAATCCATTAAGACCATGGGCAGGAAAGAGCATCCACATTCCAAGCCCCCACCCCTTTGGTCCTGGAACAGAAAACTGGAATCAAGGCATTGTTCTGACTGGCGAAAAGATCTATTACTGGAACTCCCCATCACCTGCAACTTTCTGCAAGTATCAGGGGATTCAATTGATAATCCTTAAATGATGGAAGGAACCTGCTCAGATGGTCTGCCATTCAATTCAGAATTCCCTGAAATGGAATTGCTGAAAGTATCTGCAAAGGTATCTCTGCCACTTGATTATGCGGTTGGCACGCATTTCAACAATGATTTTGATTTTGTGCCCCCTTGTTTGTTTAGATAATCCTTTTTAGATAAATTGACTGTCCTGATCAGACCTGCTTTGTCCTTTATCAATGGAGAAACCTGGAAAAGGGCCCGGTGAACAGCCTCCTTCTTTCTCCAATTAGACAACTCCTTCCTCTCCAGCGATGACCATTTCTCCTGGAATGTTCGATTGTCCATCCATGCACCCCATCCATTCTCACTGGCATCTGTTCTTATTATCAACCAGTCTGGAGGAGGCAGATGAAACCCCTTTGTCAGATTGGCCTGAACCAACCACCACTTCTGATCCTCCATTATCTGAAGAGAGAGGGGAAGTCTCTTCTCCAGATGATCTGTGGTTGGAAACCAAAGGTTTAGGACAAAGAAATTGAGATGGAACATCTTCTAAGGAATCCAATTAATAGTTGCTGCCATATGTCCCTGATTTTTAAACCATTCCCTGGCTGGTGGGCGTATCTGATTCATAAAGTTGCTCAGATATTTCAGCATCTTTTCGTGCCTTCTGGGCAGAAGAGACACCCAACCAAGGGGCGTCTGAAACCTTGCTCCGATTAAATCTAAGACCGACCAATAGTCTAGATACCGATGAACTACAATGCCTTCTTTGTGAAGAATTCCCACCAGGTGCACCAGAACGTTTGTGAACACCCTGTGAGTGAATTTGAGGCAGAAAAGAAGGACTTCAAACCCGAAGTGCTGACTGTTCACAGAAAATCTTAAATACACTTTTAATGGAGAGAATAAATTGGATATGCAGATAAACATCCTTCAGATCTATTGTGAGCATATGTTCTTCTGGAAGATCCATTGGAATTATCTTTTAAAGACTGTCCATCTTGAAATTAATTGCTTTTATCCACTTGTTGACCTTTTTTAGGTCTAGTGTAGGTCTGAAAGCTCCTTACACCTTTCAAAACGAGGATTGAGTAAAACCCCTGTCCAATCTCTCCTGAGGGAACCAGAAATATTGTTCTTTTTTGTAACAATGCTTGGACTCCGCGCCATAGAGCCTCTGCTTTTTGCTTGTTCCTTGGTAACTGTGTAGGGATGATTCCCGAACTTGAAGGCCTGGCTTTCAACTCTATCACATAGCCTCTGTGAATGATACTCCAAGCCCATTGGTCAAAAACATCTGATTCCCATTCTTGTAGGAATAAATAAAGAAGTCCCCCAACCAGGAGCTTCTGTCTACAGGCATAGTAAGGATTTCTGCTGCTTTTGTCCTGTTTAAGGGATGAGGAGTTTGACAGTTCTCTTTCCTTTTAGGGTGAAAACTGTACTCATCATACTTCTTGTTATTTTTATAGGATTTAGAAAGACATTGCTTCCTACGTGAGGCAAAGCATGCTTCCTGTCTTTAAAAGCCTTGGTCACCATCTGTTCCAGCGGACTTCCAAATAATTTTTTCGCTTGGAAAGGGATTTTTAGCAATGATTGCTGTCTGCTTTCCAGTCCCTTAACTACATATTCCTATAGGCCAAAACATATGCTCGAGATGCCATAGTTGCTGACCTAATAGAATCACAGCAGCTGTCAGAAAGGAACCTTGCTTGCTGTCCTATACTGACCAAAAGAACTGAGCAATATTCCTCCTCCTGCATTGCTTCTGCCAGCCTCTCAAAATCTTTCACCAGGCTATGGGCTGCATAGGTCCCTGCCACATCATATGACCTCTTCAAAGCCTTCTTAATTATTTTATACACCTGGTCCTTTGGGAAACAATCCTCCGGATTGACAGTGGTATGAGCTATTAGGGAGGCTAACATTGCATCAATTTTAATGTTATGGGGGAGATCTTCATCAGCGTTCTCCAATACATGTATCTTTTGTAAAAATCTTGGCACACGAATATGTTCCAAATCCTTCCACTCATGCAGCAAAAGAGATTTAATTTTGTGATGAAACGGCATACTTAATGTAGAAGGTTTTGAACACTGAGGAAAAATATTATCTGTCAACTTAGTTTGTGATGATTTCTGAAACCCCAAATTCTCTCTAATATGATACAGCACTTGGCATACTTCTTCTCGTCTGATAAACTTTCCTTCCGCTGAGGCACTATTATCAGGTTCTGAATCTAAACAAGAGTCATTGTCCTTGAACACCTTCTTTCTCCTAGCTCTTTTCTCCTTTAGAGCTGCCTCCTTGATCAGGACTTGCAATTCACCAGAAGATAAATACTTCTCCTCCTGACGACTTCTTTATCCTTTTGCCTGGAACAACTCCTAGAGCGCCTGCATCCTGTTCCCCATAAGAAGAGTCTGAAGAACTGTGTCTTCTATTAGACGCCTCTTTGCCTTCCATGTTGTAAACACAAACTTATAAGCTCAAACAACTGCCTCTTAAATACATCAACATCCCCAGACCGTGATAAATGAAAACAGGGTTTGCAAAACTTTGCAAAAGAAACCCCCAATAAGAAATGTCTTAACAAACAATACTTCCCCCTTTTTAGGTTTTGCCTGCACAGCACTTGAGCTGTGCTTGTGAAATCTCTTGTATTTAATATATCTTAAAAGGGGGCTCTTATCAGTTCCCATGCCGAATTACTGTGTTCATTCGCTTTTGTGTGGATTTTTGTTTTTTGGTTATCTTCCCCTGGCTTCACGCATTTACGCTACATCTACTAAAGCTGTTCACATTGTTTTATGACCCATTTACTGTCAAGATAAGATCTCTTCCCACGGAAAAGTCAGATAGCTTCTATCTATGCTGGATGCTTGCTTTTTATTACTTAGTTGTGTAAAGCAGATGCTTTAGACTTGGAAGGTTTGTGGCATTTCCTATTCATGCCTCAGTACATTTCTTTGCAACTTGTAGGCATTATCGGATTTTTTTTTTCAACTTATTCTATTTGGTCATTATGATCAAATTCTAGATGTTGTAATAAACATTGTACGTTAAAAATAAATGTGATATACAAGAGTTATGCTATATTTTACTACTAAACAGGCAGCCACAAGTGCAGTTACCTTGCAGACAACAGGGTCATGATTTGAATGGTGCAGCAAGTGCAGTAGCATCCAGCCCAAAAGTTGTCAGAACTCCTCTAAACACATAATATTGCTATATTTTATTTCTATACAGGCAGACACAATTGCAGTTACCTTGCAGTTAAAAGGGGCTTGGTTTGAATGGTGCAGGAGGTGCAGTGGCACCGGGGCCAAAAGCTCTGGGACCCCACTAAACTCAGATTATTGCTAAAATTTAAAACTAAACAGGCAGTTACCTTGCAGACAACAGGGCCATGATTTCAATGGTGCAGCAGATGCAGTGACACCAGGACCAAAAGCTCTAGGCACCCCACTAAGCACCTAAAGTTGCTATATTCTACTACTAAACAGGTAGTCACAAGTGCAGTTACCTTGCAGACAGCAGGATCATGATTTGAATGGTGCAGCAGGTGCAGTGGCACCGGGCCCAAAAGTTGTCAGAACTCCTCTAAACACCTAATATTACTATATTTTACTACTAAATGGGCAGTCACAATTGCAGTTACCTTGCAGTTAAAAGGGGCTCGGTTTAAATGGTGCAGCAGGTGGAGTGGCACCAGGGCTAAAAGTTGTCATAACTTTACTAAACACCAATATTGCTATATTTTGCTACCAGACAGTCATGAGTGCAGTTATCTGGCAGACACCAGGATCATTCATTTGAATGGTGCAGCAGGTGCAGTGGCACCAGGATCAAAAGCTCCAGGCACCCCACTACACACCTAATATTGTTATATTTTATTCCTGAACAGTCAACCACTTGTGCAGTTACCTTGTAGACAGCTGGGTCATGATTTGAATGGTGCAGCAGGCACAGTGGCACCGGGCTCAAACGTTGTCAGCAGTCCTCTAAACACATAATATTGCTATATTTTACAACTATACAGGCAGACCCAATTGCAGTTATCTTGGAGTTAAAAGTGGCTTGATTTGACTGGTGCCGCAGGTGCAGTGCCCCCGGGGCCAAAAGCTCTAGGGACCCCACTAAACACAGAATATTGCTAAATTTTACTACTAAACAGGCAGTCACACGTGCAGTTATCTATCAGGCACTAGCGCCATGATTTTAATGGTGCTGCAGGTGCACTGACACCGGGCCAAAAGCTGTCAGAACTCCTCTAAACACCAAATATTGCTATATTTAACTACTAAATAAGCAGTCACAAGTGCAGTTACCTTGCAGGCACTAGGGTAATGATTTAAATGGTACAGCAGGTACAGTGACACCGGGGCCCAAAGCTCTAGGAACCCCTCTAAACATCAAATATTTAAATAATTTACTACTAAACAGGCAGTCACAAATGCAGTTATCTTGCAGGCACTAGAGGCATAATTTGAATGGTGCAGCACCTGCAGTGGCTCCAGACCCAAAAGTTGTCAGGAGTTCTCCAAACACATAATATTGCTATTACATCAATTAATTCTATTATTTCCCTCTTTCATTTGATTTGTCAAACTTTTGCTAATACTTATCAACACTATACCAGTATTAACAGCACAATATATTGCCTTTTTGTACATAAACAAGTCATAACACTTTAACAGACTCTCTGTAACTTATATTGTACAACTACTCAGCAAGCTATAACTTACAACAAAAAACAGCTTATTATTAATCACATAGGCGAAACATAATGCATTTTTATCGATGCTTGTTTTTATCTTTTCATGGCTACTTCCCCTACACAAGACATCTTTCCTGAAGAAGTGCGCGAGTGCCATTAATGCAGCTCAACTTTTGCGGCTGAAAGAGAGCGATTAAGGGAAGTACAAACAGCCTTCTGAAGAGCCTAACTGTCTCTAAACAGACTGCATTAACATACACCAACGTGCTGATAAAGACAAAGCCACTCTGAAACAGACTTAGCGAGTAAACAAACATGTGACTCAGAAAGCCTCTGAAAACTGACGCACTACCCGTGCAGGGCGCCCTCACCTCCAACGCGGGAAACATAAACACCGCCAGAGATCCGGAACTTAAGCCGCCGACACCAACTTTAAGCGGCTTCACAGAAGTGCCAAAGCTGAGTTTCAGGTTTGGGAGAAAATCCATAGCATACATTTATAGAACTGCAACATAGATACTTGGAACAGCGAGATGACTGTAACATGAAATCTCGCCGCGCATGCAGACGGCCTTCGCCGCAGAACACTAGGCATGCAGTCTGCATTCCGGGTCAACAGTAATCCAAGCCACGATGCAGTCTGTGCCCTGCACTCAGCTGGCCTGTGAAGACAAAAATGAGCCCGCTCCTAGTAGGTAAGCCGAAGGTATATATATATATATATATATGCATATATATATATATATATATATATATATATATATATATATAGGCAGAGCTTAGTTTATAAAAAAAAAAAAAAGTGCCCTGACCCTCATCAAGAGACCATCACAGCTTGCACCATTGTTTGCCACTGCTAGAGCTGCCAATGACGGTACCTACGCAACTACTAACTGTCCCTCTACTGCAAGCAGTGATCGAAGTGGGGGAAAAAAAAGTAGGGGAACTGGGGGCCGATAATCAGAGGGCGGGAATAACCCGAGGATTGAATCAGTGGGCGGAGTCCGAGGTGTGGCCAGAATGAGCAAAACATCCCAATTTTTAGTATTTGTTTGGCATTTCACTGACCAGTTGCACCTTATCATGTTATTTAATTCAACCAATGGATACACATGTTTATTTAAGGTTTAATACGAGTTATTGACACAAAAATATATTCACAAAGTGGAATATGTTTTCATTCACAGAATATCCCAAATATGCTTGAAAGTGGAATCACAGGCCATTTGTCTCCGAGCCTTGGAGTTTCTGTCACCAGCACTTCTCCTACCTTTTTCCACAAGAGCAGTTCAAACATGAATGGCAAAATATCCTAGTTTGCAAAGGTTTTCTATATAATTAACGCTATGCCATATTTGCCACATAATACATCATCTGCTGCATAATCTGACAATTTTAACTAATAAATTGCTTGTAGCTCAAACGTGTCAAAAGTTACGAAAAAATGTGACTTGTGTTGCTGAGAAGTGGACGGCCCTTTGCAAAGGTTGACTGATCGCCTTTCTCACTGCTGTATGTTACACTGGTACTAATAAGGCAAAATCGTTCCAGAGACTGTTAGCATGTGTAAAAATGTCAAAATAATAAAGTATCAGAGAATACACCACATTACGCTGCAGCCTTTTTTTTGCTGCTTGATTTAGTCAACACTGCAGCATAATTTTATCCTCCTTCGCCGCATAATTCCAGTGGCCTCAAAGCAGGCAGCACATGTCAAAAGTGCTTGTGCATGAAGCAGAGAGACTGTGAAGTTTGCGTACTTAGTTTGGTGTGCGTGGCAAATTCTGCATTGCCGATCCCTGGTGAGCTGCAGCTACTACTGCTGAAACAAAGCCAATGGAGGTACCAATGGGTGAGGCGGACTGGCCTCAAGGGCAGGGCCGGCTTTAGCGCTGGTGGCGCCCAGTGCGACAATATTTCTTGGCACACAGATCCCTGCCCTATCTGGCACTTACTGGCCTTGATAGTGAGGCCTGCCTTCTGCAGAGCCTTCAACACTTTTCTATAACTGCAGAGCACCCCTGAGTCACATGACCAGCACCCTCACATCTCTGCAGAGTACATTGTGATTCCCACCACTTGCCTCAACGTTCAGGCAACCAGGCAATCCATATCTTCAGACACCCGCAGGGGCATTCTGAACAAGACAGGTGCAAGCATGCACAAGAAACTCACACTACATCATGTCCCCACACACCTGTGCAGTGCCCGACACACAACTGCATGATGGGTACATTCCTGTGTGTTTCAGTTGATGCCCTGCACAAAAGATTCTTGTGCATGGCATAGGTTCACACCTACACGGTGTAGTTGCACAGGAACTCACTTGCCTGTGCATCGCAGGCACACACCTCTAGTCACACACTGGTAAACACTCTACTGAAGAAATAGTGACACACACCATCGGGGAACGTCAAGTGCCTGCATAGCCAGGTCAAAAAACAGCACGTTGCAGTCGCAGAACTTGAATCACTCACGCGTACACGAAATCAGTGAGTGCTTTTGCCTGAAAAGTTAAGGACATGACTACAGGGCCCGGAAGGTACCCCTTTCAATGTCCATTGCTTATATCCTTACAAAAACTTAAGCAGTATGGTTTAAAAAGACCACATCCGTGAACACAGAGCTGAGGACACATTTTGTTTTCCACTCCACGCATCAATAGGGCATTGCAGTACCTCCAGGATTGGTGCACCTCCCCACCCGGGGAAAACAATGCCGTTCACAGAAAGACAAGAAAACGAAAGTAGCGCTTCGCAGGCAAACTCTGTAAAGTGACACTAATGTGTTTGGGTGTGAATAAAATCAATCTGCCCACTTTACGACCACTGTCTTGCTTTAATTATTTATTTATTTTTCAAACTTTGAACCTATAAGTCCAGAGGCTACACTTTGGAATAGAAAAATGTCAGAAAAAGACATTTCCAGCA
Source organism: Calotriton arnoldi (assembly GCA_963921515.1). NCBI lineage: Eukaryota > Metazoa > Chordata > Amphibia > Caudata > Salamandridae > Calotriton > Calotriton arnoldi. Next base: position 1,029,621 of record CAWUFW010002513.1, read on the forward strand.
AGAGTTTTTCTTTTTTGGATCCATTTCCCAGTGGAAGAAATAAACGAAAGGAGGAAAGAGAGGGTGAGAACCGTTTCTTAAAGTCACGGTTTCCAGTGAGGAAGAGCTAGACAGAAAGAGAGGGAATAAGAGGAAGAAAGAGAGGAGGGGGCAGCTGCCAGGCAGAGCAGAAGTGGACACTATCTTTGTCTTGGCAAGAAGGAAAAGAGAATCCTTTTCCTTCTCTGCCCACCCGAACGGACACGACCGCCGAGCCTTATCTATAGGCCTTGGCGATTTCTGCTGTCCTGGGACGCATTAAAAAAAAAAAAGTAGGGGAACGGAATCTTTGAAATTTAAGAAGTAGGGGCACGCCGTGCCCTGCCGATCCCGCCCACTTCGACCACTGACTACAAGTGTGACATTTCAGACTATTCAAAGCCCACAAAGCTATAAGAATGGCTTAGGCGGCTGGCCTTATTTTTTAATGTACATTGTCTTAATAAACAACTGTTGTTCTGCTCGTATTTTAATTGCACAAACAGCGCCACCATGTGGCAGCTGTCATAAGTGCCAGTATTGAAAATTAAGTGTGGTGCTGAGACCCGGAAACCACCGGCTCAAATTAAGCACTGTATGTTGGTGGGGAGAGGAGGGGCATGTGGCAGGAGATTTTTTCTACAGGTGTTTGAGCTTGAAGAAGGTGTCTGTGGAGAGATGAATGCCTCATTTCATAATAAGAGGAACAGGAAAAGGGAGGAAGAGGTAATGAAAAACAGCCTCTAGAGACTCTTGCGTCTCATGAGACCCTGCATCAAGGGGTTACTATCCAACTGTGGGTGAGTTGGCGCTGTATCAGCTGGAGGAGCTGCGGGCAGTATATCTCTGCTTAATTCGGAAGGCTATGCAATATTAGGTAGCTTAGTATTATTACTTAATCTCCTACCTGTAGTCATTGATCTCGCTATGTGTGTCAGTGCAAAGATGGACTGCTTATTGTCCCCCGCCTCCTCAGAAAAATCTCCACCTAAGGCAGTGGCTGCAATGATCGAATTGATGGAACAAGTAACACCGTTAGTAGCAGCAGGGAGTGTCAGACACTCTAAAATTAGCTGGTGCTGTGCTTGATTGCAAAGCAATATGATCATTGCATTGACCAGTGTCTTGGCCAGCTAGCTCAGTTTGTTTCAAGGAGGCCGTCATTTCATGTAGCCCTAACCCTTTAGGACAGAAAAAAGTCAATCACTGTATTTTGCTGGGGGCCAGAATAAGAGTCAATTTGCTCGGACTTCTCAATGAGCACCATATGTAGCAAATCAGCCGGTTCTTTACCTGTGCCACACCAGCCATAGACTGCAGTACATTTGTTCCTACTGCTGTTGGTTCCTCAACCACCATTACACCAATTGATGTTGACACTCCTTAGTACTCCTCCAAACGGTTGGGCTTCTTGTGCGCTTTGGGCACCTTGCTGGGAGGTGCTGCTTCATAAGAAGTGTCTGAGTCAAAGACACCCCATCAGCAAACATGACTTCCTGGTGTCCACTGTGGTCAAAGTGAGGCATCTCTTTCAGCAGAGCACCCGCTTTACAAGTCAGACATTTCTGACAAACACTGAGCCAGTGGACCGCATCCACCATTGAAGTGAAGAGCCCAGAAGCACCAAACAATAATGGCGCGGTAAGCTGCTCACTGCAGGGAGTCATCAGCCCCAAAAGGCAAATCTTAGTCTTTATAATGAACAGACCCAAGGCAAACAGCATCTCAGTTAGAGGTAATCACCATCTTCTCCTATACACATTCCTCCAAAAGCCACTATAGAGTCAAGCTACCGCCAGCTATCTTTGGTGCAGGTGTGAAGGGAGTCAGTCCTGCGCCACCATCTTGCTTTTTCAGAAATAATAGAACCATATGAAGAAAGTCCAGCCATAAGGGAATTCACCTTTACAGAGGAGGGAAACTCCTCCTGAAAACCCTCCAATGGTTATCTCTTAGATCGAAACCTAGGAAACAGAGGTTTCTCAATGTTTTCCCATTTATTCGCCAGAAATTTCTTTACTGCAGGATGAAATGGTAATGCCTTGATATTGTGCCCAAAAATCTTCCTCCTCAACAGAGGTTGGCTCAGGAAAACCCAGAATCTGTCTTAAATGGGAAAGTAGTTCCAAAAATTCTGGGCCCTGAATGTTACTGCCTCGCAGCTCAGAATCATATTCCACAGGATCAGTAAGCTTGGGCTGCTTGGTTGGTTGTTCTTATGTCTTAATGCAGCTGCCCCTGCCTTATTGTTCATGTCTTGAAGATCCTGAGGAGAAGGAAATCTCTTCCCCTAACTCCTCCAGCACCAACCCCTCCAACTCTGAATCGCCAACGTGTCTCCTTTTAGAGACTGCCTTTTGTCCTTCATCCTCCATGACTGTAGGCATAATAGAGGAAGCAGCAGGACCAACTGAATTTAAATCTCGTCCACCAAATCTCATGGAGTCTATAAAATCCTTCTTCTCTTTCTTGCAGATTCCTACCACTCTACCGGCCTGCCGACTACCCCCGTAAGATCTAACTGCAGCATAAAGAAAGAGAATATACAAAAGAATAGAATAATTTTATAACGATTCAAGGAGATAATTGTGGCTAAAGCTCAACCTCTCCATTGTTTAATTTACAAAGTAAAACACAGTCTTCATAACTTGTGAAAAGCAGTGACAGAAAAAAGGAAAATTGAAACGAGCTGGCTACAGCACAGTAGAGTCCTGCATTCTCATCTTTTTTTTTTTTTTAAATGAAAAACGCGCTGGCAACAGCATAGCACATACTGCAATATGAAAGACAACCTAATCAGACGCGCTAGCAAAATTCCAGCCGCCTCCTGACGAAGCCGAAAACAACATCGGAGGATGCAATGACTACATTTTCAGAGGTAGTGCCAACAGAGTCCCCGCCATGAATACCTACATAGACATCGTACTACACGCCGTCCTGAGGCCGTATTATAGAAGTGCCCTGGGAGCGCAATGGGCGTGTGCGCCCGCTTTGCATGCCCCGGGGCATTTTGGTGTTACAGAAGGGGCCGCAGACGCTTGTGCATCCCCTTCTGTAATACCGAAACTGCTGGAGCACATACAGCGCCAGCGCTTCCTCAAGAGAGCGTCTCCTCATATGCATGGGGCCGTGACCATGCAAATGAGGGAATCCCTTTGCCTCTGCGCTCGCATCGTATTACAGACGCGGGCGCAAGGCAAAGAAGCTAAAAGGAGGCGCAGATTGCACCCCTAATCCACTTTAAAGGTGCAGTCGGGTTGCCGCCTGAACTGTGAAAACACAGAGCAGCTTCAAAGCAGGCACTCCGTTTTTCATGTGAATGCGCTGCACCTAGGGCAGTGCCAAGTTGCGGCTGACCTAGGGGCATCGCATTCACCCTAATATAGCGCATTTTCCTTGATTGCGCCGGGCGCCCATTTTAAAAAGGTGCGCCCCGCGAAATTAAGGAAAATGTGCCTTATGTGTAATACGGCCCCAGATCTGAAAATACAGGTGCATTCTCCAGAAACTAAAGACACGCTCTACATAGGTCAGCAAATCACGTTACTCGGCTGAATAAAACAGATATTACTACCAACAAAACAACAAATAAATCACTCTTACCACCCCATGGACGGTCTCGCCAGAGACAAAAGAAAACACGATTTGAGGAAGGGTTATTCTTCTTTTATATTAACAACATTGAAGGGAAAGTTCTCTTTCTGTGGTGGAGGAACTGAGTTTTTTATTTTGGATGGTCTATGATGGAGGCGGAAGCCTCATTAGTAAGGACTGGGACAAAGAAGACAGATGAGGAGGCAAAGGCGTTTTATGGAAGTGAGAACAAATGTGGGAATAGTGTAAAACCTGCTTAACCTCAGCCAGTATCAAGTATGAGGTGGACTCATCCACTCTTTCTTACAGTGGGTGAATGTGACCGATGACGATATTTGACATGGTGGTTGAGTTGATTATTTTACAATAAGAAAGGAATTTCTCCATGTGTGTCAGTCGGCCACGTTGTGAGCAAGCCTTTGGATTCCTTACTTGGATTTAAAGAGAAGGTATTCTGACATTTCCAAGGGAGGCTGCTACTCAATGGACTCTCAGTGGGAGCGTGGAATGGAATACTGGGCTCTCATGATGAGTGGCCTTATATTCCGATGGGCCTGGTTGGTAATCGCCGTAACCAGGCCCACTAGAACTGTGTTTTATTTGTTACATGCAGACACTTAGGCTGCTGATTGTGAAACTCTGTGGGAAAATATGGGGAAACTGCACGCAACACTCACTCCTGCCTGCTATGCCCCCAAAATATGTAATATTTTACCGTTCCTTCAATTACAGGGACCTCCAGTAACTGCAACTCCAGGGCTGAGAAAAAAATGGGTTATATTAATTTGACAAGTGATGTACATGTTTTAAGGCTTTGTTTAATTATATGTTAGCAAAATTGTATCCGTGTCGTAAGGATTTTTACATGCACTGAATCAATTTTAATGACCAACAAGTTGTTCCTTTGGTTTTCAAACAGGACTTTGTCATATATGTAAACCCACCTAAACTGACAAAGAATACAGCTAATAATGCCATGTTTCACAATCTCCTAATGATAGGGCACAGACCACATCAAATATCAATTCCCTTTGCCTGTACGCTCTTGGGCCACCACCACCTTTCACCTCTGACCTGTTTTTCTTAGACACAGAGGGCCCATGTTTTTATGTGATGTTTGTCTTTTTATTGTAGGTTGAATAAATGGTATTGTGTTTGAAGACATTTTTGGCTATATTTGATTAGCATTTAAGCATTTACATAAAATGGAAATCAAAACCTATTCCTAAACTGGAGTTAGCATGGGGTTAAAGCAAAATAAAAATAGAAGGAATTCCAAAATGAGGTAACTGCCCCTGTAAAGGACTGCACCGATATCTATTATAGACAAAGCATTGGCTTGTCCCTGAAGTTAGCTCTAAGTTTGGTGAAAAGAGGCCCTAGTGAATAGCACAATTTGTACAATTTCTTCATTATCCCAGTGTTTCACAGAAAAGCGGAGCTTCAGATGTTTACCGTACCCCCCATGTTTTTGAAAAAACGCCACACTAGATGAGGATGGGTGTGAGCAGTTTATTTATTTATTAGTTCTTAGAGGGACAGTTTTGCTTTCAAATAAGGGTGACAAAGTGCTTCAAAATTCAGAGACAATATTAACAGATCAGTGGCTCTGCATAAACTTTGGGTTCTGAGTGAATAAGATAAAACTCGAGAAGCATTTCTACACATAAATGCTTCTTTTAAAAGCTCACAGCCCATGCAGCGTGCTTTCCGTCTTCACCTACATTTTTCTTCACTGATCATCGTTATTTTTTCACAGTAAAGGCAGACAATAATGCCTGTTAATACTACAGTGGAAAAATGCTTTTTTCTTTTCTTTCTAGACGATTGTTCTCTAGCGCAATCCAGTGAACGTTTAATTAAAGGTAGTGTTTATTTTGCTTAAAGGGGGCAGTAATTCTTATTTCCTCTGATTTACATTGAAGAGAGTGATATTTTAGGCGCGAGTAAGCCGAAAACACACCCGCTAGGCGTATTTTGGCTGAACAACCCCCCAAAACTTAGTTTTCATCAAGTTCAACCAGTAACATAGCTGCCAAGGTTTCAGATTGCTTATGTGTGACATTTTCATAATTTCAGAGTAATTATGAGTGACATTCAACGACTATGAGAGACACTTTTTTTGCGAGTAAAATCAAGCAATGAAGACGAGGGAAACATAAATATCAAAAATTGAATCCACTTGAGCGACTAGAAACTGTAAGAAGATCTTCAAACTGCTGCAAAGCACCAGGAATGAATGGGCACTAACCTGGTGCGTTTGTAACCTGGTCGTACTGTTAAACAAATGTGTAACCATGAGGGCAGCCCAGACCTCTGAGGCTGTAATCTAAACCAGCCTCCGTGTTATTTACACAACCACCGAACTGAGGATTGAAGGACAGGTACAAGTAGTGACACTTACTGTTAGCGAGCAGCTGCAGTGCTGGTCAGACGGTGGGCCAGCCCACCGCGACGACTCCCGGCGCTGCACGGGCCCGGCTGTGGTACACCATGAGTCGAGTTGATGACTCATCACTGGCCGTGCCGTGGCATGCTGCATTCTGAAATTATGCCAGGCTGCTGGACTGCACTGCCGCAGGCTGCCTGTGAGGCACCACCACTACAGTGGCAGTCCGGGTCCGAGCCGATTCAACAAACGTGTGGTTTGAGCAATGGCGGCCAGGCGCGCTCATCACTGACAAACTTAAAGTCTGTGTTGCCACACGGTCGCGCCGCAGGCGGCTGGGCTGACTGCCAATGCATGAGTCAGTAGCACAGAGAGTGAGTATGTCGTCTCCTGCTGTTTATCTTGGTAGTAGCCATTGACCATTTTCAAGATGGACTCACTCCGTCACATGACGTCACCTCACAGTCAATCTGAATGCATTGCCGCTGGGGTGAATCTTGTTACATTTTAGCCTCTCAGCCTGCCTCAGTCAGCCTGGTAGTGAGCTGAGCCAGTCACCCCCAAGCCTGCCGCAAGAAGCACACACCACGCACTGCAGAAAGAAGCACACACCACGCACTGCAGCTTGGCTTTCTGACACTGCATGTAACAGCACCCCAGCTTGACAGCTGAGGCGCTATAAATGCGTGACTTTGTATTTCAGCATGGTTATGCCTCCTTACTCAAATATGTTAGACTAACACCTGATGTGTGGTACTTGACAGGGCTGAAGGAAGGCCTGCCCCAAGCAGCCTTCAATCCCACCACCCCACTCCACTCTTAAAATGCTGAAGGCCATTTAAACTTTGGCAAAGATGTTTTTAGGTTAGGCTAGCTGGAACTTTAGATGTCTAATCAAACGTATGTAATCAATGAAAAAATACAAAATAAATTAATACTTTAGCGGGACTTCAGGTCAGCCCTCCTCAGACATTGCCTAATTTAGGGGCTGATTACGATGGCGGGCGGAGGCACATCCGCCGTGCTGGTGGTGGTGGAAAATGCCCTTTTCCGCACTCCATCGGCGGTCTTTGCGTCCGCCGTATTATGATGGGCATAGGTAGCCCATTTCCCGCCCGCTGCGGTGTTCCGGGTTCCGGCGAAAATTTCCGTCCCCACCGGTAGCGGACGGAGCCAAAAGAGAGGTACCGCCATGCGGAATGCGGTCACGACCGCCGGTCAAATCACGATGCCTCAAACAGCCCACCACACTGCTGCGGAGAATCCGGCCATTCGAGGATGGCGGTGGCAATACTGCGGATAGCTCCATGTGTTCCAGACCGCTGGGGAAATGGCGGTCTTTGGCCTTTCCGCAGCAAATCCGACCGCCACGGACGGATTTTCAGCTTTTCCGGCGCTGAATCCTGGAATCCGACCGCCGCGGTAGCGAGTTTCTGGCGGTGCATCCTAATCTGGCCGGCGGTTTTGCCGCGGTACCTGCGGGCGGAAGTTTCCCGCTAGCACGGCGGTCGGAATGCTTTTCCGCCTGCCATCGTAATCAGCCCCTTAGTCACATCTCAGATCAGCCCACAAGACAGCATAGAAAGAGTGGGCTTTAGGTCAGCCCTGTAGTGTCGTGATATTGTGTGTGCTAGGGCCCTTGCAGTTCTGGGCAGACTCAGTAGAGGAAGTACGTAACTAGTTGGGAGGTGTTAAGGTGTGGTTCTTAACGGTCATGACGTAATCAGAGATCAGAACATGATTGTATGCAGAGGAATAAAGACGTGCAATCCAGAGCTCCACAGATGGTGTATTCCTTTGCATGCTCCCTTGCTGGGCAGGACGCTACAAGCCTCATTCTGGTACTAGCTTTATTACCAGTGCTACTCACATTTTGGGTCAGCTAACAGGATAGCCGTTGGGTGGCTGACTGATAGAGAATATGAATTACTTAATTTCCCCTCATTACCTCTCCGTTCGCATTGGGAAGGTGCGAGAATTGAAAGCCGAAGGAGTCTGACTGTAGCCAACCCACCCTACTACGGTCTGCCTGGCACAAGAACTTTCCCAACAACTTGTTCCACTAAAATGAATCTTCTTTGACTTAAAATTAGTGACAATAAATACACAAGAGAAAGTTGACCTATCTAGCAGTGAACTCTTAACGTCTAAGAGATCAGTTGACTGCTCTCAATATATGTCGAAATGGTAGAGGATCCGCACCCCAGTAAATTGGTGCGTCCCTGGCATCTAATGGATATATAAGAAGGATCCTCACCCACAGGTACCACCAGTTGCATGCTTTATCTTCGGATCCTCACCCGCAACACCTAGTGTGAGTGGGTGGGCTCAACGCAGTTTGTAAGCGAAGCCTAAGTCCTGATTACTAGCAAGCTCCTTTGGTGGGAATAAAAACAGTGGGATGTTTAGTGGGTATAATAATGACCCCTAACATCAATGGGTCAATAGGTCGAAATGTTCCAGCCTGTATCTAGTGCCACCAAGGGTCATCCGGCTTTCATCAAGACCGACTGTGTAGTAGAATCCCTACAAAATATAGTTGGTAGGTAACAACTCTTAGTAGTAGTTTACACAAACAATAATATCATTAAGCATGCACACATACAGACCATGTTGGACTTTTTCCTTTAATGATCTCTGAAACAAAAAACGCACAATTGTATTTTTGTTAAGGGGTAATTGTGACCTCTATATATGGTATTGTCTCATGCCTAGGCACACCTATCTTGACGTGTGCGACAGGGCAGGCAGACACTTGAGTTTCCCACAACATCAGACATGACATATATTTACATATAAAAACATTTAAAGACACACACAGAAAGGCAAATAAAAATAAAAAATATTTGCAGATAGCGTCCAGCATGCACACACAAGTGTTTGTCAAATGTAGAGTATCCATAACACCTACATGTCCTCTGTTTAATAAGGCTTCATGAGGTAGTGGAGGTGAGCGATCCCTATAGTCACACTCTAGGAGAATAAAAGAGAAAATTAGCTTTTTTTCTCTAGGAATCCAGGGCAGGTGGTCTCCGCTTGAAGAATACAAAGAAGAAACCCCCGTACTTACTTCATCAAGGGACTTCATCCTCCTTATCACCCACTTGGCTCCCCTCACTCCTCCAATGTTGGCCGCATCTGGGCCGGGCTGGTTTTATGTAGGAATTGGGAGGAAAATGCCGGGTGTCATGTGACAGTGTCACATGATCCGAAAGTGAAACGCATTGGTTTGGATGCATTTCATGGCCATAGAATCTTATTTGTGGATGGCAAGGCGATTTGGTACGGAATAGAAGTCCCGCTCTCCCTTAGTATAAAGAAAGTTTAATTTTAACTGATCACCTCAATGGCTATTCTGAGGCAGTGCCTGGGAGCATGGGGGATGGGAAATGTAGTCCTGCTTACCCCTCCCCGCTCCTACTCTCATTCTATTGAGAATGAGGCATCACAAGGTCTCCAAGCTCTCCTATTAGTTGCAGGAGAGTCACGTGCACTAGGGAGGTGTGCACCGTGTGAGTTCAGGATAATAATGAAACAAGTACTGTGAAAGCCAGAGTTGCTGTTTGGCGGAAAGTTATTAATAAGCAACCTGGGGTGCCTCCATTGAGTGCTCATAACTACTAAAGAAGTGAAGCCTAATCTGAGGTTGGCACAGTGAGGACTATAAAACAGATGCAGTGGGGTAGTGATAATAGTGATACAGTGGTTTTATGCTGTTTTTACAAAATTTCTTAATAGAGTATATACATCAACACTCTATGATGCCACCTAAAAAGGGAGGATATAAGTGGAACGTGCTGTTGAAAAACTTGATGTTTTGCCACTTACAGCACGTTCTACAAGGGAATGTCATCATTCAGTCCTTTATTGTGCATGGATAATTTATAGAACCAACGCTGTTCCTTCTCAAAAAGAATTTTCTCCAGACTTCTTATTTCTGCAAAGACATGTTCTAGGATGATCCACTTAAGATCTTTCTTGGAGTATCCAGTGCTTACATAATGTTCCTCCATTTTAGTGGTGTTGCATCTGCACCAGATGTTACTCCTTTATTCACATATCCCAGTGCTTATTTTTTGGTAGTCATGACTACGTATTTAAGGCTGCATGGGCAGGTTATCAAGTATATCACTTGTTTTGCATTTAAGTTTGTGTTTACTCAATTGCCAGGGAGTGCGTAAGCCTGGATCAGTTGCTTTCATGGGTGCGGTCAGATGGCATACACTGCACTGGCCACATTGTAAGTGACCTACTACTCCTGTGAAACCCAGTGCATTGGTAATAGTGTTGATTGGTTTTGCTTTAGGTTTGGGTCTGGTATGTAGCAGTGTATCTCTCAGGTTTTTAGTTCTTTTATTTGAGAAGAAGGGATAGTCCCAATGTCAAAGGCCCAGTGTTAAAAATACGCGAGTTGCGTTTGATGATCCTTTTAACGCTATCTGAGGCAATGTTATATGTGGTAACGCATACCAATGGAAGTTCTGTCTTTTCTTTTACTGGTGTGTCAAGTAGTGCATCTCGGTTCTGGTTTCTGGCCCATTTTTTAGTTTTCTACATGATTTGTTTGGGATAGTTTTGTGGCCTTAGTTTGTCTGCTAGCTAGTCAGCTTATTTTTAAAGTTGCTTGTGCGACTACAATTCTGCCGTAAATGGAAGAATTGGCCATAGGGTAGGTTTTCCCGTAGTGGTCAGGAGTGAAAACTGTCGAAGCGTAACAATTTGTTCTTTGCAGCTGGCTTCTCTTGGGTATTTGTTTGAAGAGTTCCTCTTTCAGGAAAGATTTCCACACCCAAGAAGGTTAGTGATTCTTTGCTAGTGGTGTGGGTGAATCTTAAATTTCTGTCCTGGTTGTTAAGCCAAGTGATAAAGTCAAGGTAGGTCGTGGTATCAGCCCTCCATATCACTAGGATGTCGTCAATATGCTGCTTCCATGTGGAGATGTTTCTCCAGTATGGATTTGTCTCATGTGAAATGTTTTTCTTTTCCAGGTTGTGAACGTAAAACCTGGCCACACGTGGGGGCAAGGAAACTGCCCATCGATGTACCGTGGGTTTGGAGAAAGAGGATACAGTCCATGACAAAGTTTCTGGGAGTAGAGTATGACCATTCCACGTTCTCAAGTGTCTCGTTAATTATCGCTAGAGTCTCTTGTTGGGGAAGGCTGCTTTATATACTTTCATCATCTAAGCTCATTAAGAGGTCTTGTTGGTCATCAAACTAGATGTCTTTGATATGGACCAGCAAGTCCTTCGTATTCCTAATGTAGATTTCAAAGATCAGCTACTTAGTCTTTGCGTCCTCCCAGAAGCTGGCACTCTACCCCCAGTTCATTATATTGCAAATGCCTCTACTACACTGAGATCTCAACCAGCTCCCCCTTTAGCGGCACCCTTTTAAATGTTTGTTTTCTTAATAACCACTTTGGAGCACACCAGTGGGTTACCTTTCCTAACTGAAGCATGAATCAGGGAATCTTTTGGCCTAACAATTACTGTACCTGCACTTGACTCTTTTAATATCACCATGAGCTGTGACAGCAGTCTTACATTTAGCAGGAAGGCTCGCTAATATAGCCCTGTCCATCCTTTTCAATTCTCTTTTAAAACTAACCAAGATTCAGAGGTGGGTGGCTACTGTGATTGTCTTACATCTCTCTCTGAGGTCTTTTATACAGTCTTCCACCCTGTTATCCTCACTAGATTGACAGGTAAAGTGGTGGGAACAACTGACTTATGTTGACTTCTGTTTTTCTGACACATTGAGAAAAAGCAGTAGCCCTCCCTCCTTTTCAATCAATCTTCTGTGGCATGCCATGTGTAATTCCTCAAGGACCCTCCGAGTTCCCCTTACTTAAGTCTTACATAGCTCCCCTATCATCTCTTAACAGATAGTTCATTTTCCAGCTATACTTTAAAACTGAAAGAAACATCCTGTTGTACTCAGCAACGATTCATCAGTGTCTGTTGTCAATTGCCAAATTGATGCATCATTAGAAACTTAAGTAACATAAAAAGGAAATCTTAATTTTGGGAGGCTCCATATATGACTGGACTGATTTGTGATAGTTTTGCACAATTATTCAGTCACCTACGTTGGAAACTGAGGAATAATAGCACAAGTGCAAGCAATTTACAAAAAAAAGGAGAGGTTTGGGGCAATACACGCAGCACCTATTTCATATGTGGATCATTGTATAGACAAAAACACAATTTTTTGGGCATGCACAGTAGCTCCTGTCAAACTCCAACGCTGCCGATTCAAACCAAACGAAAACGGGACGGGATCTACTGTGCTCGATAAATCGGAACAATCCTGCCCGATACTGCACAGATATGCGAGGGAATACACAGCCTTTTATAACATAAAGGAATACTCTCTGATGTGGGTGTCATAACGATGTTTCACCATTGAGGATATGGACTATAACAGCCCTTGATCTAGGATAAAAAGAATTAGAAGCTTGCTCTGCCATAATACGGATTTTGCTTGAACACAGAAGCATGTAAAGTGGGTGATCGCACAAGAATTTTCTTATTGTTGAAAATAGAAAGAATTACTGAAGCCTTGAAGAAATCCGTAAGGACGAAACATGTTGGCTTCAGGCGGCATGATGTTTTAAGGAATTGTCAATATAGGAATCAATGATGAAGAAGGAGTCTGTGCATTCATGCTACATTTTGTTGATAGCTGAATAAGTAATTTCTTGTCTTATTACTGTGGAGGAATGTAAAAGGTTGTGCCGAGTCATCAATGTATATATAATAGCACAAGAGCAGACAAATTTCCTTCGAAACTTTACAAAATTGATTAACTACAACTGAGCAGAGTGTACAAAGATGCTGAATCCAAAGATCTACAGCTTCCTGATTTCTAGAGGGTAGCCATCTTCCCCCTGCCCAAACCCATCAAACATCCTTTTCTGCACTCAGGCTTCAGACTGTGTCGATTAGACAGATACTGCAGTAGCCTAATTGCCAAAATGTTCACATATATCATACAGGGGCCAGCGGCTGGTACCCTTTGAAAGTGGTGGAGTGAGTGAAGTGCCCGACCACTTCCCAAAAAATAAAATACCCCCTCCCTCCAAAACCACAAAGTAAAACACCCTCCCTCTAAAAACCCTAAATAAAATATCGCCTCTCACCAAAAGCCCAAAACAACCCCTCCCTCCAAAAGCTGAAAAAACAACTACAACAACATTTTAAATAAATAAAATAAATGTCACTTATCCACGGCTGCACATCCTCCTCAGTGTTCCACTTCTGAGTCTGCTGTGGAAGTCAAACTCGCCTAACCAAACCAGACGCTGCTCTCATGCCGTTACCCGCATAAGAGAAGCGCCTGTATTGGATGGAGCGGGCTATCTGGATGCTCCTTCTGGCCCTGGAGGCCAGTGCTTGTTCTCCAGCCAGTTGTCTAAGACAGCTGGGTGGAGAGCTTCAAAGTGCGCATGTCACTTTGGCCGGTACAAGATAGCCGGCCAAAGTGATATGCGCACTTTGAAGTGTCTGGCCAGCCACTGCTTCAGTCCTCCATGCTGCCAATGGGCAGCAGAGGACATGCACAACATATCTCTGGGCTCGCCGTAGGCTGGCTGCTGCAGTGCACACATCAGTAAAAATAAAATGGCAATGAAATCTTTTCATTGCCATTTTAATTTTTCCATCAACAACGAACAAGGGGACCCTAATAGTCGAAGGGGACCAATGGTAATAGTGAGTTATCAGAGACAGCGGTCCCTTTAAAAAATGAGTACAAACATGTAACCACAATGCTGAAATCAGGATTGGGTCTAAATGTGTTCAGTGCAAAAATGTTACAGATTTATTTTCAAGAATTAAAGCATAAATAATACAAAAAAACATAAAGTGAGCTGGACGTGACGGGGTAACTGGAAATCAACAGATTTCCTTACCTCGGGCATCAACAGTACAAGTAGGAGTCAAGATGTACACATCAACAGTACAAGTAGGAGTCAAGATGTACACATCTTGACTCCTACTTGTACTGTTGATTTATGCGGAGAACAAGATGTCTTTGATATTGTGACTGTTGCTATTGCTTATTCTTACCACTAAGTCACTTTTAAATTTTATGCCCGAGGTAAGGAAATCTGTTGATTTCCAGTTACGTCCAGCTCACTTTATGTTTTTTTTGTTTTATTTATGCTTTAATTCTTGAAAATAAATCTGTAACATTTTTGCACTGAACACATTTAGACCCAATCCTGATTTCAGCATTGTGGTTACATGTTTGTACTCATTTTTGAAAGGGACCATTTTAATTTTTCCTGCGCAGCTCACAGAGGGCAGAGGAGCGACGCTCCCCCGCCCTCGTGAAGAAACCGCTGCTGCTATCATACTTCAATTTAACCCACTTGCAAATAATGGATATGTGGCAAACAGCTCTCCAGAAACTATATGCACATCACAATGCCTCCTCTGGCAAAGACAAAACAAGCATTGGATTATAACTGAAAGTGTGCCTTCAGGCACTAGTGAATTTAAGCACACATTAAGTTATCATACACACACTGTCACTTATCCTTGCACATATTTATCCCCCCTAGATTCATGCTTTCATTCACCCAGCTACCCATCCATGATAAAATCATGGGGCATATGAAAGATAAATTGAAAGAACAGAAGTAAAAAAAAATGCAACTGCCTACTAGTTTTGGACAAATGCTTGCAATAAATAATTGAATTATACATAGCAGACAGGTCCGTCATGCAATGGTATTCTACATAGTCCATTGTTTTTAACTTCCAGCACTGTTGTCAGGTTTAGAAATAACATGTTAGCCATCCGTGAGTGGTAAAACAATTATACAGTATGCAAATAACATTCCAACAGGGGCACACAGTAAACACTGCATTGGGAGGACATCCTGAAATGTTATTGTGTATAGTGTATCATTTTACCAATCCCCAATGACTGGCACAATGTGTCTAAAAATGGCAGCCACGGTAAAACAACCCTACACAATGGACAAACATATTAAAAGATGGCTCCTCAGTTTAGAAGCAGTGGTTGTTCAGGATGTAGTGCACTGCAAATTAAATCAGCAGCTACCGAGCTGTCCAGCATCAAAGTCTAGAGAGCTGCAGGACACTCTAAAAAAAAAAAAAAAAAAAAAAAAGTAGGAAAGAAATGAAAGTGAACCTAAAAACAGGAGAGAATGGAAAACTATAACACTGGCCACAAACAATGGCATTGAAGCACGCTCATTTTCAGTAGATGTGCATATGTGATCAGGCAAAATGCTATCAATGACAAGGCAATAGAACCATTGGCTGATGTGGGCTGATCCACTGCCCCTTGCTGATGGCTGTCATGGGCTGAGGAAGACTGTATGTATGTATGTATGTAAACACTGTGAGAAAGACATCCTTTTTGCCCTGACCACCCCCATTTTGTGACTAATGCTGGTGGTAACTGACTCTGACTGCACCCTGGGTTCTGCTAGCCAGGCCCAGGGCCAGTGCTCTGATTAAAAAGGTATTTGGTAATTAGGTGTAATTACAATTGGCATTGACAACCTACTTGTAAGTCCCTAGTATATGGTAGGGCACGTAGGTTTAGAGGGCCAGCAGCTATGAGGCACTTACGTGTGCAAGGCTGCATTGCCTGCTGTCATTTTAAAATTCAGCCCTGCTTTGCAAGCTGCTTTTAAATTGAAATTACATGCACATTCAACTTTAGATTTAAGGGGACTTCCAAAGTATTAAACGACAGTGTTTTTACATATAAGTCATCCCTAAGGTCTACCCTGGGTGCCCCAGTGTAGGATGCCATGTAAAAAAAAGCAGGGACATTTTAAAAGATGTTTTATATGCCCTGGTGAGGGAAAAACTACCAATGTAGTTTTCCACCACTGTAGCACATTTAGCTCCGTAGGCTAACATAGGAATACTGTAATACAGTGTATCTATTGACTGGAGTGAGCTAAAATAATATTTCAGAGACTTAAAAGATTGGTAATGATAAATCCAACAACTTGCTACTGTTGAATTTATCATAACAAATACAGAAGAGAAGTTAAAGAACTTTCTTTTCTGTAAGCCACAATCCAGCCTTCTAGCAGCCTCTCCAGATAGGTCGGTCTTAACAAGCGTTGCCAAATTGCTTAGATGAGATGATAGGTGGCCTGCATAGAGGCAGAGGTTATCTGATGGGGGATCTCTACAGCTTCGGAGAATAGGACGGGGCTGGGCAAAAATCAAACTGGGCTACAAAGAGAGCAGGACAGTAAGGAGCGCCAGGCATGCCTGCCCCCTCTTCCTATACCCCCACACTCTCCAGCCAGATGGCAGCCCCAACAGTGGAATTTGCAGGAGGTCTGGAAAGGGAGTGTTAAGGGAAATGAGGCACGCCAGTGGGTTGGTTTAGCCAGCTCTTACTCCCAAGGAGAGAAAATGCCCATCTTGAATTTTAAAGGGCATTGATTTGTGGGACAAGAACATGCCACACTTTGGAGGAAGCTGTCATGCTTTTGGGTGGCACCATGTACCCCACTGGTCAGAGGTGCCCCCTACTTGTCACCCCAGAACATTGGATACATATGAGAGAGCTGCATAGCAACTCAGATCTGCTGCCTGAAACTACAAGGAGAAGAAGGACTGCCCTACTGGAACCCTGGTCTGCACCCCAGAGGATTGCACTATGAATAACTGCTCCTGCTGCACACTTGGAACTACAGCCCTGTGGACTTCTCCTTGCTTCAAAAAGGATTTTTTTTTTTTTTTTAGTTTTTTACAGAGATTTATATAGCGCAAACTTGACCCGAAGGTAACGGGTATCAGAGCGATTTACACGAGCACCAGTTGCGTTACATGAGGACACATTCATTTTTTTTTGTTAGGCACAGAAGATTAAGTGATTTGCCCAGAATCACAGGATGTTCAGAGTCGTTGGCGAGACTCGAACCCGGTTCCCCAGATTCGAGGTCGACCGCCCTAGCCGTTAGGCCAACTCCTCTCCCCAATTAAGGGATTAAGAAGGGGACTCCCTGAAAGCAACAGGTTAACAGATTTCAACTGCACCATCTCACCTAAGAAATCCACAGTCTGGAGTGCACCCAGTGGACATTTAAGGATTTGGCACGGTGCATTGTGGGAACTGTAGTCCCAACTTCCGATGAGCAACTCAGAAATCTGGAACCTTGGATTTTGTTTGTGGACACTTTGAATCCTCAAGAGGAACTTTAGAAAGAAGGTCCAAATGTTTGGAGAAGCTTGGTGCAACTTTTGGAAAAAGCACCATAAGGTGACCAACTCCACGTCGAGAGTCAAGCCAACTACCTCGCACCGGGACCTGGCCTGGATTTCAGGTTCGTCCCGCTGAAAGCTCCGGAGCCCAACACTACCAGTAGTTGACCAGGGGCTCTCGCTGAACCAAGCTGATGAAGCCACTGCAAATCTGGCCTGCTGGAGAGGCCCGCTCAACGTTGAGAGAAAATCCTCCAGAAAAGTTTCTAAGTGCAAAGGTAAAATTTTGACCGGGGGTACTTCCGCTTAGTGTATCCGACCAGGTCTCCACTGCGGTCAGCCTCAAACTTTGACCAGATGTCCCAAATTAGCGCTATATGTTTTTAAGCACTAAAACGTGTTTGTTGTTTAAAAATTCATATCTCTGGTTCCCTATATTGGATTGTTTTCATTTTGGTGTCATTTTAATCATAAAAATATCTCCTATGTTTATAAATTGGTTGTGGATTTTTATTGTGTGTTGTGTCTTACTTATTTAATGTATTGGTGTTTTAAGTGCTTTACACACCTGTCTCCTGAGTTAAGCTTGCCTGCTTGTTGCCAGCTACCAAGGATTGAGCAAGAGAATTCTCTCTAGGCGCCCGCCTGGATCCAGACATTTTTCAGCAGTACCTCTGCGCGCCGAAGGACGGCGTCGTAGGGCTCCGCGGTGACGTTGTCTCCGGACATGATGTCAGTGGAGCCATATAAGTCCCCTCCGGCTTGCGGATTTCTTCTGTGAACCCTTCCGCGCCGGAACGCGGAGCCACTACAGAAACTGGTAGTGGAAACAGTGTGCCAAAAAGGATCAAAAATCTTTGAAACATTAACAAAGAAGACACATCAAAAAGGTATATTAATACCAGACATGGATTTTACAGAATACCCCCCATAAAATCAACAAACACAGGGCTACATGAAACTCAACGCCCTGGCGAATAACCCCCCAACTGAGTGGAAACACTCTGCACTCAATAAACCATTCTGCAATGGTAGCAAATGGCATGGCAATAGCCAAAAAAACCTACAACAACAACACCAGGTTGTGTGTTAAATCACACCATTACGTGATATATTGACAGTACCAATGAAAAGGTATCATGATACCAAGAAGATTTTCGTGGAAGGAACAAAGAAATTAATACTACTCGCTGGTGTGTCATCCAGGGGAAACGAGAAAACACACCCCCACACACATTTGTATATGGATGTCATTGCAACATCCAAACAAAAGCCAAGTGGCCAGATCGAGCGATATGTTTAGTCCCAACATAGATTGAAAGTGTGATCAATGGTATATAAACCCATCACTGAAAGGATATAACCCTTAACCTGAAGATAAATTGCGGGGAGGATGGGCAGGGCATTAAGGAATCTGCGGCTAGACTGTGTCTCTACCAGATATAGCGTTACCGAAGGTAAGTAACTTTTACATCTGATAGAGAGATCAAGCCGCAAATTCCCTAACTTTTAATGAAATACCATAACCATACCCCACTGGAGGAGGGTCTGCGAACCAATCCCACAAAAATTCTCAAAGAGAACTAGCCGGTCAAAACTAACAACCTGCCAAATGTATGTAGGAAAAAACAGAACAAGAGCTAGGCTCTTAACAGAATCCATGTTCACTGTCACAGAATTTATAATAAAAAACAACTTTACAGGTCCGAAAGAATGTCCTAGAAGGAATACGGTTTGAAAACCCCTTAAGAACCATCTGTCGGATGACAAATAATAACCCCTGTTCCCCAAGGGGGTAAAATAAATACTCAATGACCAAAAATAGTCAATGCATGATAAAAGTCATATAGTCCACATTGTTCATGACAATAAAGAATCAGAAAAAGTACTGTCCTGATAAAATCCCAAAACAGGACTTTCAGAAATCATGTCCCCAAGGGAAAAGTGAACTACAACACCTCCTTGATGTAAATTATTTAAATTGGTCAAAAAGGGAAATCATATTCATTCTATGTATATCTTGGATGTGTCATCAATAACTACTGCCAGTACGCAAAAACGTATAAAGCTTGCCTCTGTACAATCTTCAATGCCATTGTCCGACAGACTGAACACAATTTCTAGCTCTGACAAGCTCAAACACCAAGACAAGGTAGAAAAGAGAATCGACCACATCTTAGATTTTACTAATATGTGTAACACATATAATACAGTTGTGTACTCTGTATACATAAGAACTAACTAGAACTGAGAAACCAGTTCCAAACAAGCTCTTTCAATAATATTGAAAAAGAGGAACACACTTAAAAGTGAGGTTCCAAAATATCTTATAAATAAATCCTTGTACAACAACAGGCACCTACAACACCTGTGATACAAAACAATATGTGAAACACAGCAGCACCTTTTATTGCCTTGGTGGCCTTATTGCTAGTAGTAGGTGCAACGTACCCCTACCAATAAACCACCTTCCAACAAACACATGTATTTTTGTTTAATAAATTGTTTTGATTGCCAAAGCCTGGCAGACAATATCTATATCTGTTAGGCCATTTTATAAGGGTTCATTAAGGATAGTCACAGTGAAAATCATGAAAATCATGAAGTACAGGGTTGGTCAGATGGGTTAACCAACATCTAAACCCTTGCCTACTGTAGTAATATGCGAGATTCCATGTAATAAATACCCGTGTAGAGGCTTTACCATGGTGTGCTAACAATGCCCCCTTAAAGGGTTATTAGCTTTAATATATGCTCTTCATAATAAATAAATCAGGCCTACTGCCTTTTTCATAATGTTTCACACTAAACAGATTAAGCCTATAACAACTCTCATAACTTTTGGAATGAAACAGTGGGGCCTGTAGCCTTTATCATGGGTTTATCAACATCACCAACATTGGCCTAATGTTTAAAGCTTTCCCACAAAGTGTAGGTATACATGCATAGAATTCCAGATTTACAAAATTTACAGTTGGATAAAAATATATTATCCCTCCTAAAAGGGCAAACCAGGGATTATCATAGTGCAAATATTATACTTTCAGGATTTGCCATACTGAGTACCCAACACCAAATACTGTATCTACTAAGGTGACCATGTAATAGAAAATCCTCTCTACAGGCTTTAATACAGTTTAATAATAATCAGACCTTAAAGGCCTGAAGCCTTTAATGTATGCTGTTCAAAATCTGTAAATCAGACCCACCGACTTTGGCTCAACTTATTATAATTAACAGATTAGACCTACAGCCTCTAACTTAACTTTTCCCAATTTACCACTCGGGACTACAGCCTTGGTTATAGTGCCAAAGCCCATGACAAACTCAGGCCAATTGTATTGAGCATAAGCCTTCCCACAAGCAAAGCATAAGGCATACAATCATACAATTGCAATAGGTATGAATAAACAATTTGCAAAACCATATAAAACTCATTGTAAGAAGGTGTAACAAAGAACAATAAAGTTGAAATCCCAGGGTTGGTCAGGGGGGCTTTACCACCACAAACAACCCTGGTTTATTATGGTAATCTGTGAGATTCATGTAACAAATATCTGGTGACTGACTTAACAAAATGTTATTTCCAAATTAACATACTGTGCTTCACAATAACATAGTCAGGCCTACTGCCTTTGTCATAGCTTTTTATTATAAACAGATCAAATCTATGATATCAGGTCTATAGTCTTTGTCATTGGCTTGTCACAAGAATAATTCAGGCCAAGTACACTGAATGCATGCTTCTCACAACCATAAGGTATGCAGACATGGCATTTTAAATATGACAAACTTACAGTTGGTAAACAATACACACGCCAATTTAAGGGACCTAATATGAATTATTACCGTGTAAATCCCCTGTCCTATGGGTGCATCACCGAAACATTGCCTGCAACAGTAATCTGTGAGATTATAAACAACAAAATGCATGTCTACATCCTTCCACACAGATTAATACCACTCTGCCATTAAATGCCTATTGGCTTTAACATATGCTTTTTACAGTGAAGTAAGCCGGGGACCACTGAAAGGTTTTATATTAAAAAAGATGACACCTATGGAATCTGACATAACTTTTCCCAATGAGCCTGTCAGGTGTATAGCCTTTAACATTGGCTTGACACCATAACCCGGTTAAACCTAATACACACACTTTCAACCAAGGCAACATTCAGACTTAGTCTCAAAATTACAAACGCATACACAAGTACAATTGGCAAAACAATATACAATCCCTCATAAGAAGGCCTAGCAAGGATTCTCACTGTGCAAATCTTCTACTTCCAGGAATGTCAAATGGGCTACCCAACACCAAAACCTTTGATTGTTATGGTAATCTGTGAGATTCCATGTAAGAATTTAACTGTCTAGGGACTTTAACACACCTATTGGCATTAACAAATGCATTTCACGTAGATAAGCCTGGTAGATAGGTAGAAAACAAGTTTATTAGGATAATTATCCATAAAACATTTCAAAACAATAAAAACATCTGCACAGGATAACATTAACTTAATACCCACATGCCCCTCCCATAAACCTTGCGCCCTACTGAAGGCCATCCTCAAAATTCTGTTTAACAGTACGTATGATGAAAGAAATTCCTATTGCCACGTCTAAGTAGCGCATTTCAGACAACAGCTCTTATGCATCCAACATTTGTCATGTTCTATATTTGTGGCAGTGGCAGAGACCATTGCTATCTCGGATCATAATACATCGGTTGCGGAACGAGTAGATTGAATTGGATTACATCCCACTCTATCCCTTAAAATGTCATTCTGCAATCTGGGATCAGGTATTTGCGTCAAGTAGGGGAAGACCGTGTCAAGGCGAAGTGTGTTTAGTGAGAAGCTAATAGACGATTTCTTTCTCAGGAAGGCCAATTCAAGATACACAGCAACCTTTCCCGCAGACTCTTTCAGTACTTGTTTACTCCCTGTTTGTTTTGCCACTGCCACTGACAGCAAGGGGACTCCAATCACCAGAATTGCCCGTGCTCCCAGGAGGGAGGAGCCTGCATCCGGCCAGCGCTTTAAACAGCGCCAACGACACCGCGGCGCGGGACGCTGCCTGTTTGTTTTGCCACTGACAGCAAGGGGACTCCAAGCACCAGAATTGCCCGCGCTCCCAGGGGGGAGGAACCTGCATCCGGCCAGCGCTTTAAACAGCGCCAACGACACCGCAGCGCGGGACGCTGCTAGTTTGTTTTGCCACTGCCACTGACAGCAAGGGGACTCCAAGCACCAGAATTGCCCGCACTCCCAGGAGGGAGGAGCCTGCATCCGGCCAGCGCTTTGAACAGCACCAACGACACCGCAGCGCGGGACACTGCCTGTTTGTTTTGCCACTGACAGCAAGGGGACTCCAAGCACCAGAATTGCCCGCGCTCCCAGAAGGGAGGAGCCTGCATCCGGCCAGCGCTTTAAACAGCGCCAACGACACCGCGGCGCGGGGTGCTGCCTGTTTGTTTTGCCACTGCCACTGACAGCAAGGGGACTCCAAGCACCAGAATTGCCCGCGCTCCCAGGAGGAAGGAGCCTGCATCCGGCCAGCGCTTTAAACAGCGCCAACGACACCGCGGCTCGGGACGCTGCCTGTTTGTTTTGCCACTGCCACTGACAGCAAGGGGACTCCAAGCACCAGAATTGCCCGCGCTCCCAGGAGGGAGGAGCCTGCATCCGGCCAGCTCTTTAAACAGCGCCAACGACACCGCGGCGCGGAACGCGCGCGGCCGCGCCCGGGCAAAGGACAGGAAAAAGCAGGGCAGGGCCACCCCCCTTGGCTTGGACCACGGAATAAGGAAGTGACTAAATCGCCCGGCAGTTAAGGTTCGTTCTGTTCATTTTTCTCACCTGAATGTCTTGATATCTACACATTATATTTGGGACAATTGACTTTGGATCTTGATATTTTGACCTTGGGGGGCTTGTTTTGGGTTTGCTGTGGTCTATTTTTGCAGCGTAATAGCTGCTAGCGCGACAAATTGGTTCTCCCATCTTTCTGGGCATGGGAAAAAGGAAACATCCAAGTGGGGCTGCTAAACTGCAGAGTAGCGCCCACCCTCCCTCTTCGATTTTGAATTATATCACAGGGGCAATGGGGGTTTTGGAGAAACAAATTATGAGTGTGGAGGAGTCACTAACAAATTGCACCAATAACATCTCAAGTCAAATTCCTACTGAAATAGGTACAACTGTTACTCCTAACCCCGCCTCTAGTCCTAGTCCTGATAGTGTTGATAGTGCTATTAGCTTGCAGGTAGTTGGACAGCGGGAAGACAAGGAAATAGAGAAGTGTCCCGTAAAATCGCCTAGTATAGCCCCTCCTGATATTCATCTTACTAGTCAACCCCCAAGTAAACGTTTTAAAACCCTGTCTACTGTAGTGTCTCAGGCCCCTATAGCGTTTTTATCGGCATCTAGTGGAGTGGGTGGAGTTGGTGAGGGTGGCCAATGTGCTAAGAATACTCAAAAGCAATTAGCGACCAAAAAACCTAAGAAAACAGGGGTAGAACAGCGGCAAGCGGATTACGTAGCCCTGACCCCCCAAGTACAATCCTTGTCTGAATCAGTTAGGGTCGCATTTAGTTCACTAACAGAACAACTAAAAGTGATAGAGAAGAATATTCTTTCCCAACTAGAGTTGCGGGGTAATATTCAGTCATTACCAGCAAATCCCCAGCCAAACAGAGATGATAATGTTCTAGACCAACCCTGTTTACGCGTCGATTCTATTCCTAACGCTCAAGGTATATACCAACCTCACCACACAGTGACTGATAGGGCAGGGGGCATGATCAGCACGGATTCAAGCACCAACCGGTCACAGGGTGGTTCCCATTTCCCGCTTCAACTTTTACCACCCCGACCTGGTCTTGGTCCTAGTAACTACCCCACCATCCCACATAAAACTACATATAATTTAAATCGTACTGATCATGCAACTACTGAGTCTATGCGTATTTTCCCGGTTTCAAAAATGGACTGTTTGGAGCTCCCACCTGCAGCTACACCTTATGTAGTAATTCTAGCAAATGTTCCGGGCGCTTCTAACTCTGCATATGAAACATGGGAATCTCTTAGGAACAAATCCTTAAATTGGTTGAACGCAAGGGTAGGGCTTGGGGGGGCACTTTTTGCAGACTTGAAAATGATTAGGAGGGTCAAATGGGTGGGAACAGGTAGTAAAACTCTAGAGGGCGACTGTGTCGTGCTCTCATTTACTTCCCCCAATCTTGTAAAACTTAATTTTGAGAGAGCCAGTCTACCATCGCTGACCACAAAGCAGATTATGGTCTTACCACTTGGCTTTTTCTACCAACCTCCCGCCCCCCTTCAACGGCTGCCTGAAGTAGTTTGCATCCGTCATTTGGGGAATCGGCTAGAGTACCAACACTCAATTGAAACCTATAACAGGTTTGATTGTCTTTCTACACTTAACGGGGTGGATTGACTAAAGACTACTGATAAGCTAAGCAGGGAGAAGCGGAGTGGGGCCGGGTCTGTTTCGGCCCATGAGAGGGGGCCACATATGGAGATAGATGAGGCCGGGTCTGTTTCGGCCCATGAGAGGGGGCCACATATGGAGATAGACGAGGCGTCTGTCTCTTTAGATATTCCTGGGCCTTCCCGTGTGGATGACCCACTAGTGTCGCTGCTACCATCGGCGGGGGTTAAGTCTCCTGCAACAGCTCTTAACGTCCTTTATTGGAACGTAGCTCGTCTACGCCATAAATGTATTACGAACGAATGGGTTGAGTTCACGTCCAAGTTTAACATTCTCTGTGTACAGGAAACTTGGGCAGTGGAGCCAATCCACTTAAATGGTTTTAAAACATTTCACAGTCCAGCGATCGAGTCTAAGCATGGCCGACCGAAAGGGGGCCTGTGTATTTACGTGTCAAACATGTTAGATCCTCTAAATACTACAGTGATTGCAACAAGAGTATTCTACCACATTGTGTCTTTCCAAATCTCTGCACACGCAACTCTGACCATTGTCAATATTTATAATAACGCGTTTACAGCGGAACTTATTACAGCTCTCCACCAACTAGAGCATGACTTGGAGAAAGCTTTTCCTACGAATTGCAGGGATCCAATTATCTTATGGAGTGGAGATTTTAACATACGTATATGCCCTTTGTCATCTAATAAGGTATGTGGTATGACATCCCCTGATAACTGCGAGATTAGCCACTTTCTTCATTCAGAGTACGGGGACACTCTTAATGATTTAATTTTTAAGTATAACCTGTGCTTTTGTAATGAATTAACCCATACACCAGTTATAGTGAGGAGTACTTACAATGGAAGGGATGACAACAGTGTGATAGACTTCCTACTGTTCCCCCAGCGTTATTCAACACTGGTTTTAGAGTTTCGCATTTATGAAATAGCAATTAGCGATCATTTCCCCCAAAGTGTCGCCTTGAATCTTGATCTTTCTGGCCAGCCACGAGGAGCACTAAAAGTCACTGCACTAGAGGAAATTGCGATTTCCCGCCGTAATGGGTATGCGTTAAGATGGTCCCTGGTAGATCCATCTAACTTTCTAGCAAAATTGATTCAAAAAGAGAGGGAGGCTTTTGAAGTATGCCTAGATGAAAATACAGAGGCGCAAGAGTTTATTTTAGCATTTAATTGTCTAAAAAAGGGCATTGGGGAGGGGCTCCATGCAAAGCAGGAAATAGCAAAGGCGGGCGCTTGCGGCTGGTTTGACTCAGCGTGTACAAAAACTCACAGAAACCTAAAACTAGCATTAGCTGAACAACCACGATTGGTTAGCAAGGTCCGGGAATGCAGACGAGATTATAATCTGGCCATTAAACAGCGGAAAAGAAAGCTGAAGGAGGAAACGTGGAACAGATTACTTGAGGCTAGTCTGTCCAATGATAATACCGCGTTTTGGCGTGTCATCAATTCTCCTTCCCATAACTCCTTAGACTGCCCTCGAGCAGAGATAGCCATCACAGAGGCCGCATGGATAGCACATTTTACTAATCTGTATGCCCCTGAGGAAGATATTGTAGTCCCCGCGGCTATTGTTTTGGATTATACTGGGCCCGCCCCTCCTACCAACGCTTCTAATTCCACTGGACCTGTAAGGGTCTCGAGATACCCAGAATTGTCCTTGGACGAAGTTGTGCTGGCACTGAAAGCAAGCAAGGGGGGTAAAGCGCCGGGGCCTGACGGGATACCTATAGACCTGTTCAAATGTAACACTGATCTTTGGGGCCCCATCCTTACTTTGCTATTCAGTACCTGCCAGGACCAAGGTTTCTTACCCACCTGGCCTGAATCACTCATTGTCCCTATATTTAAGAAGGGTGACCGCAACAACCCAGCGCAATACAGGCCTATCTCGCTCCTGGATTGCCTGGTTAAGGTTGCTGGTCGCATGCTTTTAGGTCGACTGCAGGACTGGGCCGAAACAAACAACATCCTCTCGGACCTACAGTATGGTTTTAGGGCTGGGCTTGGAACGGTAGAGCAGGCCATTAATCTGGATTTACTAATTGGCAAGTATGTGCATCTGAAAGGTGGCAATTTGTTTTTGGTTTTTGTAGACTTATCTTCTGCTTTTGATTTGGTAGCGCATGATAAGCTATGGGCAATCATGGCCAATATGGGCGTGGACTACACTATTGTGAACTTTTTAAGAGACTTGTACGCCCAAGGCAGAGGTAGAGTCCGTTATGGACTTGACGGGTCCTGCACTGAGCCATTTAAAATAGGAAGAGGGGTACGCCAGGGATGCGTAATGGCCCCCTTCCTG
Source organism: Calotriton arnoldi (assembly GCA_963921515.1). Lineage (NCBI taxonomy): Eukaryota > Metazoa > Chordata > Amphibia > Caudata > Salamandridae > Calotriton > Calotriton arnoldi. The sequence goes on from CAWUFW010002513.1 coordinate 1,056,615, forward strand.
TTTAATCTCTATATTAATAGTGTAGGCGACATATTGGCAAATAAATCTACAGATTTACCCCAGGTGGGACATCGGCCAATACCAGCTCTTTTTTACGCCGACAACGCGGTGTTAATGGCCCGTACTCCCATTGCCCTGCAGAGTCTAGTTGATGAGTTCGCGCAGTACATTCAAAACCTTGGGCTAAAAATTAATTTCAGTAAAACCTTCGCCATGAAGATCGGGAAGAAGGCCACTCGCTGCCGTGACATCTTTATTGATGGCTTCACAATCCAGTTCACAGAGTCATTCTCATATTTGGGCATTGTCTTTAATCAATCGGCAAATTGGCAAGGGGCGATTAAATCTAGGCGACTCCATTTTATGAAAACGATAATGGCATTACTAAGTTTTGCTAGACAGCTTGGCATTAAACATCCAAAGGAATTGATGACAATTTATAAGGCCAAATGTAGATCCTCTGCTAAGTACGGGGCGGAGCACTGGGGGCACGGAAAGGTCGATATACTTCAGCTTGAAGAAAATGCTTTTTTAAGGTCTCTCCTTGCCCTCCCGAAAAGTAGCCCAACCTATGTGTGTCACTCTGAACTCGGAGCCCCTTGCATAGCAGATTTGATCAGGATCCAGCCAGTGCTACTATGGCACAAAATATGGTCATCGGAACATACAACCTTAAATCGAGCCATAATTGCTGACTGCCAAAAATCTACAAATCCCCTTAATATCCCTTGGCTTAAATATGTGTACAATTTTCTGACAGATCTCGGCCATCCCGAGTACTTTAACCGCCTCTGAGAGTTTGGCCAATGTCCAAAGAAAAGCTTTGAAATTGAAATGCATTTCACTATTGGAGGAAACCAGATTAGCTTCTGAAATCTGTAAACCCACTGTGTTGAGGAATCAGATGATCCTGACTAGTTTTGAGATGCAACCATATCTAACCAAGGTGTATAATCCGCGCCACAGGTTTGTGTTGACCCGCTTCCGGTTGGATATTTTCCACCGTCTAATTAGTTTTCCTACTATTAACAACTGGTCACCTGACCTGGAGAACTGCACGTGTGATGCTACCTCACCACAGAATACCATGCATAGTGTGCTTTCCTGTAAACATTTTTTCAGGGCTGAGAAAAAAAACTCGTTAAACCCTTGTTATTACAGTTGGGTTTTACACAATGCCGCCCGGCTTTTATTTTTCTGCAAACGCTACCGAATTTATATATATGTGCAGTAATGTCTCGATTTCTGCTGCCCATCATTAATTATATGAAGCAGTTGTAAATAGTAATTAAGTGATTATGTAGTGATGACAGTCCTTTTTAATATTCATGTTTTTATATAGCATAATTTTTGTACACTGTTTTAAACGATTTAAAATTTTGTCACGACTGTTTTTGTGTAGCTTTTATGATTCACATGGTGACTTCGAATAAAGCTTATTTTGATTTGATTTTGATTTACTAGGAAAAGGGGACCAAGCTACAAATATACCTCACTCGAAATGCTTATTTTCAAAATCCCTTAACCTTTTCCTAACTTCTCTTGCCCACCTTTCACTGACTTGGATCTCATCCCACAATAGTTTGGACACCTTGCAGCTTCGCTATCCACCGAAAAGCTTATTGAGAAATCTTAAGGCCTGTGAAAACACTAAGAGGTTCCAGGAGGTTAGATTCAGTTCCCTCCTTATACCCTGGACCATTGTACCTGGTGGCAACAACAGGAGCCTCTTCCAACCAATCCCACTTAGAGAAGGGGTCAAGTGCAAGAACCTCAGCTCCATACAGCCCCAAGGGTTGTATTTTACCATCATAAGCCTTCGTTAAGGGAGTGAGGGCCAAACCTCTGTATTTCCAATTAAATCAAACAACTAGCTTGCAGCATGGACCTCTACTTGATACTACCTATATGTGTGTGCAATTTTAAATTCCTATTGAAGGACGCGCCTAGGTATTTATAAGAATTCACTATTTGCACCTCACGAGTATACAGGTACCATTTAAATCTTTTTACTTTTTTCCCCTATGACCAGCACCTTGGTCTTCTCCAGATTAATTTTCAACAGGTTCTGCTTACTGTATGCTTCAAGGGAGTGTAATTTCCTATGCAGGCCAATTGGGGTGTAATCCAGCAGAACCAGAACGTCTGCATATAGGAAATATGCTGATTCTCAACTTTAGGAGAAAATGACTTTGCTTGGATTATAGATGTTGGAAAGTCAGCTAGAAATAAGTTAAAGAGCAGGGGGGGCTAAGACACACCATTGCCGAAGGCCATTCTTGATGGAGATTTTTTAGATAACCTGCCTGTAAAGCTCGTAATAATATACTAAGGAAGTCAGAAGCAAGCATCCAGGTGGCAAGTTTCCTCCATAGGATTTACTTGTCCACTGTCAATACAATTCTTCATCTTTATTCAGTCAAATATATATTAGACCATAAAAGCACATTTGGCAATGACAAGCACATATAGTAATAAAACAATACATTTTCAATCCTATTTCATTAATATTTCGTTATCACTAAAATCTACACATATAATATTTAAAGGAGTACTAAAAAAATTAAAAATCATGTATCGTATATAGAACCAGTTCATTCAGTGTCCTATCAAATATTCATCTGTACCATGTGTTGACTTGTGTCCATTAAAAGGAAAGTTCTAACAATGAAATGAAATTAAATGAAAAGGACATTTATAAAGCGCATGGCTACCCGGAGGCCTCCCAGCGCTAAGGCATGACTAGTGATCAGGCGGAAAAGGATTATTTAGGGAACAGAAGGGTTTTTAGTTGTTTGCGGAAGGCTAAATGGCTAGGCTCTTTCCGGAGGTGGAGTGGCAGTGTGTTCCACAGTTTTCCTACATTCACGGGAAAGCGTCTGCCGCCATTTCTGGATCGTTTAATTCTGGGAATATCGATTAGGTGGAGTTCGTCCGAGCGAAGCGTTCTCCTCGCTTTGAAAGGGCGAATCATAGCTGAGATAAGTGGAGGACCCAGCCCCTGCAGAGATCTGTGGACAATGCAGAGGGATTTGAAGGTAATTCGCTCTTTCACTGGGAGCCAGTGTAGGCAGTGGAGGGCCGGTTTTGCGGAGAGGGACTTGGGTGTTCCTGCCAGTAGTCTCGCTGCGCAGTTTTGGACGGTCTGCAGCTTATTAATAACTGAAATCGGGGCTCCTAAATAGAGCGCATTCCCGTAATCAATCCTCGAGAGCACAAGGGATTGGACCATGATTTTCTTAGCTTGGGGGGGGAGCAAGGGGAGCACTTTTCTAGCCATTCTGATCAAGCCAAAGCAGGTTGCGGCGGTCTTCCTCGCTTGTGACTTGAATGTCAGATTCTGGTCTAGCCAGATGCCCAGACTCTTTATTTCTGGCTTAGGTGCTGGGCCCATGCACACTGGCCAGATGCTTCTGAGTGTTGCATTGCCAACGTTACCCAGAGTCATAATCTCTGTGGATGCCCCCATCCATTTTACGACTTCCGTCAGGCACGCTTTTAGAGTCACTGGGTATTGTGTGGTTTGGTTCAGAGCTACGACCAATTGAGTGTCGTCAGCGTAGGTAACTAAGTGGATCCCGAAAGGGGCCACGATGGAGGCCAAGGGGGCCATATAGGCGTTAAAAAGTGTGGGGCTCAATGAAGAACCCTGCGGCACCCCACACCGGAGGGGCCGGGGTTTAGAACTAACGCCTTCTTCAAAAACCTGGAAGGAACGTCCCTCCAAGAAAGAGCAGAGCCAGTTCAGTGCGGTCCCGGTTACTCCCAGATTACTGAGGCGATGGATCAAGACATGGTAGTTAACCGTGTCGAACGCCGCACTCAGGTCCAACAGTATAATGGCCGCAGAGCCTCCTGAATCCAGGATCTTCCTGCTTTCCTCCACCACCGCTAGCAGGGCGGTTTCCGTGCTCTGTCGTGGCCGGAAACCTGTCTGGGAAGGGTGCAGCAGGTTAAAGGTTTCCAGATAGTTAGAAAGAATGTGGTTAACATATTTTTCGGTGATTTTTGCGATCCCCGGAAGGAGGGAAATAGGACGATAAATACTAAGGTCCGCGGGATCGAGTTGGGGCTTCTTCAAAAGTGTTTTGACCATTGCCCCTTTCCAGAGAAGGGGGACTTCTCCTGTAGTAAGCGAGGCATTGATAACATCTGTGATGAAGGGACAAATTGTGGGCGCTACCTTTTTTAGAATATACATAGGAGCTGGGTCTCTCGGTGATCCGCTTTTGACTGAGAACATAAGGGTCAGGAGCGTTTCTTGGGAGAGAGGAGGAAAAAGCTCCAGCCGGTGGCCGGGAGGGGAATGTACTTGACTAGCGCACACACGTGTGGAATCTATAGGCTGGAGCATTTTAATGATGTTCCGGATTTTTGAGTCGAAAAACTCCGCCTGATTTTCGCAGCGTGCACCAGAGGTATCCGGGACAACTGAGGGCGCTGGGCTTTTAAGGAGTCTTTTTATGATAAGAAAGGTCTCTCTGGGAGAGTTGGCTGCTAGCCGGATTTTTTCCTCGTAGAAGGACGTCTGGGCTGTTTTTATTTCTGCTCTGTACTTGCATATAGCTTTCCTATAGGCCAGCTTGCTGTCAGATGAAAAATCTTTCCTCCAGCGTCTTTCTAATATTTTACAGCCCTGTTTAAGGGTGCGTACTTCCGAGGAGTACCAGGGGGATCCGTGGGAGCCGTTCTTTTTTTAACAGGACTTTGGGGAGAACCTGGTTAAGCGAGTCATCTATCCAGTTACAAAAATTATTGTACGCTATAGCAGGGCTGGGAGTGGATTGGGGTCTACTTTTTTCCAGCTCTTGAATCCATTTGTCTTGGGAAAGTTTCGACCAGGGTCGATTAAGGATCCGAGAGGGAGGGCGGGGGAGATGGGTGACTGCGGGTGCCATGTTAGGGAAACAAGAAAATGGTCAGACCAGGGAATGGGAATAGGGTCACTTCCCTGGAAGTTCTCCAAATTAGAAAACACCGCATCAAGGCAGTGTCCCTGAACATGAGTGGGTAACAGGACTTTTTGCGTCAGCTGAAGCGAGGCAAGATCATTTGCCAGTTCGAGTGCTGAGGTGGCTCCGGGGTCATCAAAGTGTAAGTTAAGATCACCCAAGAGCGTAAAATTAGCAGATGTACTGGCTAGACTGATGGCTGTTTCTAGAAGTGACTTGCAGAAGGTATTGGCTGTACCCGGAGGGCGGTAAATCAAGATGCCTGAGAACGAGAGAAGGGGACTAAATTCTATGGAGAAGCGCACATTCTCACAGTCAAGGAGAGGACTGTCAAGTAGGCGGCAGGTGAGGTGGTCCTTATAAAGGATCGCAATCCCACCACCTTTACCGGTGGTTCTGTCCACCCTTTGTATTGAGTACCCCCGGGGAAGAGTTTGCACTATGTCGGGCTCAGAGCTTGAGTTAAGCCAGGTTTCTGTTAAGAATAGAACTTCTGGGGCAAGATCTTGCAGTAGGATCGAAATTTCTGTGGAGAGCCTGGGCAATGATCTACAGTTTAGAAGCAGGATTTTATATGTAGTTTTGGAGAGAGAGGGGGGCCGGATTTGGGGGGAGAATGTGAATGAGCAGAATGGGCATTTAAATGTAGGAGATTCACACCGCATGTGATGGATACAGTTAGCCCTAGGTATGTTGTTTAGCTGGTGTAGTAGCGCGCTAGAATATCTGTGCCTTACTGGGGGAGAAAGAGATGGGATCCTGGCCCCTGGCCCCGTTCGGCCACTGACGGGCGCAGACGAGCTTGCCTTCGGCGCGCCCGCTGCGCGCGTCCGCTGCGCGGTCGCGTCATGGGCTGGCTTTAAGGAACTTCGTCCGGACGCCGGGAGCAGCAACTAGACCGCTGCCCTGTGCGTCTAAAGTGCTCGGAGTGTGAAGTAAAGCGTGGGACCTGCTTACCCCCAGAGCATTGAACACAGCTCTTACCGGGCGGCAGGTTCCTAGGCGCAAAGAGCGAGCAGTCAAATTCAATTAAAACATAAGCATGTGCAAAATAGCAAGGATATGGACATTAGTTTTTAAAAAGACAGTGATAACAGCATTAATTTTTTTTTAAAAAGATCCGGAGAGCACGTCTGACCGGTCTGCCCTGGGTCTACCACCGAGACACGAGTCAGCCTGTGAGCGGTCGCGTCATGGGCTGGCTTTAAGTAACTTCGTCCGACGCCGGGAGCAGCAACTAGACCGCTGCCCCGTGCGTCTAAAGTGCTCGGAGTGTGGAAGTAAAGCGTGGGACCTGCTTACCCCCAGAGCATTGAACACAGCTCTTACCGGGCGGCAGGTTCCTAGGCGCAAAGAGCGAGCAGTCAAATTCAATTAAAACATAAGCATGTGCAAAATAGCAAGGATATGGACATTCGTTTTTAAAAAGACAGTGATAACAGCATTAATTTTTTTTTAAAAAGATCCGGAGAGCACGTCTGACCGGTCTTCCCTGGGTCTACCACCGAGACACGAGTCAGCCTGTGCGCGGTCGCGTCATGGGCTGGCTTTAAGCAACTTCGTCCGACGCCGGGAGCAGCAACTAGACCGCTGCCCCGTGCGTCTAAAGTGCTCGGAGTGTGGAAGTAAAGCGTGGGACCTGCTTACCCCCAGAGCATTGAACACAGCTCTTACCGGGCGGCAGGTTCCTAGGCGCAAAGAGCGAGCAGTCAAATTCAATTAAAACATAAGCATGTGCAAAATAGCAAGGATATGGACATTAGTTTTTTAAAAAGACCGTGATAACAGCATTAATTTTTTTTAAAAAGATCCGGAGAGCACGTCTGACCGGTCTGCCCTGGGTCTACCACCGAGACACGAGTCAGCCTATATTAGAAAATACGGGAAGGTAAAAACCTCATATCTGGGTCCGCCATACAATCCTATTTTCCTTAGTTTACCATAATATGTACTGCTAAAATTATATGTATAAAACAGTAATAAAAGTGACACATAACTAATCGAATTACTCGCAAGGTTCTTTAGCAGCTATTTCCCTGAGTATCTATATCCTCTAACAATATGGTCTTCCTTGCATAACACACACTCCATAAAAAAGATTACATTCTTACACAGATATCTACTGTGGGCAGAGACTGCAGAAAAAGTTATGCAGGGCGACATTGAGTGAGTCCACAATGTTTTTAAAAGCTTACTATATAGAATTTCCTCCACTTTTTATAAAATTTACAAAAGCATACCATGTGCATTGTAGTCTGTGTTGAAACATTATCACAAGGGAATTTTGACAAGTTAGAGGACCAATTATTTTGTTCAGGGAAAGTGACCAAACGGTGGAAAATATCCAATCTAAAACGAGTTAGTATATACCTATGTTTTTGATAAGGTACAGATCTAAGGTATAATTGCATATCATGACTTGTTAAAATGAGCTGGTTCCTTAAAACAGTTGGCTTTAACAATTCTACGGAGATCCTAACACTCTCTAGATGCGTTAGGCAATCAGCCTTCAAATCTTTCCTACTTAATTCTGCCAGACATTCGGGACTAGTAAAAGATCCTGACAGAAACATTCTATATATCTCAGCCATGGGATGCGTGAGTAAAGGGTTGACCTTAGGCAGTCCCTGATCACGAGCTGGTTTAAAGCAGTGTGCTCTGATGTCCATACCTTGTGCCACAGCAGAATTGGTTGAATTCTAATTTGATCAACAAGAAAAGATACCACTAACTCTGCGTGACACAGATTTAGGTAAGGCAAGCAGGTACCTTAAGAACTCATTTTCCACTGATTGTATTGTAGTACAGTTTGCATAGCGCCATATGCCAGCACCATATAGTGCTTTGCTTACACATTTTGCCCTATAAATTGTAAGCATTTCTCGCGGCGGGCTTGTACTTAATCTTATGGCAAATTTACGCAGAGCCATACAGGTGCTTCTAAAAAGCAGTGTCCTAGTCTTTATTGCGGAGCTCCATGATCCGTCTTTATCAAATAGGACACCCAGGTAAGAAAAAGTATCTGTACAATCAATGCGGGATTCCCGGATTCTAATATTACGGCAGTTGCCCGTATTCCTCCCACTCTTCATTATGAATGTCTTGGTTTGATTTACATGCAAATCAAGGTCCCTCATATAATTGACAAAATCATTCAGTACCAGCTGCATTGAGATTGGGGTCCGAGCCATCAGGACGGCGTCGTCAGCATAGAGAAGGGCGAGCACAGGGCGGTGTCCCACCTGGGCCAGGTCTTTTGCTTCCAGTGTCAACGCAGTACCTACATTATTTATGTAGAGCGAAAATAAAAACGGTGCAAGGACACAGCCCTGTCTCACCCCCCTCTCTATGCTGAATGGCCTTGTGCATTTGCCCATGTTCCCATATCTGATCCTGGCCTTAGTACCCGAATATAAATCCCGTAGAAAGGAGATAATGGCAAGATCCACACCCATATCACCCATAATAACCCATAATTTTGAGTGATTAACGCAATCAAAGGCGGAGGACAAATCTACAAACCCCAAATACAAGTTACCGCCTTTGATCTTCATATATTTCCCTAGTATGATACTAAGATTAAGACTTTGTTCAATAGTCCCCACCCTGGAACGGAACCCATATTGAATGTCTGCCAGAACACCCCTAGATTCGGCCCACTCTTGGAGTCTGTTCAGGATTATTCTCCCCGTTATTTTAACTAGTGAGTCGATCCCCTTTTTAGGTCTCGCCTACGCAGCGCGCATGCGCTGCATAGGTGGAGACCTTTAGCCATCGGTTCCCTTTTTCCTCAAAAACGTGCACGCGTTCCATTGCCTTCAATGGCAACGCGTGCACGTGTGGCGATTGCCTGTGGGAGCGCAGCGGCAGCGCCATATGGTATCCATTATCGCCGCTGGCTCCCGCAAGGGAATCGGCAGGCCCTCCTCCCTGCTGCCGCGCGAGGCGCGCTTTTGCTTGTTAACTTTTCTCAGGCAGCCCAGCGCTCGTATCCGTCCCCAATCTGCAGTAATAGCAAAAAGGTCAGGCTACGAAGATTGTTCCACACATCAAACAAAACCAGTTCAGAGCCGTGATTGGATATCAGACTGCGACGGCTGCAAATCAAAGAGCGCAAACACTTCCTGTCTCGTGTCATCTCTCGCGCACAGAAAACCTACGAGTGCTCCGCCGGTCAGCTCTGGTAATCAAAGCTGTTGCGTGCTCCTTTTAACTATGACTGGAGACATAGCTTAGGTGAAACTCAGAGCCTCGCAGCTTGCGACCGTCTCCTTGCCGGCCCCAAACTCCACCCCAATCTCTGCTCCTTTGGTGAGTACCTGCACTCATATTTGTCCATTTAAATGTCAGTAACTGAGTGTAACTAGTTTACTGTATACAGATATAGATATCTCTCATTTAGCTGGACCTAGGGTAACGTTTCTATGCTATTAATTGACTGCAGTTTAAATAGCAGAGCTTAAATATTATTTGGCGAGCAGACTGTAAAAAATGAAACATATATCACTATTTCATTGACAGCCAGTCAAACAGTAGTTGGCGAGTCAAACATAAAAATATCACTTTTACTTGTGGTGCTGGCTATCTAGCTGGCCGTCGCGTAATTAGTATAGTTTCTAATCTATTTATTTATAGTTATGTACGAGACGAGAGAATAACACAGACACCAATTTGACTGGCAGTCAATTAAACAGAAGAGAATCTTTACTATTTGGCAGGCAGCCGTGAGATCCCGTGCAGTTAACCAGTGTCTAGAATTGGAAGTGTCCTTTGTGATTAAGTCGCAATGCTTTATAAAACTGTAAAGTCACACTTTGACCATTTCGGTTTCGTGTTCATAATTACACCTGAATGCGTCACCTCTAAACAATCTAAAGTATTTCTGTAGAAAAGAAACACAAATACATGGTAACGTACATAAAATAAATTCATTATCTAGAACGTACCAGGAATGGTGAACTCAGCCCGAGAACGTCAAACAAGACTCCTCGCCCAGAAATATATCAGGCTTGGTTGATTTGTTTGCTGTATTGCGACATTCTTTTTAGTAAAGGAAAGTGAAACTAAAATGCTGCTACATATCATTGATCGCAAGTCATGGAGGGTGGTGCTTTAGGAGAAAGGAATGTAAACAGCCGCAAGCGCTATGACTGTGCAACAAAATGAAAAGAAGAAAATAATAGATCGTGAAGGAGACAGAACTGCTTACGTCAGAGTGATTTTACGGACAAGGGTCAGAGCGAAAGAGCACCGTAAAAGGGTGTTACTGTCCCGATCTCCAAAAATATACAGAAACAAATCTATACCACATGTAGGACACTTCCTCTCACTCATTATATCCCGATAACAATATAAAAGTGACCTGTAAACAGAATACCTCAGTCAGACAGACACCACGGAGCAGCAGACGCAGTGTTCCACAAACTTCAGAGGAGTTGAGTGAAGCGAAAGTGAAAGCGAAATGTCACATCTAGAAAGAAAGTATATATGCGGCCTCGCCAGAATAAAGACAAGCTTGTGAGAACCTTAAGCCAGAGAAGCAACGCAAAAACAGCAGCGTTAAATATTTATTAGTAAAGGACAGGATGTCAGCAGAAAAAAACAACGCACCGACGTTTGACAAGTTAATGATGTGCAGTTTCCTTTAAGAGGAATATATCTCATCAGTGTTCCCTTTAACCTTTAGGAACCAGTGGCGGCTCTAAAATAGGCAACATGCATCCCAGTCTCCATCCATATTCCCAGTTCACCCACGGGCGTAATTATCTATAGTACATCAGGTGCAGTGGCACCGGAGTGATTGCGGTGTCCACTGCTCACCCGTTAGCCGGGAGGCGGGTGGCTCTCTTTGCTCTAGGGACTTTGGCAGCCTTGCCATACCAATGCGCTCAGCCCTGTTGCTCTGTTATATCTTCACAGAAATACGGGAGACTGAAATCCTGAGCAACGCGGGCACTCAATGTGCAAAGTAAAAGCTCCCGTAACCTTGGGGTAAACTTCAAACTGCTCCAATGGAGAATAATGGCCTCATTTAGCCTATGGCTGCCTGTCTGCGCGTGTCAGTGTGGCAGAGGTAAGTACCTCCACCAGGGCTTTAAGGGGATGAAAAAACTGGGGGTCTCTCATAAGGGCGTGGTCGATGTAATTAAGGGGAGAGCGCTGCTAAAGGTGAAGAGTTTATTTGTGTTCAGGTTTTCATCACTCGAACTCTCCTAAGCGCCCCACCCCAGAACGCCGTTCTTTTTAGGAGGTCTTCTATTGATGCCCACTCCCTTAGCAGATGGCAGCTACTATTACTCCCCTTGCTTTCAGTTCAGCCAAGCCCTGGTAAGGAGGTGGGTGCTGCTCTTTACCCCTCCCCCTTTATGTAGCATGCCTGGCTGAGTTAATAATACCTAGGCTGTTTCATGCCTGCAGCCAGCGAACTATATTTTTCAGCCAGGCCTCTCTTCTGCAAAAATGTCCCCCGTTAAGCCAGACACATCTGCCCAGCCTCGCCTCCATTTTAATTAGACACTGGAATGGGGGACTGACCCAGCAGGTCTCTTACATAAAGTGCCCGGTCTGCTAATCCTGCCTTTGCATTCCGTGTGCAGAGTATCACCCCCTCGAGGGCTGACATCTCCCGGTGCAAAATTACTGCTGCCTCCGACACAGTAGTTGCAATAAGGGAATGATCAGCATTGAAAAGATATAGTGTTTAAACAATGATTTATGGCACATGGGCACTTTTGGGTGCAAAAAGCATCCTCGTTTCTAAAATGGGGACACATACACACATTTTAGCGCTGTATGCTGGGTTTGTCTTTGTCCCTTCATTTCCTGTAACGTGTGGGCAGGCACACTCCCATCACCATTATATCTCTTACTATTATAAGGGCACTACATGTTCCACCCGCCCTTCTATAGTATAATACCTGACCCTTGCAGCTTCTTCACTCTCTTGTGGCCTGTACAAGCCCATCCTGGCTTGATTGGCGGCTCACTCCCCCGTTCACTAGTGGCATGTGAAGCATCAGTAGATGTTGTAGCACCCCTAATAATGTGCTGCATGGCCAAAAACTTACAAGGTCCCAAAGGCGAGACCTATTGGCTATGCCAATGCTTGTTTATATATGGGGACTATAATTGATTCAGCCCAGGTCAGAAGAAAGTCTGCAACACAGCAAGCCCTTAGGACAATGGTTAAAATGGGCCCCCACAAGGGGATATTGGATTTATATAGATCTACCGGAATCGCGTCGGGCCAGGTACTTTTCCCCCTTTGCTTGAAATTATAGCATTAGTAACCTCATTTAAGGTAAATGGGGCGATGTTAAGCGATTTTTCATCAACTGTGTTACCCTTGATGTTAAAAGGCCTAGGCCCATCAGACTCAGGGATCTTTGCAGAGTAAATGGCCGCAAAGTGTTTTATCCAGTCGTCCTCGGGTATTGCGACCACGATCCCTGGACCAACATCTTCTCTCAGTGGGGGAAAATTTACTATTTTCCAAAAATTGTTGTTTGCATTCTTACTGCTTGCATCCAATAAAGCGCCCCAGGCCTCTTCCCTTAGCTGACTTTTTCGCTTTTTCTGGGCCTCTCTATAGGCAGACCTGCATCGCTGAACAACCTAGGAGTTCTATGAAGTGCTTCTTTAAGGCTCTTGTTGGCCTTAGTACACTGTGTATCAAACCAACCATTTCTGGGTTTCTTTATTTTCCTAGCTGATTGCAAGTTCTCCTTCACAGTCTTGCTAATAATTAAAAACAAATTTATGATCTCTGTTGGCTGTGCATTATCATCCAGGCACGTCTCAAAGGCTTCCCCCGCATCGCGAATTAATTTTCCCAAGAAACCCTGCGGGGTGATCTGATGCCACCGCAGTGAGAAACCATTGAGAGTGGCTAGCTCTAATTCTCCGCAAATAGCTTGGGCGGGGCTGTTCTGCTCTCTGATAAAAAGACCCTTTGTAATTTCTATCGATTGAGGGGAATGGTCACTTGATAGTATAGAATGAGTTTTAAAATTAGAAAGATAGGAACTCAAATTATTTGAGGTTAAAACGTAATCAATGATGCTGTGATTATTTCTCCCATTAAATGTGCACCTGAATGGAGCATATGGTAGTGACATTTCATTTGCAAACGATAAATCCAGCGTATAAATTAATTCCTTTAGTTTATCTCCATAGCTATTGTGAATAAAGTGCGTTTTACTAGTGCCATCTAAATTGTCCATACCGCAGACTTTCTCGTTATGTGAATTGCACAATTGGATGTTAAAGTCACCTCACCACACAATCGAAAACTTTTTCTTATTGGTATTAACCACCTTTTCCAAATACTCATATAAATTAACCAAATGCATTATCATCTCTCCACTAGTAGCATTGTTATACAAATTAACCACTACCCTGTCCACTGAATCGAAGGCTGTCCAGAAATCAATGAAACCACAACAGAGCCTTAGGTTAACTTCCAGGGCCTTCTGAATAATGGCCCATAGAGTAAAGGAATGGTCTATGGTTGAATGGCCCTCCTGAAATCCTCCTTGCTCAATTAGAATAATCTTATGTTCAGAGGCCCAGTCCTCCAGCCTTGATAAAATAATTTTTTAGAACACCTTAACTGAGATGTCCAAGAGGCTAATCAGTCTGTAATGAGAGGGATCGGAACCATTCCCCTTTTTAGGTCGAGCCTAGTTCAGCGTGCATGCGCTGTTCTAGGAGATGACCTCTTGGAATCACTCCAGCTTTAAAGCACACTCGTGCGTGTGGCTTTTTGTTTTGCACACATTGTATTGGCCTTTGCGTGTGGCTTTAAGCACGCAATTGGCCAAAGGCGAGTGCATGTCCCACCTTTCCCAGTAAATGTTTCCTCCCACAGCCTACAGCTGTCGGGAGCGAGCAGCGGCGCGCAGGGTGCCATCTGTTCTGGGTCATATTACAAAGGTCGCTTTTACTTTCGCGGCCGCGCTTGTTTTTAAACAATGGTGCAGTTGTTGTCTCTTCGTGGAGGCTTCCATCTGCGTTTTGTTTTATTGAAATATTCAACTGCTTGGCTTGTCATTCTTTCCTCCTCCCACCTACACTCTGGAAACGGGACAGGCTGTGCCAGCAGTGTGCATGTAAGTGATGAGTGATCCTCAGAGGGAGTCGCGGAGACACTAATGTAATGTCTGAACAAGTAACACGCCTGTTTTCAGGACTGTTTCCTTCCTGCCCTTTTTATGTGTCGAAAGAGCGTGCATTCTTTCTGTATCTCGGTTTCATTTGTGTAAAAGTACAAGCTGCGTCAGCACGGGCACCAACCTCCGTAGGCACGCGGGCGCGAGCCCCAGAAATACTTCAGCCGAGGGCCGCCGCAGGTCCCTAAGGCCTGGCTCTGCATATCAACAGAGGGCCCAGCAGTGAGGCTTTCTTTTCACCTTCTAAATTCAGACGCGCGTTTTGTTCCTTCTCCAGCTGTTGCCAGACAGCACGATCACAGGAGGGGCTGGGTTTGCAGGTGTGGCTCTGACATAGCGCCGACACCCCCTCGTGGCTCTCATTGCGGGGAGGGGGGGGTGTGGGAGAGGAGGTGCGGCTTACACGAACAAAGAAGCAAAATATAAACCTTATTTTTAAAAACTTTTTACAAGGTTGACACGTTGTCACACACCACCTTAAGCCAGTCCTAGATTTTCAGGCGCCACAATGTTGCATTCTGGGACTTGGAGTGTCTTTTTTAACATTATAAGTATGGGCTGAAAAGTCTAACATGCAATGTTGATGGCTTGAAGGAGTCACACATAGCATAATAACAGTCGGAAGCTGTTTTATTATTTTACAAAGTGTCGCAGTCCTTTTCCAATTCTGTTGCTGCTTAACCCACGTGTAAAATCAAATATAAAGTCTGTTCGCCTATTTTGGTGAAGTGCACTACTTCCTGCACATAATGCATAAAAATAAGCATTGACAATGTCGTTTTTTTGACTTTTGAATAGTCTATAGAGAAAATGTTTTTACCAAGCTTCATCAACGTGCATAACGGGTATAGTGAATTGCAAAATGGGAATGTGACTTTTGGGACGGAAAAGCCCCTTGCATGTTAACGGACATGATAATGGATCACGCATGAGCGCCATGACCGAGACCTAGGGTGAGCACGGGTCCCGGATTTGCCCGGACAGTCCCGGTTTTTCGCCAGCTGTCCCGGCAGATTTCAGGAAATTAAGCTCATGTCCCGGTTTTTAGAGAGGGGTCGGCTGAAAACGGTGGGAGGTGCCTTTTTATGTTTTTCGAAGCATGGCTAGTAAGCAGCTGTTATAAGAAAGCTATTTAATTACCAGGCAAGCTACTGACTTTTAAAATTGCATTTGATTTATGTTCTTACTGCCTCTTATGTGTGTCTCTGCTGAGGAGAACTGTCATTCTGTGTGCTCGGTTGTGTGCGCGCATTTTAGGTGCAGTATGGTACAAGAAGTAAAAGGGAGCTGGAAGTTCGGAGGGCCTGTCAGACGTAGAAATACAGTGAGGATGGCAGAGCAGGCCCGCCTCCTCCCTTCCACTCGCTGCTGATGCCTTCTGCATTTGAGAGACCCGCTATGTGCCATGTTCTTGTCAAACATCAAACGCTTACAATGCCACCCCGTAATGAGGTGTCGCGTGGAAGACTCGCTGTAGAAGTAACGGAAATCCCATTCGAAAGGTCAGTGACGACAATCGTCGCTGATGAAGGTCAACAATGACGGAACGTTTTGCAGGGAAAAACGAAAGGAAAAATACTGCTAACATTTTTTGTTTGCACAGGTCGTTATTTCATATCCGAACTGGGCCGACACAGCTGTTCAATCTTCTGAGGTCGATAAACCGAGTGCTGGTAATGTGAGCAGTTATTTTCCAACACTTAGAAAGGGCCGAATTTGAGATTTTAGGTGCACAGATGCCAAGCAGGTTCAACAACATTTCGTAAGGCAGGTTCAACAACATTTTGCAGCCCACGCACAAACATCGCTCAATCACATTCAGCAATCATAGACCCATTATACCCTGTGCGGCTCATCTGTGCGGTACACTTGTCATGCTTTCAGAATAAACAAGCATTGGCATAGCCAATAGGTCTCGCCTTTGGGACCTTATGAGTATTTAG
Organism: Calotriton arnoldi; assembly: GCA_963921515.1. Lineage (NCBI taxonomy): Eukaryota > Metazoa > Chordata > Amphibia > Caudata > Salamandridae > Calotriton > Calotriton arnoldi. The sequence continues at coordinate 1,072,680 of CAWUFW010002513.1, forward strand.
TTATGCAGCACAATATCCTTGGTGCAACAACATCAACTGTTGCATGGCTAAACACATAAGGTCCTAAAGGCGAGACCTATTGGCTATGCCAATGCTTGTTTAATATGGGTTTCACTATAGACCCCTTCCAAGATGGGGGAGTAAAGGCCCGTTGAGGCTATCCAGCAGAACAAAAGAGAATACACCCTTGCCCACCAGTCGCTATTGGATTTAATTATCACTGCCGGAATAGTGTCTGCAGCTCTTGGTAGCTTAATCCGATCAAAACTGCCATTACCTCTTTTACTGAGAACCAGGTGGAGGGGAGATTCTTGTTGGCAGTACACTTAGGCCTAACTAAGGTAGAAAGGCTACCATACAGATAAGCCAGATTCGCTGCCCATATATCCTTGGGAATCACGCATGTTAGGGCCCCTCAATTAAGGCAACTGGATTGATTTACTTTTGCCCAGAACTCTCGTTGAACCACTGATTGAATAATCTTCTGCCTCTCGTCCCACTTGCTATGATAGAGGCTTTTTTCTCTTTAATTGGTCGTCTGTATTGGGACTTAAGCCTGGCCAACTCCTGGTTAAAACCACCTTCTGAGCGCAGCCTGGCCTGTTTGGTTGCAAGTCTCACCAAGCATTTAATTTTCTGACAAAATAGATCAAATCAACCCTTTCCATTAATGTGACAAATTGCCTGTGTCCCACCATTTCTAACGTTTATGGATATGCAGCCCCCCAACACATTGATCAAGATTTCAGAAAACCATAAGATTCTGTTCTCATGACTCACGGAGAAAACCTCAGTCTTTTCTGTTAATTGGTATGCAGCTAAACGCTGAAGGTGGGTGGGGTCTAAACAAGTTGTGAGCCTCCACGGGTAAGATACGTTCAAGGGCAGTACCTTCTACACAGCCACTGGCTCGTAGAGATGAAAAGCAGCCCAAGTGGCCCAATGGTCCATACCCTCATACTTTGCCGAAGTCTTTAGAGTCAAAACTGTCAGGCAGGCGTAAACATCTATTCAATCAGGCCCGTCGAAAGGCCCTGCTGGAACATTGCTGCTGCTGGCATATCATTTTTAAATCGGCCATTCCAGCAGACCATACCATTGTTCATCAGCTATTGGCTCAGTGCCTTGGCCTCCCGCTTGATGGTGCCGGAAGGGAACAAGGCTGGAGAAATGTTGTTGGCAATCCAGAACATCCTCCATCTGTATATCCACCTGGACAGGGTACAGGTGAGCATTGAAATACCCTGCCTGATAAGTCCGAGCTACTGCTGTGCCGTAGAATTTCAAAGCAAACGAATCAGAACTATAGCCTTCATCATTAGCTTGTAATCCTAATCAACAGAAGCCTGCTGTAATGAGAATAAACATTCTCGCATGGCAACAACTGCAGTAAAGGCATTCTTTGTCAGCTGAAGCACAAAACATCTGCCAAATCAAATGCTGTACTCTGGGTAATCAACATATAGGCGGAGCCAAAGCCCCTCTCTCAGTGGTATTTCTTGAAGCTATTTTTCAGTTGATCACATTAGGTGTAACAACAGCTGTGCTGTCAAGCCAGACCTAATGACGCTGAATGCAAGTTAACATCCAAACTGGATGCTAAAAAGTTGATACGCTGCACAGAATGGTGTTTCTTATTTCACACACTAAACAGAGCAGGTATTGTCCCAGAGTTCCTAGCTCAGGTGAATTCTGGAGGCTTCTGTTCCATATCATGCAGGACATAGAGAGATGCATGTTAAAGTTATACATTTCCCCATTGTTATTGTACTTGCACTGGAACTGCTGGATGCAGCAATAAGAGAATCCCACGATACGAGTGTTTCCTAGTTTCATTGCCACCATGGCGTTAGAAAAGAAAATCATATGCTATGCAGACAAAATCTACTGACACTTTTTTAATCAAATACTTTGATTCCTGCAATTGATGAGGGCCTTCTCGTTTCTTTCGGCTATAAAGTCAAGTGGGACAAAAGAAATGTCTGACTCTGACAAAGCACACAACTAATTGCTTAAAGTGATACTACAAGTTCACAACCATCTCAAATACTGAGAAACCATAATAAATAGGGGGTCAACACAACGTGGAGATCGACAAAATCCACTCCCTACTAGCAAGTGTGGAAGCAGACTTTCTGTGTTGGGCAATCACTGCAGAGCTGCATACAGATAGTAAGGATGCCATTGACATATAGTTGGACACTTTGGGCCTATTTAACTTTAACACATGAAATAACAATCATGTTTCTGAAGTTTAGCTTAAAAATAAATTCCAAACAAAAGCAAAAAAATAATGTTTTATTATGCATTAATAATTAATAACAGTGATATATAGAATTAATTAAACGTTATTTAATTATATTTTAATAAAAGATTGATCTTTAAATGTAAAAGTGTTTGCTAAATTATTTTACAATTAAATAATTATATTTACTTGCTAGAAGTTCCAAGTTAACAGGAGCCCTTGACATTGCCAAGAGCATGGAGCACACTGCCATATGCCTAAAAGAAATTAAAAGGTCTCCAGATTCACAGACATGTTCTTCTGACATAAACAGCATTTCAGACACTGGCAGTATGTTAAATAAAAGATGTGCATATACAGAAAGAAAAGAACCAACTAGGAAAACTCAAATATTTCTGGTGTGGCAATAACAACCATCTGGCTAACAGTCCCAAATGTCCTGCTAGAAGTGGAATTTGTAGGAAATGAAGAAAACGGCCTGTGACATTTTGCCACGGTTTGTAGGGATTTGGAAAACAAGAATGTGAATATATTATACACAATTATGAATGAGAATTAGGAGGACCCCAACATAGTTTTCCAAGTAAATTCCAAGGAAAAAGAGGAAAAGGTAAACTACCCTACCTGTAATATTGTCTAAGAGGGGGTTATTTTTAAAGTGTATGCCGACTTTTGCTCTCCCTACACATTAATAGATGAGAAAACATTTATGGAAAAGTGTGCGGGAAAACGTATATTTTAGAAACCCCTGACATGAAACCAGGGGACACAATAAACACTCTTTACCTCTGACAAGAATGTTGAAAATGCAAATCTCATTTGTAGACAGGAACACAGTGGCAAGGTCTACATAACTAAACAGGGGTCTAACTTTTTAGGATGGAAACATCAAAAAGATTTGGGAATCGGACTAGATCCCAATAATGAAGAACAAGTTTAAACTGTAGACATATCTATTACTGGGGTTGAAATATTTGAGGAATTCCAGAGGTATTTTTGGAAAACTTGTATTACTCAAGAAATTCTTGTACAAAATCCAGTTAAAACACAATGCTGTCCCCACCGTTCATAAAACATATCCTGTTCCTTTCCTTTTGAGAGACCCACTAAAAGAAGAATTAGAGAAATTGGTGGATCAAGTGGTTATAGGAAAGAACGGAGATCAGAGAGGTTAGTCCCCAGGATAACCACATTTAAAAAACTCAATGGAGATTCGCATGTGTGTGGAACTGAGGGACTTGAACCAGAATATTTGGGGAGACTGACACAGTTTGCTGAATATTATAAAGGATATTGAAAAAGTGATGTGCTTCCAAGATGACATTTTAATAAATGAGGCATCAGAAAAGGAACGCAATAGCATTCTGAGGGATGTTGTTGAGAAACTCAAAAATGCAGGTCTTACTATAAAAAGAGAAAAATTTAAGATCACAGTAACTTCAGTGGACTATTTGTGACATACGATTTCGAGTGAGGGATTAAACCCAAAATCAAACTCATGATGCTATAATGAATGTCCTTCCCCGACCAATGAAGAGGAACTTAAGTCATTACAAGGAGTAGCAGAGTAAATGTCCAAATATGTAAGATGCTTTGCAGACCAAGTTCACACACTGAGGTCCTTACTTAAAAATAATACCCGATTTGAATGAAACATGGAACAAAGTAAATCTTTCCACTCGGTAAAACAAGCTACAACATATGCCCAAAACATTGGCAAATTTGATACCAATCTCAAAACCATTGTAACCACTGACACCAGCAACAAAGGCCTTGGACCCACCTTATCCCAAATTGTGGAAGGTAAGGAGAAAATAGTAGTGTTTGTGTCCAGAGCGCTTAAAGGATGGGAAGTGAATTAATCAACAGTTGAAAAAGAAGTGTTAGCATGCTTCTGAGGCATTAACCACTTTAGGTTTTACCCATGGGGCATACTCTTACTTTTAAGGACAGACCATAAACCCTTAAAGTCTGTTTTTGCTACTAAGGGAATGGAAAAGGCTTCTTCCTGCGTTTCCAAGTGGATGTTAGGCTTGCAGGGATATAACTCTGGAAGTGAGTATGTCTCGAGCAAAACAAGTCATATATCTGACTGCTTATCTAGAATGCCTATTGATTAAGGTAAGCATGAACCTGAGTTGCCAGAAGACTCTGTACTGTCTATTCACATTTCTACAATATTAAAGGACGAATGGGAAAGTTGTATTAAACTATACAAGAAACTATCATTGGTGAAAGAGAAAATCATCAAAGGATGGTCAGAAAAATTTAAACTTTTACCTGATGAATGCAACTATTCTGGAATGTAAGGAATGGACTGTCAATTTGTGGAAATCTAGTGCTAAGAATGAACAAGATTGTACCTCCTGAGGGTGTGAGAGAACGTATTGCAGACATCGCGCATGAGGGACAACTTGGGAGGAGCCTCTCTAAAAACAGTCAGGGCAGAGTACTGGTTCCCCAACATGGACAGGATAATAGAAGACAAGGTGAAAGATTGCTACGCATCTGGAGTGAGTAACAAATCCAAAGTCACTCAGAAGGGCCTCCTTGCTCCAGTAGAAGTTCCATCTAAACCTTGGGATGAATTCGGATTAGATATTGTAGGCCCTCTCAATTTACATTACACAACGTTCATCTAAAATATATTTTTGTGTTAGTAAACTACCATTCCCATTGGATTACAACTAAATGTATTAATAATATAAATACTGCACCCCATTTCAGGCAGGCTTCAGGGCCCATATCAGTACTATTGACCAGGTCTTCCATTTTGTTCTTATATACTGGCGAACCATTGTTCTCGGCAAAGGCAGCATGTATGCTGCCTTCGTCGACCTTAAATCCGCCTTCGACCTGGTCTCAAGAAATAAGCTGTGGGAGGTCCTGAAGGAGTTGGGGATGCCACTGGATTTACTCTCCCTAATTGTCCGCCTTCATGAGGATAATTTCGTGCAGATACTCTGGGGGACGGCGGGTAATAAGACCAACCCTTTTCCGGTGCGAAAGGGTGTCCGCCAAGGGTGTGTGCTGGCTCCCACATTGTTCTCCCTTTTTATAAATGGAGTTGCAAATTTTCTTGATGCTATTAATACTGATGCTCCCGTCTTAGCTGGTAGGAAAATACCCATTTTAATGTTCGCGGACGACACGCTGATAATCTCGAAAACGCCAGGAGGATTGCAGCGTGCCCTCCAGCGCTTTGAAGAGTTTTGTCTTCTGAGGGGTCTCAAAATTAATTCTGCTAAGACTAAGTTTATGTCATTTAATCAACATAGATCGTTTAAAGGGAGAATGATGATGGCTGGGCTACCCCTGGAGCAGGTTGATGCTTTTATTTATCTTGGCATCAAACTGCAGAAGGACATGAGGTGGAAGCCACACATTGAGGCCATGGCTTTGAAGCATAGGCAACTAGCTGGAACCCTTAGAAAAGAATTTAAAACTTCTTTTACTAAACCCCCCAGCCCGGTACTCCAAATTTACAATACCAGAGTGGTGAGCTCAGTTCTCTATGGGGCTGAGCTGTGGGGTTTTGGAAACCTGACCCAGCTTACAATAGCGGAGAACGCGTTCTTCCGCGCAATTACTAGTATGCCACAAAGTACACTCATGCTCCCTCTAAGGAATGACCTAGGAAGAAAAGACATGAAGGACCTGGCCAGACTACGCCCAATACTATTCTGGCGTAGAATCTGGTGCACAAAGGAATTGGCCGTGTTCACACAGGGCCTAAGGGATATCGTAAATACGGACCGCTTCCACAAAATTAGTTGGCTGCGCGAATTGAGAAGTTTGCTAAATAAAATGAGCCTGCAACACCTGTGGGATTCACCCCCCACCGAAATATTCCCAACAAAAAAGTCTATTGGGAAACTGTGGTGCATGATGAGTTTAGGCGCTATGATACGACTTTTCTCTCTGGGCTTTTTCTTCAGACTAAGCCATGCCCTGGCCTAGAGCCGTATTGGGACATCCTCGAGAAGCCTCTGGATCGCAAACTTTATTTCCAGTTTAGATCTGGATTTCTTCCATTGAAGTGTTTTACATCTAAATGGTCTGTTATTAGGGATAACAAATGTCACTTATGCACCACACAGGTAGAATCACTTGCACATGTGCTCTTTGTTTTTAACCCGCGTACGCTAGCCCATGAAAGGTTTGGCTGGTTCAGCTATGTAAGAACATGGGTACAAAATCACATATCACAGCCCTGCGTATCCTTTGCACTGATCCATCTCCCAGGTATGCAGTTCCGGTGGCAAACTTTCTGAGGTGGATGTGGATCATACTTTTAAAAAAACCAAGGATGGATAAAGCGCAGGATGACATGTCCCATTAGTGCGCAGGGTTGAGCTTACGTGGTCCCGCGGGCTCTTCTATCCTTGCTGATGGGCTTACGATTGTTTTATCTGTGTTATTTTAATAATGTGTCTTTTTTAATCTTGTTCTTACTATTTTATGTGTAATATAATGATGGTCTTGACTGCTTATTTGCGCAATTGTTTAATTCAGATCTTAAACTTCTGTAATTATTGTTCTATCTTTTTTTAATTGCAATACTTTTATGACTTGTATAGTTGAATAAAGCTTTCTTAACTTGACTTGATAAATACTGCAACATTAATTGAATTCATAAAAGACACTTTGCCATCAGAAGGAAGTCCCAGTGCTATTGTCACTGACAACGGGTTACAATTTATGTCTGAGGACATGAGATAATTCTTAAAGGCTTTATTCATAGATCCCATCAGAATGACTCTTTATTGCCCTAAAGCAAATGGACTTGTAGAAAAGCTAATAGAATCATCAAAGATTCCATAAAATTAGACCATGCTTCAAGTAAAACTGTTTCAAAGAATTTACGTGAAATGCTATGATCTTATCACACCACCCCTAATTCACTTACAAGTGTATCACCATTCACCTCCTTTAAAGACAGAAAACCTGGATCTAAACTTACACTGAACTGGTTAAATGGAGGACAAATGGTATGGGGCAATAGGAAAAACATTACCAACTCAATAACTCCATCAAGGCAAAAACAAGTCATGGTATGACAAAATATGGGGTAAGAAAAACAACCAGTGGAAGGTTGGGTAGTGGGTGGAAAATTAAGAAACCCAATGGTAGCAGTGACAAGTTCAAGAAATCTTCTCACCCTCAAAAGATTAAACGAGTTAAACATAGTATGGTAATTCTGGAGGATGGAAAAGTGTGGAGCTTAGACAGCGTAGCTTAATGTTCTAGAGTTCCTGAAATCGAAGGAGCAAAGGTACTCATCGTAAACCAAGGAGTTGGTGGATATGATCGAAGTGATAAAAGTAAGACGCACACATGTAGATCACAAAGTAGGATAAAGTGGGGGGAACATTATGTTTTCTCCTTCCCACGACATGAAAAATTGGGTCATTCATCTGTTAGGATTTGGGTAATGGAATAATATACAAATTGCTATTTTATCTTTTATCTCATCTGGAAGTATTTCAGATCTCATTAAATTTAAGCATTGTAACTTGGTCTCTTTTCATGTATTTGTGGTGTTGTGGTTTCCCCATCCACCTTTCATCTTCCTTCATGTTTTTCCCATGCAAGGGAGATGTGTTGTTGTTTCTCATTTTCCTCCTCCGTTACCTTCTCCCCCCCGCCCCTATCTTCGAATGTTCCTGTAAGTGGCATTTGGAATGTTAGAGAATTTATCAGACAGAACTGTTGGACAGCCCTGCAAAGTGAGACTGAAGGCATATTTGTTCTGCTTTTCTTACCTAATAAAAGCAAGAATGTCTTACCGTGACAACTTGCTTCATGTTTAAATGTGCAAAGCTCTGTATTAAAAGCTATTGCAGAATTTTATCGTCCTGCTACTATGTAGGCGGGTACCCTCAATTGACGGTGACAAAGACCAAATGTACCAAATTTGCACTGGAACAATCAGAATAAAAGCTGTCAGTTACATGTTCAATTTCCATAATCCTGCAAAAATGATTCTTTGCCCATAACTTGTTCTAGCTGCTTTAACCATATTCAAATCCCTCCTTCTAGGGTTATCAAGTGCAAAGCTCCTGTGTCTTACAGGGTGACAATATAAGCACAGATTCTGTCTGGTACAACTTATATTACATTTTAGTATGCAGAATCAATGAATGAGCATCTTCAATAAGTTCTGGTATATGAAAAGTAGGGTGGGGTTCCTTACCTGTTGAGGTGTACATGGGTGGCCCCATTGGATACTGTAAAGAGAGGCCGCTGGGTGGGTACATTGACATGGGGGGGTATACTTGAACTGGGTAGGATGGCTGAACTTGATAACCCATCATTTGCATTTCTTGACCTGTGAAACAAACACATGAACAATGAGATACTGAAACCAGTGGGTAAAGAAACAAACATTTTCAATGCTATGCTGCTTTATCAAACCACTGTACATTAACAAAGTACCATGAGGCTCTGAGATAGGCAGTAAAAGAGATTTCAGTCTTTATGTATGGTGTCTCACTATTGAGTATCTATGTTAGCAAGCTAATAGTAATGGCTTCCTGGTAAAGAAAGCATTAGCTGGTAAAAGGCTGCAACTGCTGGGACTCTAATGGGGTTATTTAGAGTATGGCAGAGGCAGGACATCTGCCATTTTTAGATGATTTTTTACATCCTCTAACCTCTAAATAACCCCTTTATTGCCATAAAATGCTGAGACGTGAGCTATGATGGCACAAGCACCACCAACTGTGCCACATGATGGTGCAAATCCTAACGTGGCAAGGTAAAGTGGTTCTCTGTAGGGATGGATTCAACAATTGTTTTGTCTACAATAATCTCAACGTCTTTTTGGATGGGCAGTATTACTTAGCAAACAAAGATAATATCAAGCAATGTAGCATACATCCTTTCACATCAAGGTAATCATGCAAGTTCTGAAATATTTCCCAAAATAATTTATTCATGCATTTTTTTGTTCAATGAATAAAAACATTGATCAGTCAAGGTTCACACTTTATCCTTGTTGTATTCTACCAATAGATCCAACTATTATGTAACCAAAATTCAGGTACGCTTTATCCTTGTTGTACAGTCTTTTAATATCAATGGGTTCACATGTAAGATTTGTTGTGTGATACAGCCTATTGGTAGCATGATATTGTAGGAAGCTGGTTCCTTATATGGTATACCAAAAAAAGGTATACCATGCAAAGGGTCCAGGTATTCCCCTACTAGCAAACAGGAGCTTGCTCTAGCAATCCCAAGGAGCTCTTTTAGGGTGTGGTGTGGTCGAGCAGCCTTAGGTAGATCAGAGAGGAGTGTTAGACATTTACAAATACACACAATAGTCAATAAATGATGCACACGACTCAATAAGGAGATCCACACCAATTTATAAAATTAACCTGTATCTTTATATAACTTTAGGGGTCAAGATCATCAAAATCAAGTAAGTACTTTTTACAATAGCAGGTTTAAAGCAAACAGGTTTTCGTCCCAGGGAGTACTCGCGGTAGAGGGGGCCTGCAAACAGAGGCTGCAGGCAGCGTCAGGAAGTCCACAGTGGGCACGTCCAAGGTGGGCTTTGTCCCTGGAGGTCTGGGGGACCACGCTGGCACCATTGGCCCACTTGAGCTAGGGCTTGGAAGCACGGGTGCAGTGGTGCTTTGTGGCGTCATGTTTTTGCAGCTCTGGAGTCTCACAATCTTCTTTGGGGTCCCTGCAGGATGCGGGCAAGCATCTCTTCTGCTCCATAGGAGTCTCTCATTCTTTGTTTAAGTCAGGCAGGCCTCCAAGGCTTTGGAGGCACAGCATCTGCAGGACGAGATGACTTTTGGTGCACTCTTGTTGGGAACAGAAGACCTGCCGGTGGGGCTGGCACTGAGTCAGTTGCTTCTTCCACAGTCAGTGCCTTGGCGGCTCTTCAGTGTCCTCCTTCTTCGTAGGTCGGCAGGAATCTGGGGGACCACATTGGCACCATTGGTCCACTTCAGCTCGGGCTAAGCGGATCAGGTTCAGTGGTACTTTCGGGTGTCGGGTTTTGCAGTCTTGGAGCCTCATAGCTCAGTCACTGGTACCTGCAAGATGCAGGGGAACAGCTCAGCTGTTCCACAGGAGTTCCTGAGTCTTTGGAGAAGTTCTGGCAGTCCTCCCAGGTATTGGAGGATCAGCAGCTGGCAGGGCAAGATGACTTTGGCACAATTGTTTAGAATAGGCGAACAAGCCGGCAGGGCTGTTATGTTATGTTATGTTAGTTTCGACTTGTATAGCGCCTAATACCAACAGGTCTCTAAGCGCTTCAAGAAGATCAGCGTCAGTTCCAGGTGGGATGGTAATATAGTTAGGCCCAGGCTTCTGTGTACAGGAGGGTTTTGAGTTTTTTTCTGAATGGAAGAAGGCGTCCTTCCGCACGGAGCTGACTAGGCAGCTTGTTCCAGAGTGGCGGTATCAGGACAGAGAAGGCACGTCCTCCTTTAGTAGTGTAGTGAAAGCGTGGGCATTTTAGGAGGCCCTCAGTAGAGGACCTAAGTGAGCGGCCAGGGACATATCTCTGAAGGTGTTCTTTGATGTAGTGGGGTGCCTGTCTGAAGAGGGCCTTATGCGTAATACAGAGTCCTTTGAATTTGGCCCTCTGTTTGAGGGGCAGCCAGTGAAGTTGTTGCACAAGGGGTGATGCCCTGTGTGTCTAGGTAGTTTGAAGATTAGCCTAGCGGCATCGTTCATCACCACCTGAAGTTTGCCAACAGTGAGTCAGGTAGTACAATATAGAGTGAATTCCCATAATCCAGCCTGGCCAGGATCAGGGCGGCCACCACTGTCTTCATGGTAGAGAGGGAGAGGATAGGGGAAAGTCTCCTCAGCAGCCTGAGTAGGCTGACGCAGGTACCGAACACGGTAGAAACTTGATCAGCCAATGAAAGTTTGGCATCAATTTTGATTCCTAAACTTTTTACCACCGTTGCTGGGACTGGGTAATCACCCAGTTTGAGTGGCCAGTAAAGGGAGTTCCAAGAATTGCTCTCATTGGTGACGGCCAGGACCTCCATCTTGTCTGGGTTAATCTTAAGAGAGTTGGCCGTCATCCACTTAACCGTGAATCGCAGTATGTCTTTTGCCCGGGAGTGGGCCTGTGGGGTGTCTTCTATTTGGAGTAAAACTTGCGTGTCATCCGTATAATTGAAAACCTGACAGTCCATCAAGGCGAGGGCCTTAATCAGAGGTCTGAGGTATATGTTAAACAAGAGGGGGGAGAGTGCTGACCCTTGCGGAACTCCGCAGGGGATAGCTCCCCTCTCTGAGACCCAGTCACCCATCTGAATTTTTTGGGTGCGGTCGGTCAGGAAAGAGGTAATCCACTGGAGAATTGGGCCGCCAATCCCAATGTCTTGTATTCTTTTCAGAAGTTGGGAGTGGTTGACTGTGTCGAACGCTGCCGACAGGTCTAGAAGGACTAGGGCACATGGCTTCTTGCTGTCTGCTTTGTTCCTGATGTCGTCAAGTATTGACAGCATCACCAGCTCGGTGCTATGATGAGCACGGAAGCCGGCCTGCCTGTCTCCCAGGAGGTGATGGTCCTCTATAAAGCTGGATAGGGTTTGCAAGACATACTGATACAAGATTTTGTCCAAGAATGGGAGTTGAGATATGGGCCTAAAGTTTTTCATATTGGAACTATCCGCTCCTGCCTTCTTGAGTAACGGAATTACTCTGGCTTCTTTGAAGAGACTGGGAACCTTCCCGGTTTCCAGCGAGCGGTTCATCAGGGCTACAATATCTCCCTCAATCTCTGGAAGGGCTAATTTGAAGATCCTAGGGGGGCATGGATCTGCGGGTGAGCCAGATTTAATTTTAGATGCAATGCGTCGGAAGGTTTCTAAGTCAAGTGTTTGAAAAGAGGAGATCAACTCTACCCCTTGTCCGGGGTCTTGACCTCTTCATAGTGAGATTGCTTAAAGGGGGAGTTGTAAATATCGGCCAGAATGTCTTGTATTTTGTCGGAAAAGAAGGATAAAAATTTATTGCATAGTTCCAGGTTGGACGGTGTCTCCAGTGGCGGTTTATGACTCAATTCTTTGAGGATTTTGAATGTTTCTTTTTGTTTGTTAGTTGCCATCAAGATTCTATTTTCAAAATATTCAGCCTTCCTGTTGAGTAGCGCCTTTTTGTAAGTGGAGACTCTTGCCCTGTACTCTGCGAGGGCCTGTGGTTCGTAGGCTTTGCGCCAACGGCGTTCGTGGTGGCGAAGTGAACATTTCAAAGACCTGAGCTCCTCCGTGAACCATGGTGCGCCCTTACCATTGTTACCAATTTTTATTTTCTTGACAGGGGCTAGTATATTGATTGCAGAAACTAACTGGCTGGAGATGGATTCAGTCCACTCTTCGATATCTGCATTCTCCGGCCTCCTAGGGGGTATTCCTCTGAGCAGGTTTCCAAGTTTGGGGCCCTCAATTTTTGTCCAGCTTCGAATTAGTTTCCAGTTAGTGGGTGGACGTCCCTCACACCTAGCTATGGGGAGTTGAAGGTTGATAAAGTAATGGTCTGACCATGCACTGGTGCCAAGTCAGTTGCTTCTTCTACAGTACTTGCTGTTGCGGCTCTTTGGCCCTTTTTCTTTTGGTCAGCAGGATCTGATTTCCTAGTGTCAGGGCTCCCCTAAATACTGAATTTAGGGGTGTTAGGGGAGTCACTACGCCCCATATATGGCCACTTCCTGGGGGAAGTGGGCATAACCCTGTCCTTGAGACCCTAAGTTTGCCATCACCAAGATGGCCACTTTTGAAAAGTCACGTCCACTTCAGGTAGCCCAGTTCAGGGGTGGTGCTTTCCTGAGGGTGGACATGTCTGTCTTGGCTTGCTAATCTTCCCGCCTGTCCAGGTGCCAAAGAGCTCTGGACAAAAGGGGGTCGGTTTCCTTTCTTGTGAGAGAGGCCAGATTTTCATACCAAAGGCGGTGGGCCTCTTTGAAGCGCCCCAGTCTTGGAATGCTAATCCGCAGGTCATCCTGTGGGCGGGGGTGCCAAGCACACTCTGCCTGTGCAGGTTTGGTTTATGGCCCCCGGAGAGCAAAGACCCTCACGCTTGGGGTCAGAAACCTCTTTCTGGTGGCAGGCTGGCGAAAACCAATCAGTCAACACACCAATAGCTGGTAGGGTTTCAGGTGGCCCCTCTAATGTGCCCTCTGGGTGCATGTATTACTAAATCTGACACTGGCATCAGTGTGGGTTTATCAAAACGAGATGTCTAATACCAAGCATCCCTATTTTCAATGAAGCCCTCATGTAGCTGGGGAACTGATTTTCACCAGTGTCCAGCATGTTTTTAAAACGACATCCCTGATTACTTGTACTCGCAGTAACGGAACTGACCAGTACAGGGGCATAGCTGCTTATGCAGTTATGCCCTCAAATGAAGTATAGTGCACCCTGCCTTAGGGCGGTAAGACCTGCTGTAGGGGTGACTTACTTATACTGCATGCAGTGTCAGCAGGCAGGGCACACACGTTATGTTCCTGGTTGTGTTTTCACTTTTGTTTGCAGTAAGCCATGCAGCCTGCAGTGGCAGTTTGCATGAGCTTAGTGAGGGTTCCCTTAAGGGGCACAATTCGTGCTTCAACACTTGGGGACCCTCTTTAGTACATCAGGCCCTAGGTACCGGGGGTACCATTTACTAGGGACTTACAGAGGGCACTAAAGGTATCGCCAATTGGGGAAACCCATTGCACAGTTCTGGGAAAGAGATCTGGCACTGGGAACCTGGTTAGCAGGAACCTACTGCACTTCCAGTCAAAATCACATCAAATAACAGACGTCCACTTTCCAACAGATGTTGCAACCTGAAGGAGTATAAGTCTCCCATTGATGGTGCATTAATTTCCTTCAGGTGTAAATCTTTGTGTTTTCTTGCAATTAAAAGCTGTGCTCCTATAGGTAAATGTTGACACGTTATACCCTGTATTAAGGGCCTCCTCAGGTCATACAACACGATTCTGTATCACTAAACACAAAATGAGTCCCACGTCCAGCAATGGGTGGCAGGCATTGAAGAATCAATCTACAAATCATATTTGCTGGGGACCCTCCCCCACCCCCGGAAGAACCTGCTCTGCACTGTGTGATTGGGGTTTACCGGCTACGCAAACGCTGGTGTGGACCGGCCATTCCCCTCCATACGGTGCTTTGCTTCTAAGTCAGACACTAGGTCCAATACATGTGTGCATGCAGGATTAGTCAGTATTGCTGTGTCCTAATGATACTGTTAGGGTGATCCAGGCACCCCCTTTCTGTGACAAGATATGATGGTGCAAGCAGCAGTCGCTGGCACATTTCTTTGTAAATAGCTAATGGCTTGTGAGGTAAACATCTAGCTTCAAAGGGGAGAGATTGTAGGGAACTAAACAGGCGTGTTTAGGGCAAAAAGAGGGAATTAGACAGGCCAGCAGTGGAGACCAATCTAACCCTTTGTCAGACCACTTTAAAAGGGCCTGTGGGACACAAAGGCAACAGGCACTTCTTGTAACCATCATTGCCTGTTGTCACTGGAAACATGACCCGCGGATACATGTGCACTTCTTAAAGCTTCCTATGATTATAATGCATTGAAATAACTGAGAGCAAGAGCCAGTTTCACTCTTGGTATTTTAAACTCATAAGCGAGACAGCAGTGGCAGTATATGCTGGTCTCACAGACGTTTGTGACTAAGCACTGGGTTAAGGATCCTGGAAGTGGTGTACAGCAGGAAGTAGATGTGAATGAAGGCATGGAGCAGAACATGTCTGACAGCAGGTGCAGACATTCAGCTGCTTTATGTTATGGTATGTTATGTTATTGCCACTTGATATAGCACACAAATCATACCTGAAGGTATATCTCGGCGCTGCGCCAGCATGGGAACACTGCAGCAGCCTAAAACAACCAGGTCTTTAGGAGTTTTTTAATTTCGGAAAAGTCAGAGAAGCAACAGAGATGATATGGATGTTGGTTCCAGGTGGATGGAGCAGTATAGGAAAAAGCAAAGCCACCACTTCTAGAGTTGCAAATGCAGGGGACGGTCTGGAGTGCTTTATCGCCAGATCTAAGCGTTCTCGTGGGGCTGTAGTACTGTAGTTTGTCCTTGAGATATACAAGGCTCCACCCAACAGTGCCTTATGGGTAAGGCAGCAAATCTTAAAAACACAATACACTTCCTGGTTGGAAGCCAGTGTAAGGTTCTCAGTGTGGGTGACAATGGGGAGCCAGCTGGAAGATTACAAACCAGGCATGTAGCCATGTTTTGCACTACCTGGATCTTGGCTATTAGGGAGTCATTTGCAGCTATGAGCAAAGCATTGCCATAGTCAAGGCGACTTATGGCAAGGGCCTGAACCAGAGTCTGCTTTGCAGAGGATGGTAGCCACGGGAAAACCTTTGTCAGTAACCGCATGGTAGCAAGGCATGCCCCACAAGTAGCGGTAATCTGGTCCTTCATGGATAGGGCCTGGTCTAATTTAACACCCAGATTTTTAACCATGAGCCTGGGGGAAGGGGCCGCCCCTAGTTCCGAGGGCCATCAGTCAGGGGACCAGAGGTTTGCCAAACACCACATCCTCTGTTGTTTTGCTATTAAGTTGAAGGCAGTTTGCCGTCATCCAGGCTGCGATCCTCCACATACAATCCTTGAATTGGAGCTAATTTTACACCTATAAACAACTTTTTCAAATTAACCCCAACAAGCTGCTCAAAAGTGGACTTTACAACCAGAAATCATCATGCAATTCTCACAGCTCGGACTTGCCGCCTTATTTGTGACTTGTGTGGTTGCCTCAGTGCCTAATTTTGAAAGCACCATCATATCATCCATTAGGCGCCCCAGAAAGACAACTATTTTTACATATAATTCTATAAAATGAACATTAAATAATTCAAACATTGCGGTTATGATAAGTTATCTCTTTTAAAATTTCAATCAAATACATGATTGCCAACACGCAATAGGCAGCCAGGTCTCCCTAAATTATAAAATCTCCTCAGTGTGATCCTGTGGTATTGTGCAAGCTCTGGGCTTGGAATGTGATGAGGTCACTGGAGCATGGCATTCTCTTTGTAGTCAGTTGCTCCAGTGCCCCTTCATGGACAGATGCATCTTCTGGAATATACCCACTTCTTCCACTACAAGCTGCGTAGTGTCATCTTTACAAAACTGGCGACGACTTGGGTCTAATTGGATGTCTATCTACTCCTCAGATGTCAACTACATAGAAGAAGGGGCCAGGGAGCATTCCGTTAACTACATCGTTAACTTCAATGACATTTTTATTCACTCGTAAGTGAATAACTAAGGTGAGACATTTCTATTTTTTGCTTTCTCGCTGCCTTGCGTCGAGGATTTATAGACAAAATCTTCATTTTCGCTGTATTACACTTAATTTGACGTCGCCCTTGTTGCTTGGCAACCGCTCTTTCAAAAGTGTTACACGTGAGTCCTGCGCGAGCGTCTATCAGCTCGACTTCAAAGACATAGACATTATTGGAATTTCCAGCGCATGTGTTGCGCGAGCGCCTTTCAGCTTGAGAGCTATTTAAATAAAGGCAGCAGTCTCCAGCGCGAGGACGCTGAAGTCTAGGCAGCGGTATTCAGCGCGAGTCTGTTTTTGATGAACACAACAGCGCGAGTGTATTAAAGAACACTCAAGTACATTTCAAGCAGCAGCCTTCAGCAAAAGTCCGCCTTTGATCATGAGGACAGCGCAAGCGTTTTAAAGACTGTTTAAGCACATTTCAGCCTAGCGCACGAATATATGTTTTAGTTTTCAGTTCAGCGCTTTAAAGTTTACACTCTCTCAAAGAACTATTGATCTGTGCTTGTTCAACGTTCACTCATTTTACTGGAACTCACCTTCTTCGCCCAGCTGTTTCTGCTTTTCACCCTTTGCGTTGTTCTTCTTTATCAGGATCTGTGTTTCACCGCTTCACAAAAGGAGTCCAATCTTGCCACAGCTGCTTTATAATAAGAGCTGAGTCTCACCGCACTGCCTCCCATGGTTTCCAGAAGTACTGCAAGATCCAGTTTATGTTTTATTCAATGTACTTTAGTTGATCCACATCGGTGCAAATTTCTACGTCCGCGATTTGCAAGCTTATTTACTTTTTGGCAATTTTAATTATTCTATCCAAAATATTCAGCGATTTGCACGCTTTAAACAAAGTTCTACTCTTATAAGACATTTATTTTGTGCAAATTCGTCAGCGATCTGCACGCTTTGAACAGATCCACCTTTCAATGATTTGCACACTCTGCACAAAGTTTATTGTTTTTTTTTCTTTGTTTTTTTTTCTTTCCCGAAAACCATGCAGAGCATTTCACCACCGGCATCTTTCCTGCAAGAACCAGGTGAACCTCTCCTGGAATGGAAACTTTGGATCCGTTCTTTTAAAGCATATTTAGTGGCCACTGATGCTACAAAATGCAAGCCTGATGGAAAAAAAGGCTTAATGTATTACCATTTAGGAGTTGAAGGGCAAAATATTTTTGATCACTTACCTGATTTTGTAGATCTAGATGAATCTGATCTTGATGAATTTGACATTGCCATTGCTCAACTTGATAAATATTTTTCGAAGACCAAAAATCTTGTTGTGCATAGGTTTAAATTTTTCACTAGGGTACAAAAACCTTCTGAAAGCATTGACACATATGTCACTGCTCTGAAGGTACTAGCTGCAACCTGTGAATTTGAAGAATTCACTTCACAGTTGATTCGTGATCAGCTAGTAGTAAGATGTCATTCGAAAAAAATTCAAGAACGTCTTCTCACTTGTAAAAATCCATCCCTAGACAAAGCTATTGATATAGCTAAAAGTATTGAGGGTTCTTGTCAAGATGTAAAATTTTTAGAGGAATCTCTTAGTAAAACAACCATTTCCGGTGCAGTTATTAACAAACCCATTACCAATGTAGAAAACAAAAAGAACGAGTTTTTTTAAACCCAACCCTCAACCCTTCCAAACACGGAATGTAAGTTGCTTTAGGTGTGGGTCACCCAACCACGTTTCCACTTTTAAATACTGTACTGCACATGGACAACAGTGCAAGAAGTGTGGCAAAATGGGACATTTTCTAAAAGTGTGTAGAGGGGGTAAATTGAACAATTCTGTTCGTTGTGTAGTTAGCAAAGACTATGAGATTGATGGTAATGACAATGACGATACATCCAAAGAGTTAATATTAGGTGTGAGATGTGTAAAACAAGACAAATCTTCTCTAGTTGCTGATCCAGAGATTGAGGTTTGGATCAATGGAGCTACAATTAAACTTTTAGTAGATACTGGAGCTCGCATTACAATTATAGATCATAGCAAATACACACAGTCATGGAGTACCCAATCTTTACTACCTCCTGACATAATGACAGTGGCTTTTGAAGGTAGTAAAGTGGATCTTGTTGGTTATTTTTGGGCTTCTGTCAAATTTCTAGAGTCTTCTATTAATGGGAAAGTATGTTGCACGCAAAGGCATTAATGTTTTAGGCCTTGTTCACCAAGCCAAATTCAAGTTAACTATTAGACCTGGTTCTAGTAACCCTGTTACCGTTGAAAAACACAACATTTTGTGTATTGATACCACTACCAGTAGTAAACATGACGTTAAGTGTGTTACCAATGTTAACAATGATTGGGAAAAGAAATTTTAAAAGGTCTTTCAAGATAGGTTAGGGAAAATTACCGACTTCGTCTACTCTATAAACGTTAAGCAACATGTTACACCAGTGAAGCACAAGTTACGCAACATACCCTTGAGTGTCAGAAAAGAACTTTCAGATATGCTTCTTCACATGTGTGAGCATGGTATCATTGAGAAAGTTGAAGGTACTTTGTGGCTATCTCCCATAGTTTTAGCCAAGAAGAAGACAGGTGAACTTAGAATGTGTGTGGACTTAAGAAGTGTCAACGAGGCCATTTGGGTAGACAACTTTCCCTTGCCCAGAAGAGAAGCTCTCATTACTAAGATTGGTCACTCTAGCTGGTTCATAAAACTGGATCTTAGATCGGCCTATCGCCAAGTTGAGTTAGATCAAGCTTCACACTGCCTTTGTTACACCAGAGGGCACTTTTCAATTCTGAAGGATGCCCTTCGGCATAGCTTCAGCTGCAGCAGTCTTCCAAAGACTGATGTCCGAAATGTTTCATGGTATCTCAAAAGTGGCGGTGTTTCAAGATGACATTTTGTTGTTTACTAAAAGTGAGTCTGAACATGACGAGGTAATAAGTAAAGTTTTGGGCATACTTGAATCAAGAGGTGCTACTCTAAGGAAAGACAAATGTATTTTCAAGACAAAGGAAATTGAGTATTTGGGTCATGTTTTTTCTGCACAGGGAGTAAAACCCAAACCATGCCTTGTCAAAAGCATTTTAGACTCACCTGCTCCCAAGAATAAGTAACAGCTTCTTTCCTTTTTGGGCTTGTGTGAGTTTTATGCCAAGTTCTTAAAGAATTTTGCTAACTTGACAGAGTGTTTCAGACCTCTTTTAAAGAAAAATGAGAGTTTATTTGGTCAGACTCTTGTGAACGTTCTTTAAAAATCATCAAAGAAAAAATTGTGAGTGTTCCTGCTGTACAGCCTTTTCTTGAAGGCAGAACTACAGAACTACTGTAATTACAGTTGATGCATGCGAGTATGGTCTGGGTGCAGTTCTTACCCAAGTTGACATGGGGCATGAGTTTACTGTAGGCTTTGCTTCCAGAACTTTAAGACCAGCTGAACGCAAATACTCAGTAATTGAGAAGGAACTCTTAGTGTGTGTTTGGAGTGTGGAGAAATTCAAAGCCTATGTGTGGGGCAGGCCTTTTATTCTAAAGGCTGACCACTGTCCTTTGGTGAACAAACTGTCAGGTAAAAAGATCAATCGCACCACAGCCAGAATCTCTAGATTAGCAGCAAAACTATTGGAATTTACATTTTCCATCGAGTACATTCCTGGTGGGAAAAACTCTCGTGCAGATTGCTTATCCAGTCTTCCTATTGAAGAACCTGAGAATCTCGAGTGGGAAACAGAAATTGAAGAGTGTTTCATTGCATACGTTGGAGAAGTCACCATTTCTGAGGAAGATTGGATTGCAGCCCTTGAAAATGACTGCATTCTAAGTGAAGTAATTGGTTTTGTGAAATCTGACTCAATTACAGCACGAACTACAGATGTTTTGGAAGGTTTCTGATGAGTTATCCTTAGAGAGTAATAATTTAGTACGTGGTGACAAACTTGTTGCACCTTCCTGTTTCCGGCAACAATTGATAGGCTTAGCACACAGTGGTCACTGTTCCACTTTGACAAAAAGAAAAATCAGAGATAGGTTCTGGTGGCCACGCATGGACTCTGAGGTTGAAGATTTTGTGTTCAACTGTGTCAAATGTAAATTAAGTGACAAAGTTTTAATAACAGAACCTCATGTAGAATCAGTAAGTCTCTGTCCCAAGAAAGCTTGGCAGCGTATTGGTGTTGATTTCTTGGGTCCTTACCAAATTCTACCCTACAGTATGAGATATTTCATTGTCATGGAGGATCACCTTTCCAGATGGGTTGAGGTTGAACCTGTTTCTGAACCTACTACCAAGAAAGTCATTGAGTGCTTTCAGAGAGTTTTCTCAATAGAGGGACTCCCTGGAGAGTTACTCACTGACAATGGGGTTCAGTTTGTTTCAACAGAAATGTCTTTATTTTTAAACAATTGTGCTATAAGACATCTGAGAACACCCCTTTATCATCCTCAAAGCAATGGGAAAGTTGAACGCTTTAACAAAGTGTTGGTAGAATGTATTCAAGCCTCTATCAAGAGCAACATTGATGTTGCCAAGTCCATACAAGATTTGGTTTGGTCCCACCGTACTACTCCGCATTCTGTTACCGGCAAATCCCCATTTGGGTTGATGAGGGGTAGAGAAGCTGCCACTGAATTATGTCCTTATTGGATTACAAAACTGGTACCAAAGCATGGGAGTGTTGATAGCTGGTGGAAATCTGCTGAATCCAATTCCAACTTGACCAGTCTAAAAAGATCTATTAAAACCAATCATAATTTGACAAAAAAATGTAGATTAAAAGTGGGTGACTAGGTATGTGTTAAGAATCCAGTCCTGGTTGGAAAAGGTTTGTCGAAATTCAAAGATCCTGTTCAGGTATGTGAATTAAGAAAGAATTCTGTGAAACTTTCTGATGGAAATTGGTGGGGCATTACCCGTGTGGCCTTGGTCCCTCATAATTTTTCTGTGCCTGGAGAAACTAAGAAATGTTTAAAGAGTGATTTATTGACCCCAACTACAAGAAGAAGTGGTCGCACTTCTGTAAGACCAAAGAAATTGAATGATTTTGTTTCTCGTTAACTGTTCCGTTGTTTTTTTCTTTTTTTTAAAAAGGGGGGGGTACGGTGTTGTGATCTTTTCAAACATCTTTTGTTTTTATTAGAATAGTACTATTGTTATTTGCACTGTATTATTTCCTGTTTTATAAAAAGGGAGATGTGTGGTAATGTGCAAACTCTAGGCTTGGAATGTGATGAGGTCACTGGAGCATGGCATTCTCTTTGTAGTCAGTTGCTCCAGTGCCCCTTCATGGACAGATGCATCTTCTGGAATAAACCCACTTCTTCCACTACAAGCTGCGTAGTGTCATCTTTACAGATCCTTTATTAGAAATGGAGGAAGGACTTTGAGGGTAATTTAATACACTTGCTCCCACAGAAGATAAGTGACGAGATGTTGCTGATAGCCTATTCCTCTTGGTCAGTTCCTGGCATCCCGCCAGAGATCAGTTCAGGCCCACCAGGTGGTAGCCAGTGGATGGAGTATAAATCCTCTGTTGCAAAAACATGAAAGCCATTTAGTTTCTCCTGCACATGTGCAAGGGATTCCATTATGAGCCACTGTCCCCCACTGACCCTGGACTTCCTTCCCAGCACTATCTCCACAGAAATCACTCAAGGCCAGGCTGCATGCCTCCAGGAGCACCGCCTGCTGTCTCGGTACCCAGGCTGTCTTCAAGATGGCTGCTATTGTAGGAACTTACTCCACACCAAAAGAAAAAGAGTACACATTATAACAACTGCACATCCCTTCAAGTGTGCTCCTCGATCCCCGACAACACCTTCCATTCATTCAACCAGCTTTTGAAGTCACACTTGTGCCATGGGCTTTGTGGTTTGTCATCCTGCCACTTTGCTGCAATATTCACATCACGCATCTTCATCCCCTTGCTACTGTTCCTCTCAGGTACACCAGGGTTGGCTACAAGGCTCTAGTGTTTGCCATCTCTTTTGATCTTCTGTTATTCTGATCCTCATATCTAGCCACTTTTCGTGGCGGTAGGCTTCATAAAGGTCAGTTTCTCTTTACGTTAAGTTGTAAGCCTCTGGTTGTTAGAAGTATCACCACTCCTGTTGGTTCTCTAAATGGATGGCCATAGACAATCCCGGCTACATCTCGACCTCAGTCAGTGGAAGACAAAAATAAGAGACCGGGATGACTGCCATAGCAACACTTCAGTCCAGCTCAGCTCCAAGCTACACTGTTTTCATGGTGATACTATGAGCTAAACTACGTCCCTAAATTGTCTGCTGTTTTGTTGACTTGGAGGATGCGTATTTCTCTACGCAAATTGATTTGAGTCAACAAGCTCAAATTCCAAGGATATCCAACTTCAAAACTGCTGTGAGCATCCCTTCCACCAATATAACTACAGCGGTTGCATGTGGTATAATGCCAAATTTGTTGTAAGAAAGATTATGCTTTGTTAAAGCCATTCTAGAAAGCAAAAAACATAGAATATAAATAGGAAAATATGCTACTGCCTTAATGTTGTGGCCATATGTTTGCAATGAAGAATTATAAATAAAAAAAATTACCCACTCCATATAATTTTAACAGAGCAGTACTGATGCCTCCTAGCAGACAGGTGTAGTTCGAACAGGTAGAGAAGCCCTATTTAGTTTTAATGTACATCACGGGAAAATACTATTTGTATAGGTTCAAGAAAAAGCTTGGTGGAATGTGGTGAGAGACCACACATAGACGGTGATGTTGAGGAGTTGCTGGCAACAAAACAGCCGTTGGTGGGATACAGGAGAGCGGGTTTAGATCCGCTTGTCACCAACATGTGGTGAGGGACCATACATAGACGGTGATGTTGAAGTGAAGTAGTTGATTCCTCTCGAAGAGCCCACAACGCGCCCAGAGCAGCCGGTGGATGCCAGTGCAGCAGGAACTGCCGTGGAATCCCAACCACTGCTCGGGACACACGAGGTACAATTGTAAGAATACAATAAAATGCGAGAGCACGCTGGGTTGCCGCGTGTCCTCTGTAAATAACACAATGAACATGCACTGAGCAATTACTACATGGAATTACTGTAATCTAAAGACATATTTTAAAAACATAATAGTGTCTAAAAAAGGACAAAGAATGGAAAGGAAGGATTATTGGCAAAGGAAAGTACACTTCTTTTTAGGCGTATGTGCACAATTGAATATGAAAAAATAAAACAACTCATAGTGCAGAGCGACAACAGCTAAAGTAGGCTTATATATTGCCCTGTGCTTCATGTTGCAGTGGATGGAAGCAAAACGTGAATAAAACTTGAATAGGCCAATGGTGGAAGATGGCTGAATCCAATCCCTCTATGTATGTATATGTTGCTTTATTTATTATTTTGTTTATTGCATCAAACTGGAGATACATAGGAAGCTGTCTTTAGGCCAACCCTAAAATGGAACGACGTAGCAAGTATCTTTCATGTAACATAGCCATAATATATGTAATTATGGATGGGTAACAGTGAATTAAAGGGATGTTTTTCACTGAGTGGTTCTGAGTGACGTCAAATAGGCAATGGGAGCTAAGCCTGAGTTGTCTTTGATGTCACTCAGAAACCTGAAAATGTACATTTCTTCTTCATTTACTCAGGAGTGCACTGTCCTGATGGTAATCGTCCTCCAAACAGAGCATTATGTTCCACTTGTAACCAATTAGTGTATTCAATTGTTCATGGAAATTCCGCAAGCATAAATTCCTGGTGTTGAAGTACTCATGAAAATCTACGTCTGAAAATTTACAGTAGGTCTCATGGGAGTCTTTCTGCTTCCCATAAATGTTAGAAATCTACTCCAAGCATGGAATTAGTCATACAGTAGTTATTTTAAACTTCTGAAAGGCTGGGTTTGTGAATTGGACCCAGTTAGAGAAGACTAAAGGTACACCCAAAAATATATATTACTTTCATAGAAAAAAGAAAAGTAAAAGATTATAAAGAGGTTCCAGCCCAAACCCCGACCCACGCAAGGAACCCAGTCACAGGGAGGAAGGTTGGAAGGAAAGATCCATCTTTTAAAGAATCACAAAATGTGAATGGGCAGTTATAAACGATTAAGTATTATGATTCGTCATGGTCAACTACAGCAGTGAAATAAATATAGTTGAAAAAGTCAATAAGAGGTTCTTAACACAAAGGTGGATATGGGAGCTAGTATTAAGAAACACAAGAAGCCCAAAACGTTACCATGTCTTGGCATACTAAAAAGCAAGCTACTAAATCAAGCCTATCGCCCAATGGTGGAGTCACAGAACACATCAGACTCCACTATGACCAATTAGATTTCAGAAATTTCTTTAAAATGTAACTCTTCAAAATACATCTCAATGTCTAAAGTACTCACATCTTTATGTCCAAGGCCTCCTTTACTGGTTTCTATTCTAATAACGTTTTTGTTTTAATGTATCTCTTGATCTCCCTCTGTAAAGAACCCCGATGCCCATGTGGTTACTACCTCGCTTTAGGAATACCACAAATAAAAAAGATACATAGTTGTACACTCTCTTGTACAAACAGTGGGTGTACTATCAGATGTGTTGTGGTTCTGAGGTGTACCACTAGCTAAGTGGAGCATCTCTGCATTGTACTCAATATGGGCAACAGAAGTAGGGCGTTTTCATAGTTTACTAAGAGAAACACTGTGTTGTAGAAAACTGGGAGACATATAGCTAATGAGTTAACGACATTTGTCAGTTTCAAAGTGGCATAACCAAGTAATGTCACTAACATTAAAAACACTGTGTAAGATTCCCAGCCTTTTTTCCTTCACTTTTAGTGGCGGACAGCCCATTGGAACAGTGATGCAACTTAGACACAATCTGCTTGCAGGTGTGTTTTGGTTATTTTAGCAGAAATCTATCTTCAGACCAAAACCATTTAATCTTCCCTTACTGTGATATGGTGTCCTCATCGCCGCCCTCCTCCGGTACAGATAGCAGCAGGAGCACAAGAAACAGCTGATCACAATCACCATGATTAAAAATAAGAGCGATGCTGCAGAGGCAATTCCAGCAATCATCTTGGGGCTGCAAAAACAGACATGTAACACAGGTTCAGTGTTTTTTGGCACAGCACGGCTATTAACTGGTTCACTTTGATTTTTTCTTTGAAAAAGAAAAGTGGATTTAAATTTAGAGCAGTAAAGACTTAAATGCCCCACCACAGAAGTAAACCACATTCTAAAGCATCACAAATATGCTTCCATCACTAGCATGCACAATCTGACTGTATTCTGAGAAACTGTCTGATTAGCGGTTTTGCAAATTGTGTTGGTAAAGTGAGCTGTGTTGTGTCTGCGTACATACTGTACCTTGGGTGTTCTGAGTACCGAGGAGGGGGTGACCCCAGAGGAGCCATGGATGTTATCATCTTAGCCTCTTGTCACCAACCAGACTCCAGCTTCAACCAAGGACATAGAACACTCAGACATCATGACATCACAACATAACGTTCCACAAAGACTAGGACAGTGAACAGAGGCATGTTGGGAAACAAAACTACAATGTAATAGCCCTTACGTAGAACACAACAAAAAAGTACAGAAGAGTCACATTGGAAAAAAAACATTAACTCATCTAAGCAAATCTTTGGTGTATATACATCTGTACATGCATGTCCAACAACAACAACTCTTCCTGCTTCCTGGGTTTAAAAGGCCCTCCCCCTTGATGGATGGTTCCGGGCTTAACACGTGATCGGCATCATCGGACTCTGTCTTTCGTGCAACTTCCCGCCCCTTCGAAGCGCCGCCATAAGCTTTGGGCTGCAGAGGAAAAGGAGAGCGCGGAGGTGAGTTGAGAATGTGCCAAGGAATGGGTTGCCCGTCTTCGGCCTCGGGATCCTCTATCTCCCTCTCATAGCACCATTTGGAAAGATTTCTTGGAGCAGCACAAGTGCTACAGTTAGATGCACTTGTTACGAAATGCTTCCCTTTAAAGTGTTGGCGACAACTCTAAATTTGAATAACCAGTTGGTTTGAGCCCAACTACAACTGAATACATACTGGCCCTTGGAGCCAGGTCCTCAGGTTTACCTTTCTACCACAAGACCCTCATAACACCAGTTCAGAGGAAAGGCCTAATCTGGACCAGGGCGAGAAATTCTGGCTCTATCCCCTGAAGGGGTAAGAACAATCCTGCTGGAGTAATGAAAATAAGTTACTGTTGTTGAGATCTGAAGAGAAGGAGGTGATTTATGTATGTGGTGAGCACCTGTCTTATTCAACTCAGGCTATAAGCCATGCTGTGCCATGTGTTCTGTAAGGAATTCTGCCATTTAGGAGTACCAGCATTCGAAACATTTTACCACTGCCCAGTACAAACAGAGGATAGTTGTTTGTAAGATTGGAGCTCTGACCCACCTCTTTATTTCTCCTTATGATAGGACAAGAACTGACGGCTGATGTGAGCATTAGAATAGTTGTAAATCATCTGGGAGCATGTAAAAGGCAACAGGAATAAACATATAGACTTGAACCATTGTCAAAACATTAGCAATAGCTTCCACTTTTCGAAATGTGCTTTTAGAATGGTTTTCAGAAAACATGCTCATGTTTCTCTGATATGGCTACTTAAGATAAAACATGACGCTTTCTTCCTGTTAAGTTAAATATAAAACACATGTGCATCCTGCAGGTAAGGCTGCCTTATCTCAGCTTTGTATAGTTTGTGGCCTTGCACTTTAAAAGAACCGACAAAACAGTTAGTTATTTTGCAATGAACGTCCTGCCAGAGCGCTCATTTGTAAGAATAGTGTTTTCCAGGTTAGATAACAGTGGCATATGCTTCAATTCAATTCAAACAGTATTTGTAAAGCGCTGCTTATCTCCCCTGGTGAAATCCAGGCACCGGAGCCCCACGGGTCATTAGTCAAAGAGCATGTCTTGAGCCCTTTCCTGAAGTCGGTGAGTGAGGCAGCGGTGTGGAGGTGGAGAGAGAGGTCTTTCCAGGACAAGGCGACGAGATAGGAGAAGGAATGGCCTCCACTGCAGCTGATGCGGGGGTACATGCGCGAGGGAGGCAGGTGGCTGTGGGTGTCTTCGGTGGGTGTCAGGAGGTGGTCAGGGACGGTGGGTTGAGGGTCGAAATTGTTGTAGATGTTGGCCATTTTATTATGGAAGTAGTCTGCCAGAGTGTAGCAGAGGGCCTGGAGTGGCGGATCGTGTTTGCGATGGCCAACGGGCAGGAGAACTCTCTGACGATGCTGAAGAGTTCCTTAGTGTGGTTGTCTCTTGTCTCTATGTGGTTGGTTAGGGCGTCCTTCTTGGCTTCCCTGAGGCGGAGGTGGTAATTGCTGAGGGCTGACTTGTAGGTGGTGAGGTTCCTGTTGGAGCGTCAGCATCTCTCTAGTTGTTTGCATTCCTGCTTGAGGAGTTGGAGCTCGTGCGTGAACCATCTGGCGTGCTTGCTAGGCCTGCTGGTGCTGCTGGGATCTGGAGAGCCAGTCACAGAAGTTCTGGACATCCAGTTCGAGGTTGTTGGTGGGGTCCGGTCAGGTGAAGTTGAAAATGGTGGTCCATTGGGCCTTGGTGACTCTGCTCCAGCTGCAATGAGAGGGTATGGCAGGTTTGGTGAACGGTATCGGTGAGCCTGTGATGGTGAAGTGGACAATGCTGTGGTAAGTCCAGGTTAACTCAGTTACATGGGAGAACTTGATTCTGTTGCTGGATGCGAAGATGGGATCCAGGGTGTGTCCTGCTTTGTGTGTGGGGCTTGTGACCAGATGCTTGAGGCCAATATTGCTCAAGCTCTCCAGGAGGTCGGTGGAGTTGGTGTTGTTGGAGTTGTTGAGCTAGAAGTTGAGGTCACTGAGGAGCATGTAGTGTTTGGAGTTGATTGCCAGGGGCTTATGAAATTGGTGATGGCATTTGCAGAAGCTGCGCAGGGGCCAGGGGGTCTGTAGGTGAGGGCTATTCTGATGGTAGTTTTGGCATCCGTGCTGATTTGGAAGTTGAGATGTTCAATAATGAAAGAGATGTCATCTTCGGAGGCGGTGAGTTGTAAGGTGTCTTTTGGATGATGGTGATGCCCCCCCTTGCCCATTGGGGGCATCTCTGTGTATCATCTTGTACTGTGGGGTGTTGCAGAGGCGATGTCTTGTGTCGATGAGGGTGTGAGCCAGGTTTCCGTGATGAATAACGCATCAGGGCTGATGGTGGAGATAGTGTCCCAGATTTCCGTGGCATGTTTGCCGAGGGATCGGACTTTTAGCAGCATGCACTGGAGTTGGACATCCTGGTTGGGGTCGGCCCTGCGAGCGTCACAGGGGCTTCGGCATTGGAGGTGAAGCGGCAGTGGTGGGAGGCAAAGGGTTCTTCCGTGGAGGGTATTGAGGTGATGCCGCAATTGTTGTTCCAGCTGCCGGGGCCCAGGGAATGCAGCTCAGTGGAGTTGTATCAGTGGGTGGTGAGAGGTCCAGGGTTCGGTGGATGGTGAGAGGTCCAGGGTTCCTGGTGCTGGGCGCGGTCCAGGTGCAGATGGGTATGGACGGGCACCACGGGCTTGCCTTTGGCATGCCTTTTGTGCGGCAGCACTGCGGCCTCCATTAAGTAGGTCCTAGGAGAGGGAGGGGAGGTGGCTGTTGTCAGAAGTGGCGGGAAAAGGAGCTGCGGGGGACAGGGGCTGACTAATACAGTGGCAAGAACTGACTATCAAAACAGGAGGCTGACGGCAATATTGAAAACACAAGGGGACAATGCAGAATGACAGTTAAACAGCGCGAAAGAACAGGTAACAGTATTAACAGTAAATAATCCCACAAGACGCAGGAGGTATTCGGGCGCTGGAGCAGGCAGCACAGGCGAGATACTCGCTTGCATGCTCAGTGCACGGTCATCAGGCCAGGGTGGACAAGAGAGAGCAGACGACGTCAGGCGGAGCTGGCACAGGACCTGCTCAATGGGGTCGCACTGCAGCCTCCATTAAGTTAGTCCTGGGGAAGGGAGGAGCGCTGGGTGGCGGGGAAGCAGCTAACGGCTGAAGTGGCAGGAAAAGGGGCAGCACGGGGGCAATAGCTGACTAATACAGATGCAAGAACTGAATATCAAGACAGGAAGCTGATGGCAATATTTATAACACCCAAATTGATGGTTCTGGTGTGTGTCGTCAGGGGACAAGCTGCACAGTTTCCACATGGGAAATGGCCCATCACCGGGGGTAAATCCCAGAGTGTGTCCTGTCTGTTCGTCGCTG
Source organism: Calotriton arnoldi (assembly GCA_963921515.1). Classification (NCBI taxonomy): domain Eukaryota; kingdom Metazoa; phylum Chordata; class Amphibia; order Caudata; family Salamandridae; genus Calotriton; species Calotriton arnoldi. The sequence goes on from CAWUFW010002513.1 coordinate 1,102,426, forward strand.
TGCTGGTGGTGTTGCTGTGGACCAGTCTGTCTCGAATGCTTCAGTTTTTTCTAAATGAAAATAAAGGTTTTCCAAAATCCAGTTGATTGGATGTAAGTATGCACCAATGTTTATTGATTGTTTTTTTGATTAAGTTTGACCCAGAGTTGTATGTTGTGACGCATATTATATTTTGATTTTCTGGTTTGTTGGTTTTTTCGAGGAGGCTGTCTCTGGGAATATTGCGCACTCTTTTTCTTGCTTTGTTCACTTTTTGGGTTGGGTACATCCGGTCCTGAAGCTTCTTAGTCAGTTTCTCTGCTTCTTTTTTGTAGTCTTCAGTTTTTGAGCAATTGCGTCTTATGCGCATAAATTGCCCTACTGGTAGATTTTCTCTGAGAGCTCTGGGGTGTGCGCTCTCAAAATAAAGAAGACTGTTGCGGTCAGTGGGTTTAGTGTACAGTGAAGTAAATAGTCTTCCTTCTTCAGCAGTAATGTTCACATTCAAAAAGGACACCTGCATGTTGTTATGTGTCATCGTGAACTTCAAGAAGGGATTTCTTTCATTTATCCAATCGTTGAAGGAATCTATGGCGATGTTATTTGTTTGCCAGATCACCAGGATGTCCTCGATGTATCTAATCCAAAGACGTATCTGGTTACTGTATGGGCAACCCATACAGTAACCAGATCCGTCTTACACAGCGTTATCACTGTAGTGTTATTTTCCTTGCTATAATAAGAATTGTGGGTTTACACTGAAAGACTGAGACTTTCCCAGTCGCATTGAATGCAATGTACTTAACCAAGGACAATCTAGCTGTCCCAGACTGAATTGCATACTATGTATTAAGTAGTGTCCCTCGAATAGACTTTGGGAACATCTGAATCTAATGTAGTAGAATTATGAGAGAATTTTTAAATGTATCCTGTAGTGAAATGTTTCTTCTTGCTTGTTTCCCATTGGTGCATACCCTGCCAACCATGTATCGGAGTAGTAAATGTGACAATTCCTTAGTCTAAAGTCCTATTAAAAGACTTGCATTTTCTGAGTGGGAGCTCTCACCTTTTCTCTTTCTTAGAAGGCGAATCTATGCTGGATTTTCTGTCGAACTTTCCTGAGTTCTTGTATTTTATGATTTATATGCTTAAAGGCTTAATTGATTGATGGTCCAGCTTATGTATTTCTGACTTATATTGTTGAGGAGACTGTGAAACATTAGCCTTTGCCTGTCATTCTTATTGAAAATGTTAACAGCTTACCCAAAGGTATGAGATTTAATGAAGTACAGAAGGGTCCACTGGGAAGCAATAAAGTCTGGCAGAGACTACACCGTTCCCAGTCCAAGTTGTTGGAGTGCATTGGGTGAGTAAAATGAGACACTGGTCTGTGCGCTGACAAGATGTGGTAGCAGAGGTGATGGTTCCGAGTGAATCAATCCAGTACTGATTGGATCTAGTCGGATCAGGTGAATTGACCATAGAACTGATCACTGCACCTATATGGGTTAGGCGGTTTTGCACCGAGATTCAAATTGACATGATCCTGGTTCCTGAAGATCATGGGGAGACGAGGTGGCTGTTTGGTTAACTCAGAATGAACAACTTGAGTACCAATAAGGATTTGTTTGTGTGCGGAAATCAAATGAGAAACGAGGCAAATCAGTAAATGTTTGGACTTATAGTTTAAAATGTTGTGGTGAAATGTGGTGGACGAACTTCAAATTCAATTACTGCGTGGCATTAGTTCTTGGACTTGTGGGGACAGTGATTATTGTGTTTTTGACTATATTTTTCAACTTTTGAGAGACAGTATGTGAATTACTTACGTATACGGCATAAAGTGTAGAGTGGGATCTCAGTTAAAGTTGTTGATTTGTTAAAATTATCTGCTAAGCTGAGGTGTAATGTGAGGTGCTATCAGTCACACCAAGATAGGGATGTAACATTTCTATTGGGCGCATGTACTAAGAAACTCGGTGGGTGTTCACTCCTTGGTGGATGGAGTGAGCATGCTGGGTATGGTAAGCTCTTGCAGGTTGAGAGTTTGCTATTATGTGAAAGTTAATAGTATCCACTGTGTCACAGAGGTTTCTGTTTAGAAGAAGCAGACAGATGTCAGCGGTGAGAAAAGTAGAAATAGTTCAGGAACAGCTGGCGGGTGCTTATGTTATAAGGAACCGGACAGGAATTGACGGGCGAACACCAAAGCCATGCTGTACAAAGGGGAATTTGAATGAGAAATGCTGGTATTGGCAGGAAAATCGTGAACTCAGTGGTGTTAAGTGTGTGTGTGATTTGAACAAGGAGTGACTGAGAACATTGATAGAATGGGAAAACCTTTTTCGAGAAGAGAGAAAGATGTGAATAAGGAAGAGACATTTCCACCCAAAGGCACACCAGCTAGGGAAATTGCGGAAAAGAAAGGGTGGCACACATGCCTGTGGCTCAGCCAATGGAACAAATACACAGCAAAGGATGGGGAAATTCGGTTCCCACTAAGTGGCACTTTCCACATATCAAGAATAGAAGAGTTGAGAGAAGAATGAGACCACACAATTTGAGGTCCTGAATCTCTGGAAATAGGTTGCAAATCAAAAGAATTTAAAGAAATTTGCATTAAAGGTCATTGGTAAGGCTTCTTCATGGATAAGTGCACAGGATGATGAGAGGCAGAAGAAATGGAGAGAGGAAGTGATCGAAACAATGGAGAAAGTGACAGCGAATGCAGGTTTGATCTCACACAAAGAAAGAAATTGTGAAAGAACATCAGGATGATGATGGGTGACAAAAAGTTGAGATTAATAAAACCAAAGGGATTGAAGACGCACGTGAAGGAACTGATTGAGAGCATCAGGAGTGGAGCGATGTGGAGAAATGCATGGAGTTGTGGTCTAGGATGGAACGGTCCAAGGTAAAACAGAAGAAAGATTCTGCCGCGGATGAGGAAGGAGAGTTCACATAGAGAGTAGTAAAGAAATATACTTTGAGGGAGGTCCAGAGAGAATCATACGTGCTTGTCCCCTGCCCTCGAACAGCCCTTTTCCATATCATGAATTATCTCCCCAGATTGATGGAAATACTGACAAGTGGTACATACAGATAGAGCAGATAGTGCCCACTGTGAAGTTCTTGTGGGAGTACTTGGATGTGCTCTTCGAAGTAGCGGTTCCAAAGGATCTATGGTCAGAATGCAAGAGAGCTGTGGATTGGCTGACACAGGAAACCACTAGAGTAGCAAACACAAATGCACCATCGCCATTGGCTAAAACTAAATGTGACACAGTCATTGCTCACCTTAAGATCAAGTTTCCACAAAAGGAAATAAATTGGCTCAAGATTTTACGAACATCCCAAGAGCCCAAAGAATATGTGCATGCATACTTTGAGAGATTAATGGCGGTTTATAGAGAGCTTAGTGGTATGAATGACCCACTTGGAGACAAGATGGGAGCGTTTCTTGCCTCCTTTGTACAAAGACTGCTGGCAAAGCAAGCTTGTGGACGAAATTTTGCTGTATGCAAAGTATTGCAGCGACATATTAGATGCTAAACGGAGAGGGCTGAAGAAAAGGTTATGGTGGCCAAGAACCAGTGGACCCAGAACAGAGGAGTGAAGGGGTTAAACATTCCTAGTCCACAGGTACACCTTGAACCCAGCATAGGGTTAAACATGCATGGAGTCTCCATGTCGTATAGAGGAAACACCCAAGGAATGGGAAGGGGACAAGGAAGTATGTCAGGAACTATGTTCCCTCTTAGGTGGTCGCTTGTGCGCCCGTCCACATGCTGCCTTCCTGCCGAGGTCAGAGTCTGCAAGCGTGCATTTCAAAGTCATACGGGAACACAAAGCAATTATCACCCTGAAATGGGTCATTTATTCCAATAAGCTAAGAACCCTCAGACACTGAATTAAACACTACTTGGACAGCTCTCTGCTGGTTGATGGCTGTCTTCCACCCCTTATCAGGCCTCACCAAAGCTAAACACGTTTAAATAGCGTGCCGTTGTGATGCAACATTTAACTTTCCTGTGAGTGAGCCCAGATCACCCTCTGCCTGGGAAAGTAAGGCTTGTGCAGATTCTGTTACACAAATTGCCCAAAACAGACATTTTGTCTTCAACAACATACCTTTCATGGGTCCTGTACACGTGTTTCTCTAAGGTCTCTTTACCATTGGCCTTTGATGTTTCTGATATCAGTCATTGTCGATCTGTGCTGTTCACTGCTAGTTTCCCCTTCCATTTTCATATATGTCATTAGAAATATTATATATCATCAAAAAGAACTAGTCTAAGTGTAATAAAAGCAAGGCGGTGGATGTAAGTGGAGTGGTAATCGCAAGTGTGAGAATGATTTTCTAACATTGTCAACTTTCTTTACTTCCGATATATACAACTATATACACAGTAGCGCATATATCGGTATCTACCACGTTTCATCGCCACGTCGGCATTCCACTGCCGGTTTTTTCCGTATATCACACGGACACTACGGCCTATAGTCATGTACGTGATTATGTCATCCATACTCAAAACGCAATAATCTGTATGTCTGTTTGTCTTGTTTTGTGTTTTTTAATTCACAGGAATGTCCTGAGAGGGAATCCCCCTCTTACACATAATGCACCTTAGTGCGTGCAACACATTTTTGGGTCTAACATAAAATTTAGTATAGATCTCACACTTCACACATTATTAAGGTCCTGAGGAAAGCCAGTACATATTCAAGGCCTGGCTGAAACATGTAGACCGTTTGTTGGATGCAGGAGTTCTTAATTACCACTCCACTTACATCCACCGCCTTGCTTTTATTACTGCCAGAGGCCCAAGCATTAAAATAAACCCTTTGGGTAATGGGACCACTGGACAGTTTTTAAAATCTCACCTTCACACCACTTTCACTGCACACTCAGTAACATACCTGCTCCGCTATAAAACAGGCGTTGGAGCACACCCGGGACATACTTGTTGTCACTGGGTGGGCCCGATGATGAAGCATGCCACCAACTAGGTTGGTGGGTTAGGGCTTTATAAAAAGCTTTTTCTTTTTATTACAAAATCATACAGGTTTTGACCACCATATCACGTCCACTTAGACTAGTTCTTTTTGATGATATATATTAACCTTGGGGATAAGGACTAGCTCTCTAATCCTCTCTCTCCTATTGATAATAAATACTAATTGGCAGCGCAGAGCTGTGAGAGTTTATTTATTTCCATAAGCCATGGCAGAATACTCCGGCTTAACTTTCACTGAAAGTGACGTCAGTGAAATCCTTGCAGACCCTTCCTTTCTGGCAGATTTCAACATTTCAAACACAATAGCCCAGACCACCGATTGGGACACCCTGACAGAAAAAAGAAGAAACTAGACGAACAAAACAAAGAAATGGTTGAATACAAAGAGTATCTCACTCAAGCTAAAATAGCCAAATTCCAAAAAGATCTCAAGAAATTCTCAAATGTTAAAACATACCCTTACACAGAGGATAACTATGTAGCTTCCAACAAACAAGACAAATCCAGTGAAGCATCTGGAGATAGCAGCTCTGTATCCAGTGACTCAAGTACAAGCTCATCCAAATCACGAGGCAGAGGACGCCAACAACGCTGGCAACCCCTATGGAATGGACAGCCACAAGGAAACAACTTTGGACCACCACCCTTTGCCCACCCTCCACACAACCCATACTTTGGCTGGCCCCCAATGTACCAATTCGGGCCACCCACCTTCTTCCAAGGTAACCAAAGACCGCCTTTTTTAGGACAGGGTCGCAGACCCCGCGGACGGAGGAGGAACAACCAGCAGGTGCACTGGGCAGAAGAAGAGGAGCCAGTGAGTGCCAACACACGGAACAAAACACGGGAACAACAACCCGGACCGAGCGGGCACTTATAAGAGTGAACAACGAACAATCCACCACACTGGTATTCAACTTATCAAGCACCCCACTGTCACCTAACGAGGAAACAGTACTCAACAAAGGCCTGACGTTCGTCCCTACCACCAGACTGGACAAGTTCCAGCTTCATGTGGAGCTAGCAGAGTTTTTCAGGAAACTCAAACTCAAAGCTTATTTCGAGAAACAACAGACCAACGAAGACAATACTAACATCAACATCAATGAAACAGGTTTGAAACTCAAATCTACTTTCATACCCCCACCCGCCAGCATCCCGGTGGAGATCACAACATTTGAACAAGCTGTCTATCATAAAATAGAAAAAATGGACAAAACAGAAACCTACAATAACCTCTCCAAAGTAGACAGAGAGGTCATCCGGAAACTACAAGATAACCCCACACTCATCATAAAACCGGCGGACAAAGGCGGAGGCATCGTCTTACAAGATAGAACAGACTACGACAGTGAATGTCGCAGGTTACTGAGTGACTCACGGAACTACAGACGCCTCAACACAGATCCAACCAAGACCCTGCAAGCAACCATCAAAGCCCTAGTGGAGCAAGCAGAAGAGGCACAACACATTTCCAAACAGGAGGCGGATTATCTGTGTACTAAACATGCAAAGGTTCCCTTTTTTTACACAGTGCCAAAAATACACAAAGAAGCAAGACCCCCACCAGGACGACCTATCGTCTCGGGAATCAGTTCCCTTTTGGAACCCCTGTCCAGGTACTGTGACTTTTTCTTGAATCCCCTGGTACAGAAGACACCAACTTACATTAAAGACACTAAGCACCTCCTGAACATCATCAAAGACCTGAGATTTGACCCCACCTCCCAACTGCTGGTGGGCCTGGACATTGAGAGTCTCTATACTAGTCTCCCACAGGATGCCACTTTACAAGTCCTCCATGACATTCTTATGGATACACCCTGGGAATACCACACCCCCAGAGAATTCATTCTCAAATGTGCCACACTCGCCCTGAAGGACAATTATTTCGAATACGATGGTGAATTCTACCTCCAGACCAATGGGACATCCATGGGGAGTTTCTTTGCCCCCAGCGTGGCAGGACTCTATGTCCACCACTTTGAACGGACACATATATCCTCACCAACTAACCCACATACTTCCAGAATCAAAATATGGCGTCGCTACATCGACGACATCTTTATGATCTGGTCAGGTACCCCAGCATCTTTGACACCCTTTCTGGAGTGGTTAAATGAAAGGGATCCTTACCTACGATTCACGAGCACATCTAGCTCCACCAGTCTGGCATTCCTGGACCTAAACATAACAGCAGAGGCAGGTACCTTGAAAACCACCACTTACTAGAAACCGACGGCTAGGAACTCCCTCCTTCGCTTTGACAGTTTCCACCCTCGAGCCCTTAGGGAAAACCTTCCATTCGGACAATTTCTGCGAATACGCAGAAACTGTAGCCAAATTGAGGACTACCATAAACAGTCGACAACACTAGTTTCCAAACTACATGACTGTGGTTACCCACAAAAGATCATCCAAAAGACTAAAAAACGAGCTTGCAACCAAAATCGCGAAGCACTGCTGAAAAATACCACTCGGGAAGCCCAGTGTCCACCCATGACCTGTGTTACCACTTACAATGAGGCCTCCAATAAAGTGTCCAATATCATTCGCAAAAACTGGCGCATCTTGAACTCAGGCACAAGAAAATGGGAACAACCCCTCTTTGCCTATAAATGAGCAAACAGCCTCAAGGACCGATTAGTATCCACACGGCCCAGAACATCCCACAGATCGACCAATAACACAATTCTGAACACATGGGGCCTCCCCAAAGTCACTGGACACTACCCTTGCAACAACTGTAGTGTGTGCCATCTGACACGCCCATCTAAGACACTAGACCTGGAACCTGGAAAATCATGGAAACAGTTACAGCATACAAACTGCAACTCAACCAATGTTGTCTACTTAATTGAGTGTCCATGCGGCCTACGCTACGTAGGCATGACAACAAGCAAGGTCAGGACCAGAATAGCCGAACATCGTAGCACAATACGATGTAAGAAAAACATTAGTAGTCTCACAGACCACTATTTGCAACAAGGGCACACGACAAACGACATGTCATGGACAGTGATTGAACATTTTGAACACAACAACACGAACAATGACAAGTTCCTACTTAACAAGGAGCAACGGTGGATTTATCGCTTATCTACTCAGCTCCACGGATTAAATGACTCCATTCCTTGGCACAGCCTCAACTTCTGATTCACTACATGAATGGCTGCCCCTTTAGACCCTTGAACCGCTTAAATGCACCTTAAAATCCCATGCATAGCGCTTCCTTAAAAGCATCTGTATGCTTTATTCCATACGGACCTGGAACCCCCAATGGTTCTGACTCTTTGACCTTTAAATTGCTGTTATTTTTCTATTTCTCTTTCTACCGCCACCTTTGCTCCATAGCGTCCCCATATTTCCTCATGGGTATTCTTCTAATGCATTCCACAACTGACTATGAGCACACACATAAGGCATTCCATACGGGCCTCACACGCAGTACAGCTGCTAAATTTGTGACACATACCCCTTTTTTCACACAAGCGCTTTTACCTCCTGTCAGACCAACCCTTGTCCCAATCCACAACTCCCTACACAGGCTGTTTGTATAACTTCCCATACTAGATACTTTGTCCCAACCCGCACCGTCTCGGGTTTTTTTACAAGACAGTCACCATGACTACTGGACCAATGCGTCCCACGTCATTTAGAATGGCCACCCCTACACTCTAGGGCCACTTTAGTCTGTCTTCTATGTTCCCTCCCCTCTCTCTCCTTTACAGACGCTACTCGCATCATCCAGCAATGGGGAACACCTGGTTTTTTCGCGCCCGCCGCGGGATGTACTTAAGAGCCTGTCAGACACGGGTCATTCATCCACGGAGATCCGATGCAGCCTACTAGGTCTTCAAGAGGGTCCTGAGCTGTGATGTAGTAAGTTGGACACGGGGAACCGCTCTTCCGCTACTACCAAGGGTAAGACCTTCCCTTTCAGCGTTCACAACGGCTACCATGCCACTTTTTTCTTTTCTTTTGTTTAGAACTTAACAATCAGCCAGAATCCCTGCCGGAATCTCATGGGGCGTTCTCTGCTAATCGCAAGTGTGAGAATGATTTTCTAACATTGTCAACTTTCTTTACTTCCGATATATACAACTATATACACAGTAGCGCATATATCGGTATCTACCACGTTTCATCGCCACGTCGGCATTCCACTGCCGGTTTTTTCCGTATATCACACGGACACTACGGCCTAATAGTCATGTACATGATTATGTCATCCATACTCAAAACGCAATAATCTGTATGTCTGTTTGTCTTGTTTTGTGTTTTTTAATTCACAGGACTGTCCTGAAAGGGAATCCCCCTTGTGAGAAGTTGGCCTGGTATATGCTGTCCACTAATTATAGTGGGCACCTTGCACCAGTCCAAACAACCCCTTATTGGAGATAGGTTAAAGACAACCTTTATTGAAAGCTATCCTAGTGGTAGCTATGGAGAGCAGCCTTCAGGCTAAGTCTTGAAGGAATGTAAAGCAGCTTGTTTTACCAGTCTATAATCTCTTGAGTGACCAAATGAAAGAGGACCACACCAGGTATATATATAAAATATATGTATTTAGTCTTAAACACACCCCTCTAGTCTCTTTATGAGGCTAGAGTTCGAAGTACATAAGTTACAAGTCAGTTATCAACAGTAATAGCACAAATACACGTTTGAGCCCTAGGGGCGTACCAAACCATATACCAATAAAGTGGTATAAGAACCACGACTGAGCTAGACACAAGGCCTAGAGCCTGTAGAAGTGCTTGGACCCCAAGGAACCACCCAAGGTAGTGACACAGGGGACCCACGGGGATGCGTGCAGTGTGAGAACACAGCCGCGAGCCACCGTTAACTTCTATGGGGAAAGTCGCGGTTGGATTTTTAAAAGGAAAGGACACTTAGAAGAGGACTTGGAGCAAATCCCTTTAGAACTAGGCAGTTCTAGAGTCAATACCCACGGGAGCACCGGAGTACTCGAGTTACCTCACCCAGGGAAGCCGGGTGCATAGGTGTCTTTTGTCATCGGGTTTCGTCGTCGTTTTCAATGGCGATCTGCAGCAGGCTGCTGGCGACCAAGCCGAAAGTGTCTGGGTGGATCCAAGGCTGGATCGACGATCTGAAGAACCTGAAAGCAGAGGGGACAGAGTCTGGGTCACTAGCCAGTGACCAGGAAGGCGATGAGCAGATGCCCACCGATGTCGGGTGCTTCAGGTAGGTTGACGGTCGTCTTGACTGTTCAGCCACGAGGTCCAGGAGGCGTCGACGACGACCAGGAGCTGGATTCGAGCTGTCCCACGACGTCTGTCGATTGCTGAGGTGTCGGCGACCGGATTGGACCCAACAAGCCTTGGCAACGGCAAGTCACGTGGAAACAAAGAAAGGACGTTGATGCAGACCAGCAAGGTCTGAGGGACTCACCCAGCGAGGGTAAGTCAGGGCACGTCTGGAGCAACCAGGGAAGCCCAAGCAGAAGAAGAGTTGCCTTCGGGAGGGCCCACTAGCCAACGGACTAGCGACCGCGAAGGAGCCTCGAGTGGACGCACTTGGAGCTGGCTCACAGGACACTCGTGGAGTGGAGGCCAGTGATCTTCGGTGCAGTCGGTGCTGGAGGCGGGGGCTACTCGGAGCCCAAAGCACAACTTCGTGGGAGACCAGGAAGAGGATGCACTTGCAAAAGTTCTCGGTGTCCAGGGGTCACGGTTCCACGTTACCCACGACAGCTACAGGCCTCAGCTTCGCTGGGGACTCAGGGCAGCCTCGGGAAGTCTGGAAATCCACCTCTGGTGTTGCAAAGACTTCGGCGGTCCGGCGGGAGCTTCAGCGATGCAGACCGGACAATTGCTTCTTAGGTGCCTGCCAAGCAGGGAGTCACTCCTTGACCCCAAGGAGATTCTTCAGTCCTCTAATCTTGAAGTAGAGCGTCGAAGGTCCAGGATTCAGTGTCAGAGTTTCGTCCAGGGTAATCTAAAATCCTAAGGACTGGAGTCCCATACTTATACTAAGTTAGGGGTTGGACATACTCTGGGGACCCACCTATGGGAGGGTCAGGGAAGAGGGTGGTTACACCCATTCCCTTTGTCCAGTTTCGCGCCAGAGCAGGGGCAGGTAGCCCCTGCAACCGGTTTGAACTGGGCTATGCACACGGACACCAAATGTGCCCCCAGTGCAGGACTTCAAAGCACCAGAGAGTGCTCCCGCCCAGCCCCAATACACATTATCCTGTCTGGGGAGGTGGTTACACCTCCCTTCGACAGGAAACCTATTGTTCAGGCCTCCCCTGCCGGAGTTTCAGTCAGCAGCAGGAGGCCAGACCCGTGTCTGTGGCAGCGGCATCCATTTTGTGATGCCAGGGCTCTGTAAAGAAGTTACCGGGTAGGCCGGTGGGTACATGTCTCTCCCTCTAGAAGGGTGGAATGCTACCCCCGCCGCCAGAACTGGCGGGGGGGGTAGTATTCCAAGATGTTTGACACCAAACACGACATGTTTTGGTGCAGCCAGTCCAAAGTTAGCATTCTACCGCGAGGATATAATGCACTTAAGAGTATATGGTCCAGCTCTACCACAAACAGCATCAGAGGAGGGACTCCGAATGCTGCAGAGGGGCTCTGCTCATGCAGGGGCACCCTCTCACATAAAAACCAAGCACTCTGCCTTCAGGATTGTAAAGGCCTGCCATAGGACTGACTTATAGGTTTATATGTGTGTGCAATGGTAGTGATATAGGTAGCCTATATCACAGTAAGGGGTGCATGCACCACCTTACCCAGGCTGCAGTAGCAGACCTGTGGTGTCATTTTGGCTGGCCTTTCAGGGGTGGCATAATACATGCTTCAGCCCCTGGCAGGCCTCTGGGGTACCTATGCCCTGGGTACATAGTATACCATATACTAGGGACTTATAAGGGCACTCCAGATTCCAATCAAAGATGTACCTAAGGGGGCGCGGCCTAGGAGCCGAACATGGCGGACGCGTCTCCGTAGAGCTCCGCAGTTCGCTCCTTCCAGGGACATCATCTGCCATAATCCTGGTCCCAGACACTTGGCTTGTGCGAGCGGACTGCTCACGGGCCCGCGGCAATCGTGCTGAGGTGCTTTGGAGGTGGCGGGGAGCCCGATTCGGCCGCCGCGGCTGGCCGGACCGGCAGAGACCACGCACGCATTGGCGGGCGGCTGTGGCTGAGCTGCGGCGGCCGCGTTTCACTGGTGGCGCGGCTGGGGCTGTTACTATCCTGCCCGGTGGCCCCCCTGGAAGCTGCTGATCGGGCCCCGGTCCTGAGGGGCAGCGGGGGATGCACTACAATCGCGGTGCCCCTCTGCTGGCTGCACCTGCCTCCGATCCCCTGCTGGAGGGGCCTTGGATCTGGTGAGGCCTACCCTGGGCCTGGATTTTGCCGGTGGGGCCTGGCAGGCCCCCGGGCGGCCGTAGACTGCCGCTCTGCCTGAAGACTCCTGTGCACTACTCAATTGCGGTGAGCTGGGCGGGGGACCTGTCGGGCTGGACTCTGCTGCTGCCCACGCGCCTGACCTCCTGACGGAGGTCTCCGCCGGTCGGGGACGGGCTTGGACGGGGTGGTCGGCCCGCGCCGGCCGGCTCCCTCCCTCCAGCCTGCCCGGGGCGGCCACACAGACAGTCCTGACTGTCCCGTATATTGGAGGCCCCTAGGGCTCTTGGTGGGGATACCGGTCAGCGCCGCCTGGGACCGGGCGCCTGCGTTGGGTACACGGTTGTGGCGATCCGCCCCGCCCTGAGGTGAGTGGTGTACTCTACCGCTCCCCCCTCTATCACTATCTCTGGCTGTGGCACTGACTGCTCTGGAGCGGACCCTCCACGCCATCATGGGCAAGGGCAACCCCGGTGCGGCGGCACCCAAACAACCTACCATTGACCAATACACCACAGCCACCCCAGCGAGTAAAGGTGCCGCTGAGGGCGTCTCATCAGATACGGCGACACTCCTGGAAGCCATCAATCAATCACGAACCGCCCTTGAGGCCCAGATCGGTGCAGTGGGGTCCGAAGTGTCGTTCCTCCGCCAGGACCTCCGAAAGGCAGTCGATCGAATCACCGAGGCTGAGACGAGGGTCTCCGCGGTGGAGGATACTGTCTCCACCCTCCAGAAGAAGGTCGACAAGCTGGCTATGGTATCTAGAGAGCTGGAGGCTAGGGCCGAAGACGCGGAGGGACGGGCCCGCCGCAACAACATCCGCCTGGTGGGTTTTCCAGAGGGTTGCGAGGGATCCTCGATGGGTGGCTTCCTCTCAGAATGGCTCAAGGCGCGGCTACCCGCAGACGACATCTCTTCCTGCTTCATGATTGAGAGGGCCCATCGCGCCCTGACCAAGAAGCCGCCGCCGGGGAGCACCCACGACCGGTTATTGCTCGCCTTCTAAATTATGCTGACCTCGATGCCATTCTTCGCTTTGCCAGGACACATAAGGATAAAATGATCTTTGAGTACCATCCCATCATGGCCTTCCCGGACTACACCCGGACTGTTCAGCAGCAACGCCAATCCTTTGTTGCGGCTGCGTGATCTGAACCTATCCTATGCGCTCATGTTCCCGGCCCGTCTGAAGGTCATCTATAATTCAAAAACGTACTTCTTTGATACTCCAGAGGAAGTATTTGCGTGGACAGATGAGCGACGCCACCTGAAGCCGCATTCCCCACCCCCTTTAGACTCTGACTCTTCTCAAGGCTCGCATCGGGGTGGACGGCAGGGAGGCGACGCTACTCATCGACGACATCGATCCCGTTCTAACTGGCGCTCCCAGAACAAGAAGGACTCTGCAGACTGAGGCACCCCGAGGCTGGGACATGCGTTGGTGTATTGACTCTTCCCGGTCTCCTGCGACTGCGGAGCCCGTTGGCTGCTGCTACAGGCCGGGATATCCTGCCACTATGAGCCAGGGACTTCTGCTCTTTCCCTGGAGGGAGTGGGTCTTACACGCCTTCCCTGCTTTGAGTTCTCATGGGTAATGTTGGGTGGGGGGATCCTTTGGAGGGTCCGCCAGGGCCTCCACGTTTGGGGGCCAGGACGAGATTCCGCCGCGACAGGTACTCCGTGTTCTAGGATGTATAGGGTTTGGGGGGAGGTGGGAGGGGTTGGGAGGGCGATTTGTTGTTTGTTACACAGTTGTTTTTTACGATACACGCACCACGATGTCCCATATGTCCACAATGTCCGCTGCTCTACACTTTACCGATAGCTCATGACACACACAGCTAATGGCACTCCCTAGGAGATCTCAATATCGTGTCCTGGAATGTACGGGGCCTGTTGAATAAGATTAAAAGAGGGGCTGTACTACACCTGGCAAAACGTTACTCAGCAGATGTCTTGCTGCTGCAAGAAACTCACATGTTAGGCAACAAGGCCCCGTGTCTTTCTCGCTATGGATATGCCACGGTGTACCATTCTGGCTTCTCAAGGGGGCACGGGGTACAGCCATACTTATTCACCGCAGGGTCCCATTTCAAGTTACTCAGCATTGGTCCGACCCGGGTGGCCGCTTTACGGCCGTTTCCGGCACCCTGGCTGGGGAACAGATTTCAATTGGGAGCATATACGCCCCACCTCCTCTCGGTCGGACGTTCATTGACAGACTGACGCAACTCTGGGGGAATTCCCTGACGGCTTGACTATCCTGGGTGGGGACTGAAATGACGTAATGGCTCCCCCGGATAGGTGGCGGGCACGACCGCCGACCACGCCTCCTCCTAGGTCTAAACTCAACATCTTGGCACATACATTGGGTTGGGCGGACACATGGCAGGCTTATCATCCTTTTGAAGCTGGATTTACGTATGCATCATCCGTACACCCCACCCTCTCACGTCTGGATTACATGTTCCTCCCAGGCAGCTACCTGCATCGGGTGTCACATACCTCTATCCTTCCACGTGGCCTGTCTGATCACTCACCCATTCAGCTCAAACTCCGTCTGCAGACCAGTCATCCCTCCTATCACTGGCGCATGTCTCCTTGGTTGCTTAGAGATCCCGGATATCAGGAGATGCTCCATCGAGCCACGGCAGATTATTTTGCTTTCAACACCGGGTCCACTCAATCCCAGATAATATTGTGGGAAGCCTTTAAGCCTACGATTCGGGGGGCTGATATCAGCTATCGCACTGGGGAAAAGCGGCGCCGCCTGGCACAGATTCAAGATCTAGAAGATAGACAGCTTGCTCTCCAGGCCTCGTTAGTGGAAAGCTCCGACGCCGGTGCCCGCCGTAACCTGCTCCATGTCCAACAGCAGCTGCACCAGCTGCTCACGGACAATGCCAGGGATGCCTGGCTGGCGACCCAGCACCGGATATATCAATGGGGCGATAAGTCCAGCCAGATGCTCCACCGACTATGTCAGGCAAGGGCCTCCCCGACGCAAGTCCCTCTATTGAGGTCCCCCGCCGGCGACATGTGCGTCTCTCCGGGGGCAGTGGTGCAGGCCTTTGCCGATTTTTATGCTGCCCTGTACTGTGATCGTGAGGAACTCGCTGCACCGCTTATTGATGTCTTTCTTGTAGATATCCCTCCAAAACGCCTCTCTGATGAGCAGCGAGCTGTTCTCGACAAGCCTATCTCTGTGGAGGAGCTGCAGGCGGCCCTCACCAATACCCACCCAGGCCGTGCACCGGGCCCCAACGGGTTCCCCTGTGATTTTTGCGCCCCCATATGGGGACAGTTGGTCCCCACCTTCTTGGCGCGCTGCACCAGGCGTTGGAGCAGAAGATCTTGCCCCTGGACTGGCGCCATGCCGAAATTGTGGTTTTTCTCAAACCGGGCCGCCCTCCGGAGGCCCCGGGCTCATACCGCCCCATATCCCTATTAAACTTCGAGCCGAAACTACTGGGGAAGGTGTTGGCTGATCGCCTCCGCACCTGCATTCTGGACCTCGTCCACCCGGACCAGTCAGGCTTTATGCCACAACGCTCCACTAGGCATAACATACGGCGAGCGCACAACGCTGTTGCCGAGGCCCACCGTCTGGGACGCCCTGCGGCTGTCCTGCTAGCTGACATCGACAAGGCGTTCGACTCTTTGAGCTGGACCTACCTTTTTAAACTTTTGGAAGCTGTCAACCTTGGGCCCCGGTTCCGCGCATATGTTAAATTGCTGTACACAGATCTTACGGCCTCGATCCGTGTGGCCGGCCACCGTTCTCCCTCCTTCCCCATCCGCAGAGGGACCAGACAGGGTTGCCCCCTCTCTCCGCTTCTTTTCGCTTTAGCGATAGAGCCACTGGCTGAGTGGGTACGCAGGGATGCGGTTTATCGGGGACTGGTCTGGTCGCCTGAGTGTTCGGACAGGATAGCACTCTATGCTGATGACGCGCTATTTTTCTTTTCTGACCCTTGGGTCACCAGACCGAGGGTGTTCAGATCTTGCGGGTGTTCGGTGAGACGACAGGACTACATGCCAACCCGTCCAAGTCGATCCTCTTCCCCATATGCGGCGCACAGGGAAGTCAAACCTGGGCCTCGCAGCTGGTCATTGCGGACGAGGGGTTTAGATACCTCGGCGTCCATATCACTAGATGCCCCGCCATGGCGTGGTCACGCAACATAGCCACCCTGCTTCCGGCGGTACGTGAGGAGACGACGGTATGGTCCCACCTTCCCTTATCCTTATACGGCCGGTCCGCAATATTCAAAATGGTATCATTGCCACGCTTGCTTTATAGGTTGCAGAATTTCCCGTACCCGATCCCTCCGTCGTGGTTTCTTCAAATCAATGTGCTCCTAAATAGATTCCTCTGGGGGGAGGGGCGGTCCGGGTGGCTCTTGCGACCTGTATCCAATGTACCTATTGTGGTGGCATTGCAGCGGCAGACGTACAGGCGTATAATTGGGCGTCCCAGCTCTTAGTCATCAATGAATGGTGGTACAATCCTCAGACTGATCCGGCCTATGCAGTGGACCGGCTCTTCCTGGCGGAACATCCACTATTAGATCTCTTATACAGCAATTCGTCCTTAGAGGCTCTTCCCCCGGCCTGCAGTACGGTAATCCAGATCTGGAGACGAGTATCCCGGTCCATGGGTTGGTGGGATATGCTGACAGGCGCGACTCCCCTCTGGCGGGGCACGCGCCTTCGGCCCGTCTCCACTCTAACCGGGTTCCGGGGATGGGATACTATAGGAATCTCTACATTGGGTGATGTGATGCGAGGGACCACGCTTAAATCCTTTCAGAGGCTACAGGAGGAGTTTGACCTACACAAGTCCCAGTTCCACAGGTATCTTCAGCTTCGCCATGCCCTGTCCCCCCTGATAAAGCACCTAACGTCCTTACCCGAATTCCACCCACTAGAGGGCAGACTGTTGATGGGGATCTGAGAGGGCACAAAATCCGTCAACTATATCAGACCCTGACAACGCACTACAAGACACGCATACACCGGACTAGGGCAGCATGGGAGGCGGATTTACCGGCCCTCATGGACGATGACTGGACTGAGGCCCTTGCCAGCCCCAGGTATGCCGCCGTCTCCTCTAGGTACAGGTTGATTCAGTTTAAGTATCTTCACAGGGTATATTATACCCGCCTTCGCCTTTGGAAGATGGGGTCTATTCAGTCCCCAACCTGCCTCCGTTGTAATTCTGACGACGGGTCCTTCCTCCACACAGTCTGGAGTTGCACTGCACTACAACACTTTTGGTCGGGGGTGCTGTCCTGTCTGGGGCGGGTGTTATGCTGGGACCTCCCGGAGGATCCTCGATTGATACTTCTTCATGGCACGGAAGACATCGGGGGAAACAGATATAAGAGGCACCTTCTATTCCTCGGTCTCACCTTAGCCAAGCGTGACATAGCGCAGCATTGGAAGTCTCCCTCTCCCCCGGGGTGGCGGCCTGGAAAACAGCCCTAGATACACGTATGTCGGCAGAAGTGGCGGTGTTTCAGGCACTGGGTTGCCCGCAGAAACATGGGAAGATCTGGTCCAAGTGGGCTAAATACCGGGGCATTGACTTATCCATCCATTCACAGTCAGCGAATCCTGACCCTATTGCAAGGCTAATCATCAATGATTCCCCAATCTAATGTGCTCATTGGCTGGGGCATTGGACACAGTGTTATGATCATGTATGTCTTTCTCGTTTCAGGTGGGAAGAGTGGTGCAAGGGTGAGGGGAGGGGGAGGGGTGGGATGTTGGATTGCATGTTTCGCAGATCCTTCGGTGACACCCTCGTCGGTATTTGCTGTATATGCATTTTGTCATATGTTTATATACTGATTGCAGGGGTTCGCCCACTGGGTGTTGTAAACTCAATAAAATTTGTTGTTAAAAAAAAAAAAAAGATGTACCTAAGGTACATGGAAACCATTTTAGAGAGGAAGCAGCTAGGCTGGGGTTCTGATTAGCAGGGCCCCAGCCAGACTAAAGTCGAAAAACAGTGAAGCATCAGCAAAAAGTGGGGGTACCCATGTGAAGCAGATCCTACTCTCCTACACAACCCCCCCCCAAACGCAGGGACATTAAACTAACCTTGTCCAGTTGAGTCTTCATGTTCTAAGTGGAAGTACCTAGAGAGTCCATCTGCATTGGCATGGTTACTCCCAGGTCTATGTTCCACTGTAAAGTCCATCCCCTGTAGGGAAATGGACCACCTAAGCAGTTTGGGGTTTTCACCCTTCATTTGTTTTAGCCATAAGAGGGGCTTATGGTCTGTTTGAACAAGGAAGTGAGTACCAAACAAGTATGGCCTCAACTTCTTCAGAGCCCAGACCACAGCAAAGGCCTCCTCTCAATGGCTGACCAACGTTTCTCTCTAGGGGTCAGCCTTCTGCTAATGAAAGCTACTGGCTGATCCTGACCTTCTTCATTCAATTGTGACAGTACAGCCCCTACCCCCAATTCAGATGCATCTGTTTGTCAATGAACTTCTTGGAGTAATCAGGACTCTGTAGAATGGGAGCAGTGCACATGGCCTGCTTCAGGTCATCAAATGCCTTTTGACAGTTAGCTGTCCACTGAACCTTTTTGGGCATTTTCTTGGAAGTTAAGTCATTCAGGGGTGTCACTATTGATCCATACCCCTTGACAAATCTCCTCTTTTACCCAGTCAGGCCTAAAAAGGCTCTCACCTGAGTCTGGGTAGTTGGAGCAGTCCAGTCCATGATGGTCTGGATCTTGCTCTGCAATGGTTGAAACTGGCCTCCACCCACAAGGTGGCCCAGGTACACAACCTGACTCTGCCCTATCTGGCACTTGGTGGCCTTGATAGTGAGGCCTGCCTTTTGCAGGGCCTCCAAAACATTTCTGAGGTGGACCAGGTGATCCTCCCAGGTGGAGCTAAAGACAGCAATATCATCTAGATATGCTGCACTATAGGCTTCCAGACCTGTAAGGACTGTATTCACCAACCTCTGAAAAGTGGCAGGTGCATTCTTCAAACCAAACGGCTTTGCATCATCAGCTAGCCTGATCTGCCAGTAGCCAGCTGTTAGGTCAAATGTGCTTAGATACTTGGCTGAGGCCAAAGTGTCTATTAGCTCATCTGCCCTGGGTATTGGATGGGCATCAGCCTAGTGACTGCATTGAGACCCCTGTAGTCCACACAAAACCTCATCTCTCTTTTCCCACCACTGGTGTGAGCTTTTGGCACAAGGACCACTGGACTAGCCCAAGGGCTATCTGAGGGTTCAATAACTCCCAAATCCAACATCTTCTGGACTTCTGTCCTGATACAGTCCCTGACATGGTCAGGTTGCCTATAAATCTTATTTTTAATAGGCAGACTGTCCTCAGTGTCCACTTCATGAGTGCACCAGGTGGTCTGACTTGGTGTCAGAGAGAACATATGCCTGAACTGATTGAGCACCTGTCTGCAATCAGTTTGCTGCTGGGCAGTGAGGCTGCCTGCCAAGGCTACACCATCCCCTGACCCATCATCAGGGTTCTGTGAGAGCAGGTCAGGAGTGGGTCACTCTCTTCCTCCTGTCCCTCATCAGTAGCCATGAGCAAGCCCATGTCTGCCCTGTCCACATATGGTTTCAATCTGTTGACATGGAGAACCCTGTGGGGACTCCTGGGTGTTCCTAGGTCTACTAAATAGGTAACCTCACCCTTCTGTTCAACAATGGTATGGGGTCCACTCCATTTGTCTTGGAGAGCTGCTGGGGCCACTGGCTCCAACACCCACACCTTCTGCCCTGGCTGGTAAACAGTCAGTACAGCCTTTGGTCATGCCAGGCTTTTTGGAGTTCCTGGCTAGCCTCAAGGTTTTTAGTTGCCTTTTTCATGTACTCAGCCATCCTGGAGCGGAGACCAAGTACATAGTCCACTATGTCCTGCTTTGGGGGCTTGAGAGGTAACTCCCATCCTTCCTTCACCAGGCACAATGGACCCCTGACAGGGTGACCAAACAAAGTTCAAAAGGGCTGTAGCCAACCCCTTTTGAGGTACCTCCCTGTATGCAAATAAAAGGCAGGGCAAGAGTATGTCCCATCTTCGCCTAAACTTCTCTGGGAGCCCTTTAATCATGCCCTTCAAGGTTTTGTTGAATCTCTCAACTAAACCATTGCATTGTGGGTGATAGGGTGTGGTGAACTTGTAAGTCACTCCACACTCCTTCCACATTGCCTTCATGTATCCAAGACATAAAGTTGGCACCCCTGTCTGATACAACCTCCTTAGGGAAGCCCACTCTTGAGAAAATTCCCAGGAGGGCTCTTGCCACCATAGGTGCTGTAGTGGTCCTAAGGGGAATAGCCTCTGGGTACCTGGTGGCATGGTCCACCACCACCAGGATAAACCTGTGCCCAGATGCTGTTTGGGGATCCATGGGACCAACAATGTCAATCCCCACCTTTTCAAAGGGAACCCCCGCCACAGGTAGTGGTATCAGGGGGGGCCTTTGTAGTGCCACCTGCCTTGCCACTGGCCTGGCAGGTTACACAGGAGCGACAAAACTTCTTGGTGTCTTCAGACATGTGGGGCCAGTGAAAGTGAGGGACAATTCTGTCCCAAGTCTTGTTCTGGCCCAGGTGACCTGCTAAAGGAATGTCATGGGCTAGGGTCAATAGGAAGCCCCTGAACTTCAGAGGTATAACCAACCTCCTGGTGGCACCAGGCTTGGGGTCTCTACACTCTGAGTACAAGAGTCCATCATCCCAATGCACTTTATGGGGACCACTAGCATTCCCAGCAGCCTCAGCAGCAGCTTGCTGTCTGAGGGGTTCAAGAGAGGGGCAGCTCTGCTGCTCCTGGCTCAGATCTGCCCTGGAAGGGCCCCCTGTCCCTAAGAACTCAACCTGATCAGGCTCAAGCTCCTCTGGGACAGTTCCTTCCTCAGGACTGAGATCATCTCTCTGAAGAGACTGATCTTCCTTCTGAGCCAAGGGGGAAGGCACTGCCTTTACCCTACTACTCCTCCTCTTGGATGGCACTTGGTCCATTGTTCCAGGATCCAAGGCCTGTCCAGTGTTAGGCATTTTGCTCTGTGACCTGGTCACAGCAAACACATCTGCAGGGATGCCCAGCATTTCTGCATGGGTCCTGAGCTCCACTTCTGCCCAAGCTGAAGTTTCTAGATCATTGCCAAGCAAGCATTCAACTGGTAGGTCTGCACTTACCACAACCTTCTTAAGGCCAGTTACCCCTCCCCAGGAGAAGTTAACAACTGCCAGAGTATGGTCTGTTCCGACATTGCTAGCATTGGTCACTTGGTACATTTCACCAACTATAATCTGCCCAGGATCCACAAGATCTTGTCACCATGGTGACACTTGCTCCTGTGTCCCTAAATGCCAAAGCCTCTTTTCCATTTATTAAGGGCTGTTGCCTGTACTTGCCCAGATTACTGGGACTCACAGAGGAGGTCACATCCATGCCTCCATCACAGACTAGGACAGCCTGAGTGAGTTCTCTGACTAGGCCAGAGCTCCACTGCTTACCCAGGGTCAACCCTACTAAACCCTTGGCTTGTGTACTCCCACCACCATTTGTGACTGCACTAGGGGGAACAGGTGCCTTAGGGGCATTGGTGGGGGCTGGAATAGAGTCTTTGGACTTGGTGCAATCACTGGTCCAGTGTGTCTTTTGCTTACAGACTTTGCACCATGGTTTCTTTTGGCCCTTCCCTTTGTTAGACTGTGAATCCCCACCTGAAGAAGATTTTTGGGGGCCTTGTGAAGACTTTTGGGGGCCTTGTGAAGACTTTTGGTCTTTACCCCTTCTCCCCACCCTTGTCAGAATTCTTAGAATCTTGCTTCTTTGGGTCACCACCTTGGTTCTGTACCTTCTGCCTCACCCTGGTTCTGACCCATTTGTCTGCCTTCTTTCCCAATTCTTGGGGAGAAGTCAGATCAGAGTCCACCAGGTACTGATGCAACAGCTGATTTTGACAGTTATTAAGAATCTGCTCCCTCATGATAAGATTGTACAATCCTTTGAAGTCACATACCTTACTGCCCACTAACCAACCTTCCAGAGCCTTAGCAGAACAATCAACAAAGTCCATCCAGTCTTGATTCTGTGCCTTTTGGGTATCTCTGAACTTTAACCTGTATTGTTCAGTTGTTAGGCCAAACCCATCAATCAATGCACTTTTTAAGACTGGATAATTATCAGCATCCTCTTCTCTAACAGAGAGGAGCTTATCTCTACTTTTGTCTGCAAAGGAGAGCCACAAGATTGCTGCCCACTGCTCCTGAGGGACCCTCTGTACTTTACAGGCCCTCTCCAGTGCAGAAATCCATTTGTGGATGTCATCCCCACTCTGGTAGGGAGGGACAATCTTGCTCAGGATTCTATGGTCATTAGACCTTTCCCTACCACTAGGGAAGTTGCTGCCACCATGGGACTCTAGTCCCAACTTTTTTCTTTGCCTTTCAAGCTCTAGGGACTCCCTGTCTATAGCCAACTGCTCACTTCTGAGTCTCAACTGAGCTGCTCCATACTTGAGCAGTCTCTCTTTCCTCTCACTGGAGGATTCCCTCCTATAAGAGGAAACAGAGGTCCCTACTGAGGTGTCAGAATGGTTAGACTCCTGAGAAGGAGATCTGGACCTTCTAGGCACACTCACAACTCTTCCTGGTGGGACAAAGGGGAGGTCATTCTGATCCTCCTCTTCCTCCACAGGAATAGCTGGGTTTTCCAGGTCAAGGTCATTGTCACCTTCCTGGCCAGTTTCAGAGGGGGGGTCCTGGGTGATTTCACCCCTGGCCCCTTCCTCATCTTCTGCCCCACCCTCTCTGCCTACCCCTTCAGGCCCAAAGGGTCTTCTGAGATCATCCAGCAGTAGCATCTCCATGAGACGTTGGGTGTTGGCACTTTTGCCTGTCTTCAGCTTCCTAATCTTGCACAACTCTCTCAATTCCAAGAATGGGAGGTTGTCATATTTGGAGGGCAGAAGCCCACTGGTTCCTGGCAGGGATCTACTGATTCCTGGCCCTGAAGACATTACTAGTGAGGTGTGGTGTATGCACTACCTACTCTAGTGTGGCCTACTAAACTCTCTTGAGTTGTAGAAATGGTGTGCTAGCCCTTAACACACAACTCTAAGTTCAGTAGAACTTACTGTATACTAAGCTTGTATTTATATGTACCTAAGGTACCTTTAGTGGTTTTCAGTTGATCAATTCAATTGAGATGATCTGGTAAAACAATAGCAAGCTGGAATCCCACACGCTGCACACCAATGTGAGAAGTTGGCCTGGTATATGCTGTCCACTAATTATAGTGGGCACCTTGCACCAGTCCAAACAACCCCTTATTGGAGATAGGTTAAAGACAACCTTTATTGAAAGCTATCCTAGTGGTAGCTATGGAGAGCAGCCTTCAGGCTAAGTCTTGAAGGAATGTAAAGCAGCTTGTTTTACCAGTCTATAATCTCTTGAGTGACCAAATGAAAGAGGACCACACCAGGTATATATATATAAAATATATGTATTTAGTCTTAAACACACCCCTCTAGTCTCTTTATGAGGCTAGAGTTCGAAGTACATAAGTTACAAGTCAGTTATCAACAGTAATAGCACAAATACACGTTTGAGCCCTAGGGGCGTACCAAACCATATACCAATAAAGTGGTATAAGAACCACGACTGAGCTAGACACAAGGCCTAGAGCCTGTAGAAGTGCTTGGACCCCAAGGAACCACCCAAGGTAGTGACACAGGGGACCCACGGGGGATGCGTGCAGTGTGAGAACACAGCCGCGAGCCACCGTTAACTTCTATGGGGAAAGTCGCGGTTGGATTTTTAAAAGGAAAGGACACTTAGAAGAGGACTTGGAGCAAATCCCTTTAGAACTAGGCAGTTCTAGAGTCAATACCCACGGGAGCACCGGAGTACTCGAGTTACCTCACCCAGGGAAGCCGGGTGCATAGGTGTCTTTTGTCGTCGGGTTTCGTCGTCGTTTTCAATGGCAATCTGCTGCAGCAGGCTGCTGGCGACCAAGCCGAAAGTGTCCGGGTGGATCCAAGGGTGGATCGAAGATCTGAAGAACCTGAAAGCAGAGGGGACAGAGTCTGGGTCACTAGCCAGTGACCAGGAAGGCGATGAGCAGATGCCCACCGATGTCGGGTGCTTCAGGTAGGTTGACGGTCGTCTTGACTCTTCAGCCACGAGGTCCAGGAGGCGTCGACGACTACCAGGAGCTGGATTCGAGCTGTCCCACGACGTCTGTCGATTGCTGAGGTGTCGGCGACCGGATTGGACCCAACAAGCCTTGGCAACGGCAAGTCACGTGGAAACAAAGAAAGGACGTTGATGCAGACCAGCAAGGTCGGAGGGACTCACCCAGCGAGGGTAAGTCAGGGCACGTCTGGAGCAACCAGGGAAGCCCAAGCAGAAGAAGAGTTGCCTTCGGGAGGGCCCACTAGCCAACGGACTAGCGACCGCGAAGGAGCCTCGAGTGGACGCACTTGGAGCTGGCTCACAGGACACTCGTGGAGTGGAGGCCAGTGATCTTCGGTGCAGTCGGTGCTGGAGGCGGGGGCTACTCGGAGCCCAAAGCACAACTTCGTGGGAGACCAGGAAGAGGATGCACTTGCAAAAGTTCAAGGTGTCCAGGGGTCACGGTTCCACGTTACCCACAACAGCTACGGGCCTCAGCTTCGCTGGGGACTCAGGGCAGCCTCGGGGAAGTCTGGAAATCCACCTCTGGTGTTGCAAAGACTTCGGCGTCCGGCGGGAGCTTCAGCGATGCAGACCGGACAATTGCTTCTTAGGTACCTGCCAAGCAGGGGAGTCACTCCTTGACCCCAAGGGAGATTCTTCAGTCCTCTAATCTTGAAGAAGAGCGTCGAAGGTCCAGGATTCAGTGTCAGAGTTTCGTCCAGGGTAATCTAAAATCCTAAGGACTGGAGTCCCATACTTATACTAAGTTAGGGGGTTGGACATACTCTGGGGACCCACCTATGGGAGGGTCAGGGAAGAGGGGTGGTTACACCCATTCCCTTTGTCCAGTTTCGCGCCAGAGCAAGGGCAGGTAGCCCCTGCAACCGGTTTGAACTGGGCTATGCACAGGGACACCAAATGTGCCCCCAGTGCAGGACTTCAAAGCACCAGAGAGTGCTCCCGCCCAGCCCCAATACACATTATCCTGTCTGGGGAGGTGGTTACACCTCCCTTCGACAGGAAACCTATTGTCCAGGCCTCCCCTGCCGGAGTTTCAGTCAGCAGCAGGAGGCCAGACCCGTGTCTGTGGCAGCGGCATCCATTTTGTGATGCCAGGGCTCTGTAACGAAGTTACCGGGTAGGCCGGTGGGTACATGTCTCTCCCTCTAGAAGGGTGGAATGCTCCCCCGCCGCCAGAACTGGCGGGGGGGTAGTATTCCAAGATGTTTGACACCAAACACGACATGTTTTGGTGCAGCCAGTCCAAAGTTAGCATTCTACCGCGAGGATATAATGCACTTAAGAGTATATGGTCCAGCTCTACCACAAACAGCATCAGAGGAGGGACTCCGAATGCTGCAGAGGGGCTCTGCTCATGCAGGGGCACCCTCTCACATAAAAACCAAGCACTCTGCCTTCAGGATTGTAAAGGCCTGCCATAGGACTGACTTATAGGTTTATATGTGTGTGCAATGGTAGTGATATAGGTAGCCTATATCACAGTAAGGGGTGCATGCACCACCTTACCCAGGCTGCAGTAGCAGACCTGTGGTGTCATTTTGGCTGGCCGTCCAGGGGTGGCATAATACATGCTTCAGCCCCTGGCAGGCCTCTGGGGTACCTATGCCCTGGGTACATAGTATACCATATACTAGGGACTTATAAGGGCACTCCAGATTCCAATCAAAGATGTACCTAAGGTACATGGAAACCATTTTAGAGAGGAAGCAGCTAGGCTGGGGTTCTGATTAGCAGGGCCCCAGCCAGACTAAAGTCGAAATACAGTGAAGCATCAGCAAAAAGTGGGGGTACCCATGTGAAGCAGATCCTACTCTCCTACACCCCTCTTACACATAATGCACCTTAGTGCGTGCAACACATTTTTGGGTCTAACATAAAATTTAGTATAGATCTCACTCTTCACACATTATTTAGGTCCTGAGGAAAGCCAGTACATATTCAAGGCCTGGCTGAAACATGTAGACCGTTTGTTGGATGCAGGAGTTCTTAATTACCACTCCACTTACATCCACCGCCTTGCTTTTATTACTGCCAGAGGCCCAAGCATTAAAATAAACCCTTTGGGTAATGGGACCACTGGACAGTTTTTAAAATCTCACCTTCACACCACTTTCACTGCACACTCAGTAACATACCTGCTCCGCTGTAACACAGGCGTTGGAGCACACCCGGGACATACTCGTTGTCACTGGGTGGGCCCGATGATGAAGCATGCCACCAACTAGGTTGGTGGGTGAGGGCTTTATAAAAAGAAATAAGCTTTTTCTTTTTATTACAAAATCATACAGGTTTTGACCACCATATCACGTCCACTTAGACTAGTTCTTTTTGATGATATATATTAACCTTGGGGATAAGGACTAGCTCTCTAATCCTCTCTCTCTTATTGATAATAAATAAAAATTAGAAATATTATACCACTGCAATAATATTCACTTCACATGCCCAATACAGTTTAAGTACATGATAAACTCGGGCACTATTTCCAAATGCAGAATTTTTACATTTTATAGATTAAAGATGTTGACCAATTTTCCTTAAAAATGCACATTTCATGCCAGTTCTTTAACAGTTTTAACAACACAAAACTGAGTCATAAATCAATAAATACATTATTTAAAAAAGACCAGAAAACCGGAAAAGTCTAATAGTTCTGGCCTTGGCAAGCTGGTGCAATGGTCAATTTAAAAAATACATATATTACACGCATATGCAATTTCACGTGCTACGAAAATAAACAGAAGAATAAAGAAACCACCTAAATGTGGCAGCCATATGATTCCAATACAAATTTTAAAATTAAGAAAATAACCATGGCATATAATTTTAATTGAGCAGTAGTAATATTTCTCAGCAGTCAGGTGTACATAGTACAGGTGTAGAGACCCTTTTCAGTAGTTATGTACATAATGGGAAAACATGATTCTTATTTGCACAAAGAAAGGGACTTTTCGGTTTGAATGGCAGCAACCTGAATAGCTGTTTCAAACATACAAGGATTCAAAAAACAGGATAATGAGTGGAAAACAAAAAGTATTGGCAAAGGAAAATGCATTGGTGCACCAGCCCAGTCAGTGAAACACCATGCTTTTGAAGTAGATGTGCACATGTAAGCAGGTGAAATGATGCCACTCACATTACAAGAGAGCCAGTGGCTGCAATGGGCTGACCCATTGCCCTTTGCTGTGGTGGGTGAAAGTAACAAGAATGACAGCCAAACAGACCAACTGATAATGAGGTATGACTCCAAGTCAAAGTATGTTATGCTATGTAAAGGTTACCTATACAGCGCCAGTACACTGAAGTTTCTTGGTACTATAATAACATAACCGTAATGACAGCGGCAGACCTAATTTAAGAATAAGTATGTTTTCAAGTGTAATAAGTGAAGATTTTGAATTAATGGATAAGGGTAGAGAAGTATTCGTCCTACTATCTACAACTGAGAAGGCGCTGTTCCCAAAGGTGACAGTTCTAGTTCAAGGGATCGTGAGAAGAAACTTATAATTCATCCTTCAACTCAGGGGGTGCCTGCCCCAACAGAATTTACTGCAATAAAATGTGGGAAGTATTGAAAAACAGTTCTTTAATAGACCATAAGCCTATGTAATTGTTTTAAGAAAATAAAATCTTTTGGTATTTTGGAACTTTGCAAATCAAACGGGCAGCAGCATTGTTTCAGTGATTTGTCACAGGCTGATAAGAGTCACATTGCCATAATCGAGGCAAGATTGAACATATGCGTTAATCAGAGGAACCTGGCCAGAGTCCTGCTCTCCGCCCAAGCAGCTCCACTGTAGCCTCGCCTGCCGCTGCCCCAGACACCTCTCTCCCAGGTAGGTGTTCGAGGCCCTCCTCTACCCGCAGGCTCCTGCCTGCGCCTCATCCCTGATGGTCCAGTGGGAGAGCCCTGCTTTTCTGCTGTTCCACTGTTGTCTGTCTGCGTTGTTGTGCCCGTTTTGTCTTTGTGTCTTTTGTCTGTTTGTCATTGAATTTTATTGTCATTTTGTGCCTGTTTGTCTGTGACTCCATTTTCTGCCCATTCGTTTTTTGTGCCTGTGCCCTTGTTTTCTCCTCTGTGCCCGTTTCTCGCCGCCCGTGCTCCCCCGCGGCTCCTCCCCCCTGCCGTTCCTGCTCCCGCGTTCCAGCTGTGCTTCCCTCCCCCCTTCCCTATTTAATGGCTGCTGCTGTGCGGCTGCGCGCAGCAGGCGCGCCAAAGGCAAGACCGTCCGCGACCCGACCGTGACCAGCGCCAGAAACCCTGGATCTCCGACCACCCACCGCTACGACTCAGCCGCCATCCTCGCTCTCAACCCCGGAAGGAACAACAACTGCCATCTGTCTACACCGAAATCCACCCCCGGCCAATTCTCCTGCCGACACTGCCGCCGAACCTTCACCACCCTCTGCACCCTCCACGGCCATCGCCCCCAAAGCCCTGAGGTGCATCCTTCTCAACGTGTGCTCCGTGCACAGACATGCCAAAGAGATCTGGGACCTCCTCGACACCATCTCGCCCGACGTCGCCTTCTTCACGGAAACCTGGACCAACTCCACCTTCGCCCCCGACATCGCCACACCCTCCCCGACGGATACAAGATCCAGAGGAAGGACCACCCGAACCGCCGTGGAGGAGGACTTGCCATCGCACACAAGAGCTCCCTCCGGCTCACCACCTCCAGCGCGAGCGACTCCCCGTCCACCACCAAACACCTCCATTTCCAGATACAGACCAGCCCCAGAACCACCCTAGGCGGCACCCTTGCCTACAGGCCCCCCGGACTTCGAACAGCATTCACCACTACCATCGCCGACCTCGTTGCACCCCATGCCATCGCCTCCATGGACTACATACTCATCGGAGACCTCAACTTCCACCTCGACAACCTCAGCTACCCCAACTCCTCCAACCTCCTGGACAACCTCGGACTGAAACAGCTCGTCACCACCCCCACCCACAAGGCAGGACACACCCTCGACCCCATCTTCGCAGGAGGGAACAACATCCACTTCAGCCACACCACACAACCCCTCTGGATGGACCACCACTGAGTACTCTTCCACGTCGACAAACCCACCGCCATCAAACCTGCACCCCGCCCACCGCGAAGGAACTGGAGCAAGGTCACCAAGGAGCACCTCAACTCCACCCTCAGCCGCGATGCCCCCTCCACCGACGCCAACCTTGCAGCCAAAGAACTACACAGATGGATCACCAACTGCGCAGACGAACTTGCACCCCTTCGCAACCCCGACAGATAGCGCCCCAGAAAGGCCACTTGGTTCACCGCTGACCTTCAAGAATCCAGACGCACCTGCAGACGTCTCGAGAAGAATTGGCGAAACAGCAAAACGTCGGAAGACCTCACCACATACACGAACGCCATGACAGAATACCACCAACTCATAAGATCAACCAAAAGGGCCTTCATCCTGAACAAGATCACCGCCAACTCCAGCAACTCAAAGGAACTCTTCAGCATCATCCAAGAGTTCACCAAACCCCCCAGCGAGGCCACGGACATCACCTCCTCCCAGGACCTCTGCAACAAGCTCAGCTCCTACTTCCATCTGAAAATCAAGTCCCTCTACGACAACTTCAACGAAAGGACACCGGACTCCGAAACCACGCCCTCCTCCAACAACGCCAGCCAACCCACCATCTCCGCCTGGAAGCCAACCACCACAGAAGACACCGAATCGACCATGAAAGGCATCCACTCAGGAGCACTCACGGACCCCTGCCCTCCGCACATCTTCCACAGAGCCGCCGCGATCGCACCAGAACTACGACGCACCATCAACACCACCTTCAAAACCGGCTTTTTTCCCGACGACTGGAAATGTGCAGAAGTTAAGCCCCTGCTCAAGAATCCCACAGCGGATCCTTCGGACCTCAAAAACTACCGATCCATCTCCCTCCTCCCCTTTGCGGCCAAAGTTACCAAGAAGACCGTCAACGCCCAACTAACGAAATTCATCGAAGAGAACTCCAATCCGGATTCCGCAGCAACCACAGCACCGAGACCGCTCTACTCACCGCCACAGACGACATCCGCACCCTCCTCGTCAAGGCCACACTGTGGCCCTGATCCTACTCGACCTCTCCGCAGCCTTCGACACCGTCTCCCACCGGCAGACTCCACGACGCCGGCATACAGGGAACCGCCCTTGAATGGCTCCGCTCCTTCCTCACCGGCAGAATCCAAAGAATCAGACTGCCACCCTTCCTCTCCGAACCCACAGAGATCAACTGCGGAGTACCTCAAGGATCATCACTCAGCACTACTCTCTTCAACATCTACATGGCCCCCCTCGCCACCATGGTCTGTCGACACAGACTCAACATAGTCTCCTACACCAATGACACCCAGCTCATCCTCTGCCTCACCAAGGATCCCGCTGCCACCAGACTCAGCTTCCAGGAAAGAATGAAGGACGTCGCATCCTGGATGAGCAGCAGCTGCCTGAAGCTCAACTCGGAGAAGAAAAAGGTCCTCATCCTCGGACCCTCCCCCACCGCATGGGACAACACCTGGTGGCGAACCGCCTTCGGCAGCCCGCCCACCCCACGGACCTCGGCATCGTACTCTCAGTGGAACCTCGGCATCGTACTCGACTCCTCCCTCTCCATGACCCGACAGGTCAACGCCGTCGTCTCCACCTGCTTCAACACCCTCCGCATCCTTCGCAAGACCTTCAAATGGATCCCCCCGAATCAAGAAAAATCGTCACCCACGCACTCATAACCAGCAGACTGGACTACGGAAACGCCCTCTACGCCGGAATCAACAATCACTGCTCCGCAAACTCCAGACCATACAGAACACCGAAGCCAGACTTGTCCTCGGCATCCCTAGACAAGAACACATCACCCAACACCTGCGAGACCTCCACTGGCTCCCCGTCGAGAAGAGAGTAACCTTCAAGACACTCACCCATGCCTACAAATGCCTCCACAACACCGGACCCCAATACCTCAATGAGAGAATCTCCTTCCACATACCCAAGAGAAACCTCCAATCCGCCGCCCTCGCCGACATCCCGCGCATCCGCGGAGCCAGAACGGGTGGAAGAGCCTTCTCCTACCTACATCGCGTCCAAGACCTGGAACGAGCTCCCGATAGACATCAGACGCGCCCCCTCTCTGCACATCTTCAGGAAGACCCTCAAGACCTGGCTCTTCAACTGATAGCAGCTGCTCCCCCCCGTGCCTTGAGACCCTCATGGGTGAGTAGCGCACTTGACAATTCCCTGATTGATTGATTGAACTGAAATCTATTACTTATGACTGGCAGAGTATTTCATGTAGTTCTCAAATGAAAAAAGCAGAAGCTTGAGATCTTGGAAGCACCAGGGCCAAATATAAGTTTGCCTCAAGATAGGTTCCCAAATAATATATTGTTGTGCAGGAGGAGGGCAGGGGTCCAATTAATGAAGGACAGCTCAGAGAATCCAGGGCACCTGTGCCCTCAGGAATAATTGGCAGCTAAGTCTTCACTGGATTTAATTACTAGCAGTTCTGTGGCATCCATGAGCGTACCAGAAGTAGCCTCTGTGCTAGGAAGGATGCATTAGATTGGTCCTTCACAACCCCAAAGATCAATTGTGTCTCTTCTGTGCACATATAAAATTTCGCACCCGCTAGCTCCTACATTTTTTTTTACGGAGTTTTATATGGCGCAAACTTGACCCGAAGGAATCGGGTATCAGAGCGCTTTACACAAGCACCAGTTGCGTTACATGAGGACACATTCATTTTTGTCAGGCACGGGAAGATTAAGTGATTTGCCCATAATCACAGGATGTTGCGCGTCCTTGGCGAGACTCGAACCCGGTTCACCAGATTTGAGGTCGACCGCCCTAGCCGTTAGACCACATCCTCTACCCAACAATTGGGCCAGAGGGTGCATGTAGATATTGAGAACAAGAGGCGAAAATATCCAGCTATGAGCAACACCTCAATTGAGAACTTTGGGTTTGTACATGTTCAGAATAATTGCCACAATTTGATAATTATGTATTTTTAGTTCTGATTTTTTTACATGAGGCTTGCGAGGCAGCTAAATCTGGCCCTGGGCCAGACCTAAAATGTACTCCAGGCTTACATTGACATTCATAAACCACATATTAGCACCTACATGCCTTATTCACTTTTACTGACGCTGGAGTTCAACCACTGCTTAGCCTCTTTCACAGATCAATATTATAACTGTTTGTGGTGTCTTTGGACATTATATTTCTAGGAGTTGTTCTCTAGGTTCCTGATTTGCCAATGTGCAGGGAGTCTCTATTCTAATTTTGAAATGCAAAAGAAAATATAAATACAATGACCTGGTGCAAACACCATGAAGTTTCAACTCATGACTTGATCAGTAGAATCAGTTGTACACAATAGTTGGATCAGGTTTACACAGTAATAAGTCAAGACTTTTCTTCCATAACTTACCCTTTCATATACCATGCTGTTTCATTTGAGTGTAGCTTTACAATGATAAAGAGACAGGGGGTGTGCATTGGCCTCTCCATCGACATATGGGACACTTTGATCCACTTCTAAGACTCTGCAAAGCACGCACTGTTCCTTCTCCATCAGGCACAGTCATTGGGCCTGTTCGAACTCTGTGGAACTTCCAAACATTATGGGAATGATCATGGGCTGAGTTGTGCTCGATTACTTGGTTGGAAATGGGGATGCCCTCCTTGCATCTGTATAGGCACTAGGCACAAGGAGATTTTGGGGCAAACCTGGTTTCTGAATTCTTGAGGTTGTCATAGGGGATTTTGGTCAGGGTGCCACATTCCATTGAGATTCTCATGACTCACACACCACTCAGCTATTGACCAATAGCTGTTTAACCGGCTATGAGCTATGTTCCCTGTAGACTGCGCACACCCTTCAGCCAGTGCCCAGTGTCTCTCCAGAAGCGCACACGCTACGCTGCACAGAGAGAGAGAGCTATCTAATCATCCACTGCTTTAAAAAGAATAGAAGTTTTTCAATAGTCTGTTATTTTCTCCTCTGAGTGCAGCCTGTTACTTGAAGCATTGTAAAGTTCTGACTTTATTTTCCAGCAGAGCATAAAAGAAGACTAACACCCATGATTCCACCCTAAAACACAAACTTTGTCCTAATAGAAGTTGTCCCAGAAACGCCACTGACATTTATTTAGCTAAAGCTTTATATGATGCAGTCCCTGTTTACATTTCACTTCATCTTGCGCTCCCTGAAGGTATTTTTAGGTCTCGCCTACGCAGCGCGCATGCGCTAATAGGCAAAAAGACCTTTTCCAATCGATTCGGCTTTTCAGCCAAAAACGTGCACGCGTTCCATTGCCTTCAATGGCAACGCGTGCACGTTTGGCGATTCACTTGCGGGAGCGAGCAGCTGGCGCCATATGGTAGCAATTATCGCTCCTGGCGCCGCACGCTCCCGCAAGGGAATCGCACTCCCCCCACCCCTCCCACTTCTTTAACGCGAGTACTGTTTCACTTTCGCAGCCGCGGCCGCACTTGTGTTTCAGTGCTTGTTTCGTATGTGTCCCTCCATGTTGTCATCTAAAGCAACATTAGGCACCACGGTTTTCCCAAATTGGAAGCGTCCCAGGCCATTGTTCTTTTTCACGTCAAACTGCTACTGTGACTCCCACTTCATAGTCAAGACACATCTCCTAATGTGTCTAAGATCACACTCGTGTGTCAGATCACACTGTGTGTCACTTGTGGTAGAAGAGCACAGATCTGAAACCCTAAGCCCCCTTATTCCTGCTCTTCTTTTATGGCAGATGCTACCGGCAGTCATTTTTGGGCAAACATTTGAAAGTTTTCCTGTGAATTAGGGGATGTTCTAGTGACTCAAAATGCATTTTCCTGGGGTGCGCTGTGCAGCGGGTGATGAAAGCCACAGGGGGATGGGATTAATAAATGCAGAGTAACAGCCCGCACTTGCCATGTGAACGCCGGCAACAAACTAATAACACACAAATGGATAATGACAAAGAGCGCAGCCATGGTGTGCCTCCTCTAACAGGCAACCCGAAGAGGCACGACTGACCCCCTCGCTGTAATGCGCCGGCCTGTATCTGCTGATGTCGAGGCTGGAGATCTCAGCCTCTTCTCACTGGAAGCAGCCATGGGCGCACACTTTTGTCATACTGGAAGAGTCCCAGCGCATTGTGCTGTCTGATGACAAACAGCCCAGCAGCACCACGCTCCACCGTTGTAGCATCTGCTATTTACAGCCCTTCTGAAGGGCAACAATCTGTGGCATTTGTCAGAGCTGGCCTTTGGCCAGAGAGCGCCCTGGGCAAAACTTCATTTGGCACCCCCACACTCGCCCCTCTTTAATTGCCTATAGTTTGAAATTTTTGAAGGAGTGGGAGGAGAGTGGGGTCAGACTCAGGAGCGTCATGAAAAGAAAAACAAACAAAAAGCAGCCAAGGACCCAACAGTCTTCTGGACAAGTGTTCAAATTCACTTGTCTTTGGATGTAAGTCAGATAAACAGTGCTGCAGGAGCTCCGGCGCGCCTCTGAAGGTCGGCGCCCTGCCGTCCAATCAGTGTTGCCAGATTTTTTCACAACTTTCAAGCCCAAAAGCAACGGAAAAGTAGCCCAAAATAGCCCAATATTGCCACTCCATTAACTTACATGTAGCCTGACTACAACATTCAAAAATATACTTCTATTTCAAGGATTATATGTTTAGTACTCACATTAATCAGATTACCTATATTTTGTACACTAAAATCAAAGTTGGTCTGTCATGAAAACTGTCACTCACTTGATATCGCATGCATAGCTGCCAAGTTGCCCAGGTCCATGCGTGATGCGCTAGCGCCAGTCCAGGTTTTTCTTTGAATTCTGGGACTTGTAGACTTGTTTACTCCATTATAAAACTGGACTACAAGTCCCAGAATTCAAAGAAAAAACCTGGCCTGGTGCTGCGCATCACGCATGGACCTGGGCAACTTGGCAGCTATGCGCATGGTGTAGAGCAAGCTGCCCAAAGATTTTCTGGGTCCAATTTTGAGGACTGCAACTGCGGAAACGTTGTTCTTGGGAAAGGTGCTCTTCAGCACAATGTGAAAGGAACACAATTTTTAAAGTGTGCCAAGCTTAATACAAAACATAAACCTCAAATGAAGGTCTGCGTGCATTACAAACCTGCCAAATAAGCTAGGAACTACAAAGACACTAACAACGAAGTATGGACGAATTACACTTGGACATTCACATTGCCAATAGCCCCACATCCAACAAATGTGAGAACAATTGAATTCCAATGCTTGTTTCACACAGCTAGCACGGTTCTGTGTGCGAGGCGAGGTAACATGAAGTCTTGTGGCCTGATCAAAGAAAAATGGCACGAAGGCAAAGAAAAATGGTATGAAGGTGCCTGCAGGTGATTCATAGCTGCCAAGGTTTCAGATTGCTTAAGTGTGACATTTTCAAATTTTTTGTGTAATTATGAGTGACATTCAACGACTACGAGTGACACTTTCTTTCGAACAAAAATCAAGTAAAGAAGATGAGGGAAACATATAAACATAAGAAATTACAGCCATTCCAGCAACAAGAAACTCTATGAAGATCTTAAAACTATTTCAAAGCACCAGAAATGGAAGGACACTATCCGATATGGAAAATAGACTGCATAGTTGCCACGTTTTGAGAGTGCTTAGGTGAGCCATTTTCAAGGTTTCAGAGTACTTATGAATGACATACAACTACTAATGGTATGACACTAAGAGTGACACTTAGAGCAAAATCAAGAAATTAAGTACATGGAAACAGATAAAACAAAATAAATTACACTGATCTGAGCAAGGACAAACTATAAAAAGAACTGCTGCAGAGCACCTGATCCTACTGTAAAATGATCGTATGCCCACAATCTACTCACATTCTACATGAGTTTACTTTTGTGATCACTACTACTGCTTGCGAAACCACAGACAAATTGCACGAACACCGTGACAGGAAGCTAGTCGAGTATTTCATATGATTTTGCCTGGGCCCTGCCAGAGTGGCAACAATGTCTTCCTGGGGGCCCAGCAGGATTTGTTAAAAAAACACCTGATCCTGTCTGGTGCTAGTCACACGCTGACCAGTGACAGAGCCAGGCAGGCTGCTGTGGCATGAGTGCATTAAAAGGAGCCTGCCCTGCCAATAAACGAGTATTTCATACCGTGTGCGGTGCCTAAGCCTATTTTTCATAATCATTAATGTTATTGTTGAGTGTGACTGAGGAATGGCGTCAGGGGAATATGCACGCTGGTATAATGCAAATAGAAAACACCTCACTCCACCTACTCTTTCCTCTTCTGCCCCCACTTACTCTCTGTGCCTTCTGTTCCCCTCCCAGTGCTGCTCTGCGTCTCCGTCCCTGTGTGTGTTTCCCTCACCCCTTCCTGACCCCAGTATCCCACCCCTCTGTGTGCTCATCTGCCGCCCCGGCATCCCTCTCATTGCCCTGTGTTTTTATCACCCCTCGCTGCCACAGCATCCCTCTGTTCCAATCCCTTTCATTGTCCTGTGTAACCCCTTCCCAGGGCTTTAATTGGGATAAAAAAACTGTGGGGTCTCTCACGGGGGCGTGGCCTATGTAATTAAGGGTGTGGCTTTAAAACACGTAAGCTAAAAATCTGTGGTTAGCATAGTGTGCCGCCCCACTGGTATTTTGCTGCTTCTTTCTGTCATTGCAGCCAGATATATAATACAGCAACTCACATCACACCTAAAACAAGCCAGTACTATTGACTTTGTTGATGGTTGTTATCTCCATAAGATGAGTAAGTAACAACTATGGCTTTGTTGTGTATAATATTGAAAATGCTTCAGTTCTGAAACGACGAGACTGTGAAATAACTATAAGGAGTCTCTTTGAAGTTACATCAAAGGCAGTGAAGAGTGGTACTGCTACAGAGTTAAGATATTGTTTTTGTCCGAGGGTGAGGGCAAAAATGGAGAGCCCGATAGGGACCCGTCCCAGCGCCTGCTTTTAAGAACAGCCTGTGCTGAGCACCGGCAGGACCCGGCCCACTTAAAGCCCTGCCCCTTCTTGTTCCCTGTGTTCAATTCTGTGTGCTCATCTGCCCCCTCACCCCTCTAGTCATCCCTCTTTTTACCCTGTGTTTTCGTCACCCCTTCCTGCCCCCAGAGTTGCACTCTGTGTGCTCATCTGCCACTCCTCGCCTCCCCTATTACCCTTTGTTCTCATCCTTTTCCTTGCCTGGTGTTATCTCGCCCTTTTTTGCCCCCTGTGCTCCACTTCTCAGTGCACACATCTGCCACCCTCTGTTCTCGCCCTCTCCTTGTCCTGTGTTTTCATCACCCCTTCCTGTCCCGTTTTCCACTCTGCGCTCATCTGCCACTCCTCGCTGCCCCCTGCACCCCTCTGTTCTCATCTCCCTCCTTGTCCTGTGGTTTCATGACTCCTTCCTGTCCCGTTTTCCACTCTGCGCTCATCTGCCCCTCCTCGCTGCCCCTAGCACCCCTCTGTTCTCATCTCTCTCCTTGTCCTGTGTTTTCATGACTCCTTCCTGTCCCGTTTTCCACTCTGCGCTCATCTGGCACTCCTCGCTGCCCCCTGCACCCCTCTGTTCTCATCTCTCTCCTTGTCCTGTGTTTTCATGACTCCTTCCTGTCCCGTTTGCCACTCTGCGCTCATCTGCCACTCCTCGCTGCCCCCTGCACCCTTGTGTTCTCATCTCTCTCCTTGTCCTGTTTTCATCACTCCTTCCTGTCCCGTTTTCCACTCTGCGCTCATCTGCCACTCCTCGCTGCCCCCTGCACCCCTCTGTTCTCACCCCTCTCCTTGTCCTGTGTTTTTATCACCCTTTCCTGTCCCGTTTCCACTATGTGCGCTTGTCTACCGCTCCTCGCGGCCCCCTGCACCCCTCTGTTTTCACCCCTCTCCTTGCCATGTACTTTCATCACCCCTTCCTGCCCCCGTATTCCACTCCGTGTGCTCATCTGACGCCCCAGTCATTGCCCAGCGTTTCCATCACCCCTCTGCCCCGGCTCTTTCCCAACTACACTAAACCCTACAGCTGGAACTTCCGACGTCACCATACCTGCTGCACGCGCACGGGCCGTTAATGTGCCTGACGAACTGATCTGACCCAGGATTTGTGTGGAACGAACTCCAAGGCAGGTCGGAACATTACTGGGGGCAGGTCAGAGGTCACTGCAGGTCTTGCAGGACCCTAATTGGATGAAGCTTCCCGCCCGCAAAGATTTATGGCCCTGCTGGTGTTACTTGTGGGTAGGGGCTGCAGGGCACTGACGCACCGAAAATTAGAGAAGGGGTGTGTCAGCAGGGCAACCATGGGCTGCAGCGCGGCGGCACCGCACAAAGCCTGGAATCCGCCGCACACTGGGCGGCTTCTAGCCCAATTTTAGGTAACCCGCCCAACACTATTTTTTCTCGCACAATCGGGCAAAATATCGCCCAATTGTGCGAGAAATAGCCCAATCTGGCAACACTGCGTCCAATGCCACTTTTGCCGTCGCGCGCGCGCGCACCACTCGCGTGCTTTTAATTTTTTTTTATTTTAGCACCGGGGTAACCATTGCGTGCTGCCCGCATCCCTGGCGCCACCTTTCACCTTTATTACATGGCCTTGTTCAAACAGTGGCGTTCATCTTTCTTATATATGTGCACAACTCCACCAAACACGCTTGAGGGACAGTAACACTCGTGTTATCGGCGTCAGGAAGATAAAGGTCGAGTCAGTTTTGTCGGCGTCTGGAGCTTTGATCCTAAAAACAGATCTCTGACGAATGACACAACCCACCAGACTATCTTGCTGTCTTGAAACGGGGCTGCCTCTCTCCAAGCCACCCGTGGCTTCACCTCGCGCAGACACCACATTCTCTGTTTACATCAAACCCCTCCCCCCCCAACGAGGGCACAGCACTTCCTCGAGCCATGTGGGCGACCACTGAAGCCTCTGAACGGACCAGCCTCCTGGGACTGATGCCTCTGAGCGGACCAGCCTCCTAGGGCGAGGAATGGTCATGAAGTGGCCAGTCCAGAGGCACTGACGGACGTGACACAGCTTACTACAGCTATGACTACTCATGCGATAAACACGTGACTGGTTACTCTCTCCAGCGGTGTTTGTGTTATTAAATATTTACTACTATTATTCAGCTTCAAGTATTGTTTTATGCTCCCCTTTTCCCCCCAACCCCTCGGTTTTTCCTCCTTTATTTCCCAATGTAATATGTAAAATAATAAACAGCTTTAATCCCTTTCAACATAGTTTAACAGTCTTGTTGATTTCTTTATGCATTTGTTGTCTTTGTAGCTTACCTTTATGAGACTGTATTCTTAATAAAGCTGATTAGACCCTTTTTTTATGTTTAATATATGGGAATCGCTTGTCCAGCCAACAATTTCATATCAATTTAACCCTCTGAATGTTTTCTCTGTCAGTACTTTACAACGTACAGCTAGGATTCTTCCATATACATTTCCGTATTTTCCGTACAGAGAGCTTGAAAATCTATAGCCTGGTGACGTTTGTGTTGTCTTTGCACACCCATAAGCTTTCTACAGAGTTAAACTTCACCAGTGAAGTCAAAAATCGAATCGTTTTTTTTCCTTCTGATTAGCCTCCGACCTTTATTCTTGTGGAAATTTATATTTCAGAACTGAACGCTTTAAACCATACCACCCCCACACCGCCCTCTCACTCCACACCCCGCCTTCTAACCCCACACCCCGCCTTCTCACCCCCTACCCCGCCTTCTCACCACCACAGCATCACTCAGCACCACCACTGCATCACTCAAATCCACCACAGCATCACTCAGCACCACCACAGCATCAGTCAGCACCACCACAGCATCAGTCAGCACCACCACATCATCACTCAGCACCACCACAGCATCACTCAGGGCCACCACAGCATCACTCACCTTCACCACAGCATCACTCAGCACCACCACAACATCACTCAGCACCACCACAACATCACTCAGGAACACCACAACATCACTCAGGAACACCACAGCATCACTCAGTACCACCACAGCATCACTCAGTACCACCACAGCATCACTCAGTACCACCACAGCATCACTCAGTACCACCACAGCATCACTCAGCACCCACACAGCATCACTCAGCACCCACACAGCATCACTCAGCACCCACACAGCATCACTCAGCACCCACACAGCATCACTCAGAAACACCACAGCATCACTCAGTACCACCACAGCATTACTATCCGCTACCACAGCATCACTCAGCGATACCACATCATCACTCAGGGCCACCACAGCATCAGTCAGCACCACCACAACATCACTCGGTACCACCACAACATCACTCGGTACCACCACAGCATCACTCAGGAAAACCACAGCATCACTCGGTACCACCACAGCATCACTATGCAGCACCACAGCATCAATCAGCATCACCACAGCATCAGTCAGCACCACCACAGCATCACTCAGGGCCACCACAGCATCACTCAGGGCCACCACAGCATCACTCAGGGCCAGCACAGGATCACTCAACGCCACCAC
Organism: Calotriton arnoldi; assembly: GCA_963921515.1. Classification (NCBI taxonomy): domain Eukaryota; kingdom Metazoa; phylum Chordata; class Amphibia; order Caudata; family Salamandridae; genus Calotriton; species Calotriton arnoldi. Next base: position 1,143,559 of record CAWUFW010002513.1, read on the forward strand.
GGCATCAGTCAGCACCACCACAGCATCACTCAGCACCACCACAGCATCACTCAGCACCACCACAGCATCACTCAGCACCACCACATCATCACTCAGCACCACCACATCATCACTCAGCACCACCACATCATCACTCAGCACCACCACATCATCACTGAGCACCACCACAGCATCACTCAGGGCCACCACAGGATCACTCACCTTCACCACCACTCAGCACCACCACAGCATCACTCAGGAACACCACAGCATCACTCAGTGCCACCACAGCATTACTATGCGCTAACACAGCATCACAGCGCCACCACAGCATCACTCAGCACCAACACAGCATCACTCAGCACCAACACAGCATCACTCAGAAACACCACAGCATCACTCAGTGCCACCACAGCATCACTATGCGCTACCACAGCATCACTCAGCGCCACCACAACATCACTCAGCGCCACCACAACATCACTCAACACCACCACAGCATCACTCAGCACCACCACAGCATGAAATGAATGAATTTGTACTTGTAAAGCGCACTGATACCCCAACTGGGGTTTCCTGGCGCTGTACGCATACCGCTGTGGAACCCTTCCTGGCTTTTCCCTGTGAAATGTCCACTCCTGGGCACCCCCAAGGTGAAGCCAGGCATCCCAGCGCTGTTGGGGCCGTTGTGGAGATTAAGCAAGCTATTGCCCAGAGTTGCAGAGTGGGACCCATGATTAGAATAGGCACCGAGGCGAGAAATTATCAGGTCCGAGGAAATTGAGCCCAAGACCCGCCGAGGCGGGAATTGAACCCTGGTCCCGGGCCAGATCTCTGCATCAGGGTCTGCCGCTCTAACCATTGAGCCACACTTCTCCACCACTCAGCACCACGACAACATCACTCAGGGGCACCACAACATCACTCAGCGCCACCACAACATCACTCAGCGCAACTACAGCAACACTCAGCACCACGACAGCATCACTCAGGGCCACCACAGCATCACTCAGGGCCACCACAGCATCACTCAGGGCCAGCACAGCATCACTCAACGACACCACAGCATCACTCAGTGCTTCTTACACTTTTTAATTACAACTTCTCAGCATGCTGAACAGCAGCCACACTTCTCTACAGCACAGCTTAGAAACATTGCCAAAGTCAATAGCTCTACCTAAACACTTATAAGGACCCCCAATGCATAGCCAATAGGTCTCGCCTTTGGGACATTATAAATGTTTAGTTATCCAGCACAATGTCCTAGATTAGACAACATCAAGTGTTGCATGGCTATTCACTTATAAGGTCCCAAAAGCGAGACCTATTGGCTATGCCAATGCTTGTTTTCTGATGATACAGTTCTGTGTTTTTCCATTTAACAGATGGCTGTTGTATAGTGCATTTTGTGAACTAAGTTGTCTTAAGGTATCTTAGTATGTTTGGGTTGTGGGTTGGTGTTCATGACAGGCCAAGAGTGAGAACGGTGGAACTGAAGCTGAACACAGTGCAAATTTAGCACAGTACTGTCAGTTGGTCATAAAGCTGGTCAAACCTCATGCACAACCAGGCACTGGCCTCTCTGCTGAGCGCACAGAGCAATAGTCACGTATGTGCTAATTCTAACTGTGATTCTATGAGAAAATGTAAGTAGGAGATACACAGCTGTAAAAATAAAAAAAAACTGACAGTGCCAAAGGAAAAGGTAATGTAGTGCTAACAGGTGAGAGTGTGGGTTCTCTGTTTAGGAGGATGGTGAAATGGAGGAGATGAATGGAAGTACTGCAAAAGGAGAGAGAGGATGGTACTTGACAGGAAAGAGACAATGTGAAATATGCAGATAGAGCATTTCAGAAAGATGTGGGGAGAAAGGGGGATCTAGGGCATTGGTATTCTGTGAACCAATCTATTACTAACATGTGAGTTTGCTAAATACTGATTCCTATTGGGTTGCAAATCGACCTACCACATGAATATTAATGAAGTAGGTCACAATTTGCGTCCCACTAGGAATCGCAGCAATTAAAGGGATGGTTACCTGCTGGGGTCAGCAGCTCATCATGTCTCTGACTGCTTTTAAATAAAGCAATCTTTTTTTCCCAATGCAGCCCATTTTCCATACAGGAAAATGGGATGCATTTAAAAACAAAAATAAAAATATAACTTAATGCTTTGAGGGTAACCACTGCCTACTGTTAAAAATATTTTTTTAATCATGCCTAAAGGGTATGGGGTCCCTTGGATCTCCTTCTCGTTTGTGAATTGCTTACCACTAAATTTTTGTAGTTGGTAAAGTATAAATGTTTTCCAGCCATATTTCGTTTACACAACATTAATACATACCATTCAGATTCAGTATTTGGAAGGGACACTCTAAATAGGCCCCTTCCAAATACAGAATTGGTATTAGGTCGTAAACCCAAATTGCGATTGGGCACATTTTGCCGAATCACAATTTGTGATTTGTAATTACCAAAAGGCATTTTTGTTGATCAGGCCATTTGCAACCATGAAAAGCCTTTATATATCTGGCTCAAAATATCTACAAAAGAGAGGCGGCAGAGTAAAGTGGTGAGAAAAAGAACAGTCTGAGACACTCGGAAGACCAATCCCCCCCCCACACACACACACACACAGACCGCAGTAATATTTAAATCACAGTCTCAAATTTTCATAATTTAAACATTTTAAATTCTAATTAACACAAAATATAATTGTTACTCATTGAATTGGTACTGGTAATAAATGTCGGCAAAGTCAAGGTCTTCTTGTTTTAGGTCTATGCCTGTTGTGGTATATGTCTGGGTGCAATAAAAGAAAACTCACAGAAAGGCCCCCAGTAATGGTGAGGAGGCATACTGTGTGAAGCTCAGGATTTTAGTTTCCAGCCACATGCTTCATTACATAGGCAATGCCTCTTGGAAAGGAATCCTAGATAGCTTTGTTGGTTACTCCCCTTTCAGAGACTGTTTTCATTTCACTTAAAGCAGTGGTTATGGGGGAGCCTCCTCACGGCTGGATTTGGACCCTACTTCATATATATGGTGGACTTTTTAATTCACTGATGCGTTTACTTTATATATTAAGTAATCACAAAAGTTATTGTAAAAGAAAGGGCCACTAAAATGGCAACTGTAAGTAGTAAGCAGTTCATGAAGACTAAAATGGTGGCAACCTGCTGGAATTGCCAGGAAGTATTTTGCTGCATTGGTTGACATAGGTGTCATGCTGTCCGTCCTGATTTTAAATAATGATTTGCTATGTACATTCTGAGGTTACTTCAAAGCACTGCATAAGAACAGAAACCTAAATGTATATAAAAGCAGCAATATACAGTGGGAGATGTTTAATCTCTAGTAGTTGGGATGGAATCCTTGTAGAAACAAGGATGTGCTGTAGTTTGTTTCAGTTCAGTAAATAAATATTTGCCACCATGTTTTGCAATAGTGATGCTTTTTGGGGGAACAGAAAAAGTGCAGGAAGAGTGGCAGCCAGTTGACCAGCAGACAAGCTGGTTGTTAGTGGTGGGCAGATGTGAAATGTGAATTTGTTGTTACAAAGTTAGTGAATGATAGGAAACAACCCTGCTTAAACTAATGTATGCACGCAAACTGTGAATGGGAAAGCATGAGGTGATATTCCAGTCCAAATGACCAAATACTCCGGTACTTCATGTGCACTGTTTGCACTCACATTCCCCTGTTGACTATTTGTCCTGGTGTTTCTATTTTTCCATAGCTGAAAGAATGTAATGTAACATGCCTCAGTGTCTTTTTCACATGTGGATTGGGAAAATATTTGTAATAAAAACTCATGCATGTCTTTCAAATGACCCATGTCAATGGGGTGAGTGTCCCCCCCCCCCCATGTACCCACCTAGTGCAAAGCATGCTAGGACCTGAACACTGGCCTGAAAGTCTCCTTCTTGACTTTGAACGACTTGACAGCTGTGCTAGAGGTAGACAGTTTGTCTTAAAGGCAGAAGTTTTTGGCTTTGTTTAAAGCTATCTGAAAGAAACACGTTAGTTATAGATTCCTTACCTTAGAATTACCCCCAGGCGTCAGACTGGATCCGGAAAGTTTTTTCGTCAGCAGTACTTCTGCGCGTCGGAAGGTGGCGTCGGTCGGCTCCGCGTTCGTCGTCGGCATCGTGTCGCCGGGTTGACGTCGCAGCAGCTACTTAGACGCCGCCCTCGCGCGCTGACGTCAGTTCTTTCTTTTTCCGCGCCACCCAGCGCAGATCCGGGAAGAGCGGTACCTCCAGTCACTTTTTGACTGACTTTTTTCTCGACTTTTGTCGACTTCTTTTTCGAGTTTTTGACTCCTGGTGCACGAGGGATGCCCAGCTTCAAGGCATGCGGTTCCTGTAACCGGCTGATGTCGGTAACGGATCCGCACAGCGTGTGCCTCTTTTGCCTGGAGCGTGCTCTGACTGCCGGTCGATGGCGCCGAAGGCTTTGCGGGAGCAGGCCCGAAAGCTGCTTGAGCGCCGGCAGTCGGCTCCGCGCCGTTCGCGGTCCCGGACGCGAGGGAGGTCGAGGGACCGGTCGCGGAGCCACCACCATTCGTCCAAGTCATCGAAGTCTTCGCACTCGGGGTCGGGTAAGTCAAAGCATAAGAAGAAGTCGAAGAAGCATCATCGCTCTTCGACTTCTCCTCATCGGTCGGCCGATCCGACGAGGGATGCGGGTGGTGCCCCTCCCGCAGCTCCGCGTGAGGAGCCCGGAGAGTCGACTCCGCATTTCCCTCCCTTCCCGGGACCCGGAGCGACTCCCGCCCAGCTTCGTACGTTCTACGAGGCGATGCATGCCATCTTTGGGCGGCCCGAACCTGCCGGCGCACCTTCGGGCCCCGCTGATTCGGTTGGGGGGCCTAGGCCTTCTCTTACGGCGGCTCCGGCCTCGGCGCCGCAGGCCACCCCTTGGATCCAAGCCTGGATCCGGATCGGAGCCGGTTGACCTGGTTACACCTCCATCGGCGCCACTTCCTCCGGCACCAATACCGCATTCGACGCCGGTCGTTAGCCCGGCCGACGTCGACCCCGGCCTCCATGTCGACGTGGAGCCGGACCGGTGTCGCCCGACGCCGGATCCGGCGCCGAGTGGGATTTTTGTGCCCCTGTTCACTCCTGGGGTCCCTTTTCAGCCAGATTGGCAACCTGAGGATGAAGAGGAGGACTGGGAGGGGTCAGGTGACCCTTTAGCTGATCAGCTAGGATCTGAACAGGACTGGAGAGAGGAACTGGGGGATGCCAGTGGTCTCAACACCTCCCCTGACCTTGGCATGTTGTCTCCTCCTACCGTGGCTACGGAGGAGGGAACGTCGTACACAGTGGTGTTGCGTAGGGCGGCCAAGGCTCTCAACCTCGAGCTTCCTACGGTGGCGGTCAGGCCTAACCTCCTGACAGAGGTGCTTCAACCCGCTGCAAGCTCTTCGGAGCCCTTGCTGCCGTTTAATGAGGCCCTCACCGACGTCCTTTTGGGCACGTGGTCCAGGCCCAACACGGGGGCTCCCGTGGACAGGATGATCGCCCGACGCCACCTCCGGGCGACCCCACTTTCCTCTCCCAACACCCCACCCCGGAGAGCTTGGTGGTGCAAGCCTCCACTTCCAAGAGCGCATTCCCTACTGCTCCCCCGGAAAGGGAATCCAAGAAGCTGGACCATCTTGGAAAGAAAATTTTCTCTTCCGCCAGCTTAGGACTGCGGTCGGTAAACACCGCATGTCTCTTGGGCCGTTATTCCCACTCTGTGTGGGATACTGTTGCGCAGGTGCTGCCTCAGTGTACGGAGGAGGCCCGGGCAGTGCTCTCCCAGACTGTCGTCGCCGCCGGGAGGGATGCAGCAAAGTTTACCATCCGTTGTGGGCTGGACACCGCCGACTCTCTGGGCAGGACCTTTTCAACGTCAGTAGCACTTCGCCGCTACGCCTGGATGAGATCCACTGGCTTTTCGGGGGATGTCCAGAACACCTTGATGGACATGCCCTTTGATGGCCGTCGCCTTTTTGGCGACAAAGCAGACAACGCTCTAGAGCGTTTCAAGGACTCACGGGCTATGGCCAAGTCCTTGGGCCTCTCCACCCGCCCTGCGCAGTCTGCTTTTCGCCCCTTTCGTGGCTACGGAAGGGGTGCCCCGCTACGTCCCGCCCAGAACCACAGGCCGCAGCAAGTTACCCAACCTTTGCGCAGCCGGGGACGTGGGAACAACCGTCGTGGTCCCGGGGGCCAGCGGGTGGGCCAGTTCACCAACCCCCCCTCTGCAGCAGCCTCCAAACCTTCCTAGTCGACCTTTCAGGCCCATCAAACGCCAGTGGGTTGCAGGATTCGCCATCACCTCCCCCACTGGCGCACCATCACGTCGGACACGTGGGTTTTGCAAATAGTCCGAAGGGGCTACTCCCTCCCCTTCGAGGCTACCCCTCCAGCCATGCCACCGCAATACCACCGCATGTCGGGGGATCACCTGGCCCTTCTCCAGCAGGAAGTTACGGCTCTTCTGGCCAAGGGGGCCATCGAGCGCGTTCCTGTATCAGAAGTAGGTCGTAGTTGTTATTCCCACTACTTTCTGGTCCCCAAGAAGGACAAGGGCCTGCGTCCTATCTTGGATCTCAGGAACATCAACCGCTTCCTCCGGAAGGAGAAGTTCAAGATGTTGACGCTCGCTCAGGTCTTGTCTGCCCTCGACCCGGAAGACTGGATGGTAGCGTTGGACTTGCAGGACGCTTATTTTCACATTCCCGTCCTGCCGGCCCACCGGCGTTACCTGCGGTTCACGGTAGGCCACGAGCATTTTCAGTTTACCGTGCTCCCCTTTGGCCTTACCAGCGCCCCTCGGGTGTTCACGAAAGTGATGGCGGTTGTTGCAGCACATCTGTGCAGATCAGGGGTTTTAGTCTTCCCGTATCTCGACGACTGGCTGTTGAAGGCGAGCTCGCCCCAGGCAGTCGTCTCCCACCTCCAGATTACGGCCGACCTCCTGCATTCGCTGGGGTTCTCCATCAATGTGCCGAAGTCACACCTGATTCCCTCTCAGAAGCTCCTCTTCATCGGGGCGGTTCTGGACACGACGCGGTTTCGGGTCTATCCTCCCTAACAGCGAGTCCGGGATATTCAGGCTATGATTCCAATCTTTCAGCCTCTATCCCGGGTTTCAGTCAGAATGACCCTGAGGCTGCTGGGCCTCATGGCCTCCTGCATCCTGCTGGTCGATCATGCCAGGTGGCATACGCGGGCTCTGCAGTGGGACCTGAAGTTCCAGTGGGCGCAGCATCAGGGGAATCTGTCCGATTGCATCCAGATCTCGGAGGGCACTGCACGCCAATTGCAGTGGTGGCTCACGAACCAGGATTGGGTCAACGGCAGATCCCTCTCCCTTCCCCAACCAGAACACACAGTGGTGGCAGACGCTTCCCTTCTGGGATGGGGCGGCCACATGGGAGAGGCGGAGATCAGAGGCCTCTGGTCTCCGGCGGAGTCCGGGCTCCACATCAACCTTCTGGAGCTTCGGGCGATTCGTCTTGCACTCAAAGCATTCCTTCCCTCTGTCCGGGGAAGAGTAGTGCAGGTGTTCTCGGACAACACCACCGCCATGTGGTACTGCAACAAACAGGGCGGGGTGGGGTCGTGGACCCTATGTCAGGAGGCCCTCCGCCTCTGGACATGGCTGGAACATCAGGGCATATCCCTGGTGGTTCAACACCTGGCAGGTTCTCTGAACGCCAGGGCCGACGAACTCAGCCGCAGGTGCATGATGGATCACGAATGGCGTCTTCACTCGGAGGTGGTGCAAGGTCTCTTTCAACAGTGGGGAGAGCCTTGGTTAGATCTATTCGTCACCGAAGAGAACGCGCAATATCAGCAATTCTGCGCTCTGGAATTTCCAAGGCGGCACTCGCTAGGCGACGCTTTTCGTCGCGAGTGGAGATGCGGTCTGTTGTACGCCTTTCCGCCTATACCACTTCTGCCCAGAGTGCTGAAGATCAGGCGCGACCGGGCCCAAGTCATTCTGGTGGCTCCGGATTGGGCACGGAGAGTCTGGTATCCAGAGCTGCTCAACATGGCCATCGATCCCCCGACCCATCTGCCTCTTCGGGAGGATCTTCTGTCGCAGCAACAGGGGACGGTCCTCCACCCGAACCTGTCCAGCCTCCACCTCCTTGCGTGGAGATTGAGCGGCGGCAGTTGACGTCATTCGACCTGCCTCCCGAAGTCTGCGATGTAATTCTGGCAGCCAGGCGCCCCTCCACTAAGACGGTATACGCCTGCCGGTGGAACAAATTTGTGGCATGGTGCACAGCAAAGGCTGTGGATCCCCTCTCTGCCCCTCTTTCTGAGGTTCTTTTGTTCCTTCTTTCTTTGGCCCAGCAGGGCTCTGCTCTGGGCACTATCAAGGGCTATCTCTCGGCCATTTCTGCCTTCCTTCGGCTCCCAGATCAGCCTTCCCTTTTCAAGTCCCCGGTGGTAAATCGTTTCTTGAAAGGCATAACTCATCTCTTTCCTCCTATTCCTTTCGTTATGCCTCAGTGGGACTTGAACCTGGTTTTAACTTGTTTAATGTGCGCTCCCTTTGAGCCGCTTCATAACTGTCCTCTGAGGCTCTTAACTCTCAAAACTGCATTCCTGGTGGCTATCACCTCTGCCAGACGGGTGAGTGAGCTCCAGGCGCTTTCTTTTAAGCCTCCTTTTCTATCTGTGCATCCGGACAAAGTTGTCCTCAGGACTCGTCCATCCTTCCTGCCTAAGGTAGTCACTGCCTTTCACATCCGGCAGACCATCACTTTGCCCACCTTCTTTCCGCCTCCGCATCCTTCGAAGGAGGAAGAGAGGCTCCACCGTCTGGACCCAAAACGTGCGCTTTCCTTTTATTTGGATCGGACCAGACAGTTCCGGGTGGATGACCAGCTCTTCGTTGGGTAAGTGGGCGCCAAGAAGGGTCAGGCCGTACACAAACGAACTATCTCCCGTGTATCAAAGCCTGTTATTCTTTGGCAAAGAAGGAGCCTCCAGTGGGGCTCCGCGCCCATTCCACGAGGGCGACGGCAGCTACCACTGCTCTGGGACAAGGCGTTCCTCTGAATGACATCTGTCAGGCGGCTACGTGGGCTTCGTTGCACACTTTTACGAAGCACTACTGTCTTGACAGTCAAGTCCAGAGAGATGGCTTCTTTGGCCGTTCTGTTCTCCAGGACTTTCTGGTGTGATCTTGGTTCGCAGACCCAACTCCGTGGTTGGTATTGCTGGGGTATCTATTCTAAGGTAAGGAATCTATAACTAACGTGTTTCTTTCAGATGAACAAGTTACTTACCTTCGGTAACGATATATCAGTAAGAAACATTAGTTAGTTATAGATTCCTTACCGCCCCACCCGTCCTCCCCGTTCTGCAAATTGATTTCTAGGGTTAAGGGCATCCTTTCAGGGCCCTAGTTTTGTGCACCAGTGGTCAGTGTCTGGCATGGCTCTGCGTTTTCTGGCGCGGAAAGTCGTTTACAGAATTGACGTCAGCGCGCGAGGGCGGCGTCTAAGTAGCTGCCGCGACGTCATCCCGGCGACACGATGCCGACGACGAAAGCGGAGCCGACCGACGCCACCTTCCGACGCGCAGAGGTACTGCTGACGAAAAAACTTTCCGGATCCAGTCTGACGCCTGGGGGTAATTCTAAGGTAAGGAATCTATAACTAACTAATGTTTCTTACAGATATATCGTTACCGAAGGTAAGTAACTTGTTCATTATTATGAGCTTTAATCGAATCAGTGGCCAGAAAATCGTTAAACCATGCTCAGCTATGGTCCATGCCAAATTTTCCAAACACGCACTGAAAAGGTAAGTGAATTTCATTTAGCACAATGGTGCACATTTACCCCATTTGGATATACTGAGAATTTGGCATCAGTGTGACAGTCCTGGGGCTATGCTAGATACCACTGTCTTAACAAGATGATAAGGATCTATACATTTTCTCTTGGCCATGTTACATATTCCGCCAGTTGTTGCTTTTGGCATAGGTGAGCTCAAAATACATGGTGCTGATCTGACCATTTCGGTTTGCTATGAAAAACCAATAATCAGTTGCCTCAAAAGTGACATATTGATAAAGTGAATACAAAAGAACCATTTTGCATTTATTTTCAACTTTCACTGGAGTAAGCACCACTAATTTTAGAAGCTTGTGCACTGCTCTCACTTGCGTATTGAATTTTCACTTGTCTTCAGCGCACATAGAATTGGGTGTAGTGCACAGTAGTCTTTCTTTGCCGCACACAGAGGAACAAAATTAGAGGGAACATTGGCTATGAGATAACTATTTTGGCTGAAGGCAATGTCTCTTTAATACACTAATCTCTGCTTCTTTATTGCCCACCCCAGACGAAGGTGAGGAAATTGAGTATGATCATGAATGCATAAGAGTCACTGAGTTGTGCACAAAGCCAAGACCAGACATACTGGATGCCCCCACCTCGAATCTGACATATGTTGTCCTTGAAACCATAGGTGCTAGGCACTAATGCAAACTCAATCACTTGCCAATGCAGTGGCGGCTGGAACGAAATGGGGGTGGCAGGAGGGAAAAAAAAGAAAAACTCACTTACCTTTGCACGCCGTCTCTCCTACATTGTCTCTCCTCCGCTTCTCTTCCAGGAAGCACCAAGCTTCATCATGACAGCAGTGTCGTGATTGGTCTGAGTGCCGTGGTTTGGCACTTAGACAGGGACTGCGAGCCTGTGCATGTTCTCCACCCAGGCTGTGCATTACAGGTGGGTGGAGAACATGATAAGTGCGCCTGACTGTTTGGCTTGCCCAAGACAGCCGGCCAAACCGTCATGCGCACTTACATGCACTTACCTCTACTCCTGCCTGCTGGCTGTGACGACAGCCAAGCCCCGCCCCACCCCAAAACTGGTGTCCGCAAGGAAAAATAAAATGACAATAACAGCGAGTTATCTCACCTTTTTTACACTGCTGAAAAGCATTGGGACAATGCTGCTCTGCCTTAGCGGAGGAGCTGCCGCTGTGCCAATGCCTCTTCTTTCACTCTTTAAATTCAAGAGTCGCATGCTTAGTGCTCTAAATTGGAGTGTGGCGAATGCTAGATAAATAGGCAGTAATAAATGCAAAACACATTGTGTTATGAAGCTACATGCTACCAACTCACAGAATAGTAATTCTGGAGAAAGACAACCTGTTTCCGTTTGAAAACACTCTATTTATTACTATTGTTAATTATTGTATATGTCCACGCATATGCAGAATCCCAATTATAGCAATTGGCTGAGGTTTAACACTTGTAATGCATCACCCAGGGGACAATACATAAAGCCTTGGGCCACGTGGGCCTCACTCGCTCATACTCAAGCAGCAGATTTTTGTAGTAGTTTCATTAACAAATGCAGAAATTACTGGTCGTCCTAATGTCGATAATGTGTGCCCTCTCTTCTGACAACACTAGCTCGCCACTGGGCAACAATTCTTTAAAAAGACAAAACCCTTTTTCCGTAGGTGAATACCGTTTTGGCTTCTGTAGCTGTGGTAACACGGAGCGTGTTATTCACGGTTACTTCGATATGCAATGGGAATAAGAGTTGACGATTGGGCAAAGAGTAGCCTACTCTGGGAAAGCTATATGGAAACCAAGCAGAAAGGTTAAGGCACCCTCCAATTTCTTAGCATGAAACTAAATATTTTCCTTACCTTTCTTTTTTAATGCCTTAGGCAAAGGGTTGCTGCTAAATGTTTTATCTAGGCCTGGCAGAATGTATGCCATTTTAAAAAGTAGTCTCCCTGTCAAAAGTGTATATGCAATAGTCTTGCAGTGCATGCACTAATAAACATTGTAGAGATTCGAAAGACGTTTAGAACGTTTGTCCTTCCTTGCTTCTCATGTCACCATCACATTTGGCTAAGGGTATTATTTGGGGCTTGATACTGATAGTGGAAAGAAAGGATTGATGGAGCAAGGACTCACAAATGAGACTTGCTCGGATGCAATCTTCTCATAAGTATTAATGTATTAAACTTGTATTGTTCATACTAACAACTGCACACACAAATATAAGTAGCAAGGAAGCTTGCTTATGTGTTTTAACTAACAAGTAACGCTTGTCTATTCTAAAATGGCCGCTAAAGCGCGGGAACTTTACTGCGCATGTCTCAACCATATCACGTGGTGTGACGTCTTTCTTTACTTGGTGGGAAACTCTTGCTTCTGCGCAGTGTGCATTAAAATGGCTGCTTCATGTTTTCATGTGCTACAGCTTGCTCTTGAGTTGTAATTAAACTGTGGTATTCTAACGCTACTAATGCGGGATAGAGTTTATAAATAAATGGGAATAGAGTAGAAAGAGTGGGTATACACTGAAACATTTTATTTGTGATTTTAATATTTTCTTCTTTGACTTTTATTAGTTCGTAAATTGGGCCTGGGGTTGGTGAACTGAAAACTCGTGTGACAATGGTTCTGCGCATGCTCCCTGAATGGCTGCCCAGAAAGAAAAGGATGAAGTCAACCTGGACGTCGTCCAAGGCCGTGACCTGATGGCCAATATTGCTGTACCCATGAATGTCTCTACCAATATGCAACAATGTACATGAAGACTGTATAAACTTTGTCATGAGACGGGTGGGAAATAAAGCAAATGTATTAAATTTGATGGGCGGTATTTTAAACAAAGGGCTTTAAGAAAATTGAATTAAATCAATATGGTGTGAGGATCAACCCCTGTCCCTGTCCAATCAGAAATAGTGGGCCCATATTTTGCAACATTAAGGGAGGTACATGGGCGTAGAAGGGTATAATAGATATAGTACTAGCTAATTAGTTAGAAGTTAGAGGATTGAGATCCATGACAGAGCAGATCGATTGCAGGCTGAACCGCTGTCCAGAGAGGTCCTGAGGAGGGGCGGCGGAGTCCATTAGAAGGAAGTCACGGGAGAATTCGAGGAGAAGCGAAGTACCAGAGAGGGAACGACGCAGGCGTCGTTGATAGAGAGGTCACCGGTCCTGTCCTGATCCGGGAGGAGGTCTTGGCTCTTCATCCTTCCAGGGTCCTATCTTTCCAACTCCTTGGCCAAGGGGTTTGGTTCTCGCACTTTTGGTAAATATAAATGCAAACCTTAGTTGCGCTGCTGTCTCTATCTTCTCCTTTCCTACGGGACCGTCATTGATCGATAATTAATTATTATTATGCTTCATCCTTGATATACGATTTAAGTATCATGTGGTTCTGTATTTTACTCTGCTAAATCTTTAGATAAATATTTTAAAACTTCTTGACTCAGTGATTATTTCAGAAATTATGAATTGTATGGAACGTCACTCATTTTAAACTTCCCAATTAGCAAAGGGTCCATTGGTAAGTCATTACTCTTCAATCGGAAAAGTAATTGGTAGCAGGGATTTTGATAAAGAGTACCAACTGACCCACCAGCGGAAATTGCTAGCGTAGTATGAATGTATGGGCCCAAGTGAGTATTTTGTGTATGAATGCTTGTTGCTAGTAACCCGCTGGATCAGTTTTCTGGTTATCAGAGGATGGTTGTGCTTTGTTAATTGGGTAATGAGAATGGTACTTCTATGAACTAACATCCGTTATTGTTTAAAGTTTGTTTTATGTTGTCCAGAAATCCCCGGGGAAAATTGAATAGTGGATGGTAAGTGGAAGCCATACTGCAGTGAGGTTATCTGTCAGGCAGAAATAGTACTGAAAAGTTAAGTAGGGCTATCAGTACTTGTTAGGGACTCTATGCGTGTGAGTAAAAGTAAAGGAATATGCTAGTGAAAATTTGATGTTATATCACCTAGAAAGGGTAACATTGAAGAAGTAACAGGTATTTCTGAAGCTTGTGTGAAGAGTAGACGGAAGGGTTTACTCGTAGTGTATGTATAGTAAACGGAAAGGTTTTACTAAGTGTGAGAGAAACTATCCTTTTCAATTTAGAGAAACTGGCACAATAGCGAATGTTTTATGTTACTGAATTTTAATAAAAGGCGTAGAGAAAATAAAATTTTGCGTACGATTTTGTAAAGGGAGGGTCAGCTACCGGAGAGGAAGCTGACGTCACAAAACGCCGCGCTGGGATTGGTTGAAACCGCGGGCGTAGAAAGACTCTTGTAAAGGAGGGGTCAGTAGTCAGGAGTAGTACTGACGTCACAAAACGCCGCGCTGTGATTGGTAGAAACAGCGAGGGACAGAGAAGCGCAGATTGTAAAGGAGGGGTTGGCAGATAAACGTCACAAAAAGGCCGCGCTAGGATTGGTTCAGAGACAAAAGTTAGCCGGAATCTGATTGGTAGTTACCATAGAAGCTGAAATCTTAGTGGACAGTGGAGATTGTATGTTAAAACTTGATCCGACTTTAATAGGAGTTCGTCCGGATAGGAGATTCCTAGGCTTTGCCGAATATAATTTCATACATCTAGATTTACACAGAATGTACGGAGAGAAGAGGAAAATGTAATTCCTACAAAAGATTAAGAATTATTTTAAAAAGGATAAACCAATCAAAACTAGGGAAGGAATTATCATTCCACCAGCTAAAACGCCCGCTTCATTCATGATGATGGAGAGAGGTTATCATACTTGTGTATGGATAGAAAATTGGATGGAATATACCAAAAATGATGGAATATTAGCATTCCCCGAAAATGGTACTTTCAATGGGAGAATTCTTCAAAATTTGAGATTGAGGATGAATGACTTAGAACCCAGACCTAGATTAACTCAATACGAAGCCTTAGAAGAGTGGGAAACCGAGGCATTCGAACGTGATCGATCCAGAAGTAATAGGGGTTATCGGGGATTTTTTCCCAGATACCAAAACGAGTCAAGGGACGGTCAGATGAAACAGTGGAGACGAGCAATGCTTACAGAGGGTCTGTATCCGATACTAATGGCAGAAGAATCATTAGGGAGTAAATGCACAGAAAAGACAAAACATTTGACTAGATTTGGAGATTCCGAAGATGAATTTATGGAAGATATATTAAAGAATCCGCCACCATATCAGGAAGGGACAAGTGGATGCACCCCAAGTGCACCCTTGTTAAGAACACCTTTGGTACCACAAGTATTGCATGATTCACCAGTTAGTAGAGTACTTCACGATAAAGAAAAGGAAGCGATAGATAAAAACAGAGCAGAATTAATCCAGAAAGTAACACAATTGAGTATTCATCCTGATTCATTGACCATACCTGTAACAATTGGTCCAGTGGTTCCCTTATATGATGACAAAGTAACTTATCCCAAACCTCTAGTTATGCCTACACCTGTGAATGTTCCTAAACCTGAAGCAGTAGTAATGGTTGAGGATCACTTTAGTGATTGCGAGTCTATGATTTCATTAATGGACTTGCCCATTCGAGATTCTGTAAATAGTACTCCCAGAAGAGTAACACCTGGTTGCTCCAAAGATGTAAACATAATAACTTCATCAGGAACGAAAAGTGCCACAGTAGTTACACCTGAAGATTTAGAAAGGTGGGCACAAGGATCAGACAAACAGAGTTCACCCCCAAAGATCATGGACATTTATAAACTAAAAGTTGAGTTAGAAGAAATGATAGCAGGAAATGTAGGGGTAGATCGCCTAAATACTTACGATGAAGAAGAATTATTGTTCGTATGCAGAAGCATCACAAGAAATGTAAAAATATTTCATGAGAAATTATCAGATTTAGCTCAACAGATGGGAATTGAAATAGGAAATCTCAAAGGTATTACAAAAACCCTATAGAGCAGATTTTTCAGATAAAGATTTGGAAAACATGAATGCCTCTGGAAGAAAATTACAAGTAAAGGAATTGATGACAGTCTTGCAGAAATGGGGAGAACTAGATAAATGGAAGGTTAGATGGACAAAGAAAAAGGAAGAAGCACGATACAGTAGGACAACGTCTGAATATTTAATGAAGGAAACAGGGAAAGGAGATCAAATGTACCCGATGTGAGAAGTTCCAGGAGGGGGATATGTACATGTCCCATGGAGCAGACAGGATATCTTGTCATTTACGAATGATTTTCCAAAGTTGAGGGAAAAGCCAATTGAATGGTACAAGCAGGTTGAGAGGTTTGTGAAGGTGTCAAAGGTATTGTTGAAAGATTTGGATGGTTTGTTCGACATAGTGGTACCTGCCGATTTGTGGACAGATTGCAAAATCACAGTTGATTGGCCCAGTGAAGAGTATCCTAGAGATCCAAAGACAGGTGCCCCGTCAAATGATGTAATGAAAAAGTATCAGCAGGTGATAACTTACCTGAAAGGGAAAATACCACCAAAAGAAACAGACTGGGTGAAAATAGACAGAACTACCCAAGAAGCCAGTGAATCGGTACACGCCTACTATGAGCGTTTATTGCAGGTATTTAAGCAGTATAGTGGATTTGAGGACATTGGAGATAAAAACATGAGTCAGTTTGTTTACCGATTTGTTTACGGTCTGAAGCCAGAGATTTGTCAGATAATTAAGCAGCATATGTTATGTTGGCAAGGGAAGTCAATAGATGAAATCTTGAAATATGCAAAATATTGTGGAGATGACATTGAGGATAGGCACAAGAAATTGCAAGAAAAAGTGATGTGGGCTCAGGTAAAGATGGCTGAGAAACAGGGAATTAACTTGGATAATCCAAGTGATAATCAGGGAAAAGATTCTGGAACGAATGGTGACACTGGGAATGGAGGAAAAGTGAGAGGACGAATGAGCAGGAAGAGGCTAAAAGAAGTTTCCTTGTCACGGGTGCGGAAAATTGGGGCATTGGAAGGATGAATGTAAAAAGATTCGGAATAATAATGGCCCAAATCAAAATTTAAATCCACAGACGCAGAATGACTCACAGCAGGGTGTAAATCCTCAGAGTCAGTTGCCACCTGCACCTATACAGGGTAATGTAAGCAGAGCAAAGCACGGTACAGACGTCGGATATCAAAGAGGAAGTGGTAAGAATGATTATGTAACCTCACAATTTCTTTTGCAGGACGACTTTTGTACCTATAGCCAATGACGGTGCCTAGGAGAGGGGAGAAGGAGTGCGTACTTGGTGCATCCTTACCGGTAGATCAGTCAGGTCCATATGTTGAAGGGAATGTGAAAGGTAATGATATTACTTTCCTTTTGGATACTGGTGCTACCAGGTCTACTGTGAGAACAGCAGACATCCCAGACCTTCCTCTCTCTGGAGAAGCTATCCAAGTTGTGGGGGTGGCTAATCAGAAGATTAGAACACCTCTTACCGAACCAATGGAAGTAAAAATCGGAAACTTTAGAGAAATGCATCAATTTGTAGTATGTGATTCCAGTCCAGTAAATTTATTGGGCCGGGATTTGTTATGCAAAATGAATTGCACAATTTTCTGCACGCCGGATGGTGTGGCAGTTCAGACCCCAGATGAAGACAATGTATATAAATTTATGATTGCAAAGCAAGGTACAGAAGTAGATGAGATGTTTTCTTTAATAACAAAAGACGAGTTACCAGAAGAACTGAAAACTACAGTGAATTCCATGGTATGGGATTTCACGGGGAAGGAAGTAGGACTTATGGCCAAAATAGACCCAGTTAAGATTACTGTAAAAGAGGTGCGATTTTCCAAAACACCAGACAGTACAAAATGAGTGCAGAAGTAAAAGCAGGAGTCATTGAAGAAATAAACAGAATGGTAAATCAGGGAATACTAAAAGAAGTAATGAGTAGCCCTTGTAACTCACCAATCATGGGTCTGAAGAAACCTAGTGGAAAATATAGGATTGTTCAGGACCTACATAAAATAAACAAGATTGTGAAACCCTGTTGTCCTATAGTGCCAAATCCTGCAGTGATTCTATACCAGATTCCTTGGAGTGCAGGATGGTTTACTGTGATTGATTTATGCCAAGCATTCTTTTCGATACCCTTGCATCCAGATAGCCAGTATCTATTTTCATTTAAATTTGAGAACAAGGTCTATGTATGGAATCGTGTTCCTCAGGGGTACACGGAAAGTCCTTCCATCTTCAATCAAATATTGAAAAAGTGCCTAGAGAAACTAGTGATGCCAGGAAGCTCAGTCTTAGTGCAGTACATAGACGACTTACTAGTGGCATCTAACACCAGAGAGGACTGTGTTGTTGACACCATTGCATTATTAAATCATTTAGCTGAAGAAGGGCATAAAGTTTCACCTGAAAAATTGCAGTTCTGTACCACAGCAGTTAAGTATCTAGGACACCAAATTGAGAGGGGCAAAAGGAGAGTAACAGCTGAAAGAATAAAATTAATAAAGAAAATGCAAATGCCTGTCTCCCAACGCGAAGTGAGAATGTTCCTGGGAATAGTAGGGTATTCTCGACAATGGATACTAGGATTTTCACTGTTAGCAAAGCCCTTAATTCAAATGACGAAAAAGAAGGCAAAGGACCCAGTTGAGTGGGATGATGAGAGCGTAGGAGCTTTTGTAAAATTAAGAAATGCTTTATGTGCAGCACCTGCCCTAGGAATGCCTGATTATAAAAGAAAATTCACATTATTCTGCCATGAAAGAGAAAATTGTGCACTTTCAGTCTTAACCCAGAGACATGGTTTAGACAGACGTCCTATAGCATATTTTTCTACTACTTTGGACCCAGTGGCAGCCGCGTTGCCAGGCTGCTTAAAAGCAGTGGCGGCTACCTGTTTGAGCATTGAACAAAGTGAATCAATTGTAATGGGACACCCTGTAAAAGTGTTCGTTCCACATGCGGTTGTGATTTTGTTGACAAGAACCCGAACTCAGCATCTTACTCCTAGTCGGTTGACTAAATATGAAAGAATAATACTGCGTGCTGAAAATGTGACCATTGTAAGGTGCACAATAGTAAATCCTGCTACCTTACTACCAGACCCATATCATGAAGAAGTTAAAGATGACGAAGAGGAACATAATTGTTTACAAGTCACAGAGTTGTGCACGAAACCACGTCCTGATATTCAGGAACTACCCCTCAGGAAGCCAGACAGGGAGCTGTTTGTTGATGGTTCATGCCAAAGGCATGAAGATGGAAAACTAACTGCAGCATATGCAGTATGTGAACTAACTGGAATAGTCGAAGCATCCTATTTACCGGGAGTCAAATCTGCACAAATAGCTGAATTGATTGCATTGATAAAGGCTTGCAAAATTGGGAGGAATCAAAAAGTAACTATATTTACAGATAGCCAATATGGTTACGGGGTTGTGCATGATTTTGGCCAACTATGGATGCAGAGGGATTTCATGACTTCTTCAGGATCCCCCATTAAAAATGGACAGATTGTAAAAGAACTATTGGAGGCAATACAATCACCAAAAGAATTAGCTGTGGTGAAATGTGCCGCACACCAGTCAGGCGATGACTGGGTGGTAGTCGGCAACAGATATGCAGATCTGGTGGCTCAACATTGTGCCAAAAACAGATTGTCAGTAAATAAAAGGGTGGAAAGAATGGGAATCAGCTGCCAACTTATGCTGTATGCACCTCCTGAAACATGGAATGATGTAAAACGATTGCAAGATGATGCTGATGAGAGTGAAAGAAGTACATGGATTAAAATGGGATGTTCTCAAAGGGCAGACGATGATGTATGGATTTGTGCCGATGGCAGACCAGTCATGCCTGATTGTCTGCTTTCACAAATGGCCAGGATGTATCATGGAGACACACACGTAGGGAGAGATGCAATGATTAGGCTCTTTAGACAAAATTGGTACAATCCAAGGTTTAGGGCGGTAGCAGAGAGTCTTTGTCAGAGATGTTTAACTTGCCAAATGCATAATCCAGGAAGAAAAACAGTAATTGGGTTTGGAAAAATTGGAAAGGCGGAGGGTCCATTTATGAGATTGCAACTTGATTTCATTCAGTTACCACCATGTAGAGGGCTGAAATATGTACTAGTCATAGTATGTCTGTTTTCAAAATGGGTGGAGGCATACCCTACCAGAAGGAATGACAGTATTACAGTCGCAAAGTTGTTGCTACGTGAACTCATTCCTAGATTTGGTTTTCCAGTAACTTTGGGATCAGATAGAGGAAAGCATTTTAACAGTGAAGTGATTAAGATAATCTGTGAAGCATTCCAAATTGAGCAAAAATTGCACTGTGCATATCGTTCAGAGGCTTCTGGAGTGGTTGAACAAATGAATGGCACAATAAAATCCAGACTGGGAAAAATGTGTGCATCAACATCATTAGATTGGCCAGATGCATTGCCTCTCGTTTTAATGGGACTCAGAAGCATTCCTGATAGAAACACCGGATTGAGTCCGCACGAGATAATGATGGGAAGAGCAATGAGACAAGCACATGTTCCCACAAATAAACTGCTGAATATATCTGATGATATGGTTCTGGATTATTGCAAAGGATTGGCTGACCTAGTGCGTTCTGTCTCTCACCAGGTTGGAGAAGACGCAGTTTCCAGGCAGCCTGAACAAGAACATGATCTGAGTCCCGGAGACTGGGTGTTAGTGAAGAATCACACCAGAGAAACATGTCTATCACCTAGGTGGGGCGAACCTTGTCAGGTCATACTGGTTACAAACACAGCAGTGAAGTGTGCAGGATTTCCTAATTGGATTCATGTAAGCCACACCAAAAGAGTACCAGATCCTGAAGAAGAAAATACTCAGACAGTATCGATTGCTGAGGAAGCTGAAGGTTGCCCAGCTGAAGAATCTCAGGAACAAGATTCGAAGGAAGCTGAAGAAGAACAACCGAGCACAAGTCAGGACTGGATACCGGTGGTGGAAATTCCTGAAGTTTACCACAGAACAAGAAGTCAAGCAAATTTAGAAGAAATTGAAGAAGATCAGATAGGTGAAGAAGAAGCAGCTCAGGAAGAAGAAGAAGAAGAGATAATAAGAGAACCTGAGCAGGAACAGATAGGGAGAGGAAACTGGGCTCAAATTAAAGAAGAACCAACAGATTTTGAGCAGGGACAGACAGGTTTAGAAGAACGCGGTCAGGCTGCAGAAGTACAAAGTGCAATAAGCCCTGATCAGAACCAGTTAGATCAAGAAAAGTACACAGAAGAAGAAGATCTTGAGAATCTCGAACATGAAAACGTAAATCAAGAACAAGATCAGTTACTAGAGACTCACAGTGGAGCAGCTGAAGAAAAACAAATCAGATGGGAAAAAGAACAAATAGTAGAAGAAACAGAAATTGAAGAACATCAAATTGTAACACAACCTGAAAATAAAAGAATTTCTGAAGAAGGAAATAAAGAGACAGTGCAAACAGAGAAAACAAGAAAAGGTGATCATTGGCCTAGTGTCATTAAAAGAGTAAAATACCACATAAGAACCAGAAGTGAAGATCCAGATCAGGTGAACGAAGTAACAAGCCAAACGGGACAAGAAAATAAAAGTGAAAAACGAAGAAACAAAAGACTGAAACTTGTGAACAACAAATTTAAAGGTCTTGATTGGACTTATATTATTCTCGAAGATTACGAAAGCTCAGAATCAAGTGGAAGTGGTGACGAAGGAACCAGTGCGGAACTGACTTATGAAAAGAAATAGAACCACCTTTGAGAACGTAAAGAGACTTGAAGAATACGATAAGAAGAGCAATCTTCCTTGTCAAAAATGCCTGACGATAGAGTTACTGGGAGACCAAAGCAGAAAGGTTGTAAAAGATGTTGTGCTATATGCATATGCAATCTGGTAGTGATGCTTATAGTATGGTTAGTTGTGATCGTAGCAATTCCTTACCTTTTGATAATAGATAAAAAGATTAACAACGAAACAAAGGAAAGGACAGATAACTTGAAAAGTAATAGAGTAGAACTAAAGGCAGAAGATGAACCAGAATTTCATCATGAAGTAACAGATACTGACACTAGTCTGAATGTTTACACAAAGTTATTGTTTCAGTATGTAGATACCATGGAAGTTAGTAATTGTTATGTCTGTATGAAACTACCTGAATCAGTAGCAGAAGGGTTAACGTATCATAACTTGCCATTAACCTATGGCATATCCTGTAGTGTACTGACCAGTTTATTTTATAGAACAGGGCGACTTCAGTATTATTATATGTTAGAAATGGCATCTCTGGTTGGCTAAGGCTTGCGCCAAAGCCAGGCAGAGACCACCACTCTAGTCAGGGCAAGGGAGTTACACGCCAAAGATAACCCCTGCTCACCCCCTTGGTAGCTTGGCACGAGCAGTCAGGCTTATCCCGGAGGCAATGTGTAAAGCGTTTGCGCAATACACCCACAGCAACAACATACTAGGCACACCACAAAAAGGAACTCCACACAAGGTTATATATAAAAATAGCCTTTGTATTATCATAAAACACATTAGAATAGTACTCACATAATATACATCGTGCCACCTGGCACGGGGTCATATTTACAAGGGAATTATTTACACCTGACAGGGCCAACTGGACCACTGTCAGAACCAGCACAAAGCGAACTTAGTATAGGTAGTACTTATAATAAATGTAGAACACATCATGAACGTACAACCAGTAATCACTGGTAACCATTGTACTTAGCATCAGCCTGTAACAAACTACATTATGCACAGTATCACATCAGGCGCGAATTACATTCTGCGCCAACCTCACCAGCATAAATACATTATGCAATCCTCTCATAAGTCTAAACCTATTAGACCCTAAACTCCTAAGTATAACTCACATTAGGGGCGTAAATCACGGTAGAGAATAACTCACAACCTAAACGCATTAGGTAATAATAAAATCACAAGCATAAAAACATTATGCAGAACCTCATAATCATAACAGTACATTAGAGGTATAATACGGGGTGCGTAAATCATACTACATGATTACATTCCCTAGCACCACATTTTCACATTAGGGCCTGGCGCCCTATAAATCTAACTGTCCCCCTGGCCATCTCTAAAGGGGCTCAAATGCCCTATGTCCACAGAGTCAGGGCGCGCTGCCAACGCAGCGAAAGTCAAGGGGGCGCAACTGCGCGAACCTAAACGTAGCAGCTGCCCACTACTTGCTGGGCAGCTGTGCAACTCACTGGCACTCACTGTGCCTCTGGTCCCTCTCAGGGACTCTCTCTCAATTGTGCCCAGTTTGTGGCACTTTGCATAAAGGAGGGGGGCCCGGCACCTCTGTGCCCTCTGGACCCTCCTAGTGGCATTAAATCACATGCCCCCATCGTTGGGGCGGCCCGCTCTCTTGCGGGACCGCCCAGGCACCGACAATGTGCCTCGATATGCCCCCGGGCCTCTCTGGCCCTCAGGGGCTCTAAACACCAAGATGCCCAAACGTTGCAGCTGCCCGCCACGGCGGCGCAGCTGTGAACATCAGCAAAGGCACTGGCGCTCACAGTGCCTCCTCGGTCACGCTCCGGGACTCGGAGCTACACCACAAGATTGCCCCCCCCCCCCGGTGCAGCTGTCCGCCACTGCGGTACAGCTGTGAAGATTAGCGGAGGAACTGGCCACAACGGCCTCTCAGTCCCACTCAGGGACCGCTACAAACATGCCCCCAAAGAGGAATGGCACTAACGGGCAAAAGTGGAGCGCCACTGGGTCTCCTCACTAATCACTCCCACGTTGCAGCTGCCCGCTCTCTCTCGCGGAGCAGCTGTGTCCTCGACTCGGCATCCCTGTGCCTTGGAAGCCCCCACTCACCGCGGCGTCTCAGGACTCCTCAGGCTGGCCCACTCACGGCCGGAGCTCCCCCTAGCAGCCTCAGTTCGGGCACCCGCAGTGCCCGGCACAGCTACTCACCAGGGTCTTCGTTGCTGCTCTGCAGTGCCTCCTCCGGTCTCCTCGGGGCAGGTCTCACCTTCCGGCACCATGTGGACTGCTTTCCTCGCCGGCCGCAGGCATTACTCCTCCCGGGCTTCCTGCCGGTGTGCAGCTTCTTCCTGCTTCCGGGGCCACTCCCGCCCACAGTCAGGCTGGGGTGCCCGGCTTCCGGTTTTGCCACCGGATCGCGGCGGCCGGCGGCTTCACTCTTCACTCGGCAAAGTGCGGGGTGGGCACCCGCTTCAGAGGAAAGCAATTGCGGGGTGGGCACCCGCTCTCAATAAATATGCAAAAAGCGGCAATGCGGGGTGGGCACCCGCTCCCCACGCTGCGCAAGGGAATCCCCACGCTGCGCATGGGAATCCCCACGCTGGGATTCCCTCCAGATGCTCTGGCGCTGCAGAGCACACACGCTCTTCCTTTGCCTGCAGTAAAAGATAGCGCTCACAGGGCGCTGGGTGCACAGAGGTCCTGGGGAATCCAGGACAGGAAAGGTCCCAGCAAGGAAGTCCTTTAGGGAGCAAGGGGCAAGGCTGGGCCCAGGGAGGCAAGCCCTCCTGGGCCCCAGCAGCAGCACGCCCCGCCGATTCAAGCACAGAACAAGAACTGAACATTTACATGGGGTCACAGCCCCTTCTTTTATACACCCTTTTCCCTTTGTGTAAAGGTGCAGGGCTGAGGAAAAACCAGACGCAACTGGTTTGGGGAGCTTTGGAGCACTTTGTTTTGCTCAGCTCCTCTCTCCTTTCACAGGACAGGCTAGGGACATCAGACGCACCACAGGGGGTGGAGCCAGCATTGTGGAGGGAAGGCACAGCCCTATTCAGGTCCCAGGTGCAACTCCTCCCTCCCATCTAGATGCAGATCTCCCTATTCAGCCCTGCGCTGACTCACCCTGCCCCTCCTGGAGCCACACACACCTCCCAGCCCCTGTCACTCACAAGCCAGACATGCAATTCACATCAGGCAGGCAGACACAGAGCACACATAAATGCCAACTTCTAAAAGTGGCATTCCTACACCAGTTATAATAAATCTGCGCACACCATTGCGCAGCATTTATTCTCACGAAGTTCGCACATACTAAACTCGCCCCTGCACTCCTCTCACCCTAGGAATTACCACTGGCACACAGATCCCCAATGCATTCCTATGGGAGGCAGGTCAATCTCACCACACGCACTCAGCGCGCACGCACTTTACACTGGCCCACAGTGCTAAAGTGCCCAGAGACTTAAAACTACTGACACACAAGGCAAAAAGTTTAGGGGTGAACCAGCCAAAAAGGGCCAAGTCCAACACAACCCCCTTCCAGCCAAAACGCAGGGCAGACCAATCACCACCGTGATGGGCTTCCCTGCTTGGGGCGATAGAACACGGACACGGGCCCGCACTGCAGGGACACCCTCTGGTTCTACGCCACTTGGAACCCATGGAATCCAACTAAGAAAAAAAACTCCGGACCAACTAGGCTACCCCACCGGTACTCCTTAGTTGACCAGGCCCTAGGCCACTGGTCCTTGCCAATCCACAGAGTGGGGGGCAGTAACCCCTGGCATCCAATAGCCATTCTCCACTCTCCCTCTCAGTGTAGTTCCAAACTACCACTGATCCTTCAACCGAGGGTCCGCACCCTCAGGCTGACCAGAGGTCACGGGCGAAGCGTCTCCTCACCCTACCTCTACTTCTGGGGTTCCGCACCCTCCCAGGGGAAGCACCCTCCAGAACACAACTCTCCCACCAGTTCAGGACCTCTCTCCATCAACTGGTCTACCACCTGGGATCCGAATTCACCGGATGCACCGGGGTCAGAGGCGAGGACTCCCTCCCTCTGCACCCCCTTCCAGAGTTCTACACCCTCCCACTGTAGAGCAGGGTCCCTTCACTTAAGATGGGCCCCACCTGCTCTCAGGGTAGTACTACCACATTCAGCCAGGGACCCTAAAGATCCCGGCTAGGCCTGCACCACCCCTTCTGGGAAACACAGGGTCTCTTCACTTAAGATGGGCCCCACCTGTGTTCACAGGGTACCCCTAGAAGGCAACCCGGCCAGGACACTGATTACAGTCGCCCTGCCGTCCAGGTCAGGAAACACCTGAACCTGGCTCCCCAACCCAGGGACGGTACCCTTTGGTCAGATGCCCGGCGAACCAGGACTTCACGGGGAGCACGCATGCCCCCCCTCGAGGGTGACACATAACTAATGTGTCGTGTGACAGTCTGCCTGGCACAGATCTCACGACCTCCTGTCCATCTGACAGTGCGTGCAGATCCCCCAGGACAGAAGTGTCGTCACCATGGTCATTCATTGGCGACTCAGCCCTTCTGGCTGGCCCCTGACCCACTGGTTCTTCCACTGAGGACTCTTTCCCCTCTCACCCCTCACTCTGGACCTCTGCACCCTCCCAACTGGAGTGGTACTGCCAGACACCAGGACCGCTGGAGCTCTGGTTACAGACACTCCACGTCCTCTAGACAATGGGAGATCCTCCTGAAATGGCCTACAAGTACAGCCTAGGCCCCCAACCTGGTGTTCCCTGAAGAAACCATCCAGGCCCTGGGACTGGGTTTCGGGCACCTTGGGACACAGCCCACACTCACTCCTTCTCCTCTGAGACAGGACGTGAGCCCCTACACCCCTCCCACTACACTGGGACCTAGCTGGGCTACACTGAACCTCTTCCACCACACAGGACCGGAAGATACCCAAGCCACTCTTGTTGGAATCATTCTCCAATGCCTCTGCAGGACCTCTAGCACACAGCCAGAGGTCCACCTCACGTGCAAGCTCCTTATCACCAAAAGAACTCACACCCACTCGTCCAGTGCAACACACCACTCATCCAGACACGCCCCCAACCAAGACTGGTGAGACAGTTCCTTACTGCCCCTGAATCTCAACCTGTACCCCTCTTACTGGGAACCAGGTACCATACTGTGGGAACGGGGAATGGGACTTCCTGCACTGGACACCATATTGCTGCCACCACTGGATCCCACCCTTACTGGTGAATCCAGACAACTCAACTGAGCTCAGGGGATAAACTACCCTCCAGAGCTAACTTTTTCTCCTCCACACTCCCTTTCTTCCCTCCTATCCACCCACACCTCTGGGGACAGGAAAAGGGATTGGGCACTGGACCCAGCAAGGGACTCCCTATCTATGGGAACCTACTGGCGTCCCGCCCTGTCATTTTCTCTCTTCTGCCACCAATCATAAAAGCGCAGAAAACACCATTAAAAAATGACACTGTTGAGGAGAAAAATAAAATCAGTAAAAATAATCCCCAATATGTGATTATCTAAAATGCAGAGTTTTGTAGTGCAGCCAGTTGTCGCTGTGGTACTGCGCAAACGCAAGTCCTATCCTCACCGCTGACAACCAATGTTAGAAATGGCATCTCTGGTTGGCTAAGGCTTGCGCCAAAGCCAGGCAGAGACCACCACTCTAGTCAGGGCAAGGGAGTTACACGCCAAAGATAACCCCTGCTCACCCCCTTGGTAGCTTGGCACGAGCAGTCAGGCTTATCCCGGAGGCAATGTGTAAAGCGTTTGCGCAACACACCCACAGCAACAACATACTAGGCACACCACAAAAAGGAACTCCACACAAGGTTATATATAAAAATAGCCTTTGTATTATCATAAAACACATTAGAATAGTACTCACATAGTATACATCGTGCCACCTGGCACGGGGTCATATTTACAAGGGAATTATTTACACCTGACAGGGCCAACTGGACCACTGTCAGAACCAGCACAAAGCGAACTTAGTATAGGTAGTACTTATAATAAATGTAGAACACATCATGAACGTACAACCAGTAATCACTGGTAACCATTGTACTTAGCATCAGCCTGTAACAAACTACATTATGCACAGTATCACATCAGGCGCGAATTACATTCTGCGCCAACCTCACCAGCATAAATACATTATGCAATCCTCTCATAAGTCTAAACCCATTAGACCCTAACCTCCTAAGTATAACTCACATTAGGGCGTAAATCACGGTAGAGAATAACTCACAACCTAAACGCATTAGGTAATAATAAAATCACAAGCATAAAAACATTATGCAGAACCTCATAATCATAACAGTACATTAGAGGTATAATACGGGGTGCGTAAATCATACTACATGATTACATTCCCTAGCACCACATTTTCACATTAGGGCCTGGCACCCTATAAATCTAACTGTCCCCCTGGCCAACTGGCCATCTCTAAAGGGGCTCAAATGCCTCTGGACCCTCCTAGTGCCATTAAATCACATGCCCCCATCGTTGGGGCGGCCCGCTCTCTTGCGGGACCGCCCAGGCACCGACAATGTGCCTCGATATGCCCCCGGGCCTCTCTGGTCCTCAGGGGCTCTAAACACCAAGATGCCCAAACGTTGCAGCTGCCCGCCACGGCGGCGCAGCTGTGAAGATCAGCAAGGGCACTGGCGCTCACAGTGCCTCCTCGGTCACGCTCCGGGACTCAGGGAGCTACACCACAAGATTGCCCCGCCCCCCCGGTGCAGCTGTCCGCCACTGCGGTACAGCTGTGAAGATTAGCGGAGGAACTGGCCACAACGGCCTCTCAGTCCCACTCAGGGACCGCTACAAACATGCCCCCAAAGAGGAATGGCACTAACGGGCAAAAGTGGAGCCCCACTGGGTCTCCTCGCTAATCACTCCCACGTTGCAGCTGCCCGCTCTCTCTCGCGGAGCAGCTGTGTCCTCGACTCGGCATCCCTGTGCCTTGGAAGCCCCCACTCACCGCGGCGTCTCAGGACTCCTCAGGCTGGCCCACTCACGGCCGGAGCTCCCCCTAGCAGCCTCAGTTCAGGCACCCGCAGTGCCCGGCACAGCTACTCACCAGGGTCTTCTTTGCTGCTCGCAGTGCCTCCTTCGGTCTCCTCGGGGCAGGTCTCACCTTCCGGCACCATGTGGACTGCTTTCCTCGCCGGCCGCAGGCATTACTCCTCCGGGCTTCCTGCCGGTGTGCAGCTTCTTCCTGCTTCCGGGGCCACTCCCGCCCACAGTCAGGCTGGGGTGCCTGGCTTCCGGTTTTGCCGCCCGATCGCGGCAGCCGGCGGCTTCACTCTTCACTCGGCAAAGTGCGGGGTGGGCACCCGCTTCAGAGGAAAGCAATTGCGGGGTGGGCACCCGCTCTCATTAAATATGCAAAAAGCGGCAATGCGGGGTGGGCACCCGCTCCCCACGCTGGGATTCCCTCCAGATGCTCTGGCGCTGCAGAGCACACACGCTCTTCCTTTGCCTGCAGTAAAAAGATAGCGCTCACAGGGCGCTGGGTGCACAGAGGTCCTGGGGAATCCAGGACAGGAAAGGTCCCAGCAAGGAAGTCCTTTAGGGAGCAAGGGGGCAAGGCTGGGCCCAGGGAGGCAAGCCCTCCTGGGCCCCAGCAGCAGCACGCCCCCGCCGATTCAAGCACAGAACAAGAACTGAACATTTACATGGGGTCACAGCCCCTTCTTTTATACACCCTTTTCCCTTTGTGTAAAGGTGCAGGGCTGGGGAAAAACCAGACGCTAACTGGTTTGGGGGAGCTTTGGAGCACTTTGTTTTGCTCAGCTCCTCTCTCCTTTCACAGGACAGGCTAGGGACATCAGACGCACCACAGGGGGTGGAGCCAGCATTGTGGAGGGAAGGCACAGCCCTATTCAGGTCCCAGGTGCAACTCCTCCCTCCCATCTAGATGCAGATCTCCCTATTCAGCCCTGCGCTGACTCACCCTGCCCCTCCTGGAGCCACACACACCTCCCAGCCCCTGTCACTCACAAGCCAGACATGCAATTCACATCAGGCAGGCAGACACAGAGCACACATAAATGCCAACTTCTAAAAGTGGCATTCCTACACCAGTTATAATAAATCTGCGCACACCATTGCGCAGCATTTATTCTCACGAGTTCGCACATACTAAACTCGCCCCTGCACTCCTCTCACCCTAGGAATTACCACTGGCACACAGATCCCCAATGCATTCCTATGGGAGGAAGGTCAATCTCACCACACGCACTCAGCGCGCACGCACTTTACACTGGCCCACAGTGCTAAAGTGCCCAGAGACTTAAAACTACTGACACACAAGGCAAAAAGTTTAGGGGTGAACCGGCCAAAAAGGGCCAAGTCCAACATTATTCAAATATAGATGTGATATTTTCTGAGGTTCCGATTCGAAAGAATATGAATCCAGTGCTTAGTAGCAAAGATGCACAGTTTACGGGAGAATTTTTCTTAACAATGAAATCAATAGACATAACCCATGCACATAGAAGCAATGTAACATGTTCATTACATGAAGAAGAAAAGATATTTTTGAATTTAGAGGAGAATAGAAGACAAGATTTCCAAAAGAAAGCTTCTGAGCATAAGGCTCATTTGCCACCTTGGGCTGAGAAAGAAGGTAGTTACACACCTGGCAAGGCTCAAGCTGCTATGGCTCTAGATTTTGTAAAAACAGGGAAAATTTGTCTGCATAGGTTAAAGACGGAGTATAACAATGTTTTCATCGGTACCAGTGAATGTGAACACAATTTCTTAATTCTTGGAGGTTGGGGACTCAAAGGAGGAACAGATTCAGTTTTTCCTGGAATCTATTATGTGTGTGGGAATAAGGCTTACTTTAGGCTTCCTGCACGGTGGTATGGAAGTTGTTATTTTGGAATAGTATTTCCAAAGATATACCACGTAAAAGAAACACTGGCAGCAATGAAAATACTAGTGAATTAACACGTAGAAAAAGAGCTAGTTTTTCAGAAATTGTAGGTGATATATTTGGTGCATTGATACCTTCAGTGGGAATAATTCTGAACTCAAGGAAAATATGTAAATTATCTACAGTGGTTGATCGTTTATCAACTGACACTGCTGGAGGATTTCTAATGATTAATGCGGAGATGGTTGCGATTAGGTCTATGGTTATGCAAAACCGACTTGCTCTTGATATTATATTGGCAAAAGAGGGCGGAGTCTGTAAATTATTGAAGACGAAACACTGTTGCACTTACATACCTGATAAAAGTGCAGAAATTGGAACGTATATACAGAATATAACTAAACTTGAGAAGGAACTAAAACCACTGGAAGTTGATAGTGTATGGGAAAGATTGACCAATAGTATTAGGTCTATTGGTACCTGGTTTGCTAATATAGGGAAAGAACTTATAGGTCAAATATTAGTACCCTTAGCAGGGATAGCAATAATAGTACTGTCAATAATAATATGGTGCAAATGTTGTAGAAGGAATGAATCGTATAATGTGACAGGAAAAGGAAAGAAGCGAAAGTTTGACGAAATTGAACTTGAAGATTTAAGAAGTGAATTATACAAGAAACTGAAAGGAGATGTGAAAAATAGAAAGTGTAAAAATGAAAGTGAAACTATATTATGCTAAAAGTTGGCATCTGGTTGTGGGTAGTAATTGATGGCTCAGAAACGCCATCAGAGAGGGGATTGATGGAGCAAGGACTCACAAATGAGACTTGCTCGGATGCAATCTTCTCATAAGTATTAATGTATTAAACTTGTATTGTTCATACTAACAACTGCACACACAAATATAAGTAGCAAGGAAGCTTGCTTATGTGTTTTAACTAACAAGTAACGCTTGTCTATTCTAAAATGGCCGCTAAAGTGCGGGAACTTTACTGCGCATGTCTCAACCATATCACGTGGTGTGACGTCTTTCTTTACTTGGTGGGAAACTCTTGCTTCTGCGCAGTGTGCATTAAAATGGCTGCTTCATGTTTTCATGTGCTACAGCTTGCTCTTGAGTTGTAATTAAACTGTGGTATTCTAACGCTACTAATGCGGGATAGAGTTTATAAATAAATGGGAATAGAGTAGAAAGAGTGGGTATACAGTGAAACATTTTATTTGTGATTTTAATATTTTCTTCTTTGACTTTTATTAGTTCGTAAATTGGGCCTGGGGTTGGTGAACTGAAAACTCGTGTGACAATGGTTCTGCGCATGCTCCCTGAATGGCTGCCCAGAAAGAAAAGGATGAAGTCAACCTGGACGTCGTCCAAGGCCGTGACCTGATGGCCAATATTGCTGTACCCATGAATGTCTCTACCAATATGCAACAATGTACATGAAGAATGTATAAACTTTGTCATGAGACGGGTGGGAAATAAAGCAAATGTATTAAATTTGATGGGCGGTATTTTAAACAAAGGGCTTTAAGAAAATTGAATTAAATCAATATGGTGTGAGGATCAACCCCCTGTCCCTGTCCAATCAGAAATAGTGGGCCCATATTTTGCAACATTAAGGGGAGGTACATGGGCGTAGAAGGGTATAATAGATATAGTACTAGCTAATTAGTTAGAAGTTAGAGGATCGAGATCCATGACGAGCAGATCGATTGCAGACTGAACCGCTGTCCAGAGAGGTCCTGAGGAGGGGCGGCGGAGTCCATTAGAAGGAAGTCACGGGAGAATTCGAGGAGAAGCGAAGTACCAGAAAGGGAACGACGCAGGCGTCGTTGATAGAGAGGTCACCGGTCCTGTCCTGATCCGGGAGGAGGTATTGGCTCTTCATCGGGAAGAGGTGTGGCGCAGCGGCCAGGGCGACTGACTCCGGAACCCGGGGGCTCACGGTTCGATCCCCGGCACCGGCGGCAGATCAGCCCAGCACCATGTGACTCTGGGCAATAGCTCGCTTAATCTTCCCAACGGCCCCCAGCGCCTTGACACCTTCGGGTAATTGTTCGCGCTTTACAAATACTGGACATCCTTCCAGGGTCCTATCTTTCCAACTCCTTGGCCAAGGGGTTTGGTTCTCGCACTTTAGGTAAATATAAATGCAAACCTTAGTTGCGCTGCTGTCTCTATCTTCTCCTTTCTTAAGGGACCGTCATTGATCGATAATTAATTATTATTATGCTTCATCCTTGATATACGATTTAAGTATCATGTGGTTCTGTATTTACTCTGCTAAATCTTTAGATAAATATTTTAAAACTTCTTGACTCAGTGATTATTTCAGAAATTATGAATTGTATGGAACGTCACTCATTTTAAACTTCCCAATTAGCAAAGGGTCCATTGGTAAGTCATTACTCTTCAATCGGAAAAGTAATTGGTAGCAGGGATTTTGATAAAGAGTACCAACTGACCCACCAGCGGAAATTGCTAGCGTAGTATGAATGTATGGGCCCAAGTGAGTATTTTGTGTATTAATGCTTGTTGCTAGTAACCCGCTGGATCAGGATCATAGAGCAGATTCCATAAAGAAACGCTTGGCAAGTAAAAAAACAAAAACAAAGTCAGAGGAGTTGAAAAAACTTCTCAAAAGAGCTTTCATAAAGTGATGCAAAACAACAGGCATTAAGAAAATCCTGTGGGGGAAAAACAGGTAGGCTGGAAAGTAAAACCCAAACACAATTATAAATATTGTTGTGTTTACCAGTTACCACAGGGTGTGATCCAACCTGTATTAGGCATTGAGGCAGTTGGCATTTTGTCTTCTCTGCTTTGCCAACTGTGAAGACGGAGTGTACCATGCACTCTGCAATGTCATCTTCATCTATGTCTTCCATCTCCGCCATGGCTTCTGGTATGGCATTGACTTTTGGGTGTAATTTAAAAAAAATTCCAGACCTGCAGACTCACACGAGATAGTTATACTTTCCGTACAATGCGCAATTCTTTCCCCGTGCTGGGCAGTCTGCTGGTCAATGGGTGGCCCCTCTGCAGTGTCCACAGACTAGGTTTCTCAGTTCATCGCTTGAGAGTCATGTCATTGACAGGTTCTGTCTTCACCGCTCATTGCAGCAGTGCCTCAATGTGAGAGGCTGGGGCCTTGGACAGTTCCTTCGACTGGCCAAACGTCAGGTTGTCATTCAGCGATTTTCCTGGCTCTTGTAGCATGTTTTCTCTTAGTTTTGTGGAAGTGCAGCCTGAATGATTTGACCTCTAATCTCCTCTTGTTCATTTTCGAATGTGCACGTGCGAGCAAGTTCTTTTAGTCTAGAATAGAACTCATCTATTAACTCCTCTGGGCCTTGTCTGGCTTGATAGAATATGAAGTGTTCGTAATCCTCATTGGCCATTGGTTCGAAGTAGGCATTGAGGGCGGCTACTAGTGCTGAATACGTCTTTGTGGTAACTTCCATTATTGTCTTTGAAATCTTGTGTATACTCTTCCCTCCCAAATGGAGGAAGAGCGCTCTTTTGTGTTCGTGCAGGATCTCCATCACTTCAAAGTAGAGCTCCTAGCGCTCCACCCAGTCCTTCAGTTCCAGCACCTGTGCGGAGGGGGCCCCTTTGATAAGGAAGGGCTCTTTGGCTGGGAAGTTGACCATGCTGTTCCATTGGGTAGGCTGCACAATCAGTAGGGTGGTCCTTGGTGTGGCGGCTGCGAGGTGAGGGAGGCAGGTCTGGGGGTTCTCAGCTGTGGCCTAGTGTAGTGGTGCTGTACTGCAGCTAGGGGGTTCTACAGGCTTCACTTCCAGAGAGATGCCTCGTGGTGAGAATCTATCCCGCCTTGAGGAGAGGAATGGTCACAATGGGGAGTGCTCTTGCCACCAATGCTCTGGGCCTAGCTGTGGCAGCTGCCATGCAGTACCTTGTCTTGTCTCCTTTTATCTTTTTCCGCCGCACTCATCAGTCAGATGTGTGGAACGAGCAACGCCGGTGCATTGATAAGACTTTGCGGCCCCCACACAAGCTGTGGGAGTTCAGGAGCCACGGACGCGATCTATGTGTCGAGTGATGGCATGTGTGTCATGCTCGCCTCATCACCATTTGTAGGGGCATCAGAGTGTGAAGCCACATTGGGGTATGAGCTGGTCGGGCACCAGCAATAAATGCACAGGACAGCTAGCACGTGTGTCGTTAGCCTTGGTCCGGATATTGCATCTCTGCAATGCCTCATCCTAGTCTGGCCTTCTATTACTTTCCTCCACGTGATGGAGGGACCTTCCATTATATCCCCCAACAGCAGGTAACAGCTTCAAATTCCACCTTCCCTAACATTGTCGTTTGGTATTTACCAGTTACATCACTGGAAAACACTTGAAATGGCTCTTATATTTAAATTATTTAGTTTATTTTTTAACGTGGTTTAAGGGGGCCCCTCCACTTTCAGATTACCAAATAGGCAAAGTAGGCACCGGCCTATGGGCCCCACTCCTTTTAGGGGCCCTGCGACAATGGATCAAAGTAATATTGATTTGGTCTTGAAAACAAATTACAATCAAGCTTTCTTAAATTGTTTCCAAAAGATAAAAAAAAATTAATCAACTGAAAGAACGAAAACTTTACATTAAAGACTCTATAAATGGTTGGTAAAAATAAAAATGTATTATGTGATAATGTTCGAGGTGGGTCCAGGAAATTCAGACTGCCTAGGGGCCTCCTGCACTGTCCCCTCCGAGTTGGCTACTAGGGTCAATATTGCTGGGCCAAAGAGGGAGAAAGGCACATGTCTTATATCTAAAGAGCCTACAAACAGAAGGGGACTAGGAGCAATCAAGGACCTGCATGCACACTCCCTGTATAGAATAATCAATGTACAAAGAGTGTGCAGTTCCTAAATTCATCTCATGGGGGAATACCATTGGCGGAGATCTATTGAGGTATTTTGTTAAAAATGACTAAGGGACACCTAATAACTACTTTAATATGATGGTGGATCTTGTAATATCTAAAAACCTAGATCAACAGATCAACTTAAGGATGAACTTAAGTAGAGGTCAACATGTTTCTTGCCAACAAAGGAGTCACAAATGATCTAAGGCAATTCTTCAGGACCATCAAAATATCCTAATCTACACGGGATCAGGACAGGTGACCAAATCAATGAAGTGCCCAAACCAAAAATGTTTGGTGAAACCAATCCCTCATATACACTAGTCAAATGAGGGAGAAGCTGACCTGCAAAAAAAGAATAAGAGAAAACAAGTCTATAAAAATACCTCTTATCAGTAAACGTACTACATAATGGTGATACAGTACCGTTTACCTGCCTCACAATCCCTGAGTGAAGTGCTACCCAGGTGCGGCTGGCACCGATCGGAGGTAGGGGGCTGGGAGGGTAGGAGGACACGTGAGGTAGGCGGAAGGACTCGGGGGAAGCGGCTATGAAAAAATGTAATTAAAAACTTTCCTTTTCGCCGCTTCTTTGCCCATCTCTCCTCCGTAGTCCTCCCTCGCTCGGCCACAGGAAGCACACCCAGGCTCCCAGTCAGCCATTTTTCAGCGCTCAGATGTAATGCAGCCTGCATGGAGAACATGCAAAGTGAGCAAGACTGTTTTGAGCGGCCCGAGAGGGCCATCCAAGCAGTCATTGCGCACTTTAGGAGGGTGCTACCACTCCTCCCCTGCCCCCTCACTCAAAGCTGTGGCCGGAAGTAGGAGAAGATAAAATGATAATAACGCAAGTTATTATCATTTTAATTTCCCTGTCTTTCACTGCAAAAAAGCAGTGGGGAGATGCTCCTCCGCCTTAGCGTAGGAGCCGCCACTACTGCTGCTACCAGTAAAACCAGCACTGGATAAAACATATATAAAACATATATCATTAGACGAGCATTTCCCTATCGGATATCATCAAATGAAACATCGTGATGGTGGCAAACACAGAACATATAAAGTAAGTCACCCCAAATCAACTCTGTTCAAACATAGTGGATGGCAGCAAATAGATCATAGATAGTGTCTTACCCTGTTGGAAAAAAGTACCTGCCCCTTAGGTATTGCAGGAAATGCCGTGCATTGGGCAGTTTGCTGAAACCCTCAGGAATAGATTCTCTTCCAGAGGCTTACTCTATGTATTAATAAGACATATTTTTTACATTTTTTTGCAACTTTGGTTGGATATTTCTGGTTTTACCTTACCGCCTTACCATGGAGAACACTCAAGGCCTCAGCTACAATGACGATGTTGTAGCTGAGATCCTTAAAACCCCATCCTTGTTGGGGGCAGAGAGCAGCACTCTGTACTGCAGCCTTAATGATGACTGGAACTCTTTAGCTGCCCTGAAGAAAATTCAGGTCAAAGTAGCTCTACACTGAGCTCTTATGACTGAATATTTGAGACCTAACATCTCACCCAATGGCCTAATAGTGACCAATGCCCCATGGATCTTTTTGGAAGACCTGGTCTTCAGGTGAGAACGATCCCAAATTGCCTGGAAATGTACACATATTTGGTTAATCTTGATCATCAACACAGCCAAGCGAATATCGGAGGCCCTAATTATCATAATCACTATTGTTGAAAATGCCCTTAAGAGCAGCATTCAAATCTGTACCTTTAAGTCCCACCTAGATGAAATAAACTCTGAAACAATGAACACAAGGACTTCCTAATGCAACAAACATTTTCCAAACTTCAAAAAGATATCAAGAAGTTTGATAAGGATAAAATCTATCCCTACACCAGAGAGGATTTCTGGGGGTGTCACATCCTCAGACTACGGTAATACCACTCAGAGAAGGAATAATAAATAATTTAACAGCGCATCCAGCACAGATAGCTGGGGCAGTGCTGCCCCGTCCCCAATATGTACAGGTATCCTATGGGCCCTTTCCAATTTCCCCAACCAATGTAGTGACAATGTTTTCGCTTGTTTCTGCCAAGTCCCCAGACCCCTTTCCCTCAGTCTTTCCCCCCAACCTTTTTTTAGGCAGAGGCTGGGGCAGCATAAGAGAGAGAAGAAAAGGAGGGAACAAGACCGTTCAATAGAACTAGACTGAACCTCAAATGCTCACAAGGAGCAAGACAAAGGACCCAAAATGAAATTGATTGTCAATCTGTCTCAGAAGGCACTCACAGCTACTGAGAGTAAAGTTCTCCGAAAAGGTCTGGATTTTTTACCAACCCCTAGAGAAGACCACTTAAGGCTTAATTGTGAGGTACACAAATTTTCAGAAAGATACAATTACGTGCTTTTTTCCGAGGTAGACCTACTCCTGAAAAGCAAGGAGACTCTGTATTGAGGAATCCTTTTAAATTCACTCCCAATGCCAGCTTAGTTCACCATCGAACAAGCTGTCCTTGAAGATATCTGTTGTAATCAAAGATATCTTCCACACATAGTCTTGTAGAATAAAGTATATGCTTTATTGGAAGCGCTAGAGATAATGTTGGTGCTCCCACTGCAGCCAGCAAACTACTGACCCGTAGTGAACACAGCTATGTCATCAAGCATAGCAACGCTAGAACCATAAATAGAACATTACATTTAAAGCACCAGAACAAGATATTGTACATTGTACCATTGTAAGAATACAACACATCCTCCCTCCTTTATCTCCTTTAAATAACTATAACACATGTTTCAGTAACACGGATTACAATTTCACAAATAAAATAAAATAGAACAAAGAAATAACATTTCAACGACTCTCAAAAATCCCCACATACATAATCCTGCAGATATCTAGGAGGACATCTTAATCTTTGAGACATGACTCTATTAGTAATACTATCACCACTATCTCTTGGCACAACAGTAGGTGATCTCCCACAAACTTCATCATCACACATGAGAAGATGAGGATTAGAATTACTAACCCTTTCACATTCATCATCCCTCTCATGACTCTTATTCTTCTTGTAAAGAGCAACTCTTCTCAAATTCCAATTTTCACCATGATACAAAGTGACATATCCATTGTGAACAGTTTTAACTTTGTATGGGCCACGAAATTTAGTAAACCCAGCACTGATACTACCAGGTTTGACTTTTACCAAGTCATTGGGTTTTATGTTTCCATCATGTATTGAAACTTTGTTATCCCTCACATTATCATAATTGAGATTCGCCAAACCTAGAAAGTCTTTCATCCACGCTGGAATTAATTTAGTGCTGGCAGAACGCCCCCTCATAACAACAAAAGGAACTTTCCCAGAAACCGTGTTTTCTGTTGTGCGGTAGGCCCATACCAAATCATTGACCATACTTTTAACATCACCTCTGTTTGCCACTGCCATCTGAATTACTCCCTTTACCATGCGAATGGCCCTTTCCACAACACCATTTCCCTGTGGGTTGTACAAAGATGTTCTAGTATGTACAATTCCACAAGATTTTAAATACATAGTCATTTCTGTAGAAATTAATTGTGTGCCATTATCAGTGATTAACCTAACTGGATAACCTTCTTCCCTGAAGATTTCAGACAGTACATTAATAGTGTTCTTCGTGGTGATCTCCTTTACGAATTTCACAATTAACCATTTGGATGTAACATCCACCATGACTACACCAAATTTCAAATCGATGTTCAGACCAATAAATGGACCAATGAAATCTAGACACACCGTGTGCCAAGGTAAACCCGGATCAACAATCTTACCCAATTCCAATTGGTTACCCACCTTCAACCTTTTTTCACTCTCCATACACTCTACACACCTCTCAACCCAATCAGAGACTTGTTGGTCCATGGCAGGCCACCAGAAATGCTCCCTTAACCTTTTCTTCGTGAGGGATTGACCCATGTGACCTTCATGGGCCAATTTAAACAAAACAAATCTCAAATCTTGTGGGGGGATAAATTTATCCTCTTTCATTATAACATTCCCCTCTTTATCAAATATAGATAAATCTTCCAGTACCTTTACAAAAGGCCTCACAGCAATAGGAAGGGTACTCTCACGCCTAGCCCTTTGACAATTAGATCTTTGACCACTTGTAAAACCTCATCCTTAGACATACTTTCATTCCACTGATTTTTATCAATAGCTCCATTACACAATTCCACCACTTCTTCAATTGCAGCCACTGCACCTTCACATTGAAAAGACTCAACATTCACCTTATCCACCTCATACCACGGTAGAGGCAATCTGGATAACCCATCAGCTTGACAATTCTTCCATCCTGCAATATATTCAATTCTGTATAAATATTCTTGTAAACGGGCAGCTAGCCTAGCCAATCTTGCTGACCCCTTACCTGCACCACCAGGAGATAAAATCTTAATAAGGGGCTTATGGTCTGTTTGTAACGTAAATTGAAAACCCCATAAATACATACGAAAATACTCAGTCCCCCACGCTGCCGCCAAAGCTTCTCTCTCTATTACAGAGTAATTCCTTTCGGAATTTGTAAGAGATCTTGAAGCAAAAGCCACAGTCCTTACTCCTGAAGTGTGCACTTGTGCTAAGACAGCTCCTATCCCCACCGCACTAGCATCAACAGTGAGAATAGACCTCATTTTGGTGTCAAATGGAGTCAGAATTTTCGCCTCACAAATTTCACTTTTGATTTTATCAAAGGCATCCTGTTGCTCATTAGACCACACGAACTTATAACCTTTTCTGAGGAGCATTTTAATTTTTTCTGTTTTCTCTGCAAAATTATGTACAAATTTGGCATAGTATTCTATGAGGCCTAGGAAAGACCTGAGTTGGTCTTTATCTAAAGGTGCAGGAGCCTTCTTTATGGCTTCTAGCAGATCACGTTTTGGTTTAATTCCTCTAGCAGACAAAGTGTATCCTAAATATTCTACTTCTTCCACGGCAAATCTGCATTTTTCTTTGTTTAAGGATTAAACCAGCATTATCCATTTTACTTAATACTTCTTTCAAGACCATGTTATGATGTTCCTTTGTGTCACCAAATACCAATACATCATCTTGAAAATGAACAACATTCTTTGTACCTTTCAAAACTGAACCCATCATTCTTTGAAATACCCCAGCAGCAGACGCCAAACCAAATGGCATTCTAGTGAACTGGAATACCCCCTCTGTAGTGATAAATGCCGTTAATGGTTTAGACTCGACATGTAATTTGATCTGATGATATGCGCTACGTAGGTCCAATTTCGAGAAGAATTTCCCTCCTTTCAAAGACAAAATTAGTTAATTTATATTTGGCAATGGAAAATTATCCACAACTATATTTTGATTAAGAGTGCGCAAGTCCACACAGAACCTGTAACTTCCGTCGGGCTTTCCCGTGATCACAACTGGTGAAATCCAACTGGAGGTCTCAATTTGTTCTATAATACCCTGTTCAACCATCTCACCAAGCATGCGTTTTACTTCCTGCCTGGCAATGATGGGAACCTTTCGTACCTTGTGTTGCATAGGAACTGCATCAGGCTTGAGGACTATTTTGTGGACATATCCCTTGAGTTCACCAATTTCTTCCGAAAACAAATTACTCATTCCTTCAACAATCGTTTCCGTAGTGACTTCATCAACAACCATAATTTGGTGGGCTGCCCTAGGATTTATGATATGTAAATCATATTGGTGCGCCCAACCCAATATTGGTGGTCCACTTCGGGCCACATAAACTTTCCCCTTCACACACCTATCATGGAAAGAAATTTCTGTTAGCATGTATCCTACAATATCTATCTTTTCCCCCTGATACCCCCCAGGATTAATATCTTTGGGGAGTAGTTTCACGTTTGGCCAATTCTGTTTAAACATTACTTGGGGAATGATTGTCCAAAATGAACCTGAATCCACCATTAATTCCGTTTTTTTTCCTTGTATAATAAACACTGCTTTAGGTCTCATTCTTCTTCCTGGTGTGGTTGTTATGTCTTCCTCATCCACACATAAAATTTTGTTTGCACCTTCTACATCACATATTGATGTTACATTCCTTACGTCATTTTGTACTACAGCTACCTTAGGTTTATTATAAGTTCTACACATTTTGAAGAAATGCCCTTTGCGGCCGCATTTCTTACATTCTTTGTCAATAGCATTACATCTTTTATATTCAGCAGTGTGGTATGTGCTACCACATCTAGTACACATTTTCTCACATGCCTTTTTGTGTTCCGAGCTCACACCCGGATTATTATTGTACTTCTTATTAGGTACTCCCTTCTTTCCACCCATCTCACCATTTTTGTTTGAGTTCACTGCAGCAACCTCATCCTGTCCCTCACATGTTACACCTGTTGGACTCTCTTTTTTTCCCATTTCTTTCATACATGCCTCTGACTGTTCAACTACTTTAGCTATATCAATAGCATTTCCTAACGTAGGGGTTTTTGCAGCCCATAATCTTTCCTGCATTTTCTTATTGCGACACTGCACAATGAGTTGATCTCTGATCATCTCATCCCTCATCCCACCAAATTGGCACTTAAGAGATAATTCACGTAAACGTGTTACAAACTGGTCTATTGTTTCATCACTCCTTTGAGGTTGTGTGTAAAATTTATGTCTACACATAACAATATTTATCTCTTTAGCGTACTGTCTTCTCAATCTTGCTTTCGCCTCGACATAAACATTAGCAATTGCTCTTCCCTCAGCATCTGTACTGACAGGTAAATATTTAAAAGCATGTTGTCCTTCCTTCCCTAGGGTGCTCAACAATAATGCTCTTTTCCTTGCTGCACTAAAATCTTTACCATCTAATGCCCCTATATAATTCTCAAATATCTCTATCCATTCATCCCACTCAATAGGGGGTTCACCCGGTTGCTGTAAAAATAGAGGTGGTGGTATTACAGCAGCAGCTTCCATAACTGTAACCCCTATGTGCACTGGTTGTAATAAGAAGAGAAACAAGTACAGTTTGAGGCAAAAAAATTATGAAGGACAATAAATAGTCAATATACTGAGCACTTAACTGATGAATAGTCAATATACTCTCCAATGTATCTCCTAAAATGTGCTCTGATGGTTGTAACTCACTAATACATTCCAAATTGTCTGTTCAATTAATTCTTGTTTGTGTGTTGGTTGTCTTTTTATCTTCTTCTTTTCCGCTGACGATATTGAATTAAACAAACACTCATAACCAAAAAACGATGAATAGCGTGCGATGAATAGCGTATAATACGTTTCCTTGGTAACAGTCTTTGAAGATCCAATATGGCCGCCAATTGCGTCGTTACGTTTTGCACGTCATTCCATTGCTACATCACCACGTCCAAAGTATCGCCGTCCTTGCGAGCGTCGTCCGACGTCAGATTGGAGAATGCCAGAACGCAACAGCTCACATCGATGCCATGGTCACGAGCAGACAAAACGGTGGAATGCGCGCTCTCCAGTATACATTCAAACGGTAAGTGTCGCACTTCCAAATAACAATATGTTTTTCAATATCGTCGATGAATACAATACCAATAAGTTAACTTTCAGAAGACAATTGTTTCTTCCGCGTCAATCCACAGAAATGTTTCCTCCGCAATAATCCACAGTCCACTCTCTTCCTTTTTTAAAAAAAAGAAGACGCAGTGCATCCGTAAGTGTTAATCAACACAGTAATGCTGATATGTAAATTTTCTCGTTCAACCACGATAAAGGTTGGTTTAATTCACACCATCAAGCACACTTTTCAGGTCAATTCCTTACTTTAAGCTTCAGCCCACTTTTCAGGTCGATTCCTTACTTTAAGCTTCAGGTCGATTCCTGTATCTTCATATGCACACATGGATTCTCGTTGACCAACGGAACCAAATTGTTCACTCTGCGCTTCCCTTCTTTTGCTAGCTGATCGTCGCCATCTGTTGTAATCAAAGATATCTTCCACACATAGTCTTGTAGAATAAAGTATATGCTTTATTGGAAGCGCTAGAGATAACGTTGGTGCTCCCACTGCAGCCAGCAAACTACTGACCCGTAGTGAACACAGCTATGTCATCAAGCATAGCAACGCTAGAACCATAAATAGAACATTACATTTAAAGCACCAGAACAAGATATTGTACATTGTACCATTGTAAGAATACAACAATATCAAAGACTCCAGGACCCATGTCTAGCGCTTGTTATCCCTTGACCCTGGTCTTGTGCGCTGCTCTCCCCTGGCTGATGTAATAATGCCATGAACTGAGGAGAACTCCCCGGCTCCAGCCCTCGATGCCCTCCTAGGTTTGGTTCCCACCCGTCGCTGTTGTTATTGTGATTTTGTTTTTGCCCAGCTCCTCATTTTATTTCATTACATTATTTTATTGTTTTGTTTGTTTTGTGCTTCACTGATTTCGTTGCACTGTTTGCCTGTGGCCCAGTACATAGGCAAGCAGGTTTTGTTTCCCGGACCCACCCCATTTTTTCCCGCTGGTTTCTCTCTAACCCACCTTCCTGCCAGCCCCTCCCACGACTACTTATGGAGGCCGCTGAGCAGCCGCGCGCAGCATTCGTGTCGCAGGCACCAAAGGTGTGCCTGTCCAAACCTGGACCGTGCCCAGTGCCAGGAATTCTGGATCTTTTGCCACCCATCGCTACACCACGGCTGAGCTCCTAGCCCTGGCACTTAGTGGCTGCAACAACAACTGCTGCATTTCCTCCCTAGGACACACAGAAGGACCCTTTGCCTGCCACCGATGCCTTTACAC
The DNA here is from genome assembly GCA_963921515.1 of Calotriton arnoldi. Taxonomy (NCBI): domain Eukaryota; kingdom Metazoa; phylum Chordata; class Amphibia; order Caudata; family Salamandridae; genus Calotriton; species Calotriton arnoldi. The sequence continues at coordinate 1,187,570 of CAWUFW010002513.1, forward strand.
CTCCAACACTGAAACTCTCACCGCACCTACACAGCCAAACTCCAACCCTTCGGAACAGCTCCAGTGCATGCCAATCAACGCCTGATCCCACTGCAAGAACGCCACTGAGATTTGGGTCACTATCACTACCTCCAGCCCCAACATGATGTTCCTCACTGAGACCTGCCTCACACCATCCTCAGCACCCAACATTACGACCGCAACGCTTCCCGGGTACAAGATGATACACAGAGACCGCACCAACAAACACGGAGGAGGCATCGCCATCATCCACAAGGAGACCCTCCAATGCATCACCACCGAAGATGACATCTCATCAGTCATGGAGTACATAACTTCCAAATCTGAATCACGTGAACACCATCAAAGAAACCCTCACCTACGGACCCCTGGGCCCCCTCCACAAATTCTGCTATGCCAGCTCCGATTTTATCACCCCCCAAGCAATAAACTCCAAGCACTACATCTTCCTCAGCGACCCCGATGATGTCAACTCTGCCAACCTCCTGGAAAGCATTAGCAACATCAGACTCGCGCAACTGGTCACCAGCCCCACACACCGTGCACGACACACCCTGGACCCAATGTTTACAGCCAGTGACAGAATCAAATTCAGCCACGCCACCGAACTCACCTGGACAGACCACAGCATCGACCACTTCGCCATCGCAGGATCACCACGAGCTCAAAACCACCAAACCACACACCACCAGCAACCTTGAGCTAGGTGTCCAAAACGTCTCCAAATGGATCTCCAACTGTGCTGACACAATCACGCCCATGAAAACGGCCATCACCAGCAAATACAGCAAACACGCCAGCTGGTTCATCCCTGATCTCCGGACTTTCAAACGTAAGGGTAAGTGACTGGAGAAACAATGGCACTCCTGCAGGAACCCCTCAGACCTCGCCACCGTCAACTCTGCCCTCTGCAAATACCACCACCTCCCCAAGAAAGCCAAGAAGGATGCTTTAACCACCCACATTGAGGCCAGTGCCAATCCCACAAAAGAATTCTTCAGCCTCGTCAGAGAATTCTCCTGCCTGTCAGACACAGAGACCACGATTCGTCCTTCCCAAGTCCTCTGCGACTCCTTGGTAGACTACTTCGACAACAAGATAGCAGAAAAATACAGCAGCTTTGACCCTCAGTGAAACTGACCTCAGCCACCTCCTGACATACACCAAGAACTCCCACAGCCAGTTAACTGATTGGACACCACTCACCACAGCAATCACCACAGCAATTATGACCTCCATCTACTCCGGAGCACCGACAGACCCCTGGCCCCACCACACCATCAACCTAGGACAGAATGAAATCAGCATTGCACTCACCAACATCCTCAACTCATCCATCACTACGACCACCTTTCCTGACGCCTGGAAACACGAACAGATGAAATCCCTCCTGAAGAAACCATCCTCCGGCCCCAGCGAACTCATGAACTACCACTCCATCTCGCTGCTCCATTTCCCAGTCCTTCCCAGCCAAGGTCCTGGAGAAAGCCATCAATCGTTTGCCAGCTCACAGACCACCTGGAAGGAAACAACCTACTTGATACCACCCAGTCTGGCTACCGCTCCAACCACAGCACTGAGACTGCCTTGATAGCCAAAACCGATGACATTACAGCCATCCTCGACCGGGGCGAGACAGCAGCCCTGATCCTCCTTGACCTCTCAGCAGGCAGCCTTCGGCACAGTATCCCACCACACCCTCTTCACCAGACTCCACCACATCGGCATCAGAGGAAATGCCCTCAAGTTGATTACCTCCTTCCTCACAGAACACACACAGAAAATCCCTCTACCGCCCTTCAACACTGAACTCAAGAGGATTGTCTGAGGAGTCCACCAAGGATCCACCCTCTTCAACGCCTTTATGACTCCATTGGCCGACATCGCCCGGTCTCATGGACTCAACATCATCTCATATGCTAATGTCACCCACCTCATCCTCTCTCTCACGGAAGACACCACCAGACTCAACTTCCAGAATGCCATGTCCAGCTCCAAATGCCTGAAGATGAACACAGACAAGACGTGGGTGCTCATCTTCAGCAAGATGGCCCAAGGCATTCGGACCCTCACCTACCCCCACCAACCAAGCCTGCAACCTCGGCATCATTCTGGACAGCGACCTCACCATGAAGTGCCAGGTCAACACAGTAGCCTCATCCTGCTTCCACACCCTCCACTTGTTTTGTAAGATTTTCAGGTGGATCCCCGCCAACACCAAGAAAACAGTGACTGAAGCCCTTGTCACCAGCCGACTGGACTATGGAAATGCACTCTACGCCGGAACCACCTCCCATCTCCTCAAACGTCTACAGACCATACAGAACTCCTCAGCAAGACTCATTCTCGACCTCTCTAAACGGTCTAGCATCACCACTCACCTCGGAAGCCTTCACTGGCTCCCTGTCTAGAAGAGATGCCAATTCAAGCTGCTGACGCACATCTACAAGGCCCTCCACAACACCGGACCCTCCTACATCAACCACTGCCTGACTTTCCACCAGCTGACCAGAAAACTCCAATCTGCCTCCCTCGCCCACACACACGTCCCCCACATCCAGCAGAGCCGCAGTAGAGGTCGTTCTTTCTTCTACCTCACCGCCAAATCCTGGAACGACCTCCCCCTCCACCTCTGAACCTCCCTCTCACTCGCAGACTTCGGAAAGGGATTCAAGACCTGGCTCTTTGACTAATTCTCACCACCCCCAGCGTCTGGATACCCCCCGGAGTGATAAGTCACACTTTATAAAGACTGATTGATTGATCTACAGATGAGCTTTCTGCTGCCCAGTCCCTTGCTAATGACCCTTCCATTATATTTATACCGACTGACAAATGGGGGAGTGTAGGAAAGTGGAATATTATGTGGTATGGCTGGGTAGTCTTACCTTGTAATAATATCACAATACTGCAAAGATGGTCCTTGGGAGTGGCAAAGAGCAGTCAGGCTTTACTAGAGGAACCTGTGTTAAGCATTTCCCTAGAGAAACATGTGTTAAGCATTTCAGAGAACCAACATAGACGATAAGTAATTGACATGACTCAAGAGAAATCCGTCAACAAGAGTATTTTTTTTTAAATTTAGAAACAAAAACGAGCGGAATAGCATACATATAACCGGAGTTATAGATTTCTGAAGCAATATTAAATCAGTGCAGAAAAATGATATGGACAAAATAACATTGCGGTCAATGGCAAAATCCCACTGATGCAGACACACAGCGCACTCAACAGCGTCTTAAGCTGCGACCTTCCCTTCCTACGATCCTCCAGGATTGCAGAAAGGGGTAGGTCGCCAGCCATTGCCTGCGCACGACGCTGTAAGTCCTCTTTTTAGGCTCCGGTCCGCTGCATCTATCGTTGCTTGGGTTGATGCAGATGTTTTATTTTATTTTTCTTGATTTTCAGCAAACCGCACAATGTACGGCATTTCCTGAAATACCTAAGGGGAATGTACATTTTCCAACTAGGTAAGACACTACGTGTGATCTATTGTCTGCCCTTCAGTATGTTTGATACAGTTGGTCTGGGGAGACTTACCTAATGTGTTCTGTGTGTGTTTCGTCCAGTCTGTCATTGCGGATGGCACCATAGAAAGGGACTGTTTGCCACCATTGCGAAGTTTAATTTCATGATATCTGACAAGCAACCTGCTCATCTAATGTTATATGCTATACGTTTTATGTATGTTTTGTCCAGTGCTGACATTACTGGTGGGACTTCACTCAGGGACTGTGCGCTAGGTAAACGCTACTCTACCGCCATTATGGAATACGTTTACAGATAAGAGGTATTTTTATAGACTTGTTTTCTCTTATTCTTTTTTACAGGTCGGACTCTCCCTCATTTGACTACTGTATATGAGGTATCGATTTCATCACATTTTTTAGGAGGTTTTTGGATTGGGCACTAAATCGATTTGGTCACCCGTCCCAATCCCATGTAGATTAGGATGTTTTGACGGTGCTGATGAACTGTGTTAGATCATTTGTGACTCCTTTAATGCCAAAAATCATGTTGACCTCTACTTAAGTTGATCCCTTGAGATACGACGACGGAACATAATTTTCTTCGCAGTTTCACTTAGCTTTTAGATATGACAAGATCCACTATGATGATAAAGTAATCATTAGGTGGCCCTTAGTCATTTTTTACTTTTCACTCCTTTTCTCCAATCTACACATTCAGCACCCTCACTTCAGGCTCATTACGCAAAAGCATCTTATAAGATCTCCAGCAAAGAGCCCCCTCAAGGGGCCCATTGGGCATTGCAGCACCGGCCCAATGAGGAGCTACCCAGTGATGAGGCATGCCATATTCATATTTCTCCGACCTTTCTTGGCATGGGTTTGATACCAATGATATTCTCTCATGATATGAATTTAGGAACTGTACACTATGTACATTTAATATATAAAGAGCACCCCTGTAAGACCCAGCACAACCCCCCCCCCCTAACAATCAGAGCAAAATGGGACAGTGATACACCATTTACAAATGCAGATATGGATACAATTTTGTCATATCACAAGATGATACCCAATAATGCACAATTCTGCTTCACACGGTTTGAAATATTATAACGTTTTAAATATTGCACAGTGCCTGCGTTACCCCAGTAACACAAAACAAATATCCTGTTAGGACAGGGAAGGCCCACATTGTCCATGAAACGAAGCAGGTTTCTTATTTATTATATGGTCCTGCCCAATAGCTGAGGGACACTAAATACAGCTAGTAATTATTCAGACGACAGCACACAGTAACACATTCACTTCAACACATCATCCTAGGCTTACATCCTAAACCCAGAAGGGAAAAAGACGTTATCAATGTATGGGTCTGATACTGGTGTTGGTCAAAATGTTATACATATGATACACTCGCTACAACCTCAGGGCCCCGCTCTAGAATTATGGAAAAAAGATGCAAATGAGGGAATGCTAGTTATGGAAATTCAAACTACTATGGTACGAAAAGATGGCAAATTGCCATACAAGAATGACAGGAAATGCCAAACAGACTTAACGAAAGAGGTAATACTCAAATTCTCCACATGACACTATGAATTGATTATACTTCATAATTAGGAAAAAAGAGCCAGCATGAATAAGACCTGTAACTTGAATTATAAATCTGACCAAATACCAATCTACAATAATACAAACATGATACTGATCACTCACATATATCTAATGGTATTCTTGTTTATTATGAGAATAAAAGAATACAAACGTTTTAAAAAACATAATTTGCTGCTCCACTAAATCTACAGCTATATCCTAAAAGTCAATCACAGAATCATACAGATGGGTCAATAATAGAAGAATCCTCTTTTTCTGTAATTGCTCTGCCACTACTCAACTGCACTTTCAGAACGTCCGAGGTAGAAATAATTTGAAATTGAAATTTATCACTTTTTGCTTCAAGCCTCATAAACTGTGTATGAACTCAAAGTACACTAACATGGAAATATGTTTCCTATCGATACATGGCCCATGTTTTCTTTCTAAAAATCTTAAGTAATATATTTATATGCCACCATTCTGAATTCCTCTTTCCTTACACAATCTAAGTTTTAGGTTTGGTCCAAGTCCGTAGATGTTTCCTCTCTTTGCATCAATAAGTATATGAAAGCACACTTTTTGATTTTTTTCTCCATTTGGATCCTGACGTGAAAACTAGGTGTGTAAGACTTTACCTTTTCTGCAAACTTGCCACGAAGTTTACCAGGGCAGGCAGGAGACACATGAGGAAAGAAAGAAGCCACAAAGGTAAAACAGGTGATTTAAGGAAATGAACATGGTATGTGGGAAATGTAAGAAAAAGACCGAGAGAGAGAGGGGACACAAGAACATGATGCAGACATGGTGGTTGCTCAGCCTTGACAAGTGAGGCCCTCAAGGGTTTGAATTCTGTGCAGCAGGAATGAAGATCTCCTCAGAGTGCACTGAGTCAGTATCCTTTAAGCAATGTTATGCAAGGGGGAAGACACTCCCTTGTAGTTGTCGACTAGGGTGAAAGTGAGAGCCTTGTGCCTCTTACAGACAATAGCTACCTCAGTGACCTCCTTCCTGCAAAATATTGCTATTTTAAAGTAGATCAATGATGTTTGGGTGAAATTTACAATAGTTCTTGTAAGATGCTTTAGTTTTCATGGTACTACTTTTAGAGGGAGGTCCAACGTTTTTTGCAGAATTAATAGCACCCACTCTCTCTCCTATCTTCCAATTATACTACTGAATATTAACTGCTTTTGCAACATGAACTGTATAATGAACTATGAAAAATCTATGTTCCTGTTGTAGTGTCCTGGTCTAATCAATAAACAATGTGAGGAATACAAAGAGGTTTATAAGGTATGTCTAATTACAATGTATCGAATTGGTCATAATCTGTCCCATAATAGTGAACTTGCTACATAAAGCTATACTTAGAACCACCTTTTCTCATAAGGTGAGATCCTAAGATTATCGTAACACATTTGCCTTTGAGTAAGTGTAGTCTACTTTAACTTTTATTGCCAGACTGCCATAATTTATGTACACCCAAAATTCTCTTAAGCATGCAGCAAAGATCTTTGTTCTTTTACTTAATCTTGCAAGAAAACATTTTGCTGGATCCTCGATTTCATGTATCGGCAATGACATGTTTTGTACTGTACGAGCTGTTTGTTGAGCATAAGGCACTGAAATACTAACTTTGGATCTGTACATACCTGAACGACACACAGTGCTTTTGCTGCCTCTCGGTGAAGAGTCGGAAAGGATCTCTGCAGCAGTATCGATGATGGCAATCGCCACAACAAAAGGAAAAAAATTCACAGTCAAAGCCAGGCTTCCATGATCCACTTTTATCGATGTACCACAAACAGTCTTCATTGGCAGAAACTAAGGTGGGGAAAAGACAAGGATTTCTAGTCATTAAATTGCAAGATCAAACTCAAATAACCTAGTAGCAGAACAAAATAAAAAAAATACAAAGATTGCCAATGGGCAGAGACTATATAGGACGATGTTCACAGGTTTGCTGATATCATGCTTCTCAACAGGAATTTGGTTTTTAGAAGGATTCACCAGAAGCTTTCATGATTTTTGGGATTTCTTTACCATTGGCCAACTGCCTTTCACAGATGCTAGATTTAGATAAAATTTACGGACCTTGTAGAATATGAACTGAATACTCTCAATTGGAGTAGCTGTCTGCTCCTCTACTAGGTCTTTAAAGTGATGATAGAACTAACCACACTTCCTTGTTGGTCATTGCTCAAACAATTGATAACTTGCCTCTCAAGTGTATGTGCATATGCCTAACATTACCACTTATGCATTACCTAAGAGAGATTCTTACACCACACATATAAAGATCGGATTTATTGAAGTCTACATTGGAAGTATTTTTAAATCTTCCTGTTTCCGGGTTTTATAGTGCCAGCTTCGCTCAAGGCACTATATGATTGAAATGAAGTAAATCACTCAGGAATTTAGCAACTTGTAACAGAAGCAGGAACATCAGGCTTTCCCCATTAATGACTGATATTTATGTACCTTGGTATGACATTATGTTTATAATAAGGAAAGACGAAAATGACATGTAGCCTATTCCCCTGGGTGAATAGTGTATTCTTGCGATTTCGTATCCCCTATGTAGGCTGTACTTCTAAATAGCTGTTGATTCTTGTGATAATAGTTATTTGGCCACGAAGCAACATTTCTCCACACACCCGATTTACACAAACTCTAAATTTGATCAGATTTGAATTTTATATACCGTACTTATTGTGCAACTTTTAAAATAAAATTGTGACTTAGTGACCGTTTCTTAGGTTCTAATATCTATCCCCTTTATTTCTGATGGATGAGGATGCCTAATGTGGATTGAGGAGGATAGCACACCTAAAATCACCTGACATTTTCACTGGATCTTAAAGCCAGTCTTTGCCTACTCCACTTTGGGAGAAGTGTGAGCACTACCATGGCTAAAACCACGTGTTTGGAGAGCTGTAAAGTTATTGAACCTTAGTTGAAGCCTTATCATTGTCATAGGCCTTGTTTCATTATCATTTTTTATTATTTGCAATGTGCAACCTAACAATCTCAATCTTATTTCAGCATATACTTAATAGTAGAAAAATAGATAGGCTACTGGAATAAAGAGGCCTTTAATATTTTCTTAAACTCAACCAATGTCTCCAGTAATTGGATTTGTCAGGAATACACTGAATACATGTGATGAAAGGTCCCCAGCATTGCTCTGAAGAGCATGTTCCCCTGCCTCAAGTTCCCCCAGCAAACTGTAGTGTTTGTGACCCCCACCTCACGACGTTCAGGATCTGAGCTGAAGCCCTTCTGTGATATGAAGTGAGAACCAGAACAGGACTGTGTGGTCAGAAGGGCGCACCATGCACACCTTTCCTTTTGAAGAAAGTGACTACTGACATCTCACCAGGCTGTAGAGGGCTGACGGTGTAGGGTGTGAAGAGAATATAGTTGGATGACCTGTTGTCAGCTTGAGAGAGTGGCCTACTGGCCTTTCCTGTGTTTTTAATTTGTAAGCGAGCTCCCTAAAACTGGGTCCTTTCTCCATGAGTTTGGGATATGAATGTTACATGGGTGAACTTATTTACGTAGGCAAAAGTATGAAGAATGTTTGTGGTCCATGTGGCCGTGGCTACCCTGGCTTTAATTTTGTATGTGCAACAATCTAAATTATCTCAAAATAATCTTAATAATCTAAAGTGGCACATACGATGGAGGGTCAGAGAGATTTCAGACAGCTGATGTGAATTTGAGGGCTCTTTAAGACATTCAAGCGATCTTTGCACTGGGCCAGACTGGAGAGTGTTATGAAGAGAGACAGTGGTTCACTTTGAAGCTAGGTAGATTACCCTTGCCCTTTCCTGGCTTTTTGTTCTTTGGAAGGGCTACCATGCACTGTTTTACAGATAGCTCAAGTGAGACAGCAGACTCGTAGCTCCGCTCCACTCTCCCACCCCCACTCTGGACAAAGATCATGGCTGAACCGTCTACATGGAAATAGCAAAAGAGCTGACCTGCACTAAACCGGTCACAGAACGAAATTGCTGGAATACACAAGTCTGTCTACAACTTGAGTATAAAGATGAGGCAGAAACCTACAGTCAGTGTGCCACGATTTCCTGCCCAGAAGTCAGTCAGGATATACTATACCAGTGGAGACCGGGAGCATCTTTAGAGCAACAGGGTTGGTGTAGGAACCGCCAACTTCTTTCCTGTTTCTGGACCAGTAACCAGGGGAAATTCACCAAGTTCACCAGGAGGAGCTGCCTGAACCCTACTGTGGTGATCAAGCCTCGATGTTATGAGGCAATGGAATGTTCTGCCTCTGAAGTTCTGCTGCTGTGGTCATGTTTGTCAGTTGGTGTGCTGCTGAGGGTGCGACACGGCGGTGGCTCTTGGTCATGACTAGGAGATCTGAAGAAACACATAATCAACATACAAGGTGGGCCTGATCTTGTTTATTAAAATATAATTTGGCAACAAGCTGATTAGAGCCACTGCGAAGTGCCCACACAACACCATATCGTCATCTGGCTGTCCATTCCTGTTTGGAGTTTCCGCTTGCCAGTCATTGAGCTGTATGTGTTTGTTTAATGACTTTACTGAGGTGAGGAGATTCGCGCTGGGGTAGCGTGACGGTTTATGAAAAGCTGGGGGAAGAGTTCTTGCTCGCTTGACGCCTGGAGTAGATGCAAAGTTGTATTGGCAGACTCCAAGGACTTACGTGAGATTCAAGGGCGGAGTGAGAGGCAGGGCTCAGTCTTCGGCAAATAACATTGGCAACAACATATCCTTATCCCACCTTTCTGGGGCTGTTAACCACTAGTGACTGTGTTACATGTCCTTACACTGCCATTTTAAGTTCAGACATAATGCCTACTGGGATTTGTGGTTCGTCATGGGTGTGTAAACCACCTGCACCATACGCGCTTGAGTTTGATTCTTGCTACGAATTTTGTGACAGCCAAGACTGAAAGGGCAGGATTTCAAAGTTACAAGAAACGTTTGATTCAATGAATGTGGGTCACTTAGCTTACACACTATTTTATGCTCAGCTGTGTTTCGTGCTTGGTGAGGCATGTTGAAAACCGGTGACATGCACATCTTTCTGCTTTTTGGCAATGGCATATCAGCTTTATAGCTAGTTTTAAAGGCTGGTGATGAGCATAACGTTCTATTTTAAAGCGTTTCTAAGCACTGTGACATGCACAACTGTTTCCACATAGGTAGTTAAAGCACGATTATTCCTACATTATTGTTTTTTCTCAACTGTGACACACACACCATTCAATTTGAAAATGTGTCCAAGACCGTTGACACGCACATCTTTCTCCATAGTGGTAGTTAATCCACAGTGACAGCTACATTTTACCCATTACAACCGTGACACGCGCACCTCACAAAGACTTGTCCACATCTCTTGGAGTTTCTTATGCAACAAAGACATGTCAGCATAAGCCATTGGCTTGTCTGTTGTATTATTTAGCAGATATATTTATTGTGAGAAGTTGGCCTGGTATATGCTGTCCACTAATTAAAGTGGGCACCTTGCACTAGTCCAAACAACCCTTATGGTGATTTAAGAGGTCAAAGATGACCTTAGAAAGCTATCCTTCAGGCTTAGTCTTGAAGGAATGTTAAGCAGCTTGTTTTACCAGAATGCCATCTTATAGTATTGGTTAAATGAAAAGAGAACCACACAGTAGTTATAAAAATATGTATTTATTGATATAACACTCTCTAGTACGACACAGTATCTCCTACATGGAGATAATCACAAAGTACACAATACTTAAGCACAGAAATGACAGTAAATAGCACTAATACACAGGGGGGGACCAAACCATATACTAAAATAGTGATATAGGCGTGGTCTGGCCACGGAGGAAAATGACCGCCTAAAGACGGAGCTCCGCTGCGGGACGGACCTTGAATGGAGGCGGCACTCTTTTCAGCGCGACCAGGAATGCGGCATTGCAGCCCCTTAGACACTATGCGCTACAGATACAGCTGGTTTAAATTCTGATTGAAAATAAGCTCTTTTTGACTTAATTCTGAGGCGGCGAAGTTTTGAGATGACCATTATTCCACAGGCCCTGCGAAACACCTCAAGCCTCGGACCTCGCGCATGACTGCCGCCCAGTGTGGAATCTTCAACGTCCGCGCACGGTGAGTTACGTGTGCATTCGTCGCAGCGGTGAAGAACTAATGGCGCCAACACAAAGAAAGGCAAGCTTTGTTTACTTTTTTCATGCCTCCGGTGTATTTTGAGCTGGGTGACATCTGGTACTGTGATATTTGGTATATATTGAGTTGGTCACACCTCAGAAATCCCGCTCTTTCTGTACTACGTCGACTGAACTGCTCGCCTTTATGCCTTTGTGCTGTTCCTGGGTACTGCGGCTTTAAAGATAAACAAAAAAGGAAAAAACGTTCCTCACAATCTGCGCTTTATTGAGATATGAATTTCTGCGCGCAGTGTAATGAAGGCGCACATTCATATATCTTTTTTCTTTCTGGAGAACTGAGAATAACTGATGTTTTGAGCCTTTTTTCCAGTCATATATCTCCAATCTTTGTGGAACAGTGAACCCTCACGGTGTTTTATTACCAGAAGCACCCATATTGCCATCGGGTGGTTCACCCTTCACGAATTACATTCACAATATGCCGGCTACGTTCCTTTAGACGTGATATTTCACATTCTACTATCAAACGCCTCAGCATAAAATTTGTAATCTGAGCAGTTGTAAATACGCCTCTCCGAGCGGGATGAAGCATCTAAACCAAAGGATATACAGAGTGGCTAATCTTATTACTCTGCGCAAGTGTAATGAAATGGGTCTCTGGCCTTGGTTACCTTTTTAATAATTTTACTGAGTTTATCACAACTGAGCCATTAGAAAAATTTCAAAGCAACACTACTGGATACTCGTATTTGAATTTGGTATGGGCAGAATTTCACACTGACTTTTGCCATTAAGGAAGACCTGCGGCTATTAAAATATTGTTGGACTCAGAAGCGCCTGGAAAATCCAGTCTATCACATGAATTTCCGCTTTTGAAATTCATAAAGAATTCCTGTCACTAAACTCTGTTCACTCACAATATAATTAGTGGCATCTTCTAGAAAATCTTATCATACTGATATTTACTGCCTTAAAGTATTGAATGTGTCTCATCATTAAAGTGATGGACAACGTAGGAATCCATATTACATAACGTGTAATGAAGGAATAGCACACCTATAATAGAATATTAACCTGAGACTTACTTTACAACTGTTAATACAATATCAAAACAACTCAAATTCTAACTAATTGTCCAGCAATAAACACGAAAGCAAGTCTGTCGTACAAGTCTATGGATTTG